>CM050168.1:275165330-275765330 GCA_027410445.1 Discoglossus pictus | reverse complement strand
GTACAGAAATGAAAGAACAATAGTGTTAGAGTTGGGATTCTCTACAGAATTGATAGCGGTGTTTTTCCATATCCCTGGCATCATGGCCATGTGTAATTGGCTCTTGTGATTGTCTTACACAGATAAACATTGCCCTGCATCATGAGCATGGTGAATCATGGCTCACATCAATATATGTAATGTTGGTGCTGTGTGCCATCTGCATGTCATTAGGACAAGTGCTTTGTTGAATATGCTGTGCAGTGTGTGAGACTGACCAATTTGTGATATATTTTCACCAATGGTTGTTAACATGCAGCTGAGACATTGTCCAGTTTAGGCTAGTACATGACACTAACATGAAGTCCTACAGAGTCTGTATCTGCATTTGCTGCAGTGTGCACATCCATACATGTACTCTCTTTTGGATGATAACTCGATCTTGATCTATTTGTTGACTGTTAATTGTTGTAACTGCAGGTATTGGGCCGACATTTTATTGCTTAGAATTCTGATTATGATATGCTTCCTGGATTTAAATAGTTATTGCAGCCCATATATCATTACTCTTGGCCAGAGAGCTTACAGTGCTGCATGGCGATTGTTTGTGACACTTATTTATTTGTGTGGTGTTGATGTGTGTGCATATGATGGTGTGATGGTTTATATAATATTCACATTGCAGGGTGCTGGTGCACACCTGTGTTCAGCTCTCCTGGAAGGCCTACTACTGCTGCTGACTCGATCCACTCCTTCGGGATCCTCTCCCATGCTTAGTATGCACAGGCTGCTCTGGCCTCCGCGGCCATCTTCCTCTTCACCTTCATCCGGCTGTTATCATAACTGTGTTTGACAGACTTCACATCCCTGTTGGCATACCCCAATGCAGCAATAGCTGTAGCAACCTTACTCCAGGCACATGTCTTCTGGCTAGGCCTCACTCCCTTCCCACCATGTATTATGCTATAGAGGGCATGGATTTCCCTGAGGAGGATCTTCATCTCTTCTGGGCTATAATTGGGGGCCCTGTACTTTGCCACAGCCTCTTGCCCTCCCAACTGTGCCTAGGGTGCCTGGCCTCCCTATTCTCTCTCTGGTGCCGGTCCCTCATCCCCCTACTCTTTGTGTTCCTACATCCCTCCCCTCCTGCTGTCCTACACCTCTTCCTCTCCCCCCTACCATGCCTCCTCCTCTCCGTCTCTCCATACCTCTATCTTTCCTCCTCTCTACCCCAGATATGCTCCTCTCCTCCCCTCCTCTATCCTCCTAAAGATTATAAAATACATTTAAGGATAAATCAATATAACATATGTGTGTATATGTCTGTGAGGTAAAACAAGAATGTGTGTATTATGTGTATTCTAATATGGGTATGGGGGATGGGGTGATGAAACTCTCATCTGGCTTTTTGCACACACTGCAACAAGCCTCCAGCAACCATCTTGAAACTCTCATCTGGTTTTTTGCACACACTGCTACAAGCCTCCAGCAACCATCTTGAAACTCTCATCTGGCTTTTTGCACAAACTGCTACAAGCCTCCAGCAACCATCTTGAAGCTCTCATCTGGCTTTTTGCACACTATTTTCTCTGCCCTCCCTTCCTGCCCCACTCCCACCCACCCTTGCGTTGTCTCAATTTATAGATACCCACCTGACTTACACCTGCTCACTCAGCATCACCTGCTTCAAATTATTCAACTAATTTAATATACAAAAAAAAAAAAAGAATATATATATATATATATATATATATATATATATATATATAATTACACACAACCCAGCTACTGTCCCATCTCGGTCACTAACAATTTTTCTTTTACTCTCACACCTTTATCTCATCTACTCCCTACACCTACACACTGTCGAAATGCTCTCTCACTTTTTTCTCCTCCTCATCTTCTATTGCCTCTCTCTTAGACTTTCATTTGCAGCATATCCATATCACACCCCCAATACTATAAACATCTCACCTTCCTTGCTTTCCTCTCCTCTTCTTTGCTCCCACAAGCTATTCTCTCTCCTCCAATCACAATCTCAACCCCTCCCCAACAATCATAAGCAGAAACATCACTGTAAGTCCCACTCCCATATTCTCTCACTCTTACTCCTCCTTCTGCTGGCTGCTGGAGACATATCCCCTAACCCAGGTCCCTCCCTCATTTCTACCTGCTTTCAGCCACGCTCTACTCCAAGGGCAGAAAACACCAGAAAAACACAGAATTTGATACCCATCACTTGTCACAAACCCTCCACTCTTCCTTTCTCCTGTGCTCTCTGGAACGCACGATCTATCTGCAATAAACTCACTTTCACTCACAACCTTTTCACTACCAACTCCCTCAATCTACTGGCTCTTACTGAAACCTGGCTCTCCTCATCTGATACTGCCTCCCCTGCAGCACTCTCGCATGGGGGTTTTCACCTCAGTCACACACCTAGACCAGGGAACAAACAAGGTGGTGGCGTGGGTGTATTACTTTCTTCTCGCTGTACGTTCCACCTCATACCCCCTGTCCGAACAACACCCAATCTACCCCCCCTCCATTCCCACAGCCACTCTGAACTACTTTACCCCTGCAACAGAAGATGAAGTCTCCATCCTAATATCATCCTCTCACCTCACCACCTGTCCTTCAGATCCTATTCCATCTCAGCTTATCCCTCCCCTCTCTACTACACTAATCCCAGCTCTCACACATATCTTCAACCTTTCCCTAAACACTGGCACATTTCCATCATCTCTAAAACATGCCATAATTACACCCACTGTCAAGAAGCCCTCGTCCGATTCTGACGTTGCATCTAACTATCGCCCTATCTCTCTACTTCCCCTGGCTTCCAAACTGCTGGAGCGGCACGTCTATAACCGCCTTACCAGTTTCATCTCCTCTAACTCTCTTCTGGACACTTTCCAATCTGGCTTTCGGCCCCAACACTCCACTGAGACAGCCCTCATAAAAGTAACCAATGACCTGCTCACCGCCAAGTCTTAAGGCCACTTTCCACATTCTCTCCTCCCTCGGCATTCTAGGTTCTCATCATACCTCCAAGAACAATCATTTAGCGTCTCCTTCTCCTTCACATCTTCTTCTCCTCACCCCCTGTCTATTGGCGTACCCCAAGGATCAGTCCTAGGCCCCCCCCTCTACTCCATCTACACATCCTCACTCAGCACCCTAATAAACTGTTTTGGGTTCCAGTACCATCTCTATGCAGATGACACCCAAATCTATCTCTCAGCACCAGATCTATCCCCCTCTCTTCTAGCACACGTCTCCGACTGCATCTCTAGTATATCCTCTTGGATGTCTGCCCACCATTTGAAAGATAGAGATGTCGCGGACAGCTCGCCCGCGGCGATTTTGGCTTGTTCGCGTTCAAATCGGATGCCGAACACATGTGCTTTTGGGTTCGCCCCCTATTCCTTATCATTGATGAAACTTTGACCCTGCACCTCACAGTCAGCAGACACTTTCCAGCCAATCAGCAGCATACACTCCCTTCCAGAGCCTTCCATCTTAAGGACAGCATGCATTTTAGAATCATTCTGAAGCTGCATTCGTTGTGAGAGGACAGATAGTGTAGCTGCTGGAGATTTAATAGGGAAATAGATAGCCAGGCTGTGTATTTAGCTTCCACTACAGACCTGAAGGACTCATCTTAAATCTGCTGCAAGGACAGCAACCCAAAAAGCCCTTTTTAGGGCTAGAACATCATTTATTTTATTTTATAATTTTTTTCTGTGTAATCTAATTGCATATGTCTGCCTGCCAGCGTGTGTGTGTGACAGGCTAACACCTAACAGCTTATATTGTGCTTATTTTCACTACTCATACCTGGTGGTGTACCATACATTGAAAACAACCATTTGTTTCCTGTAATCTAATTTCAGTTGCCTGCCTGTGTCAGGCTCACAGCTTATATTGTGCTCAGTGAAATAAAACAACACTTTTTTGACTGTAATAGATTGAATAGCAATTGCCTGCCTACAGGCGTGTGTGTGAAGCCTATTGCATCTACTCTGCCAACTTTTGCCAGTGCACAGTGATACGTCATATCTGGTGCAACCGTAGTGTACAGTGACATAAAACAACACTTTTTTGACTGTAATCGATTGAATATCAGTTGCCTACCTACAGGCGTGTGTGTGAGGCCTACAGCGCCTACTCTGCCAACTTTTTCCAGTGCACAGTAACACTCATATCTGGTGGCACCTTAAATTGCACCCGCAGTGCCCCAAATTTCAAGTAGGAGGTCCGACCAAGCATCTTTTTCCATCTCCCTGTTCCAAAAATCCATGCCATATACACGTCCCCTAATAGTGGACGTAACAGGGATTAAACCGATAGGAATAGTACTACTTAACAGTACACACCTTATAATAATGCAGACAGAGGCAACGCAGAGAGAGCAGTCTAAAGAAGAGGAGTCAGAGGAGGAAGGTGGCTTTGAGGAGGTGGAAGACCAAACACAGCAGGCGTCCCAGGGGGCTTGTTGTCATCTTTCGGGGACCCTTGGTGGCTGGGTGGAGGAAGAGACCTTCAATGACATCAGTGAGGACAAGGAACGGGACATGGCTAGCTTGGTATCCAACCTTGTGCAAATGGGGAGATTGCGGTTGTGCAAAGAGACTGTTTGTGGTTGTTTGCGGTGCATTAAACGGGGAGATTGGTCTGTTACTGTGAAGCGGGTGTAACCCTTACACTACATGATCGATACAACATCATACCTGATGTTTTAAAGCATGTTATTCCAAACAATTTAGGAATGTTAGGTGATTTATGCCCTTTATGGCTTAAAACCAGACTCTGCATCAACTATGTAATTTTCCGTGGGAGTTTTGCCATGGATCCCCCTCCGGCATGCCACAGTCCAGGTGTTAGTCCCCTTGAAACAACTTTCCCATCACTATTGTGGCCAGAAAGAGTCCCTGTGGGTTTTGAAATTCGCCTGCCCATTGAAGTCTATGGCGGTTCGCCCGGTTCACCCTTTCGCGAACATTTTGATGAAGTTTGCGTCCGCGGTTCGCGAACTGAAAATTTGATGTTCGCGACATCACTAGTCTAAGACTGAACTCTTAATCTTCCCACCCTCTACTACAGCTTCAATTGCTCACATCTCTCTCTCTCAACAATGCCATCATCACTCCCACCTCCCAAGCCCGTTGTCTCTGGGTTCTACTGGACCCTGCCCTCTCTTTCATCCCACACATACAGTCTCTAACCAAATCCTGTCTTTTCCATCTAAAAAACATATCCAAAATACGCCATTACCTTACACAAGACACTACTAAGATTCTAATACACTCTCTCATCATTTCTCGTCTTGACTATTGCAACTCGCTACTTGTTGGCCTGCCCATCACTCGCCTCTCCACACTTCAATCCATAATAAATGCCTCCTCCAGACTCATCTTCAGTACACATCGTTCAGTATCGGCAGCTCCTCTTTGTCAATCACTTCACTTGCTTCCCTTAGCCTCCAGAATAAAGTTTAAAATCTTGACCCTAACTTATAAAGCCCTCAACAACAGCGCACCCCCATACATCTCCGCTCTCATCTCCAAATACTCCCCCAAACGCCCTCTTCGTTCTGCTAACGACCTTCTTATTTCTACCACTCTTGTCACCTCCTCTCACTCCCGCCTCCAGGACTTTTCTTGCGCTGCCCCTATTCTCTGGAACTCCTTGCCTCGCTTCACCAGACTATCCTCCTGCCTTAAATCCTTCAAAACATCAATAAAAATGTACCTCTTTAAAGAAGCCTATAACCTTCCTCCCTAACATGCTCAGCACTACTCTCTCCCTACTGTACCACATACAAACTTTAACCTTTAGATTGTAAGTCTGCGAGTTTCAATCCTGCCAGGTGCTTTAGGTAAAGCGCTATGGACACTGGATTCCAAGCTCAAAGACAGGGCCATCTACTCTTTGCAATGTGTTAATCTTTAACTTGTCATTGCCTGTAACTTAACTTATGTATAGCTCTACGGAATATTTTGGCGCGTTACAAATAAACAATAATAATAATAATAATAATGGGGATGTAGATGTGCTGTGGCCTAACACTATGTATATCTATGTGTAGGTATTAATCTCTATGTATGAATTATGTGATATCAGTAATTATGTGTGTCGAAATTTAGTGTTAATTTATCTTAGTAGCCAAAATTGCAAAAGAACTGCTCCCCCTCTCTCTCCAAAGCTCAGAAACCCAGCAACGCCTAGACCTGTGTGTTGACAGTCAGGGATTTACATTTATCATTAGCTATTAAAGTCATTTCCCACGGCTTTGATTGGCGTTCTCCAATTTGGCTGTGACAGGATAGGTAATAAAGGGCGCCCTTCATATGATCGGCTACCCGGAAGTGTTATATACGAAACCAGGGTTTACAGTTTTAAAACTTTGGCCTTGTACTTGCGGGCTTGTTCAATTAAATTGATATGTAACTGATGCAATTTGGAATTTAATAAGGCCCTATGTCTAGTTCTTTGAAGCACAGAGCACTACATCAAATCTATTCTGATAAATACTTACACGGTACTAGCACAATTATCTACTAAGCATAGAGTATTTATCAAATCTACTCTTCTGATACTTAACTCTACTTGATTAGAATGAGTCAATATTTTGTTATCTTTACACTTACACATTGTTTAGTTCTTCCAATCATAGAGCACCAAGCTACCGTAATTATATTCTGTGCACTAGCACAATTCACTTATAAGCATGGAGTATTTATTAAATATACTCTTTTGACACTTACCTTTACATTATTTGAATTCATTAATATTATTGGTATTTTTATGTGTATGCAATATTTCAAGCAAGGAGCATTTAACTAATTCCATTTTTACAACACCCACTTGGTATGATCACAGTTCACCTTATACATACACCATAACACTTATTCTAAAACTTTAAGAAATTGTCTGTATTGTAGAAACAAGTATCAGTTCACTTACATTAGTACATACACTTATTTTCTTTTTACTCACACCACATTACTTATATTACTACACAAACAGTTCACATCATTTGTTTGTCCCTTTGGACAGATTTGTACAGATTGCATTTTATACAATTTCACTATTCACCATATATTTTTTCTACCAGAGATCTCAAGCAAACATCTCCAGACTTTCTGATACTACATGAACACAGCAACCACTTTCCTTTAAGATGTATTTCCTTCAATCATCCCTGCAAACATTATATTCCCTATATAATTTGTATCAGGTATTTAATTCTCACGTGATAGTACTTTATATCTCAGTAATGTCCATTTCCTCCTCCCATCCTCTGCTCCCACCTCTTTTATACAACCCTATCTACAATGCTCTCCTCACCCAAACATCTCCAGACTTTCTGATACTACTTAAACACAGCAACAACTTTCCTTTATGAGAGATCTCACCAACACATCTCCAGACTTTCTGATACTACCTGAAGAAAGCAGCGACTTTTCTTTAAGAGAAACCTCACCCAAACATCTCCAGGGTTTCTGATACTGCCTAAACACAGCAACAACTTTCAATTAAGAGGTATTTCCAAACAACCATGCAAACATTGTTATATTCTACTTATAATTTGTATCAGTTATTTAATTCCCACGTGATAGTACTTTGTATCTCTGTAATGTCCATTTGAACCTCAGCCCCCCAGTAACTCATATCCCTGACTTTCCTATTTACAGGTTATCTGACTACTAGGGGCAAATAACATACTACATGCTAGAGTCTTCCACCTCCCACTGACTTTCTATCAGATCTCTTCCCTCTCCAACTAAATGAAAAACATTCTAACTTTGAACACCTTTCTAACTAAGTAAACTTTCAGTTTCTTCCTGACCCTTGCCATTCCTTATCTCCCCCCCCCCCCCCCCACACAGTTTCTGCTTTTTTCTTTCCCTTTAGGTTGTAATTAGCGACTTTCCTGTCTTGTAGGGTGCTTTGGAGAAAGTACTTGCTAAAAAGATTTTAAGTTAAAAAAAGTTAATAATAATAACAAATATTATTATTTTTGTCCATTTCAGTAAATCACAATCATCAATATATGTGCATGTTGTTTTTTAAGAAAATTACTATCACCAATGTATTTCCGTAGGTATATATTTTTATTTATCTCATCGCTGACACATTCATTTACTAAGTGTAATCATTCACAAAAGCTTAACATGTTTTATTTAATATACAATTTATGTTGTATTATTTTTGTTCACTTCGTAGTAAGTGTAACTGATAGGTGTATATTCAATTATTTTTTTTACATAAGTTTATTGAATATTCAGCAGGAGACTTTCTTTTGGGAAGAAAAATTCTTAGTTGATTAACAATTCAATAAATTGGGCCACAAAATCCCCAGTGCTTAACACGAAATCTCAAGTCTCAAACGTTATTTTGAACTTAAGTAACAATGCCGCATAAAATAAAATTGAAACCTGCAAATAACTTAGGTCACAAGGAGAAAAAGTAGGATGCCCTCTACCTCAAAGGCTTAATAAACCTGGACCCTCAAATCTAATTTATGGCCCTGCAAAGACCTTTAAGGAGAACTAAAATTGTGCAGTGATACTTCTATTTATAATTAAACATGTCAATAACAAGCATATACAGCCATTATTACCAGTAATTCTCCAAATGTGTTTATAAGAACACCATTCACCCAGTTAAAACAATTCCTGTCTCTTTAATGCCATTGTTTCATATGGTCACTTAGACTCCTATAAATCATTAATGGAAAAGTATCTTTCATTATTTGGTTCTAGGATCAGAGGGTTAGACAGAGAGCCTAGTGCAGCTGTAGTATATTCTTAGCTTTAACCAAAGGACAAATAAGTAGCCTAACAACCGTTTTGCCACATCGAAGTGGCTCGATATAAGGCAATCAACTGTTTGCAGCATTTGGCTGGTTTAAATAGCTTGCCACAGCTTAACTATAATGTAATCTTCATTTATCTTGTGTGAGTTCCATATTTGTCTTCAAAAAGTATTCCATTACGCTTTTAAGAGATATTTGCGGTGATGTGATCCAAATTGTGATGAATTAAGTGTCCCTTAGTTATTCTTTGCTATTCATATAAAGCCCCTGCTTTGTATGAAATTATTTGAATTATTTTGCTTTCCAAAATGCTATAAAAGCACATATCAGCCCATCCAAATATATAGATGTTGCCGAGTCTCCACTACATGCAGCCGAGCTACTAAAACGCTAGCGTGAGAGCCCCTGCACAGCGTTTAGGATTAATTAGAGATTCATGCTATGTATAGCTACAGTGTATATATATGCTTGCAGTGTGCAGAATCGGAAAGAGAAAAAAAAAATGTTCATTCCAGTTAAGTCACCAATATATTTGCCTAGGACATTGCTATAACATTTCTAACAAATTATTTATACGCCATCAAGCCTGCGAATAATAATGTATTGTAATGTTGTAAATTTTATTATGCTAATAATGGCTTTAAACCAAGTATTAAAATCATATAATTGAAATGTGCTGACTCATTTTAAGTGTTATTGTTGTTGTTGTGTAGTCTTTCAGTCATGTCCAACTCTCCGTGACTCTATGGACCACAGCACGCCAGGTGCATCTCTCAGTCAGTGCTGCTCTGAGGTCCATCAAGTTCATGTTCATTGCTTCAGTGACTTTTTCTATCCATCTCTGCCTCTGTCTTCCTATTCTTTTTGTGCCTTCACACTGTCCCAGCATCAGAGTTTTTTTTAGGAAAGCCATTATCTTAATTACCAACAGATATCTATAGTTAAAGCTTTAACAGACCAGCTACGAAAAAAAATCTCTAAAAGATACAGTTTATATTATGGCTCATTTATGAATTGTTCTGCCACTGAAATTCAAAACTTAAAGTCATATGTAAGAGAGTTGGGTTATGAATGCATCTGATAGAGGGGAATTAGTAGTGTATGAATACATTTATTTGTGTGCACTATGTTTTTTTATTTTTGCAATGAATGAACCCTTGCGTTTGCCCAAGTTGATCAGCTTTGCAGCCAATCAGCAATGAGTGGTGACGTCAGCCATGACGTCACCGCAGCCTCTGAGTACCGCATGTGTCTGTGTGAGTGCATGTGTCTGTGACAGTGTCTGTGACCGTGTATGTCTGTGAGTGTGTATGTCAGTGTGATTGTCTGCCTCTATGTTAATGTGAGTGTCTGTGTGAGTGCCTGTGAGTGTGTGTGTCTGTGAGTGTGTGTGTTTGTGTAAGTATCTGTCTCTGTGTGTGAATGTGAGTGCCAGTGTGAGTGTCTGTGTGAATGTCTCTGTGTGTGAGTGTCTCTGTGTGTGAGTGTCTCTCTCTCTCTGCGTGAGTGTCAGTGTCTGCGAGTGTGTGTGTGTCTGTGAGTGTGTGTGTGAGTGCATGTGTCTGTCTCTGTGTGTGAGTGTCTATGTGTGAGTGTCTTTGAGTGTTTGTGAGTACATGTGTCTGGTGTCTGTGTGTCTGTTTCTGTTTGTGAGTGTCTGTGAGTGTGTGAGTGCCTGTGAGTGTGTGAGTGTCTGTGAGTATGTGTGTGTCTGTGAGTGTATGTGTGAGTGAATGTGTCTTTCTGTGAGTCTGTGTGTGAGTGCATGTGTCTGTCTGTGTGAGTGTCTGTGTGAGTGTCTGTGTGTGTGAGTGTCTCTGAGTGTGGCTGCCCCTGTGTGTGAGTATGAGTTTCTGTGAGTATGTGTGAATGTCCCTGTGTGTGAGTGTCTGTCTGTGTTTGAGTGTCTGTGTGTGAGTGTCTGCAAGTGTGTGTCTGTGAGTTACATAGTTACATAGTTACATAGGGCCTCATTCTATTATCGGCCGTAGGAGATGCGGGGCTGCAAGGACCGGCCGCAGGCTATTTGCCTATTCTACGCGGCCGGCACCTTGTTATCCCCTGCGGCCTCACGTGTCGCAGGAAAGCCTTTGATCTTAAACAGCAGCAAGAGTTTCGGCCGCAAGAAAAGCCCGGTTGCTATTCTATTGCTCCGGGAACCCTCTCGGCAAAGCAAAAACCGAGCCGCAGCTTACTTGCACCAAAAAGGTCCCGCAGGCTCACAATTAGGCACATAATAAAGCCATGCTGCGCTCTTATGAGACGATAAAGTGATTGGGGGTGTTAGCATTCATAGAACAACATTCCCCTACACTCAAATCCGCAAATAATTTTTATTTTAATTCATGTCAAATATCCGTGGACAAAGTCCCGAGGGCTTGGAGCACCTCAGACCCGCCCAGGCTGCGGGACGGAAAATAAACTGTTAATTAAATATCGGATTTGGGCTGATGTGCAAGCTTGAGAGGGGGTTGCTATTAATCCTCATGTCCCCCATTATGATCCCTAGCATTTACAGAGCTTTACAGTGCCATCTTGAATTTATTTTTGCATTTAAAGTTTTCAGACCTTGCGGCTGGTTGCATGATATGCGGCCGGCCGTAAGGGGGATATCCTTGCGGCGCCGTCTATTTGAATTGCAAGGTAAAGGTAGCTCTACACGGGGCCGTAAGACGGCCGCAAGGAATCGCCGCTTTGCGGACGTTTTACGGCCGATAATAGAATGAGGCCCACAGTATTTAACGTTAAAAAAAGACTTTTTTAGTCCATCAAGTTCAACCTTTTAAGATCTCCTCTGATCTGCAATATGCCGATTAGCTATTAATTAATTGGTTGTATATAAAAAAAAAAAAATCAATTCCCTCCTGATCCCAGACACCGGCGATCAGACTTCTCCCTAGATCAATACTGCCTCTCTAATTATCCATGATAACTCTGAATTCCCTTTTTAATTAAAAATAAGTTATCTATCGAATCCGCTGTCACCACCTCCTCTGGTAGAGAATTCCACAGATTAACCACGCTTACTGTGAAGAACCCTTTTCTTTCTTTAAGGTGGAATCTTTTTTACTTCTAACCTCAAGGCATGTCCTCTTGTCAGTTGAAAACCTCTTGGCACAAAAAGCTCCCTTGACAAATCTTTATACTGACCCTGGATGTATTTATATAAGGTAATCATATCTCCTCTTAAACACCATTTTTTTTTAGAAAATAAGTTTAATTTGCTTACTCTTTCTTTATAACTTAGCCCCTCCATTCCCCTTATTAGTTTTTTTGCCCTTCTCTGTACCTTTTCCAGCTCTAAAATGTCCTTTTTATGAAGTGGTGCCCAAAATTGTACTCCATATTCCAAATGAGGGTGTACTAGAGATTTGTATAGTGGCAGAATTATATTTGCTTCCCTGGCTTCTATATCCTTCTTAATACATTCTAATATTTTAATTGCCTTTGCAGCTGCTGCTTGGCTTTGACCACTGTTACCTACAGTAGGTGGTTGTCCACAAGCACTCCCAAATCCCTTTCAATATCTGATACAACTAGATTTGCTCCATTAAGATTATAAATTGCATGGCTATTTTTCCTTCCCAGATGCATAACTTTACATTTATTCGTATTAAATCTCATCTGCCATTTAGATGCCCATTCCTCAATTTTATGTAAATCCCTTTGGAGGGAAAGCACATCACTATCTGATTTAATTACCTTGCACAACTTCGTGTCATCAGCGAAAATGGAGACACCACACTCTAGTCCTACCTCTAAGTTATTAATAAATATGTTAAAAAGGAGAGGACCTAATACTGAACCATGAGGAACCCCGTTTACCACATTAGTCCAATCGGAGTATGCTCCATTTACAACAACCCTTTGCTTTCTGCCTTTTAGCCAGCTCTCAAACCATGAGCAGATATTTACTGCAACTCCTGTATCTCTTAGTTTGCACAATAGTCTCCCATGTGGCACTGTATTAAAAGCCTTTGCAAAATCCAAAAAGACTACATCCACTGAGTTGCCTTGATCCAGGTTCCTACTAACCTCCTCATAGAAACTAATTAGATTTGTTTGACATGGCTCATAAATCCATGTTGACTCCTACTTATAATACTGTTCAAATAGACATATTCTTGTATAATTTCCCTTATTAACCCTTCTAAAAGCTTCCCCACTACAGAAGTGAGGCTCACTGGTCTATAATTCCCCGGATTTGCTCTTGCTCCCTTTTTAAATATAGGTATCACATCAGCTTTTCTCCAGTCATCTGGTTGAGACCCTGTGTTGAGGGAATCTTGAAAAATTTAATATAATGGTTTGGCTATTACAGAACCCAGTTCCCCTAGTACCCTTGGATGTATTCCATCAGGACCCGGGGCTTTATTAACATTTATTTTTCCCAACCTCTTTTGGATTACTTTCTGTGTTAACCAATTATTTGGCAAAGGTAGTGTAACTCCATTATGTTGCTGTGTCCCAACCACTGTTACCTCCCTTGTGTATACCCGAAGAAAATACCATTTTTAGCTCATCTGCCTTTTCCTGGTCACTAATTATCAGATGGTCTGTGTCACATTGTAATGTTCCTATAGCTTCCTTCCTCGCCTTCTTCCCATTAATATACGTAAAAACATATTTTAGGGTTAGTCTTACTCTCTTTTGCAATGTTGGATGTGATTTACTCATTTTACTTTTATTCCCACATGGTATTTGGTGATAAGTATGTATATTTAGTAAGGATTTAAATGTTGTTTATTTATGTTCAGTATTTTTACCTGCCAGTACTCTGTCCCAGTCTATACTTTGTATTGCTGCCCTTAGACCGTTAAAATCTGCCCTTTTAAAATTAAGAGTTTTCGTTGGCCCCTTAAAATTTTGTTTTTTTTATTCAATCTCAAATGAGACTGTGTGTGATCACTGTTTCCCAAAGTTGCCCTATTCCAACATTAGATACTATATCAATATAATTTGTGATGAGTACATCTAAGATAGCTTCATTTCTAGTTGGCTCTTTTACAACCTGGGCCAGATAATGATCCCTGAGTGTACTCAAGAACTTGTTCCCCTTAGATGAACTGCTGGTCTCATTTATCCAGTTTATTTCAGGGTAATTAAAATCTCCCATTATTAGAACTTGACCATGCTTAGCTGCATTTTGAATCTGTAACAATAATTGTATTTCCTCACTTTCAGCTATATTTGGTGGTTTATAGCATACTCCTACTAATATTCTTTTGGAATTTGCTGCTCCTTTATTTAACTCTACCCACAAACATTCAGCTTTATCACTAGGTCCACCATAAATATCTTCATAAATATCTATCTACTATAGGCTTAAATGCAGGCTTAACATACAGAAAAATCCCTCCTCCTCGTTCATCCTTGCCTCTATCTTTCCTAAATAGGTTATAACCATCCAGATTAACAGTCCAGTCATGAGATTCATCCCACCATGTTTCGGTAATGCCTAATAAATCCCATTTTTCATTAATTGCTAATAATTCTAACTCTCCCATTTTTCCTGGCAAGCTTCTGGCATTAGCAAGCATACACCTTATTTTATGAGTCTGTAGTTCTGTGAGTGAGTGTGTGTGTTTGTGAGTGCATGTGTATGTGTGTGAGTTTATGTGAGTGTGTGTCTGTAAGTGTGTGTCTGTGAATGTGAGTGTCCCTGTGAGTGTCTCTGTGAGTGTCTCTGTGTGTGCGTGTCTGTCTCTGTATGTGTCTGTGTGTGTGTGTCTGTGAGTGTGTGTGAGTACATGTGTCTGTGTGTGTATATGTCTCTGTGTGTGAGTGTCTGTCTCTGTGTGTGTGTGTGTCTGTGAGTGCATGTGTGTGTCTGTCAGTGTGTGTGAGTGCATGCATCTTCCTCTGTGTGTGAATGTCTCTGTGAGTGTCTGTGTGTGTGTGTGAGTGTCTCTGTGTGTGAGTGTCTGTCCATGTGTGTGAGTGTATGTGAGTGAGGGTGACAGTGTCTCGGTGTGTGAGTGTCGAGTGTGTGTCTGTGAGTGTCTTTGAGTGTGTGTGTGTCTGTGAGTGTGTATCTGTGTGAGTGTATTTTGTCAGGGTATCTGTGTGTGTGTGAGTGTCTGTGTGTGAGTGTGTATCTGTGAGTGTGTGTGTGTTTGAGTACATGTGTCTGTCTATAATTGTCTGTGAGTGTCTGTGTGAGTGTCTCTGTGTGAGTGTCTCTGTGTGTGAGTGTCTGTGAGTGTGTGTCTGTGAATGTTTTTCTTTGAGTGTGTGTGAGTACATGTGTCTGTGAGTGTATGTCTCTGTGTGTGAGTGTCTGTGAGTGTGTGTGTCTGTGTGAGTGTCCCTGTGTGTAAGTTTATGTGAGTGTCTGTGTGAATGTCTGTTCCTGTGTGTGAGTGTCTGTCTTTGTGTGTGAGTGTCCATATTGGTGTGTGAGTGTAAGTGTCTGTGTGTGAGTGTCTGTGAGTGTGTGTGTGAGTGTTTGTGAGTGTGTGTGTCTGTGAGTGTGTGTCTGTGAGGGTGTGAAAGTGTCTCTGAATGTGTGTCTGTAAGTGTTAGTGACTGTGTGAGTGTCTATCTCTGTGTGTGAGTGTCTGTCTCTCTATGTGAATGTCTGTAAGTGTTAGTGTCTGTGTGAGTGTCTGCCTCTGTGTGTGAGTGCCTGTGAGTGTGTGTGTGTGTCTGTGAGTGTGTGTGAGTGTCTGTGAGTGTGTGTCTGTGAGTGTGTGTCTGCGAGTGTGTGAGAGAGTACATATGTCTGTCTCTGTGTGTGTGAGTATGTGTGAATGTGAGTGTCTGTGAGTGTGTCCATGTGTCTGTGTGTGAGTGTATGTCTCTTTGTGTTAGTGTCTGTGAGTGTGTGTCTGCCCCTGTGTGTGAGTGTCTGTGTGAATGTCTGTGTGTGCGTGTCTATCACTGTGTGTGAGTGTGAGTGTTTGTGTGTGTGTGTCTGTGAGTGTGTGTAAGTATCTTTGAGTGTGTGTGTGAGTGCATGCATCTGTGTGTGAGTGTCTGTCTCTGTGTGTGAGTGTGTGAGTGTGAGTGTATGCATTTGTGTGTGTCTGTAAGTGTCTGTGTGAGTGTCTGTCTCTGTGTGTGAGTGTCTGTGAGTGTGTGTGTCTGTGATTGTGTATGAGTGTCTGTGAGTGTGTGAGTACATATGTCTGTCTCTGTGTGTGTGTGTGAGTGTCTGTGAGTGTGTGGGTCTGTGTGAATGTCTGTCCCTGTGTGTGAGTGTCTGTCACTGTGTGTGAGAGTGAGTGTCTGTGAGTGTGTGTTAGTGCCTGTGTGTGTGTGTGTTTTTGAGTGTGTGTCTGTGAGTATCTGTGAGTGTGTGTCTATGAGTGTGTGTGAGTTCATGTGGCTGTGTGTCTCGGTGTCTGATTGTCTGTGAGTGTGTGTGTGTCCGTGTGAGTGTCTGTCTCTGTGTGTGAGTGTCTGTGAGTGTGTGTGAAATTCTCCCTCACTGGGGCTTGAGGAGGTGATGGGGCAATTCACTGGAGCTAGGAGAGGTGATGGGGCAATTCACTGGGGCTGGTGATGAGGCAATTTACTGGGGCTGAAGGAGGTAATGGGGAAATTCACTGGAGCTGGGGGAGGTGACTGGGCAATTCACCGGGGCTAGGAGAGGTGACGGGGCAGTTCACTGGGGCTGGGAGAGGTGATGGGGCAATTCACTGTGGCAATTCACTGGGGCTGGTGGAGGTGATGGGTCAATTCCCTAGGGCTGAGAGAGGTGACTGGGAAATTCACTGGGGCTGGGGGAGGTGACAGGGCAATTTATTTAAGCTGGGGGAAGTTTCACCTGGGATGTTATGTAGATGAAACAATCAGTGAATGAAGGTATACAGACCTTGTTGTGGTTATTACATAAATCAAAATGAAAGCTGCAGCTCAATTCACAGCCAAAAAAAAAATACAATTTATTATGCATGCCAATTTTAGCTAGGATTTACAGGGGGTGTCAACATTGAAAGAAAACAGTCTGCAAATGCAAGAAATTTAGCAAACTTTAGGGTGACTGTTTAAATGTTTATTTGGGGATTTTTTTATGCATTTTTTTTTTCAAACAGTACTAATTCTCTTCTATCAGCTCACTTAGATATACCTTTAAGTAACTAGCAGCTTCGTTACACTCGGTTCTGTAAGAAATATTTATTTGGCAAATAGGATAGGCCCTGTGGCAATTTTGTATCACAATCAACTACTTTGTATTTCAAGGCTTTTTAAGGTCATAGTGAACATTACAGCTGTTTACTGTCTGCACCTGGTATCGTTATTTTTATGGGAATATGTATTTGAACTGCATGGTTTATCCACAACTAAATGTCTTGGGTATTGAGCCTCACTGAGAGAAACTACTCAAACATTATTATATTACTGCTAAGTATCTGACCCATGGCATTCTCATACTTACAGTGATAAGACTCCATATCTAGTTATTTTGTTTTAAATTTATTTTAATAGTTTAGCATTTTAAAACATATACATACATTTTATTTGCTTATTCCCTTACTTTATTGCTTTCCTTCTTGAAAAATGTATTATGCAGTAAGGGGCATATTGCTATATCAATTGTATTGGTATAATCCAATTACAGACAGTTACAAAGAGCAATGACTTAATATAAACCTGCAAAATGGCTGGTGTAAATATATATTGTGACAAAGATGGCCGTACCAAACTATTTCTGACTATGGAAGAACTGTTCAAAATAAGTACAGTGGATTGCAGCAAACAAGATTTTAATGTGCAAATGAAAATAATATAAACAGAAAATTTGCTCAAAATAAACATCTGCATAAACATTCTTACTGACTAGGCCTGGGCAGCTTGCCTGACTCAGGGAAAAAATCAGTGAAGCACTATTTCCTCCTGCGTGCACTCTTATAGTCTCTATATACTGCAGATCACAGTTACACTGTCACCATGCAAAATAGCAGGGTTAGGTCACTAACCAGCATGTGTCTCCAAGTGCCCTTCTCCAGTGACCCTTGATAAGTACTGTCTCAGAGCTGCCTGAGAACAAAAAACATGTTAGTGGTGCTCCTGTTGGCTCTAAAGTCACACTGTCTCCCTAGGAGGAGGTCTTCTGCAATAGTGTATACAAGTCTATTGAGGAGTACTCTTGCAAGGATTTTCCCTCAAATGGAGAGCAGAGTTATCCCCCAGTAATTTGAGCAGGCTGACTTTTCACCCTTCTTCTTGTAGATGTGACGATGATTGCATCACAAAGGTCCTGTGGTAGTTTGCCTGCAGTAAACAAAGAGCTTGTGGAGCTTAGTGTGAAGTGCTGGGCTCCCATGTTTCCAGATTTCTGCTGGGATCCTATCAGCTCCTGCTGCCTTACCATCATTTAGCTGCTCAGTAGCTTTTACAGTCTCTTCAAGAATAGGGATTTCATCCAGTTCTATCTTAATTTGTTGTTGTGGAATGCAATGGAGCGATGAAACTGAAACTACACGGTTGGTCATAGAATAGAGTCTGGAAGTGGTCAGACCACCGGTTCAGAATCAACTCCTTGTCTGTAAGGAGTGTTTGACCATTTGCACTGCTCTATGGGCTTTGGACCAGGTGTGAGGGCTTCATAAAAGTCTCTGTAGTCACCTGCATCTGTGCAATGCTTAGTTCTTTCCACAATGTTGGTCCACCACTGGTTCTGAATTTCTTGAAGCTTTTTTGGAAGTTGCTGCACACAATACGGAAAGCTGCTTTCTTTTTATGGCATGACAGCTGATCCAGATGCACGTTATGGGCGGATCTCCTTTTCAACAGTAATTCATGCACCCCTTTCTAAGCTTCTTAAATTTTGCCTACTAAGGCATTGAAATAGGCAAGGATGATGACCTTGTCTGCAGGGATGTTCTGTAAGAGATTGCTCAGGCCAGTGTAGAACAATTCAGCAGGATGTGCTTGAAAAGCTGGGGCACAGACACTGAAAATTATAGCATGCTACTTGTTTTGAAGTAAGAGACACATTAAAATGGTGCAGTCAGAGTGACCGTTTAGCAGGTTATCAAGTTTGGAGGCGATATGACCCCTGACCATGACGCTGACACCAGAGAGGTG
The DNA here is from genome assembly GCA_027410445.1 of Discoglossus pictus. Classification (NCBI taxonomy): domain Eukaryota; kingdom Metazoa; phylum Chordata; class Amphibia; order Anura; family Alytidae; genus Discoglossus; species Discoglossus pictus. The sequence goes on along the minus strand of CM050168.1, from coordinate 275,746,492 downwards.
TTTCTCTGTTTCTGGCTTGCCTGACCAATAGAGGATGTAGCCTGAACAATGTTCCTGAAGGCTTCCTTCCTCTGGGAGGCAGACTTAACTGAAGGCAGTGATTTCTAGAGTCAGCCTTGATAGTTGTGGGCTACTAGAGCAGAGTGCTGTTCTGGGAGATCGCTGTCTTCTGTGTCAAGCATAGTTCTGATGTTCCAACATGCAAGTTTCAGTCCAAGTATACCTTGTGAGGCGGGTGTAAGCCTTTTCTTCAATGGCTGAATTTTGAAGATGCCCATTGACCACGGCTAGCCCATTGGGTGAAGTGGAGTCAAGCTTTCTTTAAGCCACTCTCCATGGGGAGCAAGCAGTGCTGTCCCTAGAGAAGGCAGCTTGGTCTTTCAGGGTGCTCCCAAATGATGCCGTCATCTCCTGGGTCAGCATCGGGCGACCTATACACCTGAACTACCTACATGCAGAATTAAGACTGCGGCTTCCAGTGACATCTTCCACCTGCCAATTCGGCCCTTTTCCATCGCTGCAGGGCTTGAACATTCTGTTTGTCTAGATTTAGATGTATACCTTGGGCCTGCGCAATGGAGTTTTTAGGTGAGATGCAGTGTGAGCAGCACTGGTCCCACCCTTTATACTCTGGGTTCATCTGTCATGGCCTAGCAAGCTGGGATAGATGATATACACACATTGACTTGATAAAATAATTCAGTGTAAACTGTATTTTTCATTTTTAACTTAACATTTGTAACTTAAAGAGCCTGCTGCAGGCTCGCACTCTGCTACAATTACGGTGCTAATAATTGTACAAGCCCGCAAGTTATGGCCCGAAAGCCAAAACCGTAAACCATGCACTCGTACGTAGCAGTTCAGGGTGGGAGCATGATCAATTAAGCAAGGCCTTAACTTCCCATTTCGAAACAGCCAATAGAAAATGAGACATTACGTCAGTAAAACATGTCAATCAGTTAGCGTTTAGAGGTCAGATATGCTATCAGACTTGCAAAACCACAAAATACACAATAATAAAAATGCTACATGAAAACAAAGAAAACATTATGAGTCAATAAATACAACTGGTCCTGATTCTCAGCAGCAGGTCCTGGGGCTAGTGCTAGTAACTATTAAATTTCCAAGCTTGTAAAGTTACACCACTAAAACAATGGCCAGTCACTTTACTTAGCTTTTCATTTTTGCTAATAAGTAAATATCTGTGAGTAAACTGCATAATCCGCTCTAGAACAACCTGTGCTTGTAATATTACAAGATGTTCGCAAATTATTTACAATCAAAAAGCTATTCAATTGTTCACTCTAAAAATTATGAATAACTCTCAACTCGTAATGTTACCAAATTTAAGAAGAAAGATTAACATGTACTAAAAAGCACCTGCAAAATGATTTAAAAGTCTTTCTAAGACCTGCAAAAGCAGATAAAAGTAGACAGTACATTACTAAAAAAAGCATGGGAAAAAATGTAACCTCATTAGGATTAAATGCTTAACAGTCTCATAGGCACAGGTGTGCAATTAAAAAAATGTTTTTGCTATTAATATGCTTGACTCATTACACATTTGTGAAGTTTAAAAAGCAGCAAAAGTATTGTATTTATCGGCGTATAACACGCACTTTTGCTCCTTGAAAATAGGGAGCAAATGATAGGTGCGTGTTATACGCCGGTATTCCCTCCCCCCTCCTCATCCTCAACCTCCCTCCTCATTCTAAACCCCCCTCTGCATTCTAACCCCCCTCCTCATTCTAAACCCCCCTCCTCAACCTAAACCCCCCCTCCTCAACCTAAACCCCCCTCCTCAACCTAAACCCCCCTAAATACCTCCCCCTTACTTACCCCATGACAATCCAGTGCATGGCCTGTGCTATCTAGTATATATATACATGTGGTGTTCATCTCCAGTATGGATTTGCAGCTATATTTAGCCACCATCAGTGTCAATCACTCCTCAAGCTACCCATGATGAAATTTTTCACACCCCAGCGTATAAAACCCAAGGTTATTGTGTAGATGACCTACCTTCTCATGTGCCATATGTGATCACTCTCAGTGCTGTGCTATGGTGAGTATAAGTATTGTTACTGAGGATTGTTTGGGGTGTGTCAAGTCCTTTAATGTTCACTACATTAGAACACCCATTACAGTTACCTACTTTTTTATACTGTTCTGTCATTTAATGTCTCTTTAACTATCGTATTTATCGGCAAATCCAACCTCCATTTTTCAAAGTCCTACGGGCTTGGAGGTTGGAATTAAAAGTATTCTATTTTGGTGATTTGCGAGCTTGAGAATGTTGTGCTATTAAAGACCTAACATCACTTTCCTTTTTAGTACAGTATTTATTTATTATTAGCATTTAATGTGCTCTCGATATGTCATTAAGCCCTTTGCGAGTCCTTCTTGGTTCCTCTTAACTTGCCGTTAGACTTTTTGCATTTGCGGGCTTGATGGAGTGGTTAGCGAGGGGGAATAGGAGAAATTTGATAGCTATTTGCGATGTTAGCGTTCAGAACTCTTGCGGCCGTGAAAGATCAAATGCTTGGAAAGGGAATTAACTTGCGATTTTCAACATCGCAATGAATCACAGACCGGAGCCCGCAGAGATTTCAGCGTGCAAGGAGGTGAATGTGGTGAAAGCAGGTATTTATTACTTAAGGAAGAGATATACAGCACGATTAAATTGGGGCTACATGTTAACACGTAGCTCGTAACTCGAGAATTATGTGTTACCACTATTATTTGCAAAAAGATTTATTGCCACCAAAATATACATTTTATCATTTTTTTTTATCCCTGCCCCTAAATGAAGAATTGTTTCTGAAATGGGAACCGCCTAGGGGGAATAGTCCTCACAGTAAAGTTTATGTGTTTGTTTGTTGGGCATAGGCTATTACAACACTATGCGGTATGATAGTGGGAGGCAACTAAAAAGGGTATTTGTGTGCATTGCTAGCAGCTCATGGTGCACAACTGCCTGATATTAATGTGTGTTTTACAGATTGATCTCAGAAGATTTCCAATGTAGTACTTCCCCCTGGATGGGCTCCGTTTGCGTGTCACGTGCTTGCTCTCGAGTGACCATGTTGCAATTTAATAGCTGAACTGAACAAGTTACGGGCATGACAGATCAAAGGATTTCCGAGCGCAAAGTTCAGCGTAGGTGATTTTCGGCCGTCCTGTATGTTAATACGCAAGTCCGCTGCCGGCAATGTTACGGAGCTAATTTAATAGTGGTAACACATAATTCTCGAGTTACGAGCTACGTGTTAACATGTATCCCCAATTTAATCGTGCTGTATATCTCTTCCTTAAGTAATAAATACCTGCTTTCACCACATTCACATCCTTGCACGCTGAAATCTCTGCGGGCTCCGGTCTGTGATTCATTGCAATGTTGAAAATCGCAAGTTAATTCCCTTTCCAAGCATTTGATCTTTCACGGCCGCAAGAGTTCTGAACGCTAACATCGCAAATAGCTATCAAATTTCTCCTATTCCCCCTCGCTAACCACTCCATCAAGCCCGCAAATGCAAAAAGTCTAACGGCAAGTTAAGAGGAACCAAGAAGGACTCGCAAAGGGCTTAATGACATATCGAGAGCACATTAAATGCTAATAATAAATAAATACTGTACTAAAAAGGAAAGTGATGTTAGGTCTTTAATAGCACAGCATTCTCAAGCTCGCAAATCACCAAAATAGAATACTTTTAATTCCAACCTCCAAGCCCGTAGGACTTTAAAAAATGGAGGTTGGATTTCAAAGTCCTACAGGCTTCAATTACCTCCAAGCCCATAGGACTTAAATAATTATTATTTTCTTTTAGAAAAAAGAAAATTGTGACTATCCATATACTTAAAGGTCCATTTACCTCCCTGGAAGTGCTCTTCACTTTGCGAACGAGCACAACATTGTATGTTAAAATGAACTATTTTTTTAATTACACAATGTTAAATACAGTCCTTTTATACTGGAATTCTAACCATATATCCTGACCAGTTAACTTACATCTGACTGCTATAAAATACCAAATACACTGGAAACTTATAATTGAAAAGGTGTATTAATATACAACAGTTAGTGGTGAGATTGGCATCTGATATACATGGCTCTACCTATATAATACTAACGTGTGTAAATACTAATGTGTGTATGCAAGAGTGTAGAGGATTCCTCTGTTCCTTTCCTAAGATAATTCTACTACTACCCAGCAAGTCCATTTGGCCCAGTTATACACATCGTAGCCACACCTTGAAGATTGTTTCAGCCATTCAAATCTTTCGTCAGTGAATGACCCCTGGATGTGATTCTTCATTTCACCTTTGCTCGACCTCTTGTCTCTTTTGAGTTGATTCCCATGCTTTGTGTTTGTGATGCAAATTCCTCCCGGAGACTTTTAGTACTGACCATTTGTTGTTTGATCCCCAGCAGGGTGTCACCCGGGAAAGTTATATTTCCTTTGTTCCTTGTGACAGATAACATCACAGATAACTGGATATCCACAAGCAAGACATTCTAGCATATTAACCTCGTCATTACAGCTCCACAATTGGTTAATTAATCATATATTTATAACATACTACTAGCTAAAAATGAAAGGTTTTAATTCTGTTTACATACTAAGAGCCTCATTCAATTGAGCAATTGTAAGTTACTGGAGCCCGTAATGGAGGCAGTAAGTTAATTTGCTATTCAATTGCCGTTTTATGTGAGCAGCAAACGGGCTACATGTTACGGGTTGTTACAACTATAACTTACACACACCATCTAAGCCTTGGATCTTTCACGTCCGCAAGAGTTATAATCGCAAATCGCTATTAAATTGCTACAATTCCTCAAGCCCGCAAATGTTTTCACACCCATAAACAGCAAATGTAGAAGAAAATCCTACAAGTACTAGAGAGGACTAGCAAAAGGGTTAAAGAAAGAGAGCCCTGTAAAAGCAAATAAAAAATCAATACTGCACTGTGAATCATGGGAAAGCGCTGATAGACATTATAATTAATTGCATAACAGTTTCAAGCTCACAAATCGGCAATCAAAAATAATTTATTTTTATGTTTCAGTTCGGGGTTATGTCAATCTCTGGAATCAATGAGTTAATACATATCAGGTCACCCTCCTGGACTAGAACAGTATCAGCATTCATTTTTAGTATTTTTTGTTTTGCGGTTTTGCAAGTCTGATCCGATATCGGACCTTCAAACACTAATTGATTGACATGTAACCTCCATGTTTTACTGACCTAATGATGACGGTCTCATTTTCTATTGACTGTTTCTAAATGGGTAGTTATGGCCTTGCTTAACTGATCATGTTCCCTCCCTGAAATGTTAAAGTGCATGGTTTACAGTTTCCGCTTTCGGTCTGTAACTTGTGGGCTTGTTCAATTGAATAGCACTGGAATTGTAGCAGACTGCGAGCCCGCAGCAGGCCCGCAGACATACGGACTGAATACCACAAAATGCCGGCTTGGAATCGAATGAGGCTCTAAGTGTATCCTGCATACTGGCTGTTGCACATGTAATAAAAGATATCCAAGCGTGCATGGTGAAGACAATGATTGATACTAGTTCTTTATCTGTTAATGTGATTTCAGAATTCTATTCTGTGCACAATTTATTTGTTAAGGGTTAATACTGTTTTTTTTTACTCACTACATGGCGTGTGGGCATTCTGTGACATATGTAAACAGAGATTTGATTTCTCAGTGATAAAAACGTGTATTTTAAGCCTTCAAAAAGTATTTCAAGATGCTTTTAAGAGATATTTACTGTGATGTGGTCCAAATTTTGCTGAATTAAGTAGCCCTTTAATTACTCTTTCCTATTCATAAGAAGTCACTGCGTTGCATGACATTATTTGAATCAAATTATTCTATTTTGCTTTTCAATTAGGTATAAAAGGACATATCAGCCATTCCAAACCCATCCCCCATAATTAAATCATGTAAGGTGACGAAAAGACGTCAGGGCGCTTTGGGTCCTTACACAGATGATGCTGAGTCTCCACTACATGTAGCTGAGATACTCAGACGCTAGCGTGAAAGCCTCTCCTCAGCATTTATATTATATATTATATTTATTTATACGCTATCAAGACTGCAAATAATCAAGTATTGCAGTGTTGTAAATGAATTATTCTATTAATTTGCCCGTTATGTTCAATTGTCTGTGCTATCTCTGCATGTCCTCTGTCTCTCTCTGTACACCTTCCCCTCTCCCTGTACGCCCTCTCTCCCTTTCCCTCTATCTATCAGCCCTCTATCTCTCTGTGTGGTCTCTCTCTCTGTGTGTGCTGTCTCTCTCTGTGCACCCTCTCTTTCAGTGAGCCCTCTCTCTCTCTCTCTGTCCTCTTTCTGTGCTCTGTATGCTCGCTGTCTCTTCCCCCATCTCTCCTCTCTCTCTCCTTGTATCTTTCTCCCTCCCATTTTCTCTCTCCCCTCTCTCTCCACTTCCCTCCCCCTCTTCCCCTCCGTCCCTAAAATGTTGGTACCAGAGGGGAACCTGGGAGGGCCCAGCACAAAAAAATGTTTGGGACACTCCACTCTCTTCCTCCCTTCGCTATCTGTCACATTTCCTCCTTCCTCTCCACCTTCTCTCCCTCTCACCATCCCTTCTCTCTTTCTCACTCTCCACTATTTTCTCTCTCTGTCCTATTTCTCTCTCCTTCCCTCCCTTCTCTGCTTCCCTTCTCTTTCCCCTACTCTCCTCCCTTGCTTCTCCCCACCACCCTTCTCTCTATCTAGCCCACTTCTCTCGCTACCTTGTCTCTAAACCCCATCTCTCTACCCTCACTTCTCGCTCCACCTTGTCTCTACCCCACCTTGTCTCTCTCTCCTCTCTCTTTTTCTCTCCACTCTCGCTTCTCTCTCCCGTTGTCTTAATCCCCCTTGTATCCCCACCCTCACTTCTCTTTCCCCCTTTTCTCTCTCTCTCTCCTTTCCCATTGTCTCCCCACTCTTACTTATCTCGCCCCCTTGTCTCCCTCTTCCCCCCCCCTTGTCTCCCACCCCACTTCTCTCTCCCACTTATCACTTACCAATCATCTCATGCTGTGTTCTGCCAGGGGTGAGGCTCCTCCTACTGCTGGCTCCTCCTCTCCCAGGTCAGAGGAGAGAGCAAGGTGTCTGGGAGGAAGGGGAATCCTGGCAGGAGAAGGGGCAGGACTGCCAGTGCCACTGCCACTAGTGGTAGGGGGTCCGGGAGGGGTGAAAAGTGCAGCCCCAACAAATGCCATTCGGAAAGGACTGCCCCCTCCCACCTTGCAACACCACTGCCCCCTTCCTCTCTCTCTATCTCCCTTTCTATCTCCCTCCCCTCTCTCTCTCCTTCCCTCTGTCCCCTTCCCCTCTCTCTCTCTGCCACCTCTCTCTCATCTCCGTATCCCTCCAGCAATTTGTCCTCTTCCATTTCTCTCTATATCCCTTTGTCCCCCTCTCTTTCTCTCTCTCTCCCCTCCCTTTCTCTCCCTCCCGCAGAGGTGCAGATATCCAATAGTGTGGCTGTGCCCGACATGCGCTCAAATGGAGCAACTGTGCCGCTCATGCGCAGTCTCGCCATTCCTCCCAGTGCGCGGGCAGTCAGCATGTGAGTAAAGCATGCGCAGTACGCATCGCACAGGCATTACTCACATCTATTAACTATTATAATGGATGGCCTGAAACTGACATGTATTACAATCCTGTAATTATGCTAATATCAGTGTAATTACCAACACAGATCTATAGTATACAAAGCTACAAAAAGGCATCGCTAAAGGATACAGTTTACATTATGGGTAATTTATGAATTTTTCTGCCACTGACATTTAAAACTTAAAAAAAAAACTAAATTAAATAGCAGTTTCCTTACACTCGCTTTTGTAAAGGATTGTTTATTCAGCCAGTAGGCAGGCCCTGTGGCTATTCTGTATCACAATCAACTAGTTTGTATTTCAAGGCTTTTGAAGGTCATAGTGAACATTACAGCTATTTACTGGTTGCAACCTATATTATTATGTTTACTAGCTACTTGCCTGTCAAAAATGACGGTGGGCAATAAAATTGTAAGGCAGGTAATGCTGTTTGGCCCAGACATTATTTCTTTTGGTGGTCTGACATCCCTCAGCACTCATTGCGAGACTCTTGGTTGTTGTATTTTTTTGTTATCAGAGGCGGTTTTGCTGTTATTGTTTAGTCTGCACTGATCTGCTTTTTGCACTTATTGCAAGGGTTTGTGTGCTATGAGCAGCGTTGGCACTCGTTGTGAGGCGCGCAGGGACTGGCTTTAGTGTTTATTGCTATAGTGTTTTTTTGGGGGCATATGTATTTTTGTATGCTAATTAAATAATTAGTAGATTAATAAATTAATATACTTTACCTATTTGGAAGTGCAGGAAGCATTGTGCTGAAGAGCTGACAATCTGTTTTGATGTTCCTGAAGCATACAGTGTAGATTTGCACTGTTGTGGAGCTGAGGTGTAAGTGTCAGTAATGTGTGCAGTGTGTAGTGTAAACAGGCTGCGTGCGCGAGGGAAAGCCATTAGGGTTGCTTTGTACTTCTGCATTGTGTAAGTTAGCGTTGTGAAATGGCGCGAATGTGTATGTGGTACGTGGCTGTGCATGATTTAGCGTCCTTGTTAAAAGTGTAACTTGTACCTCGTACGGCTATTTGGAAAAGCTGCATGTGCTTGGTGGTGTTTTGCGGCTTTAGGGTCCTGTAGGCTCGTTTTCGTTTTTTTCGTCGGCCATTTTTTGTCTCGCTTACGGGGGTTTTCGTGTGTCTAAACTCGGTAATTTGGACTTAAACTGAGGTGTAACTTCACTTGCAGGTGTAACTTCACTGTGGGTAAGCTTTTTGTGTCATTTTTGTATGTATTTATTGTGTTTTTAATGTTTTCAGGTGCGTGCGGTTCGGCTGTTAAGGTCGTATTTTTGCGAGTTCGTAATGATTTTTTTTCCAAGTCCCACAGCTCGTATTTTTCTGTGTAAGTCCGTATTTAGTGATTGCGTGTTAGATGTTTTTTTATTAAGTCCCGCTTGTGTGGGTGGGTCCAACTCTGCAAATGCGGCCCCTTGCTTCAAGAGAGTCCACATTTGCGGCCTGCAATGAGCCTTCGGCTCATTGCAGCCGATGTTGGAGCCTCCACCTTTGCGAGGGACGCAGTTCTTTGGAGCTCGCAAAGCGTGACGACAATTCATAGTTTGACAACTATTGTATGTGATGACAATATAGGCTCTCCCACCCTCTACTTTATTGTCCTCACGATGAGCATCTTCGTCGCTCATCACAAGCCCCGCAATGAGCGCCATTGCAGGCCTCAGCCAACCCGCCACTTCTGCGCTCATCGCGAGGTATGCAATGAGTGCCTTCTGCGTTTATTGTGAACCTCTCCCCACTCTCTGAACCCTGTGTCTGTTTCCCCCTCTCCCCTACCCCCCTCCCTGCCATTTTTTTTCCTTTGTTCCCTCCCCTGTGTCTGTTTTCTTCGCTCCCCCCCCCTCCCTCCCCTGTGTCGCTCTCCTCTCTGTCTCTGTTCAAATCTTGCGTGATGAGCGCCGTTGGTTGTATTTTCAAACTCTTCCAGAGCTTGCATTGATGGACTAAGTGACAGACCAACAGATAGATAGATAGATAAACATTGACTCAATAAAATAATTTATAGTGTAATGCAAATTTGTAATTAAATAAGATAACAAGCCACTTTAATGTTGGTAACTATAGAAACAGACAGTTGGAATAAAAATGCTCAAAATATTCTCTAAATCTATAGTTTTTTCTACATCAGGTGTTCTTGTCAGTCCCCATATTATAATAGATCGACAGACAGACAGACAGACAGACAGACACTCAATAAAATAATTTATTGTGTAAAGTGTATGTTTTATTATTAGTTTGTCACTTAAAGGGTTTACGCGGTATCATCATCACAGCTGGCAAATTTTCCACTATGATAATTGCATCTAAATACTTCCTTATTAAACCTGGCATTACAATATTTCCAGGGGATGTCCAGTTCTTTGTCTGCTCAATCCTTCACATCCTATGGATACATCTTACGAAATACATAATTGCTGCCAATATGAAGCATAACGTTACAATACATAGCATTATAATAAAAGTATTATGACTATTACAATGGCTACTTTGACATTATCATTTGAACACATTTTAATTACCTGATCATGATATTGCCAAGTAGAACAAAGAAAGAAAACAGTAGTAGTGACATTTAGTATAAATATAGGCAAGTACTAGAGTTATTTGTAGTTTCAACAATCACCAGTAACTGTGAGACGTCGAGGACATCAATATCTGCAAGGTGTAAGTTAGTTTCCATGGTTATCTTTTTTATTTATTTGTAACTTTTCCTCTATACTTGTGTTTCTGTACAACAATGTATGCATCTACCTTAACTTACTCTTCATTAGCACAATTTATTCATAGAATCATATTGAAGGAGTTTCTAGAACAGAATATTCAGTATAATTACTATTTCTAGGAATGATCTCCTTCTACTACTGTCCTTGGCCATTTAGTCACTTTTTTGTATATATTTAACATAAATCCATAACTCAAAATATTATGGATTATTTTGGCTAAAAGTAAAATTAATAACCTATTTTCCTATGTTTTCTATTTAGCAATTTGGGTACCATTTTACCTTGCTTTATAAGTAATCTCCACAGAAAGTATTGGAAGTGACAACATATTTGCCCCATTTTTAGACCATTTAATAAGTAAGACCCAATAATCAATATATAGGTATAGATAAATATCAACACTTTTACCCAAATTGATTCTCCAATGAAGTCTATGGAGATTCATAAAGAGTAAAATTGCTGACAGATTGATCTAAATCTGAATTTAGTGAAAACTGATAACATTTGTATATAACCATGTTGTGACCTCCATATGGAGCATCTAAAGTATCTAAAAAAAAAAAATATATATATATATATATATATATATATATATATATATATATTTATTTGTGTGCACATTTAAATGTCTAAAACAGGTTAAAAAAAAACTTGTTTCCTGCTCAGAATTCCGAGAAATACAGTTATTACACTGCACTATGGGAAGCTGAGCATTCCTGCTGCAGTACACAGCATTTTTGCAAAGCCAAAGTTGGATTATACACAAGCTGAGAATCCTACCCATGTACAGCCGTTTCAAGGCTACTGTGTATCACCAATATATATATATATATATATATATATATATAATTCACCATAATAAGATGTGTTAGTAAACTGATGTGTATAAAAAATTATTAAAACGCAGGATTTGTATGGGTGTACTGCAATATAGTATTACCTCTAAATTACTGCAGCTTTCTGATTACAAGTAATCTATTATGGCGTGCTATATTGGATCTTGTACAGTACATAAGATAAACAGTACTATACATCCCAATGTGGTTTGGTAGAATATACCTTCGTCTTTATGTTATTGGATGGTTTTATCTGACATTATCTAAATGTAGCCAGTATATAATGTCTCTCTGCTTCTGTGATGTTTTAATGTGTTGGATGAATAGCTGGCATTAAATAAGTAAACAATTAAAAATAAAACCAAATGAACAATTTTCATAGACATCCATTGGCTTCTGACTGGCACCTTCACTGGCACCTAAACATGTTGTCATTAGTGAAATCTGTGCCCCATCTTGGTAAAGAAAATTTCATAAAATTAAAGGACTTTTTTTTTACTTATTTCTCAATGTATGATTTGATATTTTCTTCTAGATTTCTCATAACATCACTATGGACGCCATCTGCACAGCAAATAACCAGTTTGGACTTGATCTTGTGAAGCAGATCCATAGTAATGACAATCTGATATTGGGGCAGTTCAGTATCATGACTGCACTAGCCATGCTCTATCTTGGAGCCAGAAAGGAAAGTGCAACCCAGATAGAAAAGGTAATATACATTATACATGCATTATACATGCACTAATATGTTTGTGGTATATGTCGATATCTGATACATTTCTGTTTTCTGCACCTTGCTTTAACTCACTTTTCATGTCTTACATATGAAGTTTATCAGGTTAAGATATGAATATATCTAGCTAGAATTTTGAAAGTTTCTGACAAAACAAAGCTCAAAACAAAGCCCTCCATCTTTTACAGTTTGTTAATATGGTATCTTTGGATCCTTGTTCCTTTCCCCTGTACAGCACTACGGAATATGTTGGCGCGTTACAAATAAAAGATAATAATAATAATAATAACAACGGAAAGGTATAGAAACAGGCCAGGCTTTGTGGTTTTCTCTACTGGAAAACACATGCACAATCAACTAACTAGTCACTGATTAGCATACTTGTGCTCAAGTACAAATACTGAAGTGCTGGTGTTCCTTGTGCAAAGGGTGGAATTCACTGAGAAATTAAACTAATTTCATTATCTATCTATCTATCTATCTATCTATTTGTCTATCTATCTATTTGTCTGTCCATCTATGTGTCTATCTCTATCTATATATCTATCTATCTATCTCTATCTATCTATCTATCGGTCTCTCTATCTATCTACCTATCCATCTACTGATCTATCATAATGTGGGGACTGACAAGAACACACCTGATGTAGAAAAAAACTATAGATTTAGAGAATATTTTTTTATTTTTTTATTTATTGGTATCAAAAGTAGACAATTACAATATAAATATATAAAACAGAACAGACAGCAAAAAAAAAAAAAAAAAAAACGACAAAAGAAAAAGACAAGACATACATTTACAATACATATTGTGGACTTATACCAGAAATTATAATTTCTGGGAGCTAAGTTCCAGAGATATTAAAACTTAGATCATAACCGAGAAAGATCTTTATTTTGATCCCAAATTTTCCATCTATAACGTTTTATTTTTATAAGACCTTGCTCTTGAAGAGATTTTTCAAGATTTCTGTTTCTATCTACCATATATGTGATTTCACCCCAAGAGGGAACAGAAGACTGACCCCATCTCCTTGCTATCAACAGTTTAGATGCCATGAATATCTGAAGTAAAAACGCAATTACGTCCAGAGCAAGCTGATTCGAAAAAATGTGAAATAAAACATTTTCTACAGAAAAGGAAATGGTAATGCCCAAAATATTCCTAATATGCCCAAAACAAGTTTCCCAAAATTGTTGAATTATCGGGCAACTCCACCATATATGGGCATGTGAACCCACCAAACCACAGTTCCTCCAACAAAACTTCAGATTATCTTTTTTAGTAATCTGAGCCATTTTTGTTGGAACATAATACCATTGAGTACTTAATTTAAAGTGTAGCTCTCTGTATGATGTATTTTTAATTATTTGATCTGTGAGAATAAATGAATCGGACCATTCTTCTTCTGACCAAGAGAGATTAAAAGAATGTTGCCAAATTTTAGATTTGTTAAAAGGGCATTTATCCATTTCCTCCCGCAAGATGTTATAACAATTAGATATTAAGTGCTTTCTATCTTCTAGTATCATTAGTTTTTCAAAAGAAGTTAAAGATCTAACTTTAAAACTAGAATAGATTGAATCTCTGAACGCAGCCAGAAGTCTATTATATTCAAGCCAACTTTTATGAGGAAGCCCAAATTTTCCCTTCAAGTCTTCAAAAGAAGCCCAAGAGTTGCCAATATATAAGTCTCTCAAACAAAAAATGCCAAATGCTCTCCATCCACCCAAAAATGATAAGTTCAATTCTCTCTCTAATAATAAAATCGGAAGGATAGGGCTAGGAAAAGGCATTCATTGAGATCTCAATTTATGTTTATCCCAAAATTCAAGTATTAAACGAACAATATCAGAACCATCTAAAAAGAGTTCTTTTTTTAACTCCTTCCTAAACATCAACCAGCCTAAAGAATCCTTAACTACTGAACATCTTTCAACCTGCAGCCAACCTGCCACTTTCAAACTTTCTATACATTTGACTGCATGTGAAAACATTGTAGCATCATGATAGGTCTGAATCATTGGGTATACTAGTCCCCCTTTCCTAAATGTTCTGGAAATTATAACTTTCTTTATTCTGTTGTTTTTCCCCTGAAAGATAAATTTGTCTATTATTTGTTGAAAATGTACTATAAAAGTTTTGGATAAAGGTATAGGAATAGATCTAAATATATAGCTTAATCTTGGAAGAAGCGACATTTTGGCTGCTGCTATTCTAGCTGTTAAAGTTAAATTCAAAGGTCTCCAAGAGGAAACAATTTTCGTAAGTTTATTTAATAGCTCCTTATAGTTGTTTTTAATTATTAACTGGATAGAATTATAAAATATGATTCCCATATGAGTTATGGTATTAGAATGCCAATTATACTGGTAGATGGATTTCAAGTAATCTTTTTCCGGACTGGCTAAATTAAGAGCCAAAACCTGTGACTTGGAGATATTAATTTTATAGTTAGAGGCTTTAGAATATTTATCTATTATTACATGCAAAGTTTTCAAAGAGTCAATGGGGTTAGACACAAACACAACCGCATCATCGGCATACAGCCTTATTTTATGCTGTATCCCACCAACTGTAATTCCATGAATAGAGGGGTTATCTCTTATAGAAACCGCCATGGGCTCCATTATCAATGCAAAGATTATCGGAGAAAGGGGACACCCCTGTCTCGTTCCATTAGTAACTGCAAATATCTGCGTTTTAAACCCATTTCCAATGACGGAAGCGGATGGGGAAGAGTATAATGCTCCAATGGACTTAGACCCAAAAGAGCCAAGGCCATATTTCTGGAGTACACACCTGATAAAATCCCATCCGACCCGGTCAAAGGCCTTCTCTGCGTCCATTGATAGAAACACTGTTGGGAGAAGTTTGTGTTTAGAATATGAAATCAAATCCAACATGCGTCTGGTGTTGTCAGAGCCCAAACGTCCCCGTACAAATCCAGTTTGATCTATTGATACAAGTTTGTGAATAACCTCACTCAATCTATCCGCCAGCATTTTAGCATAAATTTTTACATCAACGTTCAAAAGTGAAATGGGGCGGAAGTCTTTACATTCCAATATACCTGTGTCTTTTTTTGGTATAGTGATAATCAGAGCCTCTGACATTTCTGAAGGAATATGTCCCTTTCTTTTAATCTCATTGAAAAGATTTTTTAAATGGGGGACTAGGGTTGTTACCAAAGACCTATAGTAATGATTTCCAAAACCATCTGGGCCTGGGGCCGTACCCAACTTCAATTTAGAAATAACGTCACAAATCTCTTTTTCAGAAAAATCATTATTTAGTGTTAAAACTTTCTCTGGTGAAACTTGCGGCAAATCTATTTCATTCAAAAAAATTTGAATGACCTCCAGAGATGGCTTCTGAAAAGAAGGATCCAATTCCAAATTATATAACCTAGAATAATACTGTTCAAATGCTTCTGCTATCTGGACTGGGTTATTAAGATAGGTTCCATTGTGATAAATATAATCAACCCTTTTTTTAGTAGCATGAGATCTAAGTTTATTTGCTAAGATTTTACTTGGTTTACTCCCATAATGGTAATTTTTTTGTTGTAAAAGCCATATAGACTTATCAGTTCTCATCTGATTAATGGATTTAATCTGTAATTGGATTTTTTTAATCAACATCGAGTCAGAAGCATTAGGATTAATTTTATTTCTTAGTTCCAGATTATATAATTGGATATATAATTCTCTCAAAGGAGTTCCTCTTTCTCTTTTCCTTTGACTTTGCAATTTAATCAGGATCCCTCTTATAAAAGCCTTATGTGTGTTCCAAAGTGTAATGTTAGATTCTACTGAAGCCGAGTTTACTTGATAAAAGAAATCAATTTCTTTTTTAAGATAATCCCGACTTGTCTCTGAATCAATGAGTGAGGAATCAAGTCTCCAAAATTTGGAGTTAATGGAAGAATTTTTCGAAAACAATTCCAAGTTAACTAGAGCATGATCTGACCACACTCTTGGCCCAATATCAACTCTCAAAGTTCTTTTAAGTGTATTGATATCAACAAAAAAATAATCTAACCTAGAATATGTATGATGTCTTGGAGAAAAACAAGTAAAATCCTTTTCATTAGTGTGCAGTACTCTCCAAACATCAATTAAATGATATTTTGTCATCAGAGAAATAAACTGTTTTGACAATCTTATAACTGATGAGTCTGGAGGTGAACGATTTTCAGATTTTCTATCTTTAGTTGGGTCTGAGAGCATATTGAAGTCTCCACAAACGATAAGAGATCCCTGTATCAGTTTATTAAACTTTTTTAAGATTTTACTAAGAAATTTAATTTGGGATCTATTCGGCACGTATACATTCAATATTGAGTATTTTTTGGTGGTTAATTGTGCCTATCCATATTATATAACGACCCTCCTGATCTATTTCCACAAATTCCTCTATGACCATAAGTTTGTTACTAAAAAAAATTGAGGTACCCCTTCCTTTTTCTTATACATTGAATTGTATGCGACTGTATAATGTGTGTTTAAAAAATTTAATTGGAGCTCCCTGCTGCAGAAAGCTCTTTAGAAAAAAACTGCGTTTAGCTGGATGATTCAGTCCCTGAACGTTTTGCGTTACTATCTTTAATGACATGCTGTTAGTATCACAGTAGAAATGATGGTCAGTCCCCGTTCCCCTGGAATAAATTTAATTCCAGTCCACAAATACAAATATACACCAATACATAAACCAAACATAAAACATTCATCCCTCCTCAACTCATTGAGGCATATCGGGAGGCAGTCCTCCTTGAAGAGGAAGAGTCCCTCCTGTGATGCAACAATGTCAGATAAATACATCTGAAAGCCTTAGCCGAAGCTCTATTGTACCCTCTATCTGTTTTTTACTACTATCTTGGGTGTCCAAGCTTTAAATCCTACTCTAGATGTTTATATTATTCCCTTTAATTGGAGAGAATTTCAAACAGAACTCTCCCTTTAAATTCCCTACTCCAGTTGTGAACCCCTTCCCTTATAGCAATCAACTACTGAATTGTATTTTGCTCACTAATTTATAAAAGTAAATTTTCTTAGTGTCATTGTTAAATACTAATATATTTTTACCCATTATCTAGGTTAGTGTTTTCTTTATTGTTTCCCCCGTGTTAATAATAAAAAAAAGTGAAAATATATATTCACATCTAAAAAATTACCCAACAGCTAGTGAGTTTATATTTTACTCTTTAAATTTCCCGTAGTAAAACAGTAATTTAAAAATATTAATCAAAACATGGTGTATTTTCCCCATTATCTAAATTCATTAAAGTGTACCATCTGTATGTTACTTCTAAATTAGCAGCAAAAAAAATACCATTCAATTTTTTTCCCTTTTTTTTTTTTTTTCCCTTTTTCTATCAAAATAATACATATACACTACTCTTTACAAAAATTTTTTTGATTGAAGACAATCTAATATTTATATTCCAATACATATTTAAATAACCGCTGTGAACCAACCTATAATTACTGACTTTTATTTAATTTTGTCAGGAAATTCTCCCCTTCCAAAGTGTCATTAATAATGTATCTGTGATTCTCATACCAAAAAATATATTTTGGGGGATTTCCCCATCTATAGGAAATCTGTTTGTCTCTCAAAACTTTAGTCACAAATTGAAGTTTCTTACGTTGAAATAAAATTTCTCCTATCAAATCTGGGAATATTTTAAGATTTTCATATGGACTCTCAAAACATTTTTTATTAGTATTGCTTCTCTATAGGACATATGATGCAGTTTTACAATTACATCCCTAGCAATTTCTTTGCCTATGTTAGGTGGAGGAGGAATTCGGTATAATCTCTCTATAGGCTTCTCGCTCTGGCGCTCCACTAAGCTTAACAGAAAGGATTCCACATATTGATGGAGGTCTTTAAAGGTAACAGACTCTGATATACCACGGATTCTAATATTATATCGTTTTTCAGCTTCCGCTAATCTGAGATTTTGGCTCTTTAGCGTCTGGATCTCCTCTTTAAGTCCCGTTATCTCTCTCTTTAATTCATCATTATTCTTCAAAATAACCTCTTGAATCTGTTCTACATTTTCTGTTCTATCTGTTAATGTTTTTATATTCTTAGCATTATTTTTAATTTCGCCTATCAATTCTTCCCTGATGGATATCTGAAACTCCATTAAAAGAGCTGTCATAGTTTTCTTTAACGCTGAAGCTGTTAGAGGTTTTTCAGGAGTGGTCTCTCTCACAGATTCATCTCCTTTAATAACCTCGGCTTCTATAGGAGTTTCAGAAAAGTCTAACGTGGACTGAGAGAGTGAATATGATTCTCTCTTGTACTGTCTATTCTCTTTATCTACAGGAGAGAGAAAATTAGCTATAGCTTTTGAGCTATTGTTTTGTAATGTTTTTTTAGAGCCTTTACCCCTAGGGGCTTGTTGTTCTTTAGACCTTTGCATAGATACCACAGGGCTATATCAAAAACCAAAGGAAAGAGAGAAGAGAAATGGGAGAATAGGAGTGTATAAAAAAATGTATACAGATAGTCCACTTCGTAACTTGCTCTTCTTTGCTGAACGGTTTTAAATACGAAACGGCATATATAATATATCTTGCTTGCAGAGTCGCTTTTCTCCCATCAAGTTCCCCCCAGCCTCATGAGACCGATGGGAAATGTCACAATAGGTGTAACTTGGACAATGTTGGATAATAAGACCCAATGGGCCTATTTATATGGGCTAAAAAATTCCCATCTTATTCTTCAAAGCCCATCATATGGGGGACACTTCCCAGCAGCTTTCTTGTTTTCCTCCACTTCTATCATTCAAATTGGCCCTCACATGCGGGTGTTATATTCTGGGAGTAATTGCAGCAGAAGAAATACAAACATGCACTCACCCTCTGCAACGTCAGACTTTCATAGCAACAGGGCGTTGGCAGCGTTACCTGCTGCGGGATAGATTAACCTGAAGCCAGTCCCCACAATGTTAATAAGGGAGTAAACCCCCTCTCATGAGACCGATGGGAAATGTCACAATAGGTGTAACTTGGACAATGTTGGATAATAAGACCCAGTGGGCCTATTTATATGGGCTAAAAAATTCCCATCTTATTCTTCAAAGCCCATCATATGGGGGACACTTCACAGCAGCTTTCTTATTTTCCTCCACTTCTATCATTCAAATTGGCCCTCACATGCAGGTGTTATATTCTGGGAGTAATTACAGCAGAAGCAATACAAACATGCACTCACCCTATGCAACGTCAGACTTTCATAGCAACAGGGCGTTGGCAGCGTTACCTGCTGCGGGATAGATTAACCTGAAGCCAGTCCCCACAATGGTAATAAGGGAGTAAACCCCCTCTCAGCGGCAAATGCTCACCAGCCCCCGGTGCCCAGTAGAATACATCAGCACGGCACACTGGCTTTCCTCACCTGGGGCATAACACAAGCTCACGTTCACCTTATGGTTTGAGGTCTCCTTTAACTGGCTCCTCTCAAGAACCACCCCGGATATTCTCCTCACAGGCTCAGTCAGTTTCCACCAGCACTTTAGGCCGCTATGCCCCAGTAGTGTGGTTCAGATATCCATAAACTTTGTTTTGGCCCCGGCCTCAGGCGGTCAGCCTCAAAGAGTTGTTGCGTCGGGGTTCAGGCCTATTAGGCCGTTGTATAGCATGTTTGAGATACACAGCTTGGACAGCCTTAACGACACTCTAGCAGAGCTTCGGCGATGTTTGCCCGGCTAGTCCCACATACAGACTAACCCCTTCCTGGGCGTGGCCCCGCAATGCCGCATTTCCACCAGTAGGGGGTGAATGCCAGATTTAGAGAATATTTTGAGCATTTTTTTTCAACTGTTTTTTCTATAGTTCCCAGAATTAAAGTGGCTTGTTATCTTATTTAATTACAAATTTGCATCACTTGATTTGTGAAACATGATTCACGCCTATGCTGATATGGGGCAAAGCGTACATTTGTTCTGCAATTTAACATCAAGGTGCTAAACTGCATTTGGACACTGATTTTCTAAGGAAAATCTGGGAAAAACGGTGCTCCAGAGGTGATTGTATATTTTTTTTCATATCACAATTCTGCTTAGTAATGAAAAGTTTTACAACAATAGCATTTCATTACCACGTGACCAAAAACTCTGGTATATATCATGCGTATATGTACATATATTACTTTCTAAAATCTTATACTACTTGCATTTAAAGTGTTTGCCTGGTCACTGGAACATCAAGATATTTTAAAATAAGACAACTCAATTTGCAAGTAAGCATTTTTGAGAGTCAATATGTAAAAGTTGCCCACATGGCTAGCATTTTAATAGATAATGCATTAGAGCATCTGTTTTAGGTTCCACAATATGTATAAACCTCTTGAGTACTGAGTTTTATTTTATCCTGCAAATTGTATAATGACACAAACATAATAATTAAAAATAATATATTTAATTGCTTATTTGTGCCTATGGAACTGTTAGGCATTAAATTATAATGCACTTACATGCCTTTGTATTTATTTTTTTGTGTTTTACTGTTTTTTATCTGATGCTACAGGTCCCAAATATGCTTTTAAAACCAGTTGTGAGTGATGTTCGATACCCATAAATTTTCCTTCAGAAATGTGATATTTTTACGAGTTATGAGTCATCCAAAATTTGCGAGTGATCAGTAAAGTACATTGGAACTCATAAAAAGTCCTCTTTTATTGACATACTAAATAGTAAATTATAACTCTTTTATAAGTCTCTTTAAAGCTGAGTTACTGTCACATAGCTAGTGTTTTATCCTTTGCAGGAGATTTTTCTGGGTTCAATTCCCACCAAAAGTACCTTTTTCTTTACTGTTTAAAAAAATCAGAAATATGTTCTTTAGTTTATACTATAAAGCTGAACTACTTATTTAACAAACATATACATACACACAGAGAAAGAGGAATACCCCGCTACACGGTGTAGAGAGGTTCCAACCACTATGAGTCTTAAGCAAAAAAGCTCTAAATGGAGCAGTTTACCATGGGGAAGATAGGAATAGGGAAATACATTGAAAAAAAATATGGGATAGGGGAACGCATTGAAAAAAAAGACACCACACCAATAGAAGTTTGAAACAGTTTCACTTTATTTACACTCTGCTTGAAGTGCACACAGCAGCATTAAAAAGCAGCAACATAAACAGTACAAAATTAAAGAAACAGTAGAGTACAGTGCAAAAAAAATAAGAGACCACTTGTGGTGGATGTGGAGGCTCCAGCGTCACCCTCCTGCCTTGGTTTCTTGGCTACAAACTGGTCAAGGGTCAATTGTCTTTGCTGCCTGTGGCTATCCAGCAGATATTGGTTGCAAGACACCACTCCCAGAACAATGCACCTTGGTTTTTTGGCCACCAGATTCCATGCTTAGGAACTCAGAGGACAGTTCTTTTTGAGGCTCAGAGTCACTGGTGTCCTGAGCTTCCTCTGTGTCCTGTTCAGAAAGTTCTTCTAGGTCCTCATTAGTAAGGCTGTCACCCGAAGCCTGGACTAAATACTCAATGTCCTGGGCATCTTTGTCTCCCAGTCCAGCTGTGGTCACAAGGTCCACTATATGATGGGCTTTTGCAGTTGCACATCCCCATATAGCTCTGGCCAGATCTTCTTCCACAAAGACTTGAGGCATTGCTGTGTTACCTCCTTCCAGAACAGATCAATGTTGGTGACAGTCTGCAAGATAGTGTACTTCTTCCAAAAGCCCAACATTGATTGCTTGTCCTGGTGGTCCATCTGGTCGGAATGTGCGGCGGAGATAGTAGGCCTAGGCAGGAAAAGGATCTCCACAGGGATGCAGGTGGGCAGCTCAGCCAAGTTAGTAGGGTGGCCTGGAGAATTGTCCATGATGAGTAATGCTTTCTCCTACAGTCCCAGAAATGGTCATTGAACTACTCTCTGAAAATGTCCATGGTGATCCATGGCTTCCTGTTGAACTGCCAAATGACTGGCAAGCTGGACTTGCTTATGCCTATCATTGCCCTCAGTGTCTTGGAGTGGTAGGCCAGCAATGACTTCATATGAGAGTCACTGCTTGCGTTCCCCCAACCAAAAGAAGGTTCAACCTGTCTATGACCACTTTAAAGCCTGATGCTCTCTTCTGCTCCCTAGAGATGAAAGTGCGGCTTAGCATCCATTTCCATAAGAGGCCGGTCTCATCCACATTGAAGACAAGCTCCGCTTGATAGCTTCCTATTTCAACCACGCCATTTAAAGAGGCGGGAAAAGCCCTAGCGGTGTCCATATTTGCCACTTCACCAGTGATCTTAATATTGTAGAGGTTGTTGATTTTCTTGAAGCGGTCAAACTAACCTCTGCTTGCTGCAAAGCTCTCTGTCTCATCTGTATTTTGGCTCCGGATGTGGGAGTATATGCTCTTCATCTTCTCCATTAAGATGGCCTGGCTGGGCATGCTACACTCCAGTTCATCATCTATGCAGATGAACAGCCTCTTTTCCATCTCCTCAAGGGCATAGCATCCACCTGGAGCGTGTGATCTTTTTCACTGAAGAAGCAGTGCTGGTAGTCACTGAAGTACGCATCTTGTCCTTGATTTTCAGGATTGTAAGGATTTTGGAGGTTGAAAAATGGATATCAGCCCCAATAGCCACCTGCGGCTCTTCTTTCTCCAATCGGTCCAGCACTTGAGCCTTTACAACCACAGGAATACTCTGGCGCTTGAGTTTAGACTGCTCCTCTTTGTGTTCAGACATCTGTAAAACAATACAATTAGATTTTAACAATTACATTATGAGAAACAAGGGGAAAATTATGTCTCTCTCTACCACAACTTTCTCTCCCTTACAAAAAAACAAAATGAATGTGGATTTTATAAGAAAATTACAACTTAACAATTAACAATCACATTATGAAAAACAATGGAACAATGACAATATTCTGTACTGTACCTTGCCAGCAGATGTTCTCTGCAGGATTTGGGAATCACTCTCTCCAGATGTGACTCTCTCTGCATTACCCAAAGAACACAATAAAAGTAAATTTTATTAGACAATTAACAATTATTAATTAACAATCAAATTATTAAAAACAAGGTAACAAAGGAATTCTATTCTATTCTGTACCTTGTCAATAGATGTTGCAGGTAGGATTTCGGTGTCTCTCACTTTCTGGCTCTTTCTGGCTATTTCTGGCTGTCTTTGACTCACTCTTGCTGTCTTAACGATGTGTAGCTGTTGATAGTGTTAAATGGGGTCCTGCGAGGAAAAAACAGGGATCTGCTGTCAAAAAAGAGCT
The DNA here is from genome assembly GCA_027410445.1 of Discoglossus pictus. Lineage (NCBI taxonomy): Eukaryota > Metazoa > Chordata > Amphibia > Anura > Alytidae > Discoglossus > Discoglossus pictus. Next base: position 275,723,290 of record CM050168.1, on the reverse strand, counting down.
ATATAGCAGGGTTTAGCGCTCAGCGAATATCTGAAAAAAAAACCCAGAGCTCTGCAGGGTAGTGTTAAGCGGGGAATCCGTGTTTGTATATATATATATATATATATATATATATATATATATATATAATATACCATATATATACCGTATTGGTCCGAATATAAACCGCAGCCGCATATATGGCGCACCCGTAAAGTTCAAGGGGAAAAAATAGAAAAAAGATAGTACTCAAATATAAGCCACACCCGTAAAATTGGAGAGAAAAAGACTCTCAAAGTGATCAGCCATTGCAAGAAATAAGCTTTCTAATTAGCACTGTAGCTTTTTTTGCAGGTTACAGGCTTTACAGGATGTTAGAATCACTAAAACCGTAAATCGCTATTCAATACCGCACTCTAAAGCACGAAAATTGGCACCCTTAACTCGCAATCGCGCAAACCGGCAGTAATTTTGCATTCGCGAATAGAAGTCGCACGCATTACAAGCAAAATTCGCAAATCAGCAATGATTTTTTTACGGACGCGAATATAAGCCGCACCTGTAACTCGCAAGCTCAAAAATCGGAAAAAAGGTGCGGCTTATATTCGGACCAATACGGTATACCATATAAATATATAATACTATATATATATATATATATATATATATATATATATATATATATAATAACCAGTCCACATAATTTTTCAATTTATATCTAGTTCAAATAATGAAATTAGTTTGCTTAATATATAAAAAATTTTTTTTTTTAATATATATATATATATATATCAATGAAAAAGCATGATTTTAATTAAAAAAGTAGAAGGCATGGAAATCAAATCTGTGACTAATCACTGAAAAACAAAAAAAACATTAATACAGAGCACTTACAACTGTACCATCATAGTCCACTTATAAAAAAAAAGTATAAATCCATAATTCAATGTATAGCAGTTACAGCCGTCAGCCTCATTATTTATGCAGGTTCTTGTAGGACGACTTCTAGGGATAAACTAAAATTCAATTCTAGGGCAATTTTAAAAATGTAAACACATTTTCCACTAACTTCCACCCACTAACTGATGATGCAGAGCACATATGGTGATGTTTTTGTTCCTTTAATGTGCATTTTTATTTATTAACAAAGAAATGCACCATTATATTAGTACGTGTTCATGACTACAATGACTACTATTTTTTCAGGTACTTCATCTGGAGAATATTGACAATGTTCATTCTGCGTATAAAGAGGTCCTCGCTGCACTGAAAACTTCTGACGATTATATACTTTATATTGCAAACAGGTTCTTTGGAGAAAAATCTTTCTTCTTTTTTCAAGTAAGGGTTACATCTAATGTATCACTGGACTGGAGGCTTAGGATACGATTTACTACTTTAAAAACATTTCAGAACACCATAAACAAATACAGGGTGCAAAATGAATAATGGGGCCTGCAAAGAACTTGTTGCAACAATAATTAGAATACTTTGGCACTTTATAAATAGATCTTCATAGGCTGGCACCAAAACAGGTATATTCAGGTATATTCACAGCCTCATTAAATTACTCCTCGCTTAAGGCCTCGTAGAGCTGTTAGCGAGGGCCGATTCCTCAAAATGTTCCTTGCAGCCTACTTAGCGAGATTACGGCCGAAATTAGCTCACAGGAGAGCTACGTAGAACACGCACACGTTAGACTATGGGTTGAACCTCGTCCCTTGCTAATATCCCAACGAGCACAGAAAAGTGCCCGCTAGTGATACAAAAGCCTATACGTGCTGCCTTTCAGCAGCCCCACCCTCCATTCTACTGCTTCCCCCTGCACCCCAAACACACCCCCATGCTTCAGGGGTCTCTTTAGGGACCCCCGCAGCCTCCCCACATCAAACCTTGCAGAGGGGGTGGCCGATCGAGACCCCTGCTGCATTTAAAATATTCAAATTTCACGACGTGGGTCCTTATTGGGCCCGCTGCACACTATTAGCCAATCCCGGCCACAGAGTTACTGTAAGTACCCCCGCAGAACCTAACATTAACCCCCTCTATGCTGAAGGTCCCCATCGGGGCCCCTGTAGTATCCCCACATTAATCCCTTACAGCAGGGGTCCCCGATCGGCATTGATCGTGACACCCGCTGCATGTACAATGTTACATTTCCCTCCTCACAGGTCCTTAAAGAACTGTAAAGGTCCTGAAAGGACCCGCGCTATAAAAAATATTAACCCCTGCAGTGGGGGTACTATAAGTACCCCCCCAAGCATCTAAAATTAACCTCATCACTCATGGGGCTCTATACAGAGCCCCACGAGTCCCAAATAACCCCTATAACTCATGGGCTCTATACAGAACCCCATAAGCCCCTAATTAACCCTGTCACTCATGGGGCTTTATACATAGCCCCATGAGCCCTAATTAGCCCTGTCACTCATGGGGCTCTATACAAAGCCCCATGAGCCCTTAATTAACCATATTAGTCTCATAAGGGTCTATACAGAACCCTAAAGGACACTACTTAACCCCTATAATAACACTATAAGTGCCATAAGGGTCCTCCAGGACCCTCATGACACAAAGTCTAAACACTACACTACACTATTAACCCTAACTATACCCCATTAACACCTTAACCCTAACTATACCCTATCTGGACCCAATAAGCCAATCTTGGCTTATCTAACCCTAACTCGGCCTATTTTAACCCCATTTGGCCGTTTTTAACCCTAGATGTACCCAGAAAACCCTTTCCTACCCTACACTATTAACTTCCCCTCACTACCCTGTTAAACCCTACACTACCTACCTACCACCCTAATAAAATCCCTAAACTCACCTAATTATAGAAAATAATAAAAACTAGAATTACAGAAGATAAAAAAGGACATTACACAAAATAAAAAAGGACATTACACAAAATAAAAAAGGACATTTCCAAAATAAAGAAAACTTACATTACCAAAATTAAATAAACCTGAGTTACAAAAATTAAAATAAAGCTAAGTTGCACAAAATAAAAAAAAAGAACTACGCACCTGAAAAGAAAAACATGTACAAAAAAACACATAACATTACATTACATTACATCAATACAATACATACAGATACAATACATCAATAAATACAATACCGTTTAAATATCTAAAATCCGTTAACCCTATCTACAATACATTATCCCCATCTACAGTCCATTAACCCTATCTACAATCCATTATTCATATCTACAATACATTATCCCTATCTACAATCCATTAACCCTATCTACAATACATTATGCCTATCTACAATACATTAACCCTATCTACAATCCATTAAACCCTAACCACAATCAATCTAACCCCTAACTAAATACATTACAAAAACATTACAAAAGGTAAGTGGGCTTTAATATTCTATTTTAGGTTAGATTTATGTTTTTTGTGATGTATTTAGATAGGGGTTAGATTGATTGTAGTTAAGGGTTAATTGATTGCAGATAGGGTTAATGTATTGTAGATAGGGTTAAGGGATTGTAGATAGGGTTGATGGATTGTAGATAGGGATAATGGATTGTAGATAGGGTTAATGGCTTGTTGATAGGGGTATATTTGAACTGTATTGTATTAACTGATGTAACTGTATTTATTCTATTGATGTAATGTTATGTATTTTTAGGTGTTTTTTGTACCTGTATTTTCTTTTTAGGTGCGTAGTTCTTTTTTTTTTTTGTGTAACTTTTAATTTTGGTAACTTAGGCTTACTTAATTTCGGTAATGTTGGTTTTCTCTATTTTGGTAATGTCTTTTTTTTTATTTTGTGCAATGTTCTTTTTTTATTTTTTGTAATTCTAGTTTTTATGATTTTCTGTAATTATTTTCTTTTTTCTTTCTGTAATTAGTGGGGGTGGGGTAATAGGGATTTTATTAGGGTGGTAGGTAGGTAGTGTAGGGTTTAACATGGTAAAGAGGAGGGGTTAATAGTGTAGGGTAGGATAGGTTTTACTGGGTACATTTAGGGTTAAATAGGCCCAGTTAAGGTTAAATAGGAGTAGATATGCTTACATAGGGCTAGATGGGGTTAAATAGGCAGAGTTAGTGTTAGATAGGCTGAGTTAGGGTTGAATTGGACTAGATAGGGCTAGATAGACCCAGTTAGGATTAGATAGGACCAGTTAGGGTTATTCGGTCCAGATAGGGTTAACATGGTATAGTTAGGGTTAAGGGGTTAATGGGGTATAGTTAAGGGTTTAATAGTGTAGTGTTTAGACTTTGTCATGGCACTTATGGTGTGATTATAGGTGATAATTAGTTTCCTTTATGGGTCTATATAGACCCCTATTGGTCTAATGGGGATAATTAGAGTCCCATAAGTGTCTGTATAGACCCTTATGATACTGATAGGGTTAATTATGGGCTCATGTGGCTCTGTATAGAGCCACATGAGTTATAGGGTTAATTAAGGGCTCATGGGGCTCTGTATAGAGCCCCATGAGTTATAGGGGTCATCAGGGGGTCTGTATAGAGCCCCATGAGTTATAGGGGTCATTAGTAGCTCATGGGGCTCTGTATAGAGCCCCATGAGTGATGGGGTTAATTTTAGGTGCCTGGGGGTACTTATAGTACCCCCGCTGCAGGGGTTAATATTTTTATAGCGCGGGTCCTTTAAGGACCCGCGATGCAGGAAATTTAAAATTGGACATGCAGCGGGTGTCACGATCGATGCTGATCGGGGACCTCCGCTGTAAGGGGTTAATGTGGGCTTATGTTGCTAGCCGCAGGTCTAAATTAATAGCGTCAGTAAACTGTCATATTTCCAGCTCGCAGACCTAAAGTTCAAACCTTCATAGAACATTTTTTTTATTTAATGGGGCTGTCAGTATCCAATAGCTTTTAGTGTTACTATAACACAATTATATTATTTGCATTACTATGCTGTTTATGAAATTCTGTATACTAGTGGTATAACATGTAATCTAAAATATAAATTTAAATAAAAATTGCAGAGCATTTTAAGAACCACGTTATCACTCAGGAGCTGGATTTTTTAATTAGGTACTGATCATTAATAAAATTTATAGTCAATAATTTCTAAAAGCAATAATCAATGTTAAATTTACTTTCAAAACTTCACGACTAAACCTCCAGTTGAGTTGCTTGTCTTGTCTCCTTACCAGGTCATTAAGAGATAAGAGCAACTCTGACTGCTAGGTAGATCTAAAAGGTCAGACACAATCTTGTATGTAGACAGAGGCAGATGCTCTGCATTGGCTGAAGATCGTGTTAAATTGGTCTACCTTGGCAAGGGCACAACTTGTATCTCACCATTTAGAACTGCCTCCTAGTAGAAGTTGTCCCACCTCATGATGACCTCCTAAGGCAATTATATGAAAGATGAATGTCCGGTTACAACAACTAACTCTTGTTAAGGATTAAAGTGTCAATTTCACTATTTCAATGTTCCTTTTGCAAAAAAATAATAAGTGAGAGAACATACTAAAAATAATAACATAACACTTGGGGAGTTTGTATGGGCTGATCTGATTTTCCTCCTTGTCAGTATTATTCATTGAAGCTCTAGATAGGATGAGATTTGTGAAGCATTAATAGACATTTACATGTATTTTATTTTAGTAATACTGTCTTTTGAAAATTAGCAGTTGCATTAGTGCATTTCTAATTTTATGTTTTCTTCGTACTAGACATACTTAGAAGACTCTAAAACATATTATGGTTCCGAACTAGAAAACTTTGACTTTTTCACAAATCCTGAATTTTCACGTCAGCATATTAATGCATGGGTGGATGAACAAACAAGAGGTAAATGTTTATAATTTATCAGTATCCTTTATCATGTATTTTATTTTAAACATTTTCTGCAGGGCATTCCCTAATAGTTACATGTGTTTAAAAGGCCATTATAGATCAAGCAGAAAGGCACTGGTCTGCATTGCCAAACAAAGGGCCCTATTTCAATCGGGCGGTGTAAGCTGTGGTATAGCCATCAATTGGCTGTGGGAGCATTTTTTCCCTAGAAAGATTAAATTGTAGAAGCTATCTACATTCTGCTAGCTTATTTAACTACAAAGAGCAACTAGAAGATAAATATAGTTACCCCATTAGCCAAGCTATCATGGCAATGTGACAAAAAACTCAATCCACTCAAGTTTGTGTGTACAATTAGAAACTTAGTATGCTGAACTATCATAACATGCTTAAAACACTTTAACCACTCATATATGTGTGTACAATCAGATACTAAGAACCTTTTATACAGCAATATATACTCGATAATTCTCACAAAACATATAACATCAGGCTACTAGAAAACTACCAAAAATTATATACCTAAAAAATAATAATAGAAAATCTTAAATGTTTATTTATCTCAGGGTACAAAAAATGGAAAGTTTGAAAAAAGGTTTAACAATAAAAAAAGATGAATGGCCCATAAACATAAAGAGTATGCCAAATAGATATAAATAATGTATTCTTTAAAAAAGTTTAAAAGGCACCATTATGTAAATATTATTCATGGCTCATGCCTATAACTTTTTTGCTGCTCGTTGGTTAACTACCTATATATGTAAAAGAGGGAACCATTTCTAAATAAACAAAGAAGAAAAAAAAACTTTGTTTAGACCCTCAGGTCTTTGAGATCTCAAATAATATATTGACCCGGATTCTTTCTGTAACAATAGATGATTTAGGTTGCCTTTTCTGGAACCTAACTTGACACTATCCAGGGCACAAAATTGAATAACATTGATGTCATTGTTGTGATATGTTCTTACGTGTCTGGCCACTGGAGTATCTAACTCTTATCTATAGTGTACACATGTTCCAATACTCATCACCTTAATTGAAGTATTGCCTCTCCCACATAGATTTTATTGCAGATTAATTTTGAGACATAGACCATGTCTGTTGATCCACAATTGGAAAATTGATTGATGGTAAGTTTTTTCACTACTGGAGTGTACAAATTCTTTAGTAGGTTGAATGAAACAGCACACTTTGCATGTGTCAAATTTATAGGTGCCTTTTAGGGGTCTTTTAGGGGCCTTTTAGGGGTCTTAGACAATTTTGAAATAGGCTATGGGAAATATATGTGACCATGCCTTTTTCCGAGAGTACTTTAAGTAGATCTTCATCGGCTTTTAATAATGGCCAGTACTTATCCAGGATTTTTCTAATTTCATCCAAATACTGCCCAAATGTTAAAATCTGTTTTTTTGTGGTTTTTGACCAGAGACCAGCCTATTTCTTTCCTCAGATAATGCCCTCTTATAGGCTTTTTAGGCACCTATTGGGGTATCCTCTTTCCTTGAATCTGCTTCTTAAGAGATCAGTTTGGCTTTTGAATTTAAGGTCATTGCTACAATTCCTTCTGGCACTGAGGTATTGTCCAACAGGTATGCTCTTTTTTAAGGAGAGAAATTAATTTGTGGCAGTTGGCTTTCTGTAAGTTGAGGTTTCAATAGATCCATCACTGTTCTTTACAATCTTCATATTCAGAAAATGTATTTCTTTCATGTTTGTATTGTAAGTGAATCGCAAGCCCAAAACATTATCATTGAGCTTAGTTATAAATTGTTTCAACTCACTTAATGTGCCAGACCAATAGACCAAGACATCATCAATGAAGCAATGTCATATCAGAACATTTTGAGTGTACATTTCCATATTTTCATAAAAAACGTGCACGTCCTCCCAACAACCTAAATATAGGTGTAGTTGGGAGCGCAAGCCATTCCCACAGTTGTCCCTATTTACTGATGATACTATTTCTAGCTGAAATTGAAATAGTTTCTTGTGAGAATGAAACGTAATACTATTAGAATTAGATTATTCAAATTCTCCAAAGAAGTTTATTTTACTTTCAAGAAAATGTCCATCGCCTTTATTCCCAACTCATGTGGAATACATGAGTAAAGCTGCTCCACGTCAATCCTGGGCAGGATTGTGTCTTTAGAGACATTTAGTTGCTGTATATGCCCTAAGAGATCTGCTGTATCTCTAATATAGGACGGTAAAGCTGTAACCAAGTCCTTTACATTTTTATGTACAACGTTGCTGATGTTATGTATCAATACATTTTTTGTGAACTTTGAGGCGTACATAGAACGTGGAACATGTAGGATGTTTTGGGAACAGGAACTCTTACTCTTGAAAACTAGTGATGTCCCGAACAGTTCGCCAGCGGACTATTCACGGCAATTTTGGCATGTTCGCGTTTGCAGCGAACGGCGAACACATGCGCTTTTCGGTCCGCCCCCTATTCTTTATCATTGAGGAAACTTTGACTCTGCACCTCACAGCCAGCAGACACATTCCAGCCAATCGGCAGCATACACTCCCTTCCAGAGCCTTCCATCTGAAGGACAGCATACATTTTAGAATCATTCTGAAGCTACATTCGTTGAGAGAGGACATATATTGTAGCTGCTGCTGATTTAATAGGGAAATAGATAGCCAGACTGTGTATTTAGCTTCCACTACAGACCTGAAGGACTCATCTGATATCTGCTGCAAGGACAGCAACTCAAAAAGCCCTTTTTAGGGCTAGAACATCATTTATTTTATTTTATTATTTTTTTCTGTGTAATCTAATTGCATATGCCTGGCTGCCAGCTTGTGTGTGTGACAGGCTAACACCTAACAGCTTCAATTGTGCTCAGTGACATAAAACAACACTTTTTTGACTGTAATAGATTGAATGGCAATTGCCTGCCTACAGGCGTGTGTGTGAAGCCTATTGCATCTACTCTGCCAACTTTTGCCAGTGCACAGTGACACTCATATCTGGTGTAACCTAGTGTACAGTGACATAAAAGAACACTTTTTTGACTGTAATCGATTGAATATCAGTTGCCTGCCTACAGGCATGTGTGTTAAGCCTACAGCGCCTACTCTGCCAACTTTTGCCAGTGCACAGTAACACTCATACCTGGTGCAACCTAGTGTACAGTGATATTTAAGAACCCTTTTTTGACTGTAATCGATTGAATATCAGTTGCCTGCCTACAGGCGTGTGTGTGAGGCCTACAGCGCCTACTCTGCCAACTTTTGCCAGTGCACAGTGACACTCATATTTGGTGCAACCTAGTGTACAGTGACATAAAAGAACACTTTTTTGACTGTAATCGATTGAATATCAGTTGCCTGCCTACAGGCGTGTGTGTGTGAAGCCTACAGTGCCTACTCTGCCAACTTTTGCCAGTGAACAGTGACACTCATATCTGGTGCAACCTAGTGTACAGTGACATAAAAGAACCCTTTTTTGACTGTAATCGATTGAATATCAGTTGCCTGCCTACAGGCATGTGTGTGAGGCCTACAGCGCCTACTCTGCCAACTTTTGCCAGTGCACAGTAACACTCATATCTGGTGCAACCTAGTGTACAGTGATATTTAAGAACCCTTTTTTGACTATAATCGATTGAATATCAGTTGCCTGCCTACAGGCGTGTGTGTGAGGCCTACAGCGCCTACTCTGCCAACTTTTGCCAGTGCACAGTGACAATCATATTTGGTGCTACCTAGTGTACAGTGACATAAAAGAACACTTTTTTGACTGTAATCGATTGAATATCAGTTGCCTGCCTACAGGCGTGTGTGTGTGAAGCCTATTGCATCTACTCTGCCAACTTTTGCCAGTGCACAGTGACACTCATATCTGGTGCAACCTAGTGTACAGTGACATAAAAGAACCCTTTTTTGAATGTAATCGATTGAATATCAGTTGCCTGCCTACAGGCATGTGTGTGAGGCCTACAGCGCCTACTCTGCCAACTTTTGCCAGTGCACAGTGACACTCATATTTGGTGCAACCTAGTGTACAGTGACATAAAAGAACCCTTTTTTGACTGTAATCGATTGAATATCAGTTGCCTGCCTACAGGCGTGTGTGTGTGAAGCCTATTGCATCTACTCTGCCAACTTTTGCCAGTGAACAGTGACACTCATATCTGGTGCAACCTAGTGTACAGTGACATAAAAGAACCCTTTTTTGACTGTAATCGATTGAATATCAGTTGCCTGCCTACAGGCATGTGTGTGAGGCCTTCAGCGCCTACTCTGCCAACTTTTGCCAGTGCACAGTGACACTCATATCTGGTGCAACCTAGTGTACAGTGATATTTAAGAACCCTTTTTTGACTGTAATCGACTGAATATCAGTTGCCTGCCTACAGGCGTGTGTGTGAGGCCTACAGCTCAAACTCTGCCAACTTTTGCCAGTGCACAGTGACACTCATATCTGGTGCAACCTAGTGTACAGTGACATAAAATAACCCTTTTTTGACTGTAATCGATTGAATATCAGTTGCCTGCCTACAGGTGTGTGTGTGAGGCCTACAGTGCCTACTCTACCAACTGTTGCCAGTGCACAGTGACACTCATATCTGGTGCAACCTAGTGTACAGTGACATAAAAGAACACTTTTTTGACTGTAATCGACTGAATATCAGTTGCCTGCCTACAGGCGTGTGTGTGAGGCCTACAGCTCAAACTCTGCCAACTTTTGCCAGTGCACAGTGACACTCATATCTGGTGCAACCTAGTGTACAGTGACATAAAAGAACACTTTTTTGACTGTAATCGACTGAATATCAGTTGCCTGCCTACAGGCGTGTGTGTGAGGCCTACAGCTCAAACTCTGCCAACTTTTGCCAGTGCACAGTGACACTCATATCTGGTGCAACCTAGTGTACAGTGACATAAAAGAACACTTTTTTTACTGTAATCGATTGAATATCAGTTGCCTGCCTACAGGTGTGTGTGTGAGGCCTACAGTGCCTACTCTGCCAACTGTTGCCAGTGCACAGTGACACTCATATCTGGTGCAACCTAGTGTACAGTGACATAAAAGAACACTTTTTTGACTGTAATCGATTGAATATCAGTTGCCTGCCTACAGGCGTGTGTGTGAAGCCTATTGCATCTACTCTGCCAACTTTTGCCAGTGCACAGTGACACTCATATCTGGTGCAACATACTGTACAGTGACATAAAAGAACCCTTTTTTGACTGTAATCGATTGAATATCAGTTGCCTGCCTACAGGCGTGTGTGTGAGGCCTACAGCACCTACTCTGTCAACTTTTGCCAGTGCACAGTGACACTCATATTTGGTGCAACCTAGTGTACAGTGACATAAAAGAACACTTTTTTGACTGTAATCGATTGAATATCAGTTGCCTGCCTACAGGCGTGTGTGTGTGAAGCCTATTGCATCTACTCTGCCAACTTTTGCCAGTGAACAGTGACACTCATATCTGGTGCAACCTAGTGTACAGTGACATAAAAGAACCCTTTTTTGACTGTAATCGATTGAATATCAGTTGCCTGCCTACAGGCATGTGTGTGAGGCCTACAGCGCCTACTCTGCCAACTTTTGCCAGTGCACAGTGACACTCATATCTGGTGCAACCTAGTGTACAGTGATATTTAAGAACCCTTTTTTGACTGTAATCGACTGAATATCAGTTGCCTGCCTACAGGCGTGTGTGTGAGGCCTACAGCTCAAACTCTGCCAACTTTTGCCAGTGCACAGTGACACTCATATCTGGTGCAACCTAGTGTACAGTGACATAAAAGAACACTTTTTTTACTGTAATCGATTGAATATCAGTTGCCTGCCTACAGGTGTGTGTGTGAGGCCTACAGTGCCTACTCTGCCAACTTTTGCCAGTGCACAGTGACACTCATATCTGGTGCAACCTAGTGTACAGTGACATAAAAGAACACTTTTTTGACTGTAATCGATTGAATATCAGTTGCCTGCCTACAGGCGTGTGTGTGAAGCCTATTGCATCTACTCTGCCAACTTTTGCCAGTGCACAGTGACACTCATATCTGGTGCAACATACTGTACAGTGACATAAAAGAACCCTTTTTTGACTGTAATCGATTGAATATCAGTTGCCTGCCTACAGGCGTGTGTGTGAGGCCTACAGCACCTACTCTGCCAACTTTTGCCAGTGCACAGTGACACTCATATCTGGTGTCACAGTAGCTTGCACGCATAGTACCACTAATCAAAAAAAAATGACATTCATAGGCAGGCCACCCCGCAGAGGCCGTTGTGGTCGTGGTGCTGTGATTCCCTTTGGCCCTAGAATAATGCCCAGTTTTCAGAGGCAACGTACCCTGAACTTGAAAAGTTCTGAGGACATGGTTGACTGGCTAACACAGGACACCCAATCTTCTACCGCTTCCGCTCGGAACCTAGATGCACATCCTCCTCCAGCTTAGCTTCGGGCACCTCTCCAGTTACCACTTGCCCGCCTGCCGCCACCACCAACACTAGCACCACAGCCGCTTCACTTGATCCATCAGCAGAGTTATTTACACATCCGTTGGAAGAAATGAGTGATGCGCAAACATTAGTGCCAGAGGATGTAGATAACAGGGATATGTCACAGTCAGGCAGCATTACACACATGGACGTATGGTCTGATGATGATGATGATGACGTTGTACCCTGTGCTGTTGTACCCTGAGTTGTCAGATACAAGTGAAGCGTTTGATGATGACGATGCGTCCGTGGATGTCACGTGGGTGCCCGCTATAAGAGAAGAAGAACAGGAGGAAAGTTCAGATGGGGAGACAGAGAGGAGGAGGAGACAAGTTGGAAGCAGGGGGAGGTCATCGAAAGTAGCTAGTGGCACAGTCAGACAGCATGCATCGGCACCCGGGGTCAGCCAGACAGCACGCCAGTCAACGCATGCTGTTGCCACCACCAGAAAGCCGTCATTGCAGAGCTCAGCAGTGTGGCAATGTTTTCATGTGTCTGCCTGTGACAACAGTGATGCCATTTGTAACCAAAAAATTTGTAGCTATTGGGACACCGCAGTGGAAGGTACCCTGCCGAAAATTTATTTGCACAAAAGGCAATCCCCAACCTGTACTCCATTGTGCAAAAGGAAGTAATGGCATCTCTGGCACACAGTGTTGGGGCAAGGGTCCATCTGACCACTGATACCTGGTCTGCAAAGCATGGTCAGGTCAGGTATATCACCTACACTGCGCATTGGGTAAACCTGGTGACGGCTGCCAAGCATGGAATACGTGGCTCTGCAGAGGAGTTGGTGACACCACCACGACTTGCAGGCAGGCCTGCTGCCACCTCCTCTACTCCTCCTACTGCATCCTCTTCCATAACCTCCTCGGCTGAGTCCTCTTCTGCTGCTGCTATGTCTTGCTCCACATCAAAAGCACCCCCCCAGCTCCACAGGTACTATTCAACATCCCGGATACGGCAGTGTCACGCCGTCTTGGGGTTGACTTCCCTGAAAGCAGAGAGTCACACCGGACCAGCACTCATGTCCGCCCTGAACGCACAGGTGGATCAGTGGCTGACTCCGCACCAACTGGATATCGGCAAAGTGATTTGTGACAACGGAAGAAATTTGTTGGCGGCATTGAATTTGGGCAAGTTGACACATGTGCCGTGCATGGCACATGTGTGTAATCTGATTGTACAACGCTTTGTGCATAAGCACCCATGCTTACAGGACGTCCTGAAGCAGGCCAGGAAGGTGTGTGGCCATTTCAGGCGTTCCTACACGGCCATGGCGCACTTTACAGATATCCAGCTTCGAAACAACATGCCAGCAAGGCGCTTGATTTTAGACAGCCCGACACATTGGAATTTAACACTTCTAATGTTTCGACCGCCTGCTCCAACAAGAGAAGGCCGTTAATGAGTATTTCTATGACTGGGGTGCTAGGACAGCCTCTGCGGAGCTGGGGATTTTTTTGCCACGTTACTGGACGCTCATGCGCAATGCCTGTAGGCTTATGCGTCCTTTTGAGGAGGTGTCAAACCTGGTCAATCGCACCGAGGGCACCATCAGCGACTTCATACAATTTGTTTTCTTCCTGGAGCATGCCCTACGAAGAGTGCTGGATCAGGCCGTAGATGAGCATGAAGAGGAAGAGGAAGAGTTGTGGTCACCATCACCACCAGAAACAGCCTTATCAGCATCGCTTGCTGGACCTGCTGCAAATCTGGAAGAGGATTGTGAGGAAGAGGAGTCAGAGGAGGATGTGGCTTTGAGGAGGAGGAGGAAGACCAACCACAACAGGCATCCCAGGGTGCTCGTTGTCACCTATCTGGTACCTGTGGTGTTGTACGTGGCTGGGGGGAAGAACATACCTTCAGTGAGATCACTGAGGACGGGGAACGGGACATGGCTAGCTCGGCATCCAACCTTGTGCAAATGGGGTCTTTCATGCTGTCGTGCCTGGTGAGGGACCCTTGTATAAAAAGGATGAAGGCGAACGACCTGTACTGGGTGTCCACTCTACTAGACCCCCGGTATAAGCAGAAAGTGCCTGAAATGTTACCGAATTACCACAAGCCGGAAAGGATGCAGCACTTCCAAAATAAATTAAAAAGTATGCTTTACACAGCGTTTAAGGGTGATGTCACAGCACAACGGCAATCTAACAGCGGAAGAGGTGAACATAATCCTCCTCCTCCCACGACCACGCCGGCAAGGAGAGGACGCTTTACAGACGTGTTGTTGATGGAGGACATGTGGAGCTTTTTAAGTCCTATGCATCTCCACAGCCCTTCGGGGTCCACCCTCAGAGAACGACTCGACCATCAGGTAACAGACTACCTCGCCATAACTACAGATATCGACTCTATGAGGAGCGATGAACCCCTTGACTACTGGGTGTGCACGCTTGCCCTGTGGCCTGAGCTATCCCAATTTGCCATAGAACTTCTGTCCTGCCCCGCTTCAAGTGTCCTGTCAGAAAGGACCTTCAGTGCAGCAGGAGGTTTTGTCACTGATAAGAGAAGTCGCCTAGGTCATAAAAGTCTAGATTACCTCACCTTTATTAAGATGAATGAGGGATGGATCCCGAAGGGACTAACAGTGGGCGATACATTCGATAAAAAAAGGCCTGATAGATGAGCTGCCTTGAGCTAATAATGGTCCACACGCTGCTGTATTTTATCCCTGAATGCCGGATGACTTGCGTGACTTATGCGCCACCAACTAGGGTTCACTGTTTTAGGGCACTTTCTGCCTGGCAAACTAACATCAATTTTTCTGGTCGCTACAACAATACCTAATTTTTTAATTTAAATTCTTTTATTGTCAGAAGGCATACAGCATGTAATGAAAAATAAAGCATTTTTGATCAGTCTTGCATAACCGTTGTGCAAAAATACATATTTACAATAAAGACATTTTGTGAAAGTTAGCTGGCTATTCCTTCTTATTTTTACTTTTTAGGTTAATCATTTTTCTTATTTTTTACTGTGATTGCAATTTAAGAGATACCTAAAACATGATAAAACAGACAATAGTAAAGAGTATATCTGCAGGAAACACCAAAGTCCTATTAGCTATCATCCCTCCAGCAGTATTAGCTTATTATTTACAATATCTAACCTGGGCAATCACCCTTGGGTTACCCTAGGGCAGGCTTCAGTAAGCAAACTCTCCTTTCCTGGGATGATTTTGCCGCCGGTTGCTTCTGAAGGGTCTCCAGGGCTCCCCCACTCTGGTCCTTCCCACAGTGTCGCTTCAACCAGTAACAAATGTTTTATATTTGTAAAGCGACCCAATGATACCCCTTGATGAAGGTTTATCTTTACAAATTTTGGAGAACCAAATTTTGGAGAACCAATTTAAGACCAATTTAAGATTAGGGGGTTTGGCGAGTTTTTAAGGCTCTGAGGCAATTCTGATAGCCAAGCCACCTTGTCCCAGGTTAAGGGCCTTAAAGTGTGGTTCTCTAAATACACCCAGGCCGGTTGATGACATATAGAATGTGCTATTGGGAGGAAAGATAGGTGACGTAACAGGTATTAAACTGATAGGAATAAATAGTACAACTAAACACACCACTCCTATCTGGTGGCACCTTAGATTGCACGCGCAGTGCCCCAAATTTAAAGTGGGAGGACCAACCAAGCATCTTTTTCCATCTCCCTGTTCCAAAAATCCATGCCATATACACGTCTCCTGATAGGTGACGTAACAGGTATTAAACTGATAGGAATAAATAGTACAACTGAACACAACACTCCTATCTGGTGGCACCTTAGATTGCACTCGCAGTGCCCCAAATTTGAAGTGGGAGAACCGACCAAGCATCTTTTTCCATCACCCTATTCCAAAAATCCATGCCATATACACGTCTCCTGATAGGTGACGTAACAGGTATTAAACTGATAGGAATAAATAGTACAACTAAACACACCACTCCTATCTGGTGGCACCTTAGATTGCACGCGCAGTGCCCCAAATTTAAAGTGGGAGGACCAACCAAGCATCTTTTTCCATCTCCCTGTTCCAAAAATCCATGCCATATACACGTCTCCTGATAGGTGACGTAAAAGGCATTAAACTGATAGGAATAAATAGTACAACTGAACACAACACTCCTATCTGGTGGCACCTTAGATTGCACTCACAGTGCCCCAAATTTGAAGTGGGAGGACCGACCAAGCATCTTTTTCCATCTCCCTGTTCCAAAAATCCATGCCATATACACGTCTCCTGATAGGTGACGTAACAGGTATTAAACTGATAGGAATAAATAGTACAACTGAACACAACACTCCTATCTGGTGGCACCTTAGAATGCACTCGCAGTGGCCCAAATTTGAAGTGGGAGGACCAACCAAGCATCTTTTTCCATCTCCCTGTTCCAAAAATCCATGCCATATACACGTCTCCTCATAGGTGACGTAACAGGTATTAAACTGATAGGAATAAATAGTACAACTGAACACAACACTCCTATCTGGTGGCACCTTAGATTGCAATCGCAGTGCCCCAAATTTGAAGTGGGAGGATAGACCAAGCATCTTTTTCCATCTCCCTGTTCCAAAAATCCATGCCATATACACGTTCCCTGATAGGTTACGTAACAGGTATTAGACTGATAGGAATAAATAGTACAACTGAACACACCACTCCTATCTAGTGGCACCTTAGATTGCACGCGCAGTGCCCCAAATTTGAAGTGGGAGGACCGACGAAGCATCTTTTTCCATCTCCCTGTTCCAAAAATCCATGCCATATACACGTTCCCTGATAGGTGACGTAACAGGTATTAAACTGATAGGAATAAATAGTACAACTTAATACACCACTCCTATCTGGTGGCACATTACATTGCACGTGCAGTGCCCCAAATTCGAAGTAGGAGGTCCGACCAAGCATCTTTTTCCATCTCCCTGTTCCAAAAATCCATGCCATATACAAATCCCCTGATAGGTGACGTAACCGGTATTAAACGGATAGAAATAAATAGTACAACTGAACACAACACTCCTATCTGGTGGCACCTTAGATTGCACTCGCAGTGCCCCAAATTTGAAGTGGGGGGACCGACCAAGCATCTTTTTCCATCTCCCTGTTCCAAAAATCCATGCCATATACACGTCCCCTGATAGGCGACATAACAGGTATTAAACTGATAGAAATAAATAGTACAACTGAACACACCACTCCTATCTGGTGGCACCTTAGATTGCACGCGCAGTGCCCCAAATTTGAAGTGGGAGGACCGACCAAGCATCTTTTTCCATCTCCCTGTTCCAAAAATCCATGCCATATACACGTCCCCTGATAGGTGACGTAACAGGTATTAAACTGATAGGAATAAATAGTACAACTGAACAAACCACTCCTATCTGGTGGCACCTTAGATTGCACACACAGTGCCCCAAATTTGAAGTGGGAGGACAGACCAAGCATCTTTTTCCAAAAATCCATGTCAGACTCTGCATCAACTATGTAATTTTTCGTGGGAGTTTTGCCATGGATCCCCCTCCGGCATGCTACAGTCCAGGTGTTAGTCCCCTTGAAACAACTTTCCCATCACTATTGTGGCCAGAAAGAGTCCCTGTGGGTTTTGAAATTCGCCTGCCCATTGAAGTCTATGGCGGTTTGCTGATGTTCGCCTATTCGCACACATTTGAACATTTGATGAAATTCGCTTCCGCGGTTCGCAAACCGAAAATTTGATGTTCGCGACATCACTATTGAAAACTTATTAATCCTTCATTGTTTGCCTTGGTCAAAATGTCGTTCAATTAAATTTGGTATTGATAGGTAGGATCTCTTTGCAAAATGTTATAAGTCATTTTGTCACTCAAAATCTTTGTACACAACTCAATATATTCTTGGTTGTTCATAATCACCACATTGCCACCTTTATCACCCTGCTTTATGACAACACTATCAGCCTTTTTTTAGGTCATCAAGTGCTCATTTCTATTGAACATTAAAATTACGACTTAATAATTTTTTAACCAGTCCTTGATGATATAATGATTCCATTGCATCTGTGACCATTTTTAGAAAGACTTCTAAGTTTGCAAAATTTCCAAAATTTGGGGTGAATTTTCTTTTATGCTTGAAGTCTATTCTTCTTGATTTATCAGATGGATCCAATTGAAAAGTGTTGTTTTCTTCCAACAGACTTAAAAGGCCCCAAACAGTACCTATTTCATCTTTCGACAGACCTAAATCAGTTTAAGATTTGTCTTTTTTCTTTTTGTAAAATCTGTGCAGGGCTAATTTCATGATAAAAAGATGCAGGTCTTTTATAATGTCAAATAGACCCGGGGAAGATGTGGGGACAAATGTAAAGGACTGACACTTGATGCTCATTCAATAGGAAATTAGATAAATTAATTATGCTAAATAATTTTGTGTAATTACTGTAATTATGCCATATTTATTTTTTACTACCCCCACAAGGGTGATCTCTTATTAGCCTAAAAGTAGACTATGGGCCTTATTTAATTCCAAGCTCGCAGTTGCATTCATACAGACTGTAAGTCTGTGGGGTAGAAATTTGCAACAGTTACAGAGCGTTTTAAGTGAAAAAGTCGCAATTACATGGCCAAAAGACAAATCCGTAAAGCATTTACCCGTACGTAGCATTTCAGGCCATGTTCATGATCAATTAAGTAAGCCCGTAAGTAAAAATTTAGAAACAACTAATAGTAAATGTGACCCTGTGTGATCTGGCTCGCAATCCAGCAATTTAAAAATCAATAAAAAATGAATGACAATACTGTTCTAGTCCATGTGGGTGGCCTGATATGTATTAACTCATTGATTCCCGAGATTGATAAAACATGGAAATTAAACGTAAAACAAATACATTTTTATTGCATATTTGCGAGCTTTAGACTGTTGTGCAATTAATTCTAATGTCTTTCATCGCTTTCCCCGTATTTTTTATTTCAGTAGTGTGTTTTTATTAGCTTTTATAGTATTTAGAACAGGTGTTTAACCCCCTTGCGAGTCCCCTGTAGTACTTGTAGAATTTTTTTTGCTACATTTGCCATTTATGAGATTGAAGGCAATTGCGGACCTGTGGAATTGATGCAATTAAATCACGATTTGCGATTTTAGCGATTGTAACATTTGTGGGCTTGAAAGATCAAAGGCTTAGATGGGACAGAGTTACAATTTTGACAACCATAGGAATTTTTAGCCTGTAACCGGCAAATAGATTTTCGGGGAGCTAGAAGAGGCCAATTAAATATCAGTAACTTTTATGGGCTACTGGCTTCAGTAATTGCAATTTTGAAAATGTAATAGCACCCATTGTTTTTAGCTGCCTGTGTGTTTTTTTTGTTTATTTTAGTCCAACTTCTTTGGTTTTGCCTTCTATAGGACTCTATGGGCCTCATTCAATTGTGATTTGGCCAATTGAATAGTGCTATAAATAAGCACATAGCATATATTTTTTAAAGAAGTTTTTAGTTAGTGAAAACCTTGCTTTTGGATAGATGTTTACTAACTAAAAACTTATTTTAAAAAAATATGTTATGTGCTTATTTAGATCTCTATTCAATTGGCCAAATTGCAATTGAATGAGTGCCTATGTATATGCCTTTATTTAGGGAATAGTCAGCTTGGGGAGAAGACCATAGCCATGGCCGGATTAACCATTAGGCCATTTAGGCAGCCCGCTTTCTCAATCTCCCCACTCTCCCTCTCTCTGTGAGGGGCGCTGCTTCTTAAAAAAAATGGTTCCTAACTTAAAAAAACGAAATGTTGCAATTCATAGACTGTCTACTAGGCAGTAACCACCTCGAACAAGACAATTACAACAGGAAAGGGAAAAATGGGTCAGTGCATACCTTGCGTACTCACTTGCAGGGGCTCCTCCACTTCACTGCCACGGGGCTGCAAAAAGGTAGATACAGTCCTGATCATAGCTCTCCAAATTGGAGGCCTCCACAACGAGACATAGGACTGGTGTTGGTCATATATATATTTCCCCCTCTTTCTGTTATTTAGAATACATGTTCATGTTGCATTTTTTGGAAATTTGGGTTTTATAGCCTTGTATACAGACTATTTTAAGGGTCATGATTGGACTCCTTATCAAGCAACATTGAACATATATTACATTTGTATTTTTGGCAACTGGGTTATTATTGTCCTGTGTTTGGACCTTTATAAGGGTCACTGTGGACTCCTTATCAATTCAATGTTGTGATCCTGCATTTTTGTAATTCGTCATATTTCTTGGTTTTTCAAATTGTATAAATAAAGTTGTTCTTTTGAGCTATACATAAAATATTTTCTTTAATAAGTCATTGGTTCTAAATCATATATGATTATATATATATATATATATATATACATATATATATATATATATATATATATATATATATATATATATATATATATATATATAAATAAATAAGCACATTAGTTAAAAAAAACAAGTGGAAGGAAGGAATCAAACTTATGACCCATGAAAAAAATAAACTTTAAAACAAAATGGCATAGTGGCAGGGTAATTTGTTGTAAGCTTTTCCTGGGTAGCTTTCACAGTTATTCAACAACAACATTCATATATCTAACATGTATGTTTATCATATAGATACATGTAAACATAACTTTTACTGAACATCCTAATCTGAAATACTTAATTGTTCTCTTCTTTTTTCTCAAAAGGTAAAATTCAAGAATTGTTGCCACAAAATTCCATTTCTGATGCCACTAAACTTGTCGTAATAAATGCCATGTACTTTTTGGCAAATTGGACACTCCCTTTTGATTATTATGGAACATATACTTCATCATTTACATTGAGCAATGTGAGTAATATATATCCAGCTTTACTTGAAATTATTGCAATAAATATGTGATGAATAAATCAAGTCAGATTTTTTTTTTAGAATTTGTAGGTATTTGATCTTGTTAAGGAGTATGTATATCTTGTAGTATAAATATTGTGTAATATAAGGCACATCTGACTTTGGTCTCATGAAGAACATTCTAATGTTATTTACAGCTTTGAAGAATATGCAACGTAACAAACCTTTTTAGAAAGTACTATTTTCCTATCATCTTCTAGACAGCACAATTTAGAGAGATACACCCATAACACCTCTTCACCCTTGGTGATGTGTTTTTTGTCCTGCTTCAGAAAAGGTGTACAACACAGAATAAGAAAACTAAGAAAACTGGAGTTACATTGAAATTCCAAGCTCTCGCTCGTCTCCAATTGCGATGCTATTCAATTGCTCAAGGCTGCAAGTTACTGTCCCAAATCCGAAACCGTAAACCATGCACTGGTTCAGGGCGCGAACATGATCAATTAAGCAAGCCCGTAACCTCCCATTTTGAATAAGCCAATAGAAAATTAGACTGTTATTAGGGCAAGAAAACATGGAGGTTACATGTCAATCAAGTGGGCTTAGGGTTCCGATATGCGATCTGATTTGCAAACCTGCAAAATAAATAATTATGAAAATGAACTCCAATACTGTTCTAGTCCATATGGGTGGCGTGATATGTATGAACTCATTGATACCCAAAATGGATTTAGCCCCGAAATCACACATAAAAATAAATCATATATTGCCGGTTTGCGGGCTTGAGACTGTTGTGCAATTAATTCTAATGTCTATCATCGCGTTTACCATTATTTACAGTGCAGTAGTGATTTTTTATTTGCATTTACAGTGCTATGAATAGGTGTTTAACCCCCTTGCGGGTCCTCTCTAGCACTCGTATGATTTTCTCCTTCTTTTTACATTTATGGGTGTGAAAATATTTGCGGGCTGGGGGAAATTGATCAATTGAATAGCGATTTGCGATTTTAGCCATTGTAATTCTTGTGGCCATGAAAGATCAAAGGCTTCGGGAGGCTGTAAGTTATGGGTTTAACTATTGCACATGAGCTGTAACTCATAACCCGTTTGGAGCCCACTAAAGATTCCATTTGAATAGCAAATGAACTTGCAAGCTAACTTACGGGCTACCAGATCGCCCGAAAGCTCAATTGAATGGGACTCCTGGTATTCTTAGTGTTCAGATGACTCCATAGAAGAAAATAGATCCAATGCTGCAGGGGCTTATCAGTAATCAATAATCTTTCATTAGCTAATTATTGTATATGGTTTTAAATAATTCCATTTATAACCTCAAATTGTATATATAGTTGTGCACAATGTTGCCTTTCAAATCGTGCAAATGCAGGGGCTTCTAACATAGTAATGTAACCCACTACTTAAGAAGAACCTAGATCTCTCTAGAAGAAAATTAACTGTATCAGAAAGTATTTAAGACATCATAGCATACTGTGAGACTCCCAGTATAGACATCATGACCTCTATCAAAACCTCAAAGTTTCCTCAGTTATTTAAAAAACTTACCTAGTTAAAATCCTTTGCAGAGGAGGTTCCACAATCACGGTCATCACCCTTGGATTAATATGTCCTCTAGTTGCTCTTATCCCAATCAGAGGATACAATTAAAACAGGAAATTCTTGAGATTATCATTGTATCTTGAGGACAGCAGGGCCCTCCATTCACCAACTCCACTACTGCCTAGCATTTGATAACACCCACTTTGCCATGAAAGATTACTTTGAGGTTCCCCATTATAGAATGTCTCCTTGTCTCTTCTTGCTATCCTCTGAAATTCTTCATTCAGTTGAACAAATATTGTCATGTCTCCACTACCTATACTGGGCTACTTTCAAAGCCACATCAGACAGTCAGTTTGCCTTCTTAGTCTACTTTCTTTTGGGGATATCCTTTTTGCTTTTTACTGGATAATGTTACAAACTTCAGTCCAAAGTTCTTAAGAAATTATATTTTTCATGCTGTGGCATTGCTAGAGCTTTTGCCGCCAGTGCAAATATATCTCCCTTCTCTCCATCTACCTATCTCCTCTTTCTCTCTCTTCCTCTCGTTCACTCCATGTCTTTCTCCCTATTCCCCTCCCTTCTCTCTCCCCCCTCTCCCTCTCTTTCCCTCTCCCCCTCATTTTATCTACCTCTCTCAATATCTCCCTCTCTTCCTCTCCCTTCTCCCTCTCTTTCTCTCACCCTTTCTTTACCTCATCTCCTCCTCTCTTTTTCCCTCCCCCTCACTTTCCCTCTTTCTCAATCTCCCCACTCTCCCTCTCTTTCTCTCCATGTCTCTCTCCCTCCCCCTCTCTCTCTCCTTGACTATCCCTCCCTCATGTGTCTCCCTCTTTGCCTTTGCCTCTCTCCCACATGCCTCTCCCTCTCCCCCCATGTCTCCCTCTCCCCAGTGTTTCTCCCTCTTTCTCTATGTCTCCTTTTGCTTTCCTTTCCTTC
Organism: Discoglossus pictus; assembly: GCA_027410445.1. Classification (NCBI taxonomy): domain Eukaryota; kingdom Metazoa; phylum Chordata; class Amphibia; order Anura; family Alytidae; genus Discoglossus; species Discoglossus pictus. Next base: position 275,699,732 of record CM050168.1, on the reverse strand, counting down.
TTTAGCCTTGCCTCTCTCCTCCATGCCTCCCTCTCCCCCATGTCTCCCCCTCTCCCTCCATGTGGCTCCCTCTTTCCCATTGCCCCTCTCCCCTAATGCCTCCCTTTCCACAAGTTTCCACATCTCCCTCCATGTCTCCCTCTTCCCTTTCTCTCTCTCCATGTCTCTCCCTTTTTTCCATTTGCCTCTCTTCCTCTCTTACCCATGCCTCTCCATGTCTCCTTCACTCCCCACAAGCCTCTCTTCCCCATGTTTCTCCCTCCCTCCATGTCTCACTTCTCTCCCCCATGCCTCCCTCTCCCCCTCAATGTCTCCCCTGTCCCCCCATGCCTCCTTCTCCCCTTATCCCTCTTTGTCTCCCCCTCCCTCCATGCCTCTCCCCTTTCTCTTACCTCCCGCTCCATGCTGCCGTTCTGCTTGCTCTTCCCTCTTCTGACTCCTCCCCCTGCCAGTAGACACAAGCAGACAGCAGGGAGCAGGAGGGGAATGAGAGCCACGGGCGGTGGATGGCAGGTGGCAGCTATTTTTCCACCCCCAAAGAGGTGACAACGGCAGCGCTCGGCCCCCTCGCTCCCCCCCAGATACGCTACTACTTCCATGTCTAGTCTCTCAACTCTTTACGTACCTCCACTGCATAGTTATTGGGGATATTTGGTCTGATGATTTTCCTTCTTTTCTTCAGTTTATTTTTGAACTTTGTAATAAGAAACTCATGATCTGGTCCGCAGTCAGCTCCAGATTTTGTTTTTGATGACTTTATAGTGTTCCTCCATCTTTGGCTATATCATATTTAGTTAACATGATTTCTATATTGTCTATCTGGTAATGTCCATGTGTAGAGTTGTCTTGTGTTTGCTATGACCAGAGAATTATGTTGACAGAATTCTACTAATCTCTGACCTACTTAATTTTGTACTCCAAGGTCAAGCCTACCAGTTATTGCAGATATCTTTTGGTTCCCTACTTTAGCATTCCAATCTTCTGTGACGAGAGTAACATCTCTTCTTGGTCTTATACAGTGCCTTGCAAAAGTATTCACCCCCCTTGACTTTCTACCTATTTTGTTACATTACAGCCTTAAGTTCAATGTTTTGTTAATCTGAATTCTATGTGATGGATCAGAACACAATAGTCTAAGTTGGTGAAGTGAAATGAGAAAAATATATATATAAAACTATTTTGTAGAAATAGAAAACAGAAAATTAGCATGTGCGTATGTATTCACCCCCTTTGTTATGAAGCCCATAAAAAGCTTTGGTGCAACCAATTACCTTTAGAAATCACATAATTAGTGAAATGATGTCCCCCAGTGTGCAATCTAAGTGTCACATGATCTGCCATTACATATACACACCTTTTTTCAAAGGCTCCAGAGGCTGCAACACCTAAGCAAGAGGCACTACTACCCAAACACTGCCATGAAGACCAATGAACTCTCCAAACAAGTAAGGGACAATGTTGAGAAGCACAAGTCAGGGTTAGGGTATAAAAAATATCCAAATCTTTGATGATCCCCAGGTGCACCATCAAATCTGTCATAACTAAATGGAAAGAACATGGCACAACAGCAAACCTTCGAAGAGACGGCCACCCACCAAAACTCACGGACCGGGCAAGGAGAGCATTAATCAGAGAGGCAGCACAGAGACCTAAGGTAACCCTGGAGGAGCTGCAGACTTCCACAGCAGGGACTGGAGCATCTGTACATAGGACGACAATATGCTGTACGCTCCATAGAGTTGGGCTTTATGACAGAGTGACCAGAAGATAGCCATTACTTTCAGCAAAAAACTAAATTGCACGTTTTGAGGGTGCTCTTGTCTGATGAGACTAAAATGTAACTTTTCGGCCATCAAAGAAAACGCTATGTCTGGCGCATACCCAACACATCACATCACCCAAAGAACACCATCCAAATCAGCAGGACTGGGAAACTGGTCAGGGTTGAGGCAAAGATGGATGGTGCTAATAACAGGGATATTCTTGAGCAAAACCTGTACCACTCTGTGTGTGATTTGAGTCAGGATGGAGGTTCACCTTCCAGCAGGACAATGACCCCAAACACACTGCTAAAGCAACACTTGAGTGGTTTAAGGATGGAAAAATGTAAATGTGTTGGAATTTCCTAGTCAAAGCCCAGACATCAATCCAACAGAAAATCTGTGGTCACACTTAAAGATTGCTGTTCACAAGCACAAACCATCCAACTTGAAGGAGCTGGAACAGTTTTGCAAGGTGGAATGGGCAAAAATCCCAGTGGTAAGATGTGGCAAGCTCATAGAGACTTATCCAAAGCGACTTGGAGCTGTGATTGCCGCAAAAGGTGGCTCTACAAAGTATTGACTTTAGGGGGGTGAATAGTTATGCACATTTACTTATTCTGTTATTTTGTCTTATTTGTTGTTTGCTTCACGAAAAAAAAAGATAAAAAGTTGTGGGCATGTTCTGTAAATGAAATGATGCAAATCCTCAAACAATCCATGTTTAATTCCAGGTTGTGAGGCAACAAAACACGAAAAATGCCAAGGGGGGGGGGGGGGATACTTTTGCAAGGCACTGTATGTATGGTGAGTTGAATATCTTTGTAGAACTGGACAACTTCAGCCTCTTTAGCATCCATTGGTGTATAGACTTGGATGCTTCAAGCAGCAGCATTAGTTTCTTCAAAGTTTGAGTTATGCATGAGCTGGTATATCTTTCTATGTTGTGCTGCCTAGATGATAGAAAGGAAATACAGAAATGTGCCCACATAGTTCTCTTTCCCTAAAGTCTTTTATGGCAGTATCAGCATATGTTACTACACTTTGTATATCTGTTATACCTGAGTTATTTTTTATTATTATTGTGGAACTTTGCAAAGGGAAGTCCTATTTAAATGGGTGATACTTTATTTGTATTGCAATGAATATATTGTTTTTCTTGGTATTTTGAGTAAAAAAAATGTTATGAACACTTTAAGACATGTAAGTAAACACAAGTGCATGCGCTTATCTTACTTTGTATGATTGTGGCCTTCTTTCACTCTTCTGTCTACAATAAGCTTAATTCATTTCTGAAATATTAATTATTACTAGCGACTTGCCCATCAAAAATGAAGGCAATAAAATTTGAAGCCTGGCAATGCCGTTTGTCACACATTGCAAGCCTTTCCCCCTTCTACTTTATTGGCCTCATGATGAGTGCATTTGGCACTCATCACGGGCCTTGCAAGGAGTGCATTCAGTGCTCATTGCAAGCCTCTCCCCCCTTCTACTTCTCCCCCCTCTACTTGACGGGAGACACTCCTTGCAAGCTGCTCCCCCTCCTCTACTTTACTGGCCTTGCGATGAGTGCCTTTGGCTCACTGCAAGCCTCTCCCCCCCTCTACCTCCCCCCCCTCTACTTGACGGAAGACGGTCATTGCAAGCCTGCCCCCCAGTACTTTACTGGCCTTGCGATGAGTGCCTTTGGTGCTTATCACAGGCCTAGAAATGAGTGCCTTCAGCACTCATTGTGAGCCTCTCCCCTCCTCTACCTGTCCCATCCTCTACTTGACAGGAGGCATTCATTGCGAGTCTCTCCCCCCTCTACTTTACTGAACTTAGGATAAGTGCCTTTGTGCTCATCACAGGCCTCGCAATTAGCTCATTCGGCGCTCATTAAGAGCCTTTGCCCCCTCTACCTCTCCCCCTCTACTTCCTCTTCCTCCCATGTGTCTCTTCCCCCTCTCCCTCCCCTGTGTCTTCTTCCCCCATCTCCCTCCCCTGTGTCTCCTTCCCCCCACTGTTTCTTCACCTGCCATCTCCCTTCCCTGTGTTTCTTCCCCACTCCTCTGTGACTCTCCCCTCTTCTTCTCCCTCCCAAGTCTCTCTTCCCCCTCCTCTCCCTTCCCTGTGTCTATCTTCCCCCCTCCTCTTTGTCTCTCTTCCCTCTCCCTCCCCTGTGTCTCTCCCCCTCCTCTCACACCCCTGTGTCTCTTCCGCCCTCCTCTCCCACCCCTGTGTCTTTCCCCCCTCCTTTCCTTCCACTTTGTCTCTTCCCCCCCTCCTCTCCCTCCCCTGTGTCCCTCTCCCGCTATATGTCTCTCTTACCCTTCCTCTCCCTTCTTTGTGTCTCACTTTCCCCCCTCCTCTGTGTCTCTCTTCCCCCTCCTCTCCCTCCCCTGTGTCTCTCCCCCTTTCCTGTCCCTCCCCTGCGAGCCCAGTCGTCGTGCAATATAAAAGTCGGGCCCGCAACGAACGCCTTTGGCGGTCATTGCCCATGTGCAAGCCCATAATTTTTAACATTGCGTGACGACAACTCGCAGTACGAAAACTATACATGTGATGAATAATTGGATATAACATAAATTTAAAATAATAACTGGTAACAGAATGGCATTTGTAAAGAACTGAAATTATATATTCATAAACTTACATGTACTGTTGTATTCTGCACAATATCTTAAGAGTTAATGTAGCATTCATTTAATCTATTTTTGTATTGATTCAGAATCAGGAAGTAACTGTAGAGATGATGACTACAACATCTATATATAATTATCGCAACACAAATATAAACGGCCAGAAGGTGCAGATCCTTGAGCTTCCTTATGGAGAAACTAAGGACATGAGCATGATAGTATTTCTTCCTGAACATAGTACTGATTTATCAGAGGTAAGTATTTTTAATGTGATAGTAATGTACATATTTTTGCAATATTAACATACCGTCATTAAGTAAATTACAATAAATTAATATAGCCATCTGGAAATCAACACTGGAATTGCTTCCATTTCATTCATTTAAAACAATATATAAGATATTGACAGATCAAATCAACAGATTTCCCTATCTTATATTGTGGGTCTGATCTCCTATATTTTATTGTTTTACTGATAAAGGTTTTTGATTTATTCATACACTAAGCTAAATTCTAAGATTATTCTCTGATATGATCTAGATTATTGCGGCGGGCCTTTCTTTCTTTCCTCTTCCTCTTCTTTCTCTCAATATTGATAAAATATTCCTATAAGCACCTTTTCTATTTAATTTGTGTGTACCTGATATAGTGTACCTTGAGCCATTATCAGGGGCGTAGGAACTGGGGGGGATGGGGGGACAAATCCTTCTTAGATGATATGAACAGGGGACACAAAAAATTGCAAATGTAATCTTAGTCATGCATTACCATAATTGGCCACTAGCGCTATATATATATATATATATATATATATATATATATATAAATATATATTTATAAATTATATTTGGTGGTGGGTGGGGCCCAGGAGCAGCCATTGTTTTTGTCTCTTTAAACTTTATCCCCTCAGATTTTTTGGGCTCTTATGCCCACAGCCATTACTCTATTTTCTTTTTAATTGATCTGTTTATAAGAATAAAAACATAGGCAATGCATATTTAGATGTTTTACTTAGAGTAATGGCATTCCATTACTAGAATAATCTAGGGGCAACCACTACATTTACTCAAATACATGGTTTACATTTGTACAAACAAAGAATACAAATGTATATGTTTAGGTTTTATATAGCATTTAACATCTGTAATGTTAACATTTTCTCTTGCAGTTAGAACAAATGATTTCATATGAAACAGCGGCCGATTGGACAAACTCTGAAAACATGATATCAACATCTGTAGAAGTGCATCTTCCAAGACTTAAAATTACGAGTGGTGTTAAACTTGTAAAACATTTACAAGATCTTGGAATCAATGATGTCTTCACTACAAAGGCAAATCTTTCAGGAATTGCAAGGCAGCATTTAAAAGTATCAGGAATATATCACAAGGCATCTGTGTCTGTTAATGAAGAGGGCACTGAGGCAGTAGCTGCCACGGATATTGCCGTTCCAAGTAGTGCCATTTTTGGCAAAGTTACGTTTAAGGCGGATCATCCTTTCATTTTCCTCATACAACATAAAGTTAGCAAATGTAATATATTCTATGGAAAATGTGTATCACCATGAGTCAGTTATATTGCATTTGGTAGAATTACTCTAATTATTTGAAAAGTTATTACACAGTATGATCTAAATGAGAATTTTATATGGCAATACAATTAGATGGTTATTAGAGGTGAGCGGTTAAAGAAAATATGTCAAAGCTTTAAATAAAAATGTATCCTGGTTATAGTAATTAGAAAATGTAAACAACGTAATTCTCTAATCTTCCTTAATGAAGCTGTTGGGATTAGAATTACTCTATTTTACTTGAAATGAATGTAGAGGAGAGAGTAGTGTGAACCATGAAGTACATTATAGACTTTATTTTATTCAGTAAGCTTTAGGTGGCCTTCACTAAAGGTTGTCATGATTATATTTTGCTCAAAAAATAGTCATCATAAAAATCAGTCCATATGAAGCTTAGTAGTTCAAAGGCAGTAGGTATAAGTGAAAAATAAAAATAAAGTTTTAATACAAATAATAAAAATGTTCAGCAATAAATATCACAATTTTGACACAGATGGATCTAAAATCTAATAAATTTCATGTTATATGACACTAATAGACTGATCATATCCTTAAAACACTTGGTATACAAAATAGAAGCAGCGTTAGATCATAACGTATACCTCTTGTCAGCATAGCAATTTAAATGTATCACCTCCTTTGTGTGAGTTAATAACCCTCTTAATACTCTGTCCTTTGAAAGAATCAATGCCAAGCAGCAGGTGCAAAGGCAAGTAAAATATTAGCATGTATTAAGAAGGGTATAGAAGCCAAGGAAGCAAATATAATTCTACCACTATACAAATCTCTAGTATTCCCTCATTTGGAATATGGAGTACAATTTTGGGCACCACTTCATAAAAAGAACAGCTTACAGCTAGAAAAAGTACAGAGAAGGGCAACAAAACTAATAAGGGGAATGGAAGGGCTAAGTTATGAAGAAAGACTAACCAAATTAAACTTATTTTCCCTAGAAAAAAGGCATCTAAGAGAGGATATGATTACCTTATATAAATAAAACCAGGGTCAATATAAGGCTTTGTCAAGAGAACTTTTTGTGCCAAGAGGTTTTCAGCCGACAAGAGGACATCCCTTGTGGTTAGAGGAAAAAATATTTCACCTTAAAGAAAGAAAAGGTTTCTTCGCAGTAAGGGTGGTTAAACTATGGAATTCTCTACCGAAGTAGGTGGTGACAGCAAATTCAATAGTTAACTTTAAAAAGGGGTTAGATATATCTTTGAATAAAGAGGGCATTCAAAGTTATACTGGATAACTAGCGAAGGAATATTGATCCAGGGATAAGTGTGATCACCAGTATCTGGGGTTAGGAATGAATTTTGCTTTTTTTTCCCCCTTATGAGACAATTGGCAAAGTTTAATTGGGTTTTATTCTGTTTGCCTTCATCTGGATCAATAAACCATTATTAATCACAATTATTAACAAATAATCCATATATTAAAAGTATCAGAAGAGATCTAAAAAGGTTGAACTTGATGGACTAAAAGTCTTTATTCAACCTCAAATACAATGTTACTATGGACCACTTATTTCTCTGAAGTGACCTACCGGCCACTAGAAGCGGCTAATGCCCATTAGTTCCCAAAATCATAAAGACTTACCAGATATTACTGTATATTATTTGTGGGTTATAGAGATAAAAAATAATCCGACTCTTGTAAGAAATAAGCTTCAGGTATACTGTTAAGTAAAAGTCTAGAGTTTTTGCTTTTGTCTGTTACCATCAGTCTTACAGTTGGCTTAATAAACGATTTGATGTGCGATAATATCACCAAATAAATAAATTGTGTTGAACACGTTTGTACACACTGAAGATTTTAGATTTTGTTCATTATCCAAGTAATTCAGAAGCTGTGGTATCAGCAACTGTTCCTCTTGCCAAATATCATCTATAATTGTTTATTAAGTAAATAATGAAAATATTGATCATTGGAGGTAAAGATGGTATTCCATAGATTGGCAAGGGAAGGTGCATAATTTGGCCACCATTGATGTCCTGCATATTTGGAAATAACACCTGAAAGTGTCTGGCATCACATACAGCAAAACATATTTCATATAGAGACATAAGTAATGCAAATAATTGCTCTCATGTAGCAAATAACAATCAGCCAATAAACCCTAAGTGAGATCAAATTTGCCCACCACTGCTGCCATGCACTTTTGGACTTAATACATGCACAAAAACAAAATGGTGCCTCAATAAATATAGCAAAACGTACTTGATATCGACTTAATTCATGCAAATAATTGTTCTCATCTAGAATTATCAGCCATGTGCCATAGAGAAGGGGATAGACTAGAGATATGTAAAGTAAAATATGTAATTTGGCTTTGTCAGGTAATATTATTCAACATTTGCAAGTCATTTGTGTGTCTGTAGTGAAGCTTTTAAAACACAAAGGATTGTAATAAATTATCCACTGTAACAGAACCCATCACTGTTTTACCCTGTTTTATGGTTATTTAATTCTTGGTTAAAATATGATCACATTGCTGTACTGTAGATATGTTGTTTTATGTTCTACAGAATATATTGGCTCAGAATATCACAGCTACTAGGCTAATAGATAATCCTATTACAGAGAATCCTGTTACAGAGACTCTCCTAAGATAAGGAAGTTGTAAAGGATCCTTGCATTTTCCAAAGTGTTTTCATTCTCTGATAAGAACAAAGAAGGATGATCTAATTAATGTCTGATTGTATCCAAGTTGCCAGGGAGGTGTGGCTCACCTATTGTCCCTATATGTGTATTGTGTGGGGGATATGTGAAATGTCTGTGTGTTATGTGTAAAAGATACTTTTACTAACTTTTGAACCCCTGGTCTGCTTCATGCTATTTTTTAATATGTTGTTCCCCTGGGTGAGAGCTATTGAACGGTGCTGGACTTAAAGGTGTACCCCCTGTTTTTGGGGTACATCCAGAATGTGGTTAAAATTGTGTCTGTTTTAATTGTGTTACCTGTTATCTGAGGGGAGGAGACGTGGGGGTTGAACCATGTATATAATTGGCTGTGATAATTATGTGGGTGTAGCCCTTCAGAGGGCACCATTGCATAAAAGGAGATTCACTGTCATTAAAATATAGTTCTACTTGACCCTTCAAAACGTAGTCTCATCTCGTTATTGGAGGGGATCGCTCTATCATACTGGGGATTGCTATGCTTTTGCATACTCCCTTGAGCTGTAACTACTGAACGCTTGTTCCTGATGTGTCCTCCTTGGAGGAGAGGTCTTCCCCACACGGTCCTGGATGCTGGAGATTCATACAGGGTGGAAGGAAGACGGCGCGGCTCCAGCTAAACTAAGGCGGTTGTGGAGTCTGTGGTGGTTGAGGTGTCCAGTGCGGTGCTTGTAGGCCTCGGCGCAAACTAGGACACGTCTATCAACGGAGGTACCCGGTCGGGGTGCCAGTAGATCCGCTACATTGGCTGGCAGTGGTGGGATCGCGTCCTAGTAAGAGGAAAAGCAGCACGGAGACACCGGTAACGTTTGGAGTTACAAATTGAGGGCAACGCTAGTATCCGTACAGCGCCCCTGGCTACAGCAGGATGGAACCGGCTAGTTTTCAGACAGCGTTCCATGATGAGGAGGAGGAGGCGGCCGCAGACTACGGGGATGCAGACAGAAAGGAACTCTGGTATGATGCCCAATGGCGGCGAGGTGAGAGTCTCCCCAGTGATGAGCAGCGGCTACAGAAGCGTGTGGCGATGCAGATGTATCTATTGGGAGAGCAGCCCCTGGATGAGTGGGTGACAAGACTAGAGACCCTGGTATGGCGAGAGCTCTGGCTAGACAACGCATACCAGGCCCTCTGGTGGCATACCGTTCGACTGAACACGACTTACCGGAGGGGAATGATTATGATGGCCCGGGTTTATTATGTGATGCCTTGGAGGACGACATTGATCTTGGCAGCACGGAGGGGTCTAGGTTTTGGGACATCTACGACTACCGGATGGGCATGTATGTCTGGGATGACGAAGGCGAGGTGAGCAAAGACATGACCCACCTGGTAACGAGAGAGTGAGAGCTGGAGCAGGACTACCAACACCTGCTTAGCTTCGTGCAGCCCCAACCTACTCGACAAGCAGAACCAGACTTCATTGACTGGTCCTGGGATGACCTCCAGATGGCAGGTAGAGATGGGACCGAGGTCTCTATACTGGCCCTACAGGGGACAGAAGGTGTCGTCCTTCCCCCCCAGCGGCAGTGTGAACCCCAGTGGGCAGAAGGTATCGTCCTTCCCCCCCAGCAGCAGTGTGAACCCCAGGGGGCAGAAGGTGTCGTCCTTCCCCCCCAGGGGCAGTGTGAACCCCAGGGGGCAGAAGGTGTCGTCCTTCCCCCCCAGAAGCAGTGTGAACCCCAGGGGGCAGAAGGTGTCGTCCTTCCCCCCCAGCGGCAGTGTGAACCCCAGGGGGCAGAAGGTGTCGCCCTTCCCCCCCAGCGGCAGTGTGAACCCCAGGGGGCAGAAGGTGTCGTCCTTACCCCCCAGCGGCAGTGTGAACCCCAGGGGGCAGAAGTTGTCGTCCTTCCCCCCCAGCAGCGGGAACCACAGGGGGCAGAAGGTGTCGTCCTTCCGCCCCAGCGACAGTTTACCCTGACAAGGGGAGACACCAATCTCCCAGACGGCGCAGATGGGACTGTGGTCTCTGCGCCCACAGCCTGTCCAGATCCCCAACTACCCTCACTGGGACAACCGGAGGAGGGGGTAAGTACAAATTCCCTTCCACAGCTAACTTCTAATGTGGCCCCAGAGTTAACAGAGGAAATGTTAACCCCCACTGACCCCCACGTTTCCCTGGCTACTGAGCTGGAATATGTCCCAAGTACCCCAGCAGAAGAGCTGACAGCGGGGCAGAGTGCAGTCGGCCTCTGCCCTCCCTTTGTCCCTTGTACAGAGCAGGATGTCCTGCAGGTTATACCAGCAGAAGAGCTGGCATCAGGGCAGAGTGCCACTGGCCTCTGCCCCTCAAGTCCCCTCAGCGTGTTGCCCCATCACCACAGCGAAATATCCAGGTGCAGTGACGGTTTATTGTGGGTTGGTGGATCGTCTAATGGAGGCACTGACCGGCAGAAGGTCAGGTGCCCGGTTAGACTTCCCCCAAAAGGAGAGATGTGTGACGAAGTGCCCTTCGCCACTTTGTCTTGGAGAGGACTGTTTGCCAGCCTCCTGCCCTGCGACTATGGCCCTGGGACATATTGCCCTTAAAACACCAGTATTCGGCCATACCAGAGTGTATGTCACTCATTCTGGCCCTTTACATACAGGGGGGTCATTCGGTACTTGCCCTGTGGGAGCGGTGATACCCCAGATAACTGTGCCATGGAGCCCATTCATATAATGAAAGACTATGGGAAAGACTTTAGTTACATGGCAATTGAACTGTGTGAAGAGGATCTGAGCGTTATTCGGTAGTTTTGTGCGCTCAGATCCCAGCTATCTGGGGATATGTGAAATGTGAGTAAATGTGAATTGCAGTAATGCTGATGGGTTGTCAAACTAGAGAATTGACCAACAAATACTTTTGTCCGGACATCCCCAGGCCGATCCTTTGGGATCAGACCGTGTATGCCGGCTTATGGTCACGGGGAAGGTGTGTAACGGAACCCATCACTGTTTTACCCTGTTTTATGGTTATTTAATTCTTGGTTAAAATATGATCACATTGCTGTACTGTAGATATGTTGTTTTATGTTCTACAGAATATATTGGCTCAGAATATCACAGCTACTAGGCTAATAGATAATCCTATTACAGAGAATCCTGTTGCAGAGACTCTCCTAAGATAAGGAAGTTGTAAAGGATCCTTGCATTTTCCAAAGTGTTTTCATTCTCTGATAAGAACAAAGAAGGATGATCTAATTAATGTCTGATTGTATCCAAGTTGCCAGGGAGGTGTGGCTCACCTATTGTCCCTATATGTGTATTGTGTGGGGGATATGTGAAATGTCTGTGTGTTATGTGTAAAAGATACTTTTACTAACTTTTGAACCCCTGGTCTGCTTCATGCTATTTTTTAATATGTTGTTCCCCTGGGTGAGAGCTATTGAACGGTGCTGGACTTAAAGGTGTACCCCCTGTTTTTGGGGTACATCCAGAATGTGGTTAAAATTGTGTCTGTTTTAATTGTGTTACCTGTTATCTGAGGGGAGGAGACGTGGGGGTTGAACCATGTATATAATTGGCTGTGATAATTATGTGGGTGTAGCCCTTCAGAGGGCACCATTGCATAAAAGGAGATTCCCTGTCATTAAAATATAGTTCTACTTGACCCTTCAAAACGTAGTCTCATCTCGTTATTGGAGGGGATCGCTCTATCATACTGGGGATTGCTATGCTTTTGCATACTCCCTTGAGCTGTAACTACTGAACTTGTTCCTGATGTGTCCTCCTTGGAGGAGAGGTCTTCCCCACACGGTCCTGGATGCTGGAGATTCATACAGGGTGAAAGGAAGACGGCGCGGCTCCAGCTAAACTACGGCGGTTGTTGAGTCTGTGGTGGTTGAGGTGTCCGGTGCGGTGCTTGTAGGCCTCGGCGCAAACTAGGACGCGTCTATCAACGGAGGTCCCCGGTCGGGGTGCCAGTAGATCCGTTACATCCACCATTTCCAACAGGCTTATTTAAAGAGCCTATGCCAGAAACAACTCTCCTTCCAGGTAAATCATGGATTTGTGGACCTTGGTTTAGATTGCTGAATACCTAACCTACATTTAACTACCTGAAAACAAAGAAAACATCATGAGTTAATAAATACAGCCGGTCCTGATTTTCAACAACCGGTCGTGGGGATAGTGTTAGTATCCTAGATGTCCTATTCTAGTCCCTATATTGCAAAATTATTCCAGGTTTAAGAGCAAACTAAAAATACTTAGTTATGCTAATCACCCATCCCTGAAATAATGTGATAGACCTGCTACGAGTGACTGTGGCAAGACAAAGCCGAACATTATGGCACACTTTTCCACTATCGAAATATTAGACTTTTACACCCAAATTCTATTCTAATCAGACTGTAATTTAGCCCATAAATGTTACTGATATTCAATTGGCTACTATTAGCTACTCTTATTCCAATTGTGAGTTACAGGCTCAAAATCACTGCTACATAGTCACAGAGTAATTTAGGTTGAAAAAAGACTTTAGTCCATCAAGTTCAACCTTTTTAGATCTCCTCTGATCGGCAATACGAGGATTTATTGTTAATTGATCCAGAGGAAGCAAAAAAAAACAAAACAGAGAAACTTTGCCAATTGTCTCAACAGGGAAAAAAATATACAATTCCTTCCTGACCTCAGATACAGGCGATCGGATTCATCACTGGATCAATACTCCCTCACTGCTGTTGTTAAAAAACGTAACGCTTTCTCCTCCTTTGATGTTTCAAGCACGCAAATGTTACCAGTGCTAAAGTTGCAAAATTTATATTCAATTACAAAGATTCAATAAGCTTGCAATTGCCTTCAACCCGTAAAAAGGTCTCACAAGGGGTTTAAACACCTGTTCATAACACTGCAAAAGCAAATAACACACACTACTGTACTTAAAAATAGTGGGAAAGCAATAAAAGGCATTAGAAGTAAGTGCATAACAGTCTCAAGCTCACAAATCTGCAATAATCTTTTTTTTTTACACTTGATTTCCATGTTATATTGATCCCAAGAATCAATGAGTTAATACATATTATTGAACATTTCTGGATTGCTAGTCCGATTGCAGGACTTCTAAACACTAATTGATTGTAGTTTAAACTCCATGTTTTACTGATGTCATGATGTCTCATTAACTGTTGGCTCTGTCTAAATTGTAACTTATGGGCTTGCTTACTTGATCATGATCATGCCCTGAAATGCTACGTATGGGTTCACGGTTGGCTTGTTGGGGCTGTGAGCATGTAATTGCGGGCTTGATTCAATTGAATACATCTAGATATGTAAAACATTTGGAAAATGCAGCCTAAAGTACAGTTTGAAGTTGAATACAAACTTGCAATTGAATAGTCTCCTCCATCCATGCCCCAATCCCTGCAATGGCACTAGAAGAAAAAAAAGGTCTATACTCTCCTTGACATTGTATAAATCACCAAATGCCTACGTCTCACACACTGTAATTAGGATGCAGGCCCAAAAGTCTTTCTGTAGAGTGCATGGATTTAATTGGCCCAGTGTTCACAAAACTTGTACAATGCTCTTTCCAGACAGGGTTTATTCAACCTGCACTATAGAAAACAGTACTCAGACCTCTCCTAAGAAAAGCTTTATCTGGTCCCAGATTGAACTGCCCACTACAGATCCATCTCAAACCTTCCATTTTTAGGGAAAGTCATTGATAAAGTTAATGCAACCAAACTGGAGAGCTGGCAATGATTGCCTTGCATATGTCCTGTGGTGAATGAGCACCACCTGCTGAAGTTACATTCTTAGTGGAACTCTTAGTGGGAAGACGCCACCTTATAAAATCAAAGCTAGGTCAGGTGACTGGCATGGAACTCAGAGGATTAAAGATACATCATTCAGAACAAGTGCAAAATATTGGTGTGGGTCATTGGGTAGTCACTAGCGTCAGAGGCAATCAAGATCCCCCACCTAAACAATACAACAAGGATGGCCTCAGAGGGTCTGGCTCATGCTTTTGACTAATGCAATGGACTACAGATGGTATGAAATACTGCTGACAAACAGCCCCTTGGAAAGGTGAGAAATTGATAGCCTTCTGGGAAGATCCTATTTATTTTTTGACTGACTAATATAATCTTGTCTGCAATTGTTACTGCAGGGAAGCAGATAGATAAATACCATCACGGCAACATTTATGGTCTCCTTTCCAGACATTCCCCCTTGTCAGAATATTTCCTACCCCCTGGACCCCCTTAATAGGGGTTGGACAGAGGCTGCTGTGCTAATGTCTGAATGACTAAACATTACATTTAAGTTATATAAGCTACTCTATGTTTTTTTTCTTTGGATGCTATTTTGATTAACAACAAGTTATGAAACAAATGAAAACATGTTCTAGACAAGCTGGCATCTAGGTAATTACTCATTCTTCTCATACCGCAAAAGATTATCTAATACTTCCAATTAAATTTCTAACTTGCTTTCTTTTTTTTTCTATTTATGGCGAAGAGAAAGCTGTATATAAATATAGTGACCAATCCCAGACCAATTGGGATATTAAGCCAGATGCAGGACACAGGGGAGGGAAAGGAGGAAGAGACACAGGAGAGAGAGAGGGGGGACGCAAGAAAGGGGCACAAAAGAGTGGGACACAGAGGGCATTACATTTTCCACCCTCGGCTTATACTCGAGTCACTAAGTTTTCCCAGTATTTTGTGGTAAAATAGGTGCCTCTGCTTATACTTGGGTCGGCTTATACTCAAGTATATACAGTAGTTTGCAGTTAGTGTTGTAAAATGGTGGCGATTGTGTATGTGTTAGGCGGGTGTGGAGCATTTAGTGATCTCTGTGCGCTCTCTGTGTGTACACTCTCTGTTTGCACTCTCTTTTTGTCTCTCTCTCTGTGCACTCTCTTTATCTGCTCTCTGTCTGTGCACTCTCTCTCTCTGTGCACTCTCTCTTTGTGCACTCTTTCTATCTGTGCGCTCTCTCTATCTGTGAGCTCTCTCTCGCTCTCTTTGTGTGCGCTGTCTGTGTGTGATCTCTCTTTCTGGGCACTTTCTCTGTCTGCTCTCTGTCATTGCACTCTTTCTGTGCGCTCTCTTTCTGTGCACTCTCTCTCTTTCTGTGCACTCTGTCTGTGTGCGCGTCACATCATTAGCATTGGCTGGGTCCCGACACAGCCGGAAGACGCGCAGAGGAATGGAGGAGCAGCTGATGGAAGGTTAGAGAGGGGAAAGGGCAAGGGGAGGTAATTATAGATGGGTAAAGTGTTGAGGAGAGAGGATCAGGAGGGGGTTGAGGATGAGAAGGGAGGATGAGGAGGGTTGAGGAGGGAGGATGAGGAGGGGGGTTGAGGAGAGAGAATGAGGAGGGAGGTTGAAGGAGGTAGGATGAGGAGGGGGGTTGAGGATGAGAAGGGAGGATGAGGAGGGGGCTTGAGGAGGGAGGATGAGGAGGATAATAAGGGAGGGGGAGGGAAAGAGACACGAGGGAGAGGGGGGAAGAGACACAGGGGAGGGAGAGGGGGGGGAGACACAGGGGAGGGAAAGGAGGAAGAGACACAGGGAAGAGAGAGGAGGACACGAGAAAGGGGCACAAAAGAGGGGGACACAGGGAGCAGCACATGTCCCACCCTCGGCTTATACTCGAGTCACTAAGTTTTCCCAGTGTTTTGTGGTAAAATAGGTGCCTTTACTTATACTTGGGTCGGCTTATACTCGAGTATATACGGTTGTTTGCAGTTAGTGATGTAAAATGGTGGCTATTGTGTATGTGTTAGGCGGGTGTGGAGCATTTAGCGTCCTTCCTAATAGTGTATTTAGTAGGTCGTACGGGTCTGTGTAAAAGGCGTTTGCGCTTGGCGGTGTTTTGCGTGCTTAGTGGTCATGTAGCCTCGTTTTTTTGGGTGTACATTTTTTCTCTCGCTTAGGGGATTTTCGAGTGGCAAAAATCTTTAAATTGTATTTAAATTGGCGTTTAACCTCATTCTGCTGTGTGTGAGTTTTTTAAAATATTTTAGTTTGTATTTTGTGTGTTGTTCATGTTTTTCGCTGTGCGTGGTGCGGCCGTTAAGTTCGTATTTTTTGCGGCTTGTATATTTTTTTTTCTAAGTATTTGTTTCCTTTTGTAAGTGTTACGGGCTGTAATGTTTTATAGGCGATTTTTCCAAGTGCTACGGGTCTCGCACTGTGAATTGTGTATTTGAGTTTTGTGTTGATGTGTAGTTCCGCGGGTTGTAAGTATGCGCAAGTCGTGCAGGGTCGTAGGGATGAACACCTATGGCGCTCATCTTCACCAGCTCAGTGAGCGCCTTTCGTTGCTCCCTGCCTAAGTCATACGGGGTCGTAGGGATGAGCTTCTACGGTGCTCATCTCCACCTGAGCAAGGAGCACCTTCGGCGAACCTTGCCTGGCTGCAACCGGACCCTCGCTTTGCTTCACAAGCCCGTAGTTTTAATGTTGCGTTACCAACGGATTTTGGCAAGGTCGCGCTGCTGAGAACTATATACAGTATGTGATACTAGGCACAAAATACTGTAACACATATGTACACAAACTCACATACAGATACATATTGAAGGTTTACACAGCAATGAACTATATTTTTGATACATAAACAGCACATATAGTACAGTTTTTACAACAATTTTATTTTTAATTTAATTTGCAGCATGTCCCTCCATAGTTTATGTTCCCTGCAGAAACTTCTACTAGAGTGAACCCTAGTGGTGAAACTGTGAATTGCATTATTTTTTCTTTATTGTCATTGAGCCAGAGAAATAGATTCTAAATAAACAACAGGGCCGTCCTGTCCCTCAATAAAGTCTGTTTGTTTCAGGTTAATAAAAAAAAGAAAAGAAAAAATGAAAACATTTTAGCCTAAGTTGCATTTCTTGTTTAAATTAGTGACTTTTAAACAGAGAGGTAGAAAGAGTGAATCACATATATAGTTGTCAGCAAAATCAGTTGGTAATGCAACGGGGAAACTGCGGCCAGGCTGGTGGAGATGAGCGCCGTAGGCGCTCATCCCTACGACCCCGTGCCACTTTACCATCATACCTACGACCCGCGGGACTACACATCAACACAAAACTCAAATACACAATTCGCACTGCGAGACCCGTAGCACTTGCAAAAAATTGTAGGAAAAAAATATGGCCTGTAGCACTTACAAAAGGAAACTGCAACTTACATTAAAAAAAATACGAGCCGCAAAAAATACAAATTTAACGCACACCGAAAAACACGAAAACCACACTAAATACAAACAAAAATAAAATAAAAACATCACACAAAGCAGGATGTCTGCAAGTCATCTTACACATCAATTTAAGTACAATTTCCAGAGTTTAGACACTTGTAAAAAAAATGATTGAAAAATGACGAAAACGAGGCTACACGACCCCCAAACACGCAAAACTCCGACACACACATACGAATTTTACTCTGGACCGTACAAACTTTAAATACCAGTATTACGAAAGACGCAAAATCATCCAGACCTGCCTAACACATACACATTTGCCGCCATTTTACAACACTAACTTGCACATACCAACATTCACATTACAAAATGCGGAACTACACAACTACACAAACGGTTTCCCCTCACACACGCAGCCTATTTACACTACACACTTCACACATTGCTGACACTTACACCTCAGCTCACCAAGAATGAAAATCTACGTTGTATGCGGCAGGAACATCAAAACAGATTGTTAGCTCTTCAGGATATTGGTTGCTGCATATATTCATTACAAATAGGTAAAGTATATTAATTTATGATTTAATTAATTAACTAGCATTAAAAATTACATATACAGAAAACTTTAAAAACCACCACAACACACGATCGCATATCTAAGTTTCCTGGGTTATTACATTTCTCAACTCCTTAGGGAAAATGCATCCTTGCTATATGCAGCACATCTCATAAAACATTTTATTTTTATTATTATCTACCACCAGAGATCAGCTCAGACAGAGCTGCTGATGTGTGTGTGTGTGTGGGAATAGTAGCTGTCACCAGAGAGAGTGTGAGAGGTGACTAAAAGAAAGAGAGAAAAAAACATGCAGCAGTTGTTGATACAGGGAATGGATAATCTGCAGGGCTGGTAATGACACATGTAGTCTCAGCTGCTGCATAGCTCTGCCAAACAGAGAGAGAAAGGGAAGGAAAAAGAAAAAAACACCAGCAGCAGTAGTTGATGCAGGGAATGGACAGTCTGCATGGGTGGTAACGACACAAGTAGTCTCAGCTGCTGCATAGCTCTGCTAAACCGAGAGAGAAAGGGAAGGAAAAAGAAAAAAACACCAGCAGCAGTAGTTGATGCAGGGAATTGACAGTCTGCAGGATTGTAATCATAGTGGGAGATGACTAGAAAGTGTATTTGTGTACATTGCTAGCAGCACATGTTATACTACTGCCTGCTACTCATGTGTGTTTTAGAGAGTTGTCTCAAAAGGTTATCAATTTGGTACTTCCCACTCGGTGACTCCCACTCCAGACAGTACATCTGGCCGGGTCCCACTCCAGAGACAATACATCAGTCACAGGGTGGGGAGATCTGGAGCTTATACACTCAGGGGTATGGTTTAAAATGTAATTCATTGTTTAAATACACAATAAAAACTTAATAAAGTTTTTATTTTCTTATCAAGCCTTACCAAACTATTCCTTAGTACCCTTTATAACCCCCCTAAAGTGGCCCTTTAGAAATTAGCATCTTTTAGAAAAGGCATTTTTTTTTCTAGAAATATTTTGGTTAAGTTTCATAACACGACTGATCAGCAGCTGTCTGTAGCTCACCACATGTTACAAATCTGTAAGATACTGAGTCCCGTGTGGCTCACATGTCATGTGGTTGTTGACGTGAAGTCCCATAATTCTTATTTGATTTAGTTATAACCACATTACGTAGAAAATATGTAGCAAATAACATGTCTTTGACACTGTTTCTTCCTTATTGACATTCTAAAAATAAATTAAAAATATATAAATGAACAAAAGCAGATTTCATTCACGTACTAATGGTGTGATCATTTTAAGGACGAAAACATAAAACATATAGGAACAAGTATACTAAAGAAGAAAAATATTACTTTATACTCACCTTAAAGCTACCCCAGTAAGATGTCAGGTCCAAATATTTACTGCATCATCCAACAATATTTGTTTTATTAAAATGTATCACAAAAAAAAAATAAGTGAAAGAAAATTAGAAAATGAATGCTTATGTATATTCTTTTTTGCATACACAATATATTTTTGATAGGAAATTAGATATTTTAGCAATTAATAAATCTATTGTGTTTGAGGTGGGTTGTTGCATTGATTGTTTTTTAACATATTAAATATTTTTATCTTTTGTAATCTACTACGGACTAAGAACAAGAGGTCATGATCTGCAGTTTTAAGGATGTTTTAAGGATAATGTGGGAAAGTACTACTTTACAGAGTAGAGATATGGAACATCCTTTCAAGTAGAAGCATTCCTGGGTTAAGCACGGGCCTGTTCCTTAGTTAAGCCAAAATATTAGTTAGAATGGGAAGGTCAGATGGATGTTCTAATCTAGAATTAAATCTATGTTTCTTTGTTTTGGAGGGACAGTCCCTCGTCTCTGTCCCACTTGGAATCCCAAATGTCCTTCTTGTGAAGGACATTCCCACAATTGACGGCAACAACCTCTTTTCCAGCCCTGACCATGCCCCATATTTCCATGTTGTTTTCTCTCAAAGTCTATAAGAAAGAAGTAGTTTGGGGAATAAGTTCTATAGAATATATCCATTGTACACATTGTACAGAATGGCGGCAGCACAACCTAGTAATGCACCATATTCAAACATAAGTGTCAATCTTGGAATGTTGGGGTATGTTGTATTTAGCGACATCCATGTCACGTGACACGGGTAGACAACCTGTCAGAAGTGTGGAACCAAATCTTCTTTAATTTACTCTAATTTGAGGTATTGAGTGCTGCAAATATATTTTAATGTTTAGACAATCTTTCCTATTGATTACACTTGCAGTGTAGATGTCACTTTAGGAATACATTAGCCATCCCCTGTATATTCTATAATACATTAAAAATACTACTATACAACATGTTAATTCTGTGCAGCAACACTGACATGTTCATGTTTAAACCAAACTCAGTAATGGTCAAAACATAATGTATGTATCACATGTATAGTTGTCGTAATTGCAAGTTTGTGTATAGCGCTCACGAAGTTGCATGTTTGCGCATGCACGTAGCTGCTCATTGCGCCACAAGGTAGAGGGGGTAGAGGCCTGCAATGAGCCCAGGAGGAGGGATTGGGCCCGCAAAGTTGAAAGGCCCGCAATGGGCGCAGGAGGAGGGAACGGGCCCGCAAAGGTGCAGGTTTGTGCATGCCGAGGCCTGGA
Source organism: Discoglossus pictus (assembly GCA_027410445.1). Classification (NCBI taxonomy): domain Eukaryota; kingdom Metazoa; phylum Chordata; class Amphibia; order Anura; family Alytidae; genus Discoglossus; species Discoglossus pictus. Next base: position 275,678,753 of record CM050168.1, on the reverse strand, counting down.
ATGAGCGCAATGGGGGGGGGGGGGGGGCGCAAAGAGGGGGAATAGGGGCCGGGGGGAGAGGGGGGCAAAAAAGCAAAAAAGACAGGGAGGCAGAGACACAGGGGAGGGAGAGTTGGGGGAAGACACAGGGGAGGGAGAGGGGGCAAAGAGATATGGGAGGGAGAGGGGGGAAAGAAACACAGGGGAGGAAGTGGGGGGAAAGAGACACAGGGTTGAGAGATGGGGAAAGAGACACAGTGGAGGGAGAGAAGGGCTATGAGACAGGGGAGGGGGAAAGATACACGAGTGGGAGAGGGGGCAAAGAGACACAGGGGAGGGGGGATAGAAACACAGGGGATGAAGAGGGAGGGAAGAACCACAGGGGAGGGGGGAAGAGACACAAGGGAGGGAGAGGGAGGGAAGACACACAAGGGAGGGAGAGAGACACAGGGGAGGGAAGGGGAAGAGACGAAGGGGGGAGGAAAAGACACAGAGGAGGGGGGGAAGAGACACGAGGGGGAAGAGTATAGTCAAATAAGGCGCTTATTGAGATGCCTGCAATGGGTGCCGTAGGTGCTAATTGCGAGGCTCCCAGACAAAAGAGAGAAGGAGAGAAGGAGGGAGAGGACACAGAAGGAGGAAAGGAGAGAGAGAAGCCATGCATAGCGAGGCTCACATTGCCACGCTTTGCCGCACACGGCAAGGCTTGCAATGTGTGGCAAACAACAGCATTGTGAGGTTTGCAAATATGTTATCATTTTTGACGGGCAAGTGACTAGTATATATATAATATATATTGTGTTGTTCAGTCATTTACAATTCTTTGTAACACACCAGGCACATCATTATGTTGATGGTCATGCACATCCACTCTGTATTCATGGCAGAGATACTGGAGTAGGTTGCCAGTTCCATCTCCAGTGGGCCACAGCATACAGCCCTTGGTATTCCTAGGCTGTCTCCCATCCAAATAATGACCAGGCCCAACCTTGCATGGCTTCAGGGTGGTGTGCCCTCTTGGTTCCCAGACTGGAATCAAACCCAGGTCGAAGCGGTGAAAGCACCAAGTCTTAACCACCGGACCACCAGGGAACCCAACAAACCTAGTTCGACACATCCAATCTATTTATTAAGACAAATATATAACTTGAAACATAATGTTAACACCCTACTCCAAACAAAACAGATAATTTGATTACATGGACTAAAAGATTGTATTATGACACAGAGAGACTATTAGCTATAAATGTCAAATATGAAAAAGGGATGTCTTATCTCATAGGATATGATACTGAAAGATTACATAAACAATCAAAATCAAATGAAAGAACAGTTTCAGGAATATAATTAATTTAATTTATAATTGAAATGATATGCAGCTAAAATCCCCCTGATACGCTATTATTTATTAATTGATGAGTAATCTAAATATACCTAAAATAAGTATTATAGGTTTGGAATAAATAATGACCCAATTAGTACAGAGGCAATCATAGCAACTATATCTAAAGTTAAAGTTGGTAAAGCACCAGACCCTGATGGCTTAAACCCTTAATATTATAAAATATTAAGATGACTTACAACATTTCTTAAAATATCATTTGATTCAATTCTACAAGGTAAGTCTTTACCCTCAGAACTTTTAGATTCAGATTCCCAAACCACAAAAAGATCTTCTGGCCATACAGGAAAATACCTATTTTAATTAAAAAACATAGTTTTTCAGAGGAGCACCTACAAAGAATAACAGCTTTCAGCCACTCTACGTCTTTTATTGTATTATCTAGGATTCTGATTGGCTGGAATATATGTCAATCAGATTTTAGCCAACCAGAATCAACCAATTCAAATATTGGCACTCTGGTTACTCAGTGACTATATCAAGAGAATGCTACTAATGTGTTTGGTTAAACATTGACCAATCAGAATGAATGGATTTAAATAAGAATAGTATCTTTGGTTTGCTTTTAACTAATGAGAGAGCTGTATTTTGCCCCTCCTGATTGGTTAACAAAGCAACTAATCAGAATATGGTAAAACAACAGTGTTATCCATAACTGATTGGCTATGGAGAGAATACATGCTTTACATTATTTTCTGTGATTCTAACAACAGGGCAAAATTGAGCTAATTGGTTTATCATTTAACTAATCAGGATGCGCATATTTAAATTTCTTCATTCCTTTTGACTGCAATCAGTCTATTCTGATTAGCTGAAATATGATTGACTCCTAAAGAGTCCCTATAAAAGGCGGGGACACAACCAAAATCCATCATGCGGCTTCAGAGATCTTCTGAGGAGGAGATCCGTTAGTTTCTCATATTATTTTACAGAGCAGAGCTTTTTTTTTTCATGAGCTTTTCCATGGCTTGAATATGAAAAGAGAAGGTATTTGATCAAGACAGAAGAGGAGTTTTTTCTTGATGGCCAGAAGATGTGGATCTGCAGGCTTTAATCTTGGATGTATTACGTATTAAATTATAACAGAAGCAGATGGAGGACCAGGGCATTACTTGATGCCACTGAAATTCAGAAGGGTATCACATACAGTATATAGTTGTGAGCGTACGAGTTGTTGCTAACGCTTGCGGGCTTGCGTAGCGAGCCAAGGTTCTCGCGAGGGCCTCGGTTGCTGGCATGGAGCACCACAGCCGCTCCATGCCAGCAACTGCGACCCTCGCAAACTTCACCTCGCAACGCAAATTTTACGACCAACGCAAACAACATACGACACACATTAACACACATTACGGCCTCGCAAAACTCGGACGCAACTCGCGAACATTACAAAATTAAAAACACAATACATACACACAGCACAAACATAAAAAGCTTACCTACAGCAAGAGGGAGCATCCAGGACCTCAAAAATGCAACTTACACCTTCATTTCACTCAAAATAAAAGAATTTAGACACTAAAAAATTTGCTAAGCGAGAAAAAAATGGCCGCTGAAAAAAACGAAAACGAGGCTACACGCAAACACCATACGACACACGTTAACAGATATTACGACCTCGCAAACATCGGACGCAACACGCCGACATACAAACATTTAAAACACACTAAATACACACAACACACACATAAAAAGCTTACCTACAGCAAGACCAACCATCCAGCACCTCAAAAAAACAAGTTACACCTTCATTTAAATAAAAATAAAACACTTTAGACACAAATACAATCGCTAAGCGAGAGAAAAAATGGCCGACGAACAAAACGAAAATAATGAAATACATACTATGCGGAACGTATCACAATCATATTAAACACCATTTTGACCACTACTACGCACAAAATGGCGGATGGAACGCAAATTGTAAGCTGGAACGCAAATAGCGCATGCGTATTGCGTTCTAACGGTCTAACTTTCCAGAAATTTCTACAAGTTTATAAATACTGCCTACTTTCCACAAAAAACTACATTTCTCCTCAGGTGATGAACGGAGTGACTTCAGACATAACTGCTGCTTTTACTTGAGAAGACAAATCTTTCCTAATTTACTACTTTACATTGTGCAAATTACAACTGAGAGGTAAGCTATAATAGAAAATAAAGTTCAAGTTTCAAAAAATATACTTTCAAGTTTATTGCTTACATATATTTCAAACTTCATGTTAAAATTGTGGACGTTTGAACAAGGCTTTTTACTCTTTGCTTTCCTCTGGATTCAATGTATATTGAAGTTAACAATTCTTCAGATACAAATTTCATGTTAAAAAAACATTACCTCAACATTTTACAAAAATACACGTTCATATCACAATACTTACAAGTGTCAAATATCTATATTAATAACTAAACAACTTTACAAACATATACATGTCATTTTTTGACGGGCAAGTCGCTAGTTATATATATTAGCCAGTACATTTTCTTTTGTAGGTTTATTAATTAATTTTTTTCTTGCAATAATTATTTTTTGTATTTTCAGTCCTTTTTATTAATGTAGTATTATTTTTATTCCACTCTTTAATTTTAGATTAGGTAGTCTGAGGGCTAGTGTTAGAGTCTATTGGATTTCTCAAGGACACTCATAGGGGGTTAGCATTCATAAGGGTCTATAGGGACCCTATGGTAGAAGGTTAGAGTGCTATGGGAATCTATAGTGGCTCAACCGGGAAAGGTTAATGTTAGTGGTCGTGAAGTTCCATAGGGACCCATTGGAATAAGGTAGATGGCTTATGGGTGTTCACTGAGACCCCATAATGTAGGTTATTTAAAGGACATGGAGATCAATAGTGACCCCCATGGAGACTTGTGACAGGGCTCTTAAGAGTTCCTAGGAACTACCATAGATGATAGAGGCTATGAGGATACATTGGGATCTCCATGGGCCATTAGATTTTTTTCTTAGGGTTGGTGGTGGCAGATAGAATTTGCAAATTGAGTTGTAAGGGCTTAATGGGCCCCCGCCCCAAAGCACAGGGGGAGGGAGAAGGAGATCATCCTACATATATATGTGAACATTTGGGAGTGCACATGAGAGCTAGAGAGCTCTGAGCAATACCCTCATTGTATGAGTCTGTAAAATGTATCAGTGTTTTTTGTGGGAGCAATGGAATATCTCCACAAACTTGCTTCGAAAACCGGACACAAGGCAAGAGCAGCTGAGCTGGTGTTTTTGTGGGGAGAATACAATTAATGCCAAAAGGTCCCAAAATGGTAAAAAAAACTTTTGAATATTCACAAGAAACAGAAAGCATTATGAAATCATACCTACCTGGCCAGATGAACTTATAAATCACACCATTTAAGAAAGAAAAACACATTTCCTGTGTATCTTGAAAACCTAATTTTGTGGGATGTAAAGTCAACTTTATGAACTTTATAACTTGTACACACACACAGACTTAATGCATGAGAAGGCAGGATTCTCTAGAGAAGATACTGATGCTGGGAAAGATTGAACGCACAAGAAGAAGGGGACGACAGAGGCGGAGATGGTTAGATTAGGTCATTGGAGCAATGAACATAAACTTAATGGAGCTGAGAGGGACAGTGACTGAGAGATGTACCTGGCATGCTGTGGTCCATAGTGTCACAGAGAGTCGGACAAGATTGAACGACTAAACAACAAAAATCCTAACTACCCTCAATTCCTGCTAACTCGACTTTGTTTTCCTCATTTCCCCCAACCCCTCACATAAATTAAAAGGACATCTTCAGATAGCTGATTAGAAGCAGTTTTGACCAAAAATGTATACTTATATTAACATAAATGTACCTTGTTAATTACTTATCCACCTCTCTGGTCACTAAAAATTATCTTAATAAAAAGAAAAAAGTTGCATCTAAAGGCCTATTACACATATAATACAAAGCTATGAATTACTACTACGTATTATTTAAATTTTCCTCAGGTCACCAGAGCGATGGAGCGAAGTTACTGGTTGGGTCTTAATAAAAATCTGAAGGGGGGTGATAACATTGTTGTTGTTACTGAATTGTGTCTCCTTCTCCCATCCCTTAGAAAATGTCTGTTGGGTGGGTGGGCAGTAAGCAGTGAAGCTTTGAGATGCAGCTTCTAGTAGGGACTGTGTATAGGATATTACCACTGGCCCCCACATGCTACATCCTACATAATAAGCTTCAATATTGAGTTGCTGGAAGGTTGGATTGATGCCAATATGCAATGCCCTAGAAATTAAAAAAAAAGCAAAAAAAAAACAAAGGTGCTCAATCAGAGAACAAACTACCCTTAATAGGTTAGTTCTATGGACATGATAACCCACACTAAGAGCAACCACTTTAAGCTCAGTTGTGCCCTTCATGGCTAGAAATATCCTGTAGTATATCAGTCTGATCCCACTCACTAGAGTGACCCAGCCCCGAAATACCCGGCAATTCTAGGAGAAAAAGCAAAACCCTGGTATTTCGGGGTTAGGTCACTCTTTTGAGAGACCAGACTGATATACTACACAATATTTCTCCCTGTGAAGGGCACAAGTGAGCTAAAAGAGGTTGCTCTCTGAGTAGGTAACCAGACCTATAGAAGAAAACCTACTCCAGGTATTGTCCATTCTCAGATTGAGCACCTCTAATTTTGTTGATTTGTATGCAAATTACCCTTAGGGTTTTTTCTCACCCTAAGGGTCATAGGGGGAATCAGACATGGACTCCTTGCTCACTGTGCCTTAGGGATTACAGCTGCACCTCACTGATGAGACCCACAGAGGCCGAAACTTGTCTGGGGTTTGATGTTTCTCCTGTTCAGGGTAGAATTGCCTGGTATTTTGGGGCTGGGTCACTCTTTTGAGTGAGACCAGTCTGATATACTACAGGATATTTTTCCCTATGAAGGGCACAAGTGAGCTAAAAGAGGTTGCTCTCTGAGTAGGTAACCAGACCTATAGGACAAACCTCCATCAGGTATTGTGCGTTCTCAGATTGAGCACCTCTAATTTTGTTGCCCTAGAAATTAGCAGAAGGAAATAAAAAATGTGTAATAAAAACATAAGAACACAATAATCTCCACTGGCTGGAAACGTGATTATGTTTGAAGTTTTTCTTAGCAACAAACGTTTGCTGTTAAGGCAGCCCATCAATGATGGCCGTCTGATCGGTCTGATTACAGGTACCATGAGATTCGACCAGTAATGACTACAAGTGTGGTTTATATTATTATTTTGAGGAATAACCTCAGCATGTGGGACTAAAGCTCTCTCTTTTTAAGCTTTGGCAATGTATGTTTTGTCATGTCCTATATGGGCTCATAAGTGGTTAGGCAAGTAGCACAGCCGGTATCTCCCTGTATTGGAGTTATGGTAAGACATTTAGGTGAAGTGTGGGAGTGAATTATTATTCAAAGACAATTAGTTGAGCAGGTTTGTTCTACCTCTGCGATATAACTGGGTGACCCCTCCCTCAATCCTGTTCATGATTTGCCTGGTTTCAAATCTAAGAGCAGTGATACAGTATCTGTGGTATCTTCCATAGATTTCACAGCTGCATCAATTGTTTGTTATTTAGGGGCATAATATTTTCCACAGGGTGATGTGCTCTTAGTTATTTCTCATGTTACCCTGGTTGTCTCATAGCAGGCTTGCGCTTTATATATCCTTGATATCTGAGCCTGTAATTTGCACTAAGGGTGATGGTCCAGTCCTTCTAAAGCCAGTGACTGTCATGGTGCTCTTCAGGGCTTTAGCTGGAGGGTGAAACACATGGCCCTAATATATGCTAGGAGGGGTTGATTAGCACTAACGGACAGTGGATCCAGGTTATCATTTTGATCAACTGAATTTTTTATTCTTTAATATGAGATAACATTAGGTTAGATTCATAAATGGCGCTCAAAACATTTTTGGTGGCAGAAGGAGTTAGATACCAGTCACTACCAGGCTATTATTAACAAGCAAGCTTACTTTAACCGCCTTAGCGGTAATCCCGAGCCACGCTCGGGATTACACACTTTTTCCTTCCTCCCCCATCCTCTTACTCTCATCCTTCCCCTGCAGGACGTCTTCTGGCAATGTCCGGGAGTCCCGAGTCATGTCAATAGCGATTCCCGGCCACAGCCAGAAGACGTGCCGCAGGGGAAGGATGATAGTATTACACAGTAAGAGGATGGGGGAAGGGGGAGGAAGGAGGGGGCAGGGAAGGAGAAGGGAAAGTGGGAAGGGGAGGAGAAAGGAGAGGGGTAAGGTTGGAGATGGGTGAGGGGTAAGGGGAGGAGAAGGGGGGATGGTGTGCTGCAGGAGCTGGGCCACTACACTACAGAAAATGTTTAAATGTACGGGCAGGGGGCGGAATAAGGCGGTCTTGCCGTGTCAGTATCACCAAGTGTACCGCTTTAACACTTGGTTGTACTGATATGACCAGATCGACAGTTGCTCTGTATTAGCGCATGTGCTAATACGTAGCAACTGCGCTTCTGCAGTTTCTTCATATCAGCGCATGCGTAAGAGAAAGAAGAGCGAGAGAGACGGTGGGAAGTAGTGAGGGAAGGGACAGAGAGGGAGAGGATGGGAAGGGAGGGTGGGAAGAGAGAGAGAGGGGGAGAGAGAGAGGGAGAGGATGGGAAGGGAGAGTGGGGAGCAGTGAGGGACGGGAGAGGTTGGAAGGAGTGAGGGAAGGGAGAGAGAGAGGATGTGAACGAGTGACGGAAGGGAAAGGGTGGAAGGAGTGAGGGAAGGGAGAGATAGAATGGGAAGGAGTGAGGGAAGGGAGAGTGTGGAAGGATAGAGGAGAGAGAGAACGAGAGAGAGAGAACGAGAGAGAGAATGAGAGAGAGAACGAGAGAGAGAACCAGAGAGAGAACGAGAGAGAGAACGAGAACGGACAATTGAACATCCACCTAAAATTATATGATACCGTAATTTATGACGGCTAAATTACTAGTACTGTATATATTACACTTTATTCATTTTTTAACAAAAACTAGGGGCCTCATTCAATTTAGCAATTGTAAGTTACTGGAGCCTGTAAACTAATTTGCAATTCAATTAGTGTCTTTTTGCGAGCCGCAAGCGGTCTACAGGTTATGGGGCTGAAAATCCCTGTGGTTGTTACTAAGCCTTTGATTTTGCACGTCCGCAGAGTCCAAAGAGTTACGATATCTAAAATGGCAAATCACTATTCAATTTCTACAATTCCCCAAGGCTGCACTTGCGTTCAAACCCATATAGATTGCAAATGTAGCTCAAAACATTACAGGTTCAAAATAGGACTCGCAAGGGTTTACCTCTGCTGCCCCTAACCCCCCACTCCTAAAATAAACCCCCATTCTGCAGAGGTTCCAATGGGCACCCTCGCAAGGTCCCCACATTAACCCCTTGCTGTAAAGGTCCCAATCGGGACCCCGCAGGGTCCCTACATTAACCCTGTGATGCGGGGGTCCCAATCAGAACCCTGCAGCATTTAACAATTTAAAGGGCCCGCAAATAGTTAACCCCTGCCTGGAGGATAATGTAAGTACCCATGCAACACATAACATTAACCCCCTATGCTGCGGGGTCCCCATCGGTACCCCCCCTAGGTTCTCTACACTAACCCTTGCCGCAGCATTTAAAATTCAAATTTGCCGCCTCACAGGTCCTTAAAGGACCCGCGCTACAATGAAAATTAACCCCTGCCTCTGGGGTATCATAAGTAACCTAGAAATAACCCCATCACAATTGGGCTCTATACGGAGCCCCATGAACATATAATTAATCCTATCATTCCAATAAGGGTCTATATAGACCCTTATGGGACAATAATTAACCCTAACATTAACACTAAAAGTGCTTTAGTGTTAAATTAACACCCTCTAACTAATTAAACTAGTTCAAAGTAATTAACCCTATGTAACTGTCATGATTTGCTTCTTCCAGGTGGCTTGATATGAACCTAGTTCAAACCTACCCCAGCAGAATCGTGTAGTTATGTTTCTCTGTGGCATAAAAGATGGCTTCTGAAGAGGGCAAGGCCCAAAGGTACAGGCAGAGAATACTGGATCCAGGTTACACGTGGCCGATGGCAAGACCACTCCCCAAGTCAGGATACAAAACACAGAAATAGTCTCACACTGTGGATATGTATAAACTATAACTGAACCTTTATTGAATGATCAAAACAACCTATTTATACTCTCCAATACCACACCCTTGTGTACATTTGTGTATGTGCGTGATGAAACACATCTGCCTTGTTGCCTTAATCTAAAAACTCTTGAGATCAAACTCACCAGATATCTATAGCTGACTAGTGAAACAACCTTGATGTTAATCTCAAGTGTTTGCTTAGGACTACTTGAAGTACATGCATTTCCCCTCTCATAATATATAATAACTAGTATACATAATAACCATGTACAGGCAAAAAGCAACGTATAACACACACACACACAATAATACATAATCACAATATAACAATGTCATGCCCCTTTAATGGCCACATCCACAATTGCTGGCAATATCAGTCTTTAAACACTGAAATCATGACAATTTCTTCCCCTTTGCTTTCTAGTATAGCATGGGAAGTTTATCCTGACGGATAACTTCCCATCTATACAGGTGGTTACCGATCCTCTTGGCATCACAGTTCATCCATGTGATAGCCTCAGTGGCTCTCTGAGCACTCAGCCTACCCCTGTCCAGGGCAAATACTCACTCCTTCCCAGTGGCCTAGTGACCTTCCCAAGGCCTTGGGGAGACTTATAAGAAAACTGCCGTGGAGGACCCTTCAAGGTAGTCCAGGGGAAACAGTACATCCCAGCTAGTAAGTCCAGCATAAACTTGAGAGGATCCTTACCCAGCAAATCCCTCTTCTTCCAGGCTAGGGAGATCTCCTGTCTTAAAATTGTCATGCACAGAAAATAATAAGAATCCCACACCATTGATATGTAATAAAATATAACCTTTATTGATCATATACAAATATGCAAAAAATAAAATTGATATTAAAAAAGTATCCACTGTGTATCTCCCAATTCCGACAGAAAGTGATGCCACAACACTGTAACAAGGAAAGTCTATTGGCTAGTATGTAGGCACAGCAGACAGGTACTCACAAAATGTCTCATATAGTCTTATAGAGTATAGAATTCTGGCTTATATAAATACTAGCGACTTGCCCGTCAAAAAATGACGGCAATGTGATGTATATGTTTGTCAAGTTGTTTAGTTATTAACATATATTTTTGACACTTGTAAGTATTTTAATATGAACGTGTATTTTTGTAAAATGTTGATGTAATGGTTTTTTAAAATGTAATTAGTATCTGAAGAATTGTTAACTTTAATATACATTGAATGAATAGGAAAGCAAAAAGTAAAAAGCCTTTTTTAAACGTTGCAAATTTTAACATGAAGTTTAAAATATATGTAAGCAATAACCATCAAAGTATATATTTTTAAACTTGAACTTTATTTTTTATGTAAGTTTAGAAGTTGACAAAACATTGGTATAATTTTGAACATTATAAACAGGAACATAGTGAATACATTTTGTAACCTAATTTTTTATTAAAAGTATTAACATTTGAATGTAAAAACAATTGACATTTAAATTAATCAGTATTAAAATTCAATTTCTATCACAATAATTGTTAACTTGAATATACATTGAATGTAGAGGAAGGCATACAGTAAAACTCTTCTTAAAACGTACGTAATTAAAGTAATTTATTACTGAGCACATAAATTGGCGATAAACATTAATGTAGGTAGTAATCTTAAACTAACAGACAATATTTACATTGTGACTTAAAAGGTGCTTGACCTCTTAACATCCACTTTGTAATATGTTGAATGAAATAACTTGAAAATATATTTTTTAAACTTGTAACATTAGAAACATTAACATAGTGACTTAACATTTTAACATAATTTTTACTAACAATGCAAGGCAAGTATTTTGTGAGGCGAATCATTCATAAACATGACTTCCATTAATTATGACTGAATTAAACAACCAATTGTTATGTATTTTGCAATGCTTTTAAAAAATCTTGGCATCTTTAATTAGTATCCTTCAAAGTTATAGTACTTCATAGTAGACAATGTTTTTAGTAAAAATACGTCCATCTTCTAATAAATCACCTTGACTTTCATTGTTTTCAATGTAAACTTTAATAGCCTGTGGATTTTTGCACCTTGACAACGCAACGTACAATTGACCATGTGCAAAAACTGGTTCTTCCAAGAAAATACCCACAGATTTGAAAGTTTGACCTTGTGATTTATTAATGGTCATGGCAAATGCCATAATAATGGGAAATTGTCTTCTTTGAAGTATAAAAGGGAGACTACTTTCACTTGGTGCTAAATCTATTCTTGGTATGAAAACTCTCTCTCCTTTATGGGTCCCAGTTAAAATTTCAGCATCTATAAAATGGTCCTTTAATTGTTGAACAATTAATCTTGTGCCATTGCATAGGCCTTTTTTGGGGTTCATATTTCGCAGTAACATGATAATTGCACCTTTCTTTAGCTGCAAAATATGTGGTGGCATTCCAGAAGGAGTTAAAGAGTTTATGAATTCAGTCGAAAAGTTAGCCTGACTTTCATTGTCATCAGCAAGTACAGAATCAGCACTGTGATAATTTCTTTGTGGTGCATAAATTTTTTTAAAGATTTTATTATTGAGGATTAATGCATCTTTATTTTTACACGTCAGTATGACTTGGTTGGCAAGCTCGGAATATTCTTCGTTATTTATGCTCCCTTCAAATATAGCCGATATAATATCTTGTTGACAAATCATATGAGGTGGGATCTCTACAGTGTCGTCAGGTAAATGTAGTATTTTTTCTGTTCTGCCTTCTCCAATTTTAATAAGCCAATCATTGAAATCAGTTTGGCCTTCTGATCTCATATTTTGTTGCAGTTGAAGATGGGTAAAATGTTTCCATACTGTACTTGACTTTATACATGTTTCGATAATGTCATGTACAACGACAGGTAATGTTTGTCTAAAATCGCCACCCAACAACATTACCTTTCCACCAAATGGAAAAATATTATCCATGACTTCACGAAGCAAACGGTCAATACATTGGAGGGCATAGCATGACATCATTGTGGCCTCATCTATTATAATTAATTTACATTTCTTCAATTTCTTTGCTTGTAAGGATGTCATGCGAATATCTGACACAGAATTTTCTAAAATAGGCACTGGCAGTTTAAATCCACTATGAACAGTTCTTCCACCTTCTAATAAAAGTGCAGCAATTCCAGTAGTGGCAAACGCCATTGCTATTTTTCCTTGTGCTCGTACTGAACTCATTAATAAATTGTACAAATATGTTTTTCCTGATCCGCCAGGTCCATCAAGATAGAAATAACGCTCTGTCACCATGTCATCATCTATAGCATTTTTAATGGCATGAAATGCTTGCAATTGTAGTGTATTTAAAGTTGCAAGTCTTTCTTCTGTTCTTTCTGCTTGTAGTTGAATGTCATAGTCTTCAAAGTTAATGTCATCTATAAGACCTGGATCAGGCAAATTAAAACTTGCACAACTTAATCCATGAGTTAAAAAGACTTCTTGGATTTCCATTAACGCTTTTAAGTGTGCAATGGGTTCATTGTATCGTCGCATAAAGTCTTCAGCCATATTACTTTTAAAAGTCTCCCACAAAGCTAATGCATTTGGAGCATTTGAGAAGATACAAATAAAAGCAAATTGTTCTCTCATCTGTCGTGGCATTTGACATTGTGCTGCTTCTTCTAAACATCTTTCCCACTCTGTATCATCAGCGAGTAAGTTTCTATGTCTTGCAGCTAAATGGAAGGATTCATATACAATGTCATTAACAGTTCTTAAGTGTTCAAAACGTTGTGCTCCAGGAACATTTAAAAGTAATATCCGTAAGCAAAAACGTTCCACATCTCTTGGACTGACTGTGTAAATTCTTGGAATAATTTTATTGCCTCTGGTTTTTCTTGGTCTCCATAATCCATTCACAAAAACATAGTGATATGGAATTTCAATATATAAGTATTGTGTTGCTTCCGCATCAGTGGAATTTAATGCAAACCATGCAGTTAGTGTAGTGTGACGATCTTCACTTTGGGCCAATGCATTCATTTCATTTCCAGCATGGAAATAGACTAAATGTCGTTGTGGCAAATGTACTGCTAACCTATATACTGCATGTGATCTATCATGCATTTCAAATTTTAAAAGCCGCCACATAGCTTCTGGCGCACTGACATAGCGAGCATCTACATGAGATGCAAGTTCATCATGTACTAACTCACTACTTTCAGGGTTGTCTGCACTTTTGACGACTACAGTAGCTGCATCGTAACCTTTGTAAATATATTTGTAGACATATTTAATGGATTTGATGGAAGTGCAGGCTTCTACGTTGATGTGGGCGTTGTACTTCATGAGTAAATGTGGATTGTAGGGTACTACATATCTATTGTCCACTTTTTTTCCACGAATAATGGCACTATCTCCTTCTCTTCTTTTATAAAGTGGATATCTATCACAATTGGCATAGGTTTTGTCTCTATAATCTTTTGGAAATTCTTTGGAACATTTATTATTTTCCATACATGGTGATTGTGGATTAAGGTCACCACAGGGTCCATGAATCATGCGATGAGTAACAATCTCATATAGTCTACCATATAGTTCTGGATCTGGTAGTTCAGCAACAATGACTGCATCCACTTTGTCTGAAGTATCTAATTTATCTTTTTCTTGAAGTATTATTAGAAGATGTGCATGTGGAAGGCCTCTTTTTTGAAATTCAATGGTATATACATAAGCAAGACATTTGCCAAATAACTGATTTATAGTGAAGTCACGTATTAATTCATTTAATTTAATCTTAAAAACTCTGGCTACTAAATCTGGTCGATCTGAAGCAGTTTGTCCAAGAAGTAGATTTAGTGTAATTTCTGGCCATTGTGGATTACATGTAAATGTCACAAATAAATCTGGTTTGCCAAATTTTGTCACAATAGCCATAGCATCATTGTATCTTTCTCTCATATTCCGAGGAGATCCTTGAAAGGAAGATGGTAAAATGATGGCTTTGCCAGCTGTCATGTCTCTGCTTGTAGCCACGTCAGCAACATAGTCCATGAGTCCAGAATATTGTTCTACACGGAGTTTATCTTGTTGATATTTGATAAAGTTTAAATTATTTGCCTCAACTTGCAAATATGAATCAATAATCCATTGTTGTGTTAGTTTCCCACCACATAAAATTGGATTAAATACATTGCGAATGGCAATTTGAGCTACTTTGAATTCAAGCATAGAAACATTATTTCGGATTCTGGCTTTAGCATTTGGGTAACTGGGAAGAGTTAATTTTGGTTGCCAACCTGCTTCTCCGTGTGGGAAAAAGATGGGATATGTCATTGGATCTAAATTTGGACTTAAGATACTCATATTATTAAACGGTTGGTCCTCATTTCTAGGATATATTCGAATGTCTCTTTGAAATGGTGGTTCTCCTTCATCATTCTGAAACACCATTGCAACCTCATTTGTTGTTGGCAAGTTATAACGACGTTTATCAGTATGTCTGTCTCTTTTAAGCACCATATTAACCTTCGGCATTGGTAATTGATGTGTTTGTGAATGAAGTAGTTGTTCATTTTCTACTTCTGCCAATTTTTTATAAGCTTTACTGTAGGGATTGTTGTCCATAATGTTATTTAGCTCTATGAAAACAGTGGGTGAGCATTTTTTATTTTCTTCCATCTGCATACGTTGGTCAACAGCTTCCATTGTATCTAGGACATATAGTTGAGCGAATTTTCTTTTATTTCCTTCCTCTGGATGTAAATGGGAAGTGCGATGATAAATTTGTCCTTGGACTTTAAAACAGTAAGGACCATGTCCTGGTACATTAGCAGCTAATGTTGCCCCCATGGATGCAAAGGATATGGCACTATTGTAGGATCTTATGTTTGTCTTAAAATTTTTGTAGTTTGGAAAAGTAGGTTCAGTCATAATATTTTGTAAATAAATTGGAAATTCTTTCCTTTCTGGAAGTTTGAACTTGCCTTTTTGACAACAACTAATAAATTGTCCATCTCTGGGTCTCTCCTGTTTAAAATAATAAGCCTCACAAAACTGACATTGAGTAGTCATGTCCCCACAACTATGAACCTCTACTGCTAAAGACTTGAGTAGAGGACAATTTGCAAAGCATATAGGATTTTGACTTTCATATTCATCAGGTGAAATGTCATATAATGTTTCAACAACAGGTTCTAAATGTTTTGTTTTTTTCGTTGCTTTTCTTGGTATATGTTGTATTGTTTGAGGTAAAATGTCATGTAATGTTTCATGAAACGGTTCTAAATGCTTTGTTTTCTTTGTTGCTTTTTTTGGTATCTCTTGTATTTTTTCTGGTAAAATGTCATCTGATGTTTGAGCAACAGGTTGTAAATGCTTTATTTTCTTTGTTGTTTTTTTTTACATATCTTTAATTTCTGCAAGTGACAGTCTTTTGCTTGCAATTCTTTTGCGTTCTTTTTCTCGTCGAATTTCCTTCTACTCCGGTGTCTGCTGGCTGTCTGCTCTCTGTCGTCGTTCTCTAGCTTGGCGCCTTTTCTTTTCTTGTTTACTCTCGTTATCAGCCATGTTAATCTGTAAAAATAAAATAATGTACCATTAGTTTATTTTGAGATGTTAAGTTGTTTTTCATGACAAATAGTTATCAATAGTGTGTTAACATTTTATACTTAATCAATTTCAATGCGGTCAATTGAATAAAAGTCTAAATAAGGCCATCAGATAATTATTTAAAGAAATTTTTATTTATTAAACATGTATCAAAAAGCAAGTGTTTCAGTAACTAAAAAGGTATTTTCCAAAAGATGTTATGTCCTTATTTACAGCACTATTCAATTTGTCAAATGGCAATTAAATTAGGGTTTAGGACTGGAATGTTACAATGACAAATTGTATAGATTCTGTGTTTTTAGACTTTTTTGGACTATGCCAATTTATTTTGTAAGTTTACATTGAAGTTTGTATTTAGTGTTAAAGATTATTGGCCCTAAAAGACAAATAAGAGATAGATGATAGATATTACTTTTTATACTGTACCTTGGTTGAAGTTTGATTTCAAGCAAAATTCTTTGTTGGTCCTGTGTTGAAAGCCTTCGTCCGATGGTCTGGTCCTGTGTTGAAAGTCCTCGTCTGATGGTGTAATCCTCTGTTGAAAGTCCTCGTCCTCTGGTGTGGTCCTCAGTTCCAACTCCTGTTCCGATGTTCTTGACGCAGTATCTGTTATAAAATAAAAATGAAAATGTTATGTTATTTGAATGTCTTTGTATTAATGAAAAAATGGCATTATTTCTGTGTTTTTCGACAATCCTTTTTGGTGCGCCGCAATTTTGGTATGCTTCTGTAGGCTATTTTCTAAGGCTTATAGGTGGTTAAACATTAAAGAAGAATATTAATTAATTTTTCTCTTTTTTTACTTGTTATACTGTACCTTGGTTGAAGTTTGATTTGAAGCAGAATCTTTGTTGGTCCTGTGTTGAAAGCCTTCGTCTGATGGTCTGGTCCTGTGTTGAAAGTCCTCGTCCAATCGTCTGGTCCTCTGTTGAAAGTCCTCGTCCGATGGTGTAGTCCTCTGTTGAAAGTCCTCGTCCGATGGTGTAGTCCTCTGTTGAAAGTCCTCGTCCAATGGTCTGGTCCTCTGTTGAAAGTCCTCGTCCGCTGGTGTGGTCCTCAGTTGAAACTCCTGGTCCGATGTTCTTGACGCAGTATCTGATATAAAATAAAAATGAAAATGTAATTTTATTTGAATGTATTTGTATGAACTAAAAAATGACATTATTTCTTTGTTTTTCTACAATCCCGTTTGGTGCCCACCACTTTTGGTATGCTTATTTAGGCCTTTTTCTAAGGCTTATAGATTGTTAAACATAAAATAAGTATCTAAATGTACTTTGGTATGTGTTTGTGTGAGTTTTCATACAATCCTGTTTGGTGCGCACCACTGTTGGTATGCTTATTTAGGCTTCTTTCTAAGGCTTATAGGTTGTTAAACATAAAATAAGAATGTAAATGTAGTTTGCTATGTGTTTGTGTGAGTTTTCATACAATCCTGTTTGGTGCGCACCACTGTTGGTATGCTTATTAATGTTGTTTTGTAATGCTTATAGGTTGTTAAACATTAAATAAGAATCTAAATGTAGTTTGCTATGTGTTTGTGTGAGTTTTCATACAATCCTGTTTGGTGCGCACCACTGTTGGTATGCTTATTAATGTTGTTTTGTAATGCTTATAGGTTGTTAAACATTAAATAAGAATCTAAATGTAGTTTGCTATGTGTTTGTGTGAGTTTTCATACAATCCTGTTTGATGCGCACCGCTGATGGTATGCTTATTAATGTTGTTTTGTAATGCTAATAGGTTGTTAAACATAAAATAAGAATCTAAATGTAGTTTGCTATGTGTTTGTGTGAGTTTTCATACAATCCTGTTTGGTGGGCACCAATGTTGGTATGCTTATTAATGTTGTTTTGTAATGCTTATAGGTTGTTAAACATTAAATAAGAATCTAAATGTAGTTTGCTATGTGTTTGTGTGAGTTTTCATACAATCCTGTTTGATGCGCACCGCTGATGGTATGCTTATTAATGTTGTTTTGTAATGCTAATAGGTTGTTAAACATAAAATAAGAATCTAAATGTAGTTTGCTATGTGTTTGTGTGAGTTTTCATACAATCCTGTTTGGTGGGCACCAATGTTGGTATGCTTATTAATGTTGTTTTGTAATGCTTATAGGTTGTTAAACATTAAATAAGAATCTAAATGTAGTTTGCTATGTGTTTGTGTGAGTTTTCATACAATCCTGTTTGATGTGCACCACTGTTGGTATGCTTATTAATGTAGTTTTGTAATGCTAATAGGTTGTTAAACATAAAATAAGAATCTAAATGTAGTTTGCTATGTGTTTGTGTGAGTTTTCATACAATCCTGTTTGGTGGGCACCAATGTTGGTATGCTTATTTAGGCTTCTTTCTAAGGCTTATAGGTTGTTAAACATTAAAATAAGAATTTAAATATAGTTTGCTATGTGTTTGTGTGAGTTTTCGTACAATCCTGTTTGATGGGCACCACTTTTGTTATACTTATGTAGTGTTTTTTCTAATGGTTATAGGTTGTTAAACAAAAAGAATATAAATTTAGTTTGCTATGTGTTTGTTACAATCCTGTTTTGTGTGTACCAGTTTGTGTGTACCATATGTTGCATACTTTGGCCCTCATTCAATTGCAGTTTGGCCAATTCAATAGGGTTCTAAATGTGCTTATTTGGAGCCCTATTGAATTGTCCAAAATATCAATTGAATGAGGGCCTTTGTTTGCTGGATTTGTTATATTGTGAGGGCCTCATTGATTTTGGTTTTTCAATAGGGCTCTATATAAGTACAGAGCATATTTTTGAACAGAAGTTTTTAGTTAAAAACTTCTGTAAAAAAAGATGCTCTGTGCTCATATTGAGCCAAATGTGCTTATATAGAGCCCTATTGAAATGGGCAAATCACATTTGAATGAGGCCCTCGGCCATTAAACATATTTAGGTCCTGAATCAATTGCGTTTTGACCAATTGAATAGGGCTCTATATAAGCACATAAAATATTTTTTGACAGAAGTTTTTAGTTAGTAAAGACCTTGATTGTGGTTAGAAGTTCAGTAACTAAAAATGTCTGTCTAAAAAATCTATTATGTGCTTATATAAAGCCCTATTCAATTAGCCAACTCACAATTGAATAAGGCTCATGGTTCGGTTCTTTTTTATACTTAATACTGTACCTTGATTGAAGTGTGGAATGACAGAGGGTCCCCTCCTGCCAATCTTAATCCGCCGGTCTTCTTGTAGTGTCTGTTTGAAAAATAAAGTGAAATAGTGAATTATAGAATTTTTTATTTGTATTTAACAAACCATGGCCTTTTCAGCATTTAAAGTATTTTTGTATCTTACCTCTTCTTCTTTGTTGGTGTTCTTTAAAAGGGATTGTGCTTCACAGTGCACGGTGCAAATTGTTGAGAGACGCTGTTGATGCAGAGTCTGTTTGAATATTAAAAAAAGTAGAAAGATTGAGTTTTAGGTGATCTATTGAATTGCAGTAAATTAATTTCATTGAAATATACTTCTGTAATTAATTTGAATTAACATTATTTTTTGGTGGGGTCTACACACATATGTCACATACATGAAGCACATTTCCATAGTTGAAAGTAATTTTTTTGTGTGCGTGTGACATATCACTATACATGAATCATATTTTAATTGTTAAATTAACCTTATTTTTATTTTTGGCCTACATACATAAATGTGTGTGTGACATGTGACTATAGATGATACACATATATGTGCGTGTCACATATCAGTATACATGACTCATATTTTAATAGTATTTTAATAGTCCCAACTTATTTTTTTCTAATGTAATTTAAATGTAGTTGTTTAATTAGTTTGTTGCAGGGGCAATACACATGTCACTATACATTATACACATAAATGTGCATGTCACATGTCACTATACATTATACGCATAAATGTGCGTGTCACTTGTCAGTATACATTATACGCATATATGTGCGTGTCACATGTCAGTATACATTATACGCATATATGTGCGTGTCAGTATACATAAACCTCTTTGTCTTCTTTAATTTTTTTTTTTGATGTCCTGTCTTGATAATAAAATAAGTAATATATTATAGCTTACCTCTCAGTTGTAATTTGCACAATGTAAAGTAGTAAATTAGGAAAGAATTATCTTCTCAAGTTTTAGCAGCAGTTATCTCAGAAGTCACTCTGTTCATCACCTGAGGAGAAATGTATTTTTCTCTGTCAAATAGGCAGTATTTATAAACTTGTAGAACATTCTGGAAAGTTAGACCGTTAGAACGCAATACGCATGCGCTATTTGCGTTCCAGCTTACAATTTGCGTTCCATCCGCCATTTTGTGCGTAGTAGTGGTTAAAATGGTGTTTAATATGAGTGTGATCCGTTCCGCATAGTATGTGTTTCATTATTGCGAGTAAGTGTAGTGTAGTTACCTCTGGAGCCTCGTTTTCGTTTTGTTCGGCGGCCATTTTTTCTCTCGCTTAGCCGATTTTCGGTCGTTTAAACTCTTTGTTTTGGACTTAAATGGACGTGTAAATGAAGTTTTGGAGGTGCCGGATGCCCCCCCGTGCTGTAAGTAAGCTTTTTATGTGTTTGTTGTGTTTATTTCTTGTGTTTGTGATGTTTTGATGCGCGGCGGTTGGTATGGGTCTTTCGCGGCCGTATTTTTTTCCGATGCGGCCGTATTTTGTTGCGATGTTGCCGTATTTTTTTGCGATATACGCAGTTAGCTTTTACGTGTACGACGCAGTGTATTTGTTTCTAAGTCGTGCGTATGTGTGTTAAGTGCGTGTGAAGGGCCTTTTTTACTGTTTTTTTGTTAAGTCTTGCGTCTGTGTGTCTGGGTGTAAGCGGGTGTGAGGCGACTTTGAGTTTTTTTTTGTTATGAAGTTGTGTGTGTGTGTATGTGTGTGTTAACACAGCCGATGTTGGGATGCTCCCACCACCGCAAATGCGGACCCTCGCTTCGCGAGGATCCGCATTTGCGGGGACGTTGTTGGGTTTTTGTTGGCTGGGCGGTTGGGTTTATTCTGTTAAAAAGTCGTGTGTGTGTATGTGTGTGTTAACACAGCCGACGTTGAGCCTCCACCACCGCAAATGCGGGCCCTCGCTTCGCGAGGACCCGCATTTTCGGGGAACTGCGTCCCTCGCTTCGCGAGGGACGCAGTTCTTGCGGGCTCGCTACGCGAGCCCGCAAGCGTGAGCAACGACTCGTACGCTCACAACTATATATGTGATGTCTGGATTAGCATACCTCGTAGTGAGCCTGTAAGCATACACTCTGCAGTGGTAACACATAAATGTTTAGATAAACCACCCCACAATTAGTACATGCAGATGCAGTAATATTGCTAACTGAATATATTCACACAAAGTAGTAAATGCATTGCAGTAGTCTGAGTGGTGATGATATACCTTCGTTGAAGAGTAGGAAGTATGGAGGCAAATAAGAGATTGGAGAATTGTACCTCTGTGGCCCTACTTAACTTGGTATTGTGGATTTAGGCAAAAGAGGGCCCACTAATTACCCACTAGTCTACCAAAGAGGAACTAAACTACACTCTCTATCTGGGACTAGTCGCACCATTGGCCCACTTACCTACTCTCCAACTAATTGATCGGCAGGCAAAACAGCATCAGCAGACATACAGGCGGTCGTGTGTAGGCTGGTCACTCGCAAGGAAGTGAGGCCATCACTCGGAGACACAGGAAACGGATACACAAAAAATAAAAAACCCTATTGCAATAAAAGCCCTTCACTGCGCGCCTCACAAAGAGCGCCAACGGTGCTCATAGCACACAAACTACACCAGGGGACAGCCTTGCAATAAGCGCAAAAAGGAGATCAGCGTAGACCTTACAATGACAGCAAAAGCGCCTCTCATAGCAAAAAAACACCAACCAAGAGGCTCGCAATGAGCGCCGAAGGATCTCACACCACCAAAACACTTACTGTCTGTGGCAAACAGCATTACCTGCCTTACAATTTTATTGCCCTGTCATTTTTGACGGGTAAGTCGCTAGTATATATATTATATATATATATATATATTAAAGGAAGCCATGTTTGTTGATGGCTACGGAATGAAGAGCGAGGCACTTGTGGGCATATTTGTGTGTCCCAGCTCAACTTCCCAGAATGCAGTGTAATAACTGTTTTCTTGGAACTCTGAGCTGGAAGCAGGTTTTTTTAACTTGCTTTAGACATTCAAGTGTGAACACAGATGTACTTTTTATTTACTGTACTACTGTACGGTGGAGGGCTTCTATCGCTCTTTTGCCCACCATATTATAAATGATTGTTGTGGTGAACTACCTACTCATAATTTCCACAACACAGGCTGAGATCCCGCTCCATGCTGATGATAGCCAGTAAGCTTGAAACAGCTGTACATGGATTGGATACTCAGCCTGTGTTTATTCCAACCTTGGCTTTGCATTAAAGCTGTGTAATACAGCATGCATAAGCTTAAAGGAAGCCATGTTTGTTGATGGCTACGGAATGAAGAGCGAGGCACTTGTGGGCATATTTGTGTGTCCCAGCTCAACTTCCCAGAATGCAGTGTAATAACTGTTTTCTTGGAACTCTGAGCTGGAAGCAGGTTTTTTTAACTTGCTTTAGACATTCAAGTGTGAACACAGATGTACTTTTTATATATATATATATATATATATATATATATATTATACACACAAGTGATTGTTACATTTAGTCAGTGGAAGTCTCCTTTGATTAGGGCTGTTAATGAACAATTACAGTGGTAAATGATAAAATATAATGTGAGAATTGTACAGAGCAGGGGTGGGCAAGTTCAATCCTGGAGAACCTCACACAGGCCAGGATTTGAGGATATATCTGATGCCTACAGATGAGTGAAGCACTTCTTCAGTCCTCCTAATTGTCTCACCTGTGAAGAGAAAGGATATCCTCAAATACAGGCATGTGTGGGGCTCTCCAGGACCGGACTTACCCACCCCTGATGTAGAGGAAATTAAGACCTTAACAATTAAACATCTTGGTTTCCAAATAGGTATGCTCTTGTAGTTTATTATTTATCATTGGCCCTAGATTTTTTTTGTGTCCTAAGTGCATACTTTTGCACTAGTCAGCATTACATATTAGATCCCACATCTAATCCTTGAGAGATGACGTTAAACTAAAAATCTTCAAATTAAATAATTATGTATGCATTGAATAAGATAGTAGCTTTTCTCCTATTAGCTTGTACCTAAATGTTAATATTGAATTGATCAAGATATCGCTCAATATATTTGAGAGAGCTGACCCTATGGACCACAGCACCACAGGCACATGTGCCAGACTCCGTCCCTCTGAGCTCCATCAAGCTCATGCTCATTGCTTCAATTACCTCATCTATCCATCTTCGTCTATGCCATCCCCTTCTTCGTGTGTTTTCAATCTTTACCAGCATCAGAGTCTTCTCTAGGGTATCAGGTCTTCTAATGATATGACCAAAATATTTGAGCTTCAGACTAATGATCTTCCAGCGAACAGTTTGTCTTGATTTCCTGTAGTACTGCTTGATTAGATCTTCTTGCAGTCCAAGTAATTTTAAGCAGTTTTCTCCAACACCACAAGTTAAAGGTGTCAATTCTATGGCTCTCAGCCTTCTTTCCAGTGAACGGTTTGGTTTTATTTCCGTAGTAATTATTGGATCTTCTTTCAGTCCAAGGAACCCTAAGGAGTTTTCTCAAACTCCACAATTCAAAGTCAACAGTTCAAAGGCGCTCCGACTTCTTTATGGTCCAGCTCTCACATCCATAGGTTACTACTGGGAATACCATAGTTCTAACTATGTGGACCTTTGTTACTAGTGTAATATCTTTACTTTTTTAATAGCTTGTCTAGGTTTGCCATAGCTTTCCTCCCCAGAAGCAAACATCTTTTAATTTCATGGTTGCAGTCACCATCTGAAGAGATCTTAGAGCCCAGGAAAATATTTCTGACACAGTAACATATTTTTAACTTCTTAAACTGCCTTAGGAGGAGGGGAAAATAGGAAATTAATGAGAATTACATTAGTTCCTTTGAAAGCCTTGAATGTTATAGATGTCACATTCCAATAGTGCAGATCAAATCTACCTCGGCATCCATAGTCTCTTTACATCTCAGAAAATAGATTAGCAGAAACCATAATTAGCACTTTTAGGCAATGAGCGCCAAAGGCGCTCATTGCGAGGCTCGCCGTTAAACCAGTAGCACTTATCGGGACTTACACAAACAAAATACGCACTTAGACAAGACGCGGGACTTATAAAAAAAAAATACGAGACAAAATACGAGACGAAAAAAATTACGAGATTAGCGGCGGAACAAAAAAATAAAAAACCACTAAATACACATAAAAAAATTACAACAATATCACTTACAGCATGGGGCAACAGGCAGGACGTCTGTGAGTGAGGTGGAACTCCAATTAAACTCGATTTAGACGATTTTCAAACATCGAAAATCGCCCAAGCGAGAAAAAAAATGGCCGCCGAAAAAACACGAACTTACACATTTACATATTAACATTGTGAAATGGCGGATTTCCCGCCTAAAACAACGGATTTGTCTTGCGCACAAAGCCTATATATAGGGCACACTTGACACATAACTGACACTTTCTCCTCAGGTGATGACAGTCTGACTGGACATTTTCTGCTGCCGGAAAATCTAAAGAGATTGTTAGCTCTTCAGGATACTGCTTCATGAATAATACATTAAAAAAGGTACATTACATTAATAATTATTAATGATTAATTATTTAATTAATTATGAAATAAAATAAAAAAATGAGAGGAAACAAGAATTTGAAATTTATTTAATTTACAAATAATATCGTGCTTACCTGTTTGAAAGAATTTAATAATTAATTAATAATGTACTTTAATTAATTAATTACTCATTAGTAAAGGTTAACGTTTAATAATGCGCATAAAAAAATGTACACATTGATTCATTAATTATTAATGTACATTATTTTAGTAATTCATTCGTAATAAAATCATTATAAACTAGCAACAAAAAAAAATGACTTTTGGAATATAGTCATGCTTACATCTTTCCGTTATATTTAGTCGGTCATTCATTTATTATTAATGGACATTAATTTATTCTTCTGTAAAGACTAACAATAAAAAAAGGTCCAAGAAAAAAAAAAAAAAAAAAATCTGTGATGTGGATTGACTAATAGGGATTAATTCAAATATTAAAAATGATTTCATTTCTTTTTAACACTTTCAGTGACGCTGCAGCTGAATCAACACAGACAGTGACCTTTGCAGACTTTCAACAGCACCTTTACAGGTATATCATTCAATTATGTGCTTGGGGGCAAAAAACATTTTTAAATCTTCATAGTTGTAATTGATGACAGTTACATTATTAAGGTGTATTACTATTAGTAAGCAGGACCTACAAAATACATTGATGAATATTGAATTTCTGTTTTTAATCTATGCTAACATATCTGTGTTCATGCTGATTGATAGGGATGAAGCAACATATTATACATTAATTAAACATTTTTGCCCACTTTCAGCGGACCTGCAGCTGAATGAACACAGACAGTGACGTTTGGAGGCATTGAACATCATAAGGATAATCTTGACAGGTATAGAATTTAATTATATTCCTACAGCAAAAAAAAAATATATATATCAATTTTTGAATAATTAATGTATATTAGGATATTAATTAATTAATAATTAGCAATCAGACTAAAATAAAAAAAACTATGATTTTACAATACATTGAGGAATATGCTTTTAGGTTTTGCATCTATCCCAATAAATGTCTGTTGCTGCTGATTGAATGATAGGGATGAAGCAAAATATTAAAAAGGATTTCATTTTTATTTCACAGTTTCATCGTATCTGCAACTGAATCAACACACAGAGTGACGTTTGCAGCCTTTGAACACCATAAAGATTACCTTCACAGGTATAACATTTAATTCTGAACTTAGGGAACACATTACATTTTGATAAAATGGATAACACTTATTGATTAATTAACCTATAATAATATTTTCATTCATTAATAATTAGTCATCAGTTAAAAAAATACATGCTATAATATAACAGCAAATTTTTAACATACACTTATGGAAATTTGTGAAGAGAATAATAATTCATAATAATATAAAAAATACAACAATGAGGTTAGAAGACTTTCGAAAAAAAGTAATTAAATATATGCAGTGAAGTCAATCAAGAATGAATGGAATTGAAGGATTAATTATTTTCATGTTATTTGACAGATTCATCATATGTTAACAGGACTCAAGACAGAGAGTGCATTCCCCAGGATTTGGACACAAAGAACTGCAACTTCACAGGTATATGATTTAACTATGCCATTATGGTTTGATATTGATGACACTTCATTATTAATTCAGAAAAGTATATTACAGATTCATAGGGCCTCATTCTATTATCGGCCGTAAAACGGCCGCAAGGCTGCGATTCCTTGCGGGGCTCCCGTTACCTTGCAATTCTATTAAACGGCCCTGCAAGGAACTCCTCTTACGGCCGGCCGTATATCTTGCAACCGGCCGTAAGCTCAGAAATCTTTAAAGTGAAAAATAAATTCAAGACAGCACTGTAAAGCTCTGTAAATGCTAGGGATCATATTGGGGGACATGAGGATTAATAGTAACCCACTCTCAAGCTTGCACATCAGCCCAAACGCGAGTTTACATTAACTGTTTATTTTCCGGCCGCAGCGTGGCCGGGTCTGAGGTGCTCCAAGCCCTCGGGACTTTTTACATGGATATTTGACATATATAAAAAAAATTTTTTTTTACGGATTTGAGTATAGGGGAATGTTGTGCTATTTTTGCTAACACCTACAATCACTTTATATTCTCCTCAGAGTGCAGGATGGCTTTATTTTGGCTTTATAATGTGCTTAATTGGTGCTAGCGGGACCTTTTTCCTGCAAGTAAGCTGCGGCTCGCTTTTAGCCTTGCAGAGAGGGTTCCCGGAGCAATAGAATAGCAACCGGGGCTTTCTTGCGGCCGAAACTCTTGCGGCTGTTTTAGATGAAAGGCTTTCTTCCGGCGCGAGCGGCCGCATGGGATAGCAAGGCGCCGGCCGCAAGCCTGCCGGAATCCCCGGCCGGAGGGGAATAGAATAGCAGAATAGCTTGTGGCTAGTAATTGCGGCCCTGCATCTCCTACGGACGGTAATAGAATGAGGCCCATAGTGAGCAATGTAACCATATACCATATTATTGAAAACTAACATTTTACAGAATGAACTTCAAATTAAAAATAACGTTTAAATAAAAAAAAAATAAGTTTTATATAGTTGAAGATTGATTCCAAAAAATTGAAAATACATGTGATTTTTATTATGTCATTTTGAAAAGAAAAAAAAAAGGACTTTACCACATAGTTTATTAATTTAAAGGAACATTTTAAAGAATGAACTTATGAAGAAAAATAATGTTTCAATAAAAAAAAAAAGTGGAACGTGCTTTTTATTATGTCAGTTTTAAGAAAAACAAAAAAAAAACAAAGGACGTTTACAGATTTAAAGTGGTCAGTACAATTAAAAAAAAATATATATATATGCTTAAGTCATTACGTTTTAAAGAACAACAATTACACATCATAGCTATATTCATTGAATCGTTAAGAAAATTGAACAGTCTTTTACAATATATGTATACTTTGTTAATAGCTGTTTGTTTCAGCTTCTTTATGACAATATAAGTAACTTTGAAGGTTCTACATTTATCCCATTTTTAAAATCATTCAATAACGGACATTCATATTACTTTACTAATTCATTCATTATTACGTTTGCAAAATATATATATGTGCGGGCCTTTGCTATTTAATATATGTAAATAAAAATGTATTGAAATGGTTTCATTAATTTCATTGTAAAAAAGTACAAGATTTTAAAATGGTTGATTAGTTCATTCATCCAATTTACTTTTACATTGGAAACAGGTAAAAACAATATGTACAGAAAACAAACAACAAACAATAATTACATCTCTATTTACAATTACAGATTAAAATGGCGGATAATGTAGAAGACAAAATTGAACGCAAAAGAAGATTGGCAAGGGAAAGGAAGCAAAGGTGGAGAGATGCACAGTCACCTGAAACTTCCCAATGCTTGAGAGAAGAAGATCGACAGAGACTTTTAAATAAAAGAAAAATGAGTAAGAAAGCTGCAAGTGAGTGTGCTGGGCCTTCCAAGAAAAGAAAAAGTAAACAAAAACATGTCTGTGAACCATTGCCCAATGATACTATATTGCCTACTAACTCCAATGTGGAGACACATGACACCAATGTACATATACACAGTTGTACTGATATCTATGTTGTGGAAGTGCATGACAATGTGTTTAGTAGAGCACTAAAAGCAGACACTCATTATTGTGGATTACTAAATGTTGTTTGTCAGTTTTGTGGGGACTTTCATTTTCTAAAGGAAAGACCTACTGACGGAAATTTCATTAGTTGCTGTCAGAAAGGAAAGGTAAGACTTCCACTAAGAGACCCATTTCCAGATTATTTAGAAAGTATCATGAGCGATCCAACATTTCCAAATTATACTAATTTAAAAAAAAACATAAGGTCTTATAACAGTGCAATTTCCTTTGCTTCAATGGGTGCCACATTAGCAGAAAATGTACCAGGACATGGTCCTTCCTGTTTTAGAGTTCAAGGACAAATTTACCACTGAACTTCACATTTACACCCACAAGAAGGACAGCAAAGGAAATTTGCACAGGTATATGTCTTAGATACAATAGAAGGTGTGAAACAAAGAATGACACCTCCAGAAAATAAACAGTGTTTGCACATAGTCTTTGAACAGCTGGATAAAATTATGACTAAAAACCCATACAGTCAAGCATACAAACAATTAGCACAGCTTGAAAAAGAACAACAGGAACATGCTCAAAGACATCAATTGCCAACGCCAAGAGTAAATATGGTGTTAAAAAGAGATCGCAACACTGATCTAAGACGATATAATTTACCAACAGTAAATGAGGTTGCCATGGTGTTTAAAAATGAAGATGGTGAACCACCTTTTCAGCGGGATATTAGAATATATCCACGCAATGAAGAACAACCATTTATCAACATAAATTTATTAAGTTGTAATTTAGATCCAATGACATATCCCATTTTCTTTCCAAATGGGGAACCTGGATGGGAACCAAAATTACAATTGCAATGTTATCCCAATAGTAAAGTTCGTGTTAGATGCAATATTTCTATGCTGGAATAAAAAAGTGGCACAAACTGCTATTCAGGATTCTTTTAATCCCATTTTAAGTGGGGGCAAACTCACTCAACAATGGATTATTGATTCATATCTACAAGTTGAAGCAAATAATCTAAATTTCATTAAATTTCAACAAAATAAGCTACGAGTAGAACAGTATTGTGGATTGATGGATTATGTTGCGGAATTGGCTACCAGCAAAGACATTCCAGCTGGAAGAGCAATTATTTTGCCATCCACTTTCCAAGGATCTCCTCGCAATATGCGAGAAAGATATAATGATGCCATGGCTATTGTCACAAAATTTGGAAAACCAGATTTATTTATTACATTCACATGTAATCCTCAATGGCCAGAGATTTTGGCCAGAGAAAATTTGAATCTGGGACAAACTACTTCTGACCGACCAGATTTAGTGGCAAGAGTATTCAAAATCAAACTCAATTAATTAATACATGATATCACTAAAGCACACTTATTTGGACAATGTGTGGCTTTTGTTTATACCATTGAATTTCAAAAAAGAGGACTGCCACATGCTCACATACTTTTAATACTGCAGGAAAAAGATAAGTTGAATACTGCAGAGAGTGGATTCAGTAATTTCGGCTGAATTGC
Source organism: Discoglossus pictus (assembly GCA_027410445.1). Taxonomy (NCBI): domain Eukaryota; kingdom Metazoa; phylum Chordata; class Amphibia; order Anura; family Alytidae; genus Discoglossus; species Discoglossus pictus. Next base: position 275,648,830 of record CM050168.1, on the reverse strand, counting down.
CAGAGCAAGAAAAATATAACAAACTTTGGGAGATTGTTACACACAGAATGATTCATGGCCCATGTGGAGAGATGAATCCTAATTCACCATGTATGGAAAATAAAAAATGTACTAAAGAATTTCCTAAACAATTTAAAATGCAAACTTATGCAAATTGTGATGGATACCCTTTGTATAAAAGAACACAAGGACAAACAGCTATTATCCGTGGGCAAAAGGTTGATAGATTTGTCGTTCCATACAATCCACATTTGCTCATCAAGTACAATGCACACATAAATGTGGAAGCTTGCACTTCTATTAAATCAATCAAGTATGTGCATAAATATATATACAAAGGATATGACACAGCAACTGTTGTTGTGCAAGGTGCTGCAAATGAAAACGAAAATCCAATTTTACATGACGAACTATCAAATTATTTAGATGCTCGCTATGTCAGTGCTCCTGAAGCAATGTGGCGGCTTCTGAAATTTGGGATGCATGATCAGTCATCTATCTGCCTCGAGGTCAGTCTGTTTGCTTTACTGCAGGCAATGAAAGAACTGCATTAGCTCAAAGTGAACACCGAGATACCACACTTACTGTATGGTTTAAATTAGACTGCCAGGATACGCAGGCCAGACAATTTGTATACATTGAGATACCATATCACTATGTATTTGTAAATGGTCTATGGCGACAATGAAGAAGAGATACACAAAAAATTATACCACAAATTTATAACGTCTGTCTTTCATGATTCCCCTGAACCCCCTTTGGGGTCAGTAAAAGTTTAGTTGTTTAATATGCTTTTATGTTAATTTGATTATCCTATATGTGTTATGTCATGTTAATTAATATGTAAAATGTTATGCTATGGTATGTTATGTTGATGACTATATGATTGTGTCCAGTGTGTAAGGAGTTAAATGGTTTAGAATGTTGTGTGGTCGGTGGTAACTGTCAGAGAGGGGAGAGAGCAGTTGGCAGTTGAGTTTTTTCTGACAGAGAGAGAGATGTATTGGTGTCTCTGAGGGCAGTTGAGATAATGCTGGGTTGAATGTCTTAAAGTATATATATATATATGTTCCTAAGCCAAGGGAAGAAGACAGATATTGAAGACAGATATGCTCCTATCTAAAAAGGAAGGTAAGAAGATAACCGCAATGACTGTATGAATGAAGTTGCTGTTATGATGCCTTATAGATAAGCCCTTGTCCACAGAAATAAAAACAGTTTCTGATTTCTTATAATGCTGAGCCTGCATTCATATTCTTAAAGACTACATCTAATTTAAGAGACATCAGCTGTCTTAGTGAAGAGATCAAAAGAATCTGGTAGATCTGCTGGGTAGGTTTAGCAATAACAGCCTTATCAAGCCCGACTGAGAAGCAGTAGATCGTGACACCGTCCAAGGGACAATGAACGTTTTAGTTTAAGATTACTTCTTTTACATGTTCCCGGTGCAGAGTTTTGAACATTTACGTACAATGAATGACATAGTTTATGATACATTCCTATTAGCTGCAAGACATCAAAACTTCATAGCTGATGATACAGAATGGGAGAGGTGTCTGGAAGAAGCAGCACTATGTCAAATGCCAAAGCAAATGAGACAACAATTTGCATTCATTTGCACCTTTTGCAATGTACCTGATGCATTTACTTTGCTGGAAACATTTAAATTACATATGTCCGAAGACTTCTTGAAATGTTACAATGAGTTAATAGCACTGTTAAAAACCTTGATGGAAATACAAGAAATATTGCTTGCTCATGGATTAAATTGTGCAAGTTTTAATTTGCCTGATCCAGGACTTATAGATGACATCAACTTTGATGATTATGACACTGAGCTACAAAAACAAAAAAATGAAGAAAAACTGGCAACTTTAAATACTTTACAGTTACAAGCATTTCATGCCATCACAAATGCTACAGATGATGAAATGGTCAAAGACCGGTATTTCTATCTAGACGGCCCTGGTGGATCAGGAAAAACTTATCTGTACAATTGTTTGATGAGTTATATTCGAGCACAGGGTTAGATAGCTATGCCATTTGCAACAACTGGAATTGCAGCACTTTTGTTAGACGGTGGTAGAACTGTGCATAGTGGATTTAAGCTGTCAGTTCCCATTTTGGAAACATCAGTGTCAGATATTCGACTGAATTCTTTACAAGCAAAAAAATAAAAAAATAAAAAACTAATTATCATAGACGAGGCAACAATGATGTCATGTCATGCTCTGCAATGTATTGACAGATTCTTAAAAGAAGTGATAGATAATAAGTTGCCATTTGGTGGAAAGGTGAGGCTGTTAGCAGGAGATTTTAGGCAAACATTACCTGTTGTGCCACATGGAAATAGAACGGAGATCATTGAAACATGTATCAAGACAAGTAAACTGTGGAAAATACTTACACATCTGAAATTAGAATTAAATATGAGATCTGAAGTCCAAAATGAATTCAATGATTGGCTCATTAAAATCGGAGAAAGAAAACATCCACAAATATATGATTTACCAAATGATACCATTGAAATTCCATCAGAAATGGTTTGCAACGAATTACTCATATCAGCCATATTTCTAAACACTCTTAATAACGATGATTACTCAGACATTGCAAATAAAGTGATATTAACATCAAAAAATATAGATGCCTTGAATGTAAATAACGAAATTTTAAAATACATAAATGCACCACAAAATAATTATTACAGTGCAGATTCAGTTCTGGCTAATGATAAAGACAGTGAATTTTAGTATCGAATTTATTAATTCTTTAACATTATCTGGAATGCCATCACATATTTTACAATTGAAAAAAGGGTCAATTGTCATGTTATTAAGAAATCTGAATCCAAAAAAAGGACTTTGTAATGGGACCAGATTAATTGTGCATGAGTTAAAAGATCCTTTTATGCATGTAGAAATTATAACTGGGACCCACAAAGGTGAATGAGTTTTTATACCAAGAATTGATTTAGCTCCAAGTGAGAGTGGTTTGCCTTTTGTCCTTTAAAGGAGACAATTTCCAGTTATCATGGCATTTGCCATGACTATCAATAAATCCCAAGGACAAACTTTTAAGTCTGTTGGGATTTTTTTAAAAGAACCAGTTTTTGCACATGGACAACTCTATTTTGCTTTTTCAAGGTGCACGAATCCAAAGGAAAGTAAAGTGCATGTTGAAGAAAACCAAAGTCAGGGTCATTTATTGGAAGATGGATGCGTTTATACAAAAAACATTGTGTACTATGAGGTGCTGTAAATATAGAGGACAGGGGTTTCATTTCCACAACAACATTTTATGGTACTCGATCTGATTTCAGAAAACCACTATTTCAATAAGAAACTCTATAGAATGGCAAAAAAAAACAGAGAACAGTGGTTTTACTTCCAGTACAAAATTTGAGTACTCTGTGACTCTTTAAATGGGGGACCACTATTTCACTTAGGAAACTCTATGTGCCATTTGCACAAAGTACAACCAAAACAACAACAAAATTAAACTACAAGAAAAACAACAGTAAACTATCCTTAAAAAGATTGGAATGTTTTACAAGTTACCTTTTCATATGATTGGCCCCACAAAAAAATTATGTGACATTTTATTGACTTGCAAGGGTTAAATGTTATTGTTTTATGTTACTGTTTCACATGTTAACATTGCATTTTCAAAGTTTGGGAAAGTTATTTCAATATATATGTGATATAGTCAAAGATGTATATTACTACAAGTTTCAGCATTTGTTAATAAATTGAACTGTATAATTTCAATACAGAGTATTGATTCATGGAGTAATCTGATCGCCAGTTAATGGGGTCAGGAAGGAATTCATTTTTTTTCCCACTTTGATACAATGGACAAGTTGAAATGGGGGGTTTTATTGTTTGCCTTCCTCTGGATTCAATGCCAATTTAGTTTAACAAGAGTTTAACAAAAATTGAATGAATGTTACAAAGCATGTAATTGTTAAAAATATTTAGTTACTCAAAGTTGACATAGTACTCTGTTACTCATGGATAAATATCAATTAAAAAGTGTTAGTATTGTTAAAATAAATTTTAAAGATTGTTTAAAATACAAGTTGCATGTTACAAACTTTTATGTTATACTTTACAATATGTATGCATGAAAACTTCAGACATTCTTATATTGTTATGATATATATCACAATTATAGACTTAAGATTGAAGAAAAAATAGACACATGTTGGTCAAATATAAGTTGAAAGTTAAAAAAATAAAAAGTTCTATTCAAAATTTTGTATTTCTTTGTATATAAAAAAAAGGTTACGAATGTCAGAGACTCATATTGTGTGGCAAACACTTTTCACAGCATTAACATTTTATTGACCGTCATTTTTTGACGGGCAAGTCGCTAGTTAAATATAGGTTACCAGAAGAGTTATAGTTTATAGCGTATTTTAGATAAGAAAAGTCACCATGATTGTAAAAAAAATTGCTTCATGTTGGTAGCACAGCATTTGCCATTTCCAAATCAGATTGTCTTGAGTTCTGATGCAGTATATGTGTGTATATAGAGAGCCCAGGGATGTATCCCCCCTGCAGTATATGCGTGTGTATAGAGAGCCCAGGGATGTATCCCCCCTGCAGTATATGTGTGTATATAGAGAGCCCAGGGATGTATCCCCCCTGCAGTATATGTGTGCATATAGAGAGCCCAGGGATGTATCCCCCCTGCAGTATATGTGTATGTAGGGACATACCAGACTACTTCCAGAATAAAGGGTATGCTTTATCTGCGCCATCTTAGATTTTGCCGTAGTCTGGGCACATGAGTAATGTTTACTAATTACGTTTTTCTTCCTCTGTGACACCACACTCACTCTGCAAAAATACCTTGTACTCATTACTATGGGTGCTTTTCAGATAGTTATAAGAAACGTTTTGCTTCCTGGATGTTGACTGTTCATTACTTTTTTCTTTAATTGTAAGCTGACATTGGCTGAGTTTATTGTAAAACATATATATATTATAATATATTTATTATACCTTTTGTAAAGGAATGATCTAGTTTTAGTCCTGAGTATCAGAGGAATTTCCCATTTGTAACCACTTCACTGTGCAGGATGTATGTACGTTAACAATTTTACTTTCAATAATATAAAAAGATTCCAAAAAGTGTATTTGATATACAGATTAGGACGGCAAAGCTGGATAGCAGTAATATAGATGTCTAATGAAATAATAAAGTTTCAGCCCAACACAAACTGTATTGCCTGAATAAATCTGATAATTTACTTTCATGACCAGATCTAGTTGGGCTAACAGCACATTTTTAGGCAATATGTACTTTATCAGACATTGCATATATATGTGGGGAAAAAAAGAAGCATTGACCAAATCTTATGCTTCAATGTTAGGTGAAGTACAAGATATCGCCTTTAACCTAAGATACCTGAATCAAAAATGTTGAACCCTCCGGGATTCCTCAAGATACTGGTAGCCTCTCACTGGAACTGGGGATATTATCTTCCTTTACTAAGCATTCCATTAAGATATTATTATTTCACTAACAATGCCTGAGTTATAGTGACCTCTGCTGGGTCTATTTGGAAGGTTTTAGTGACTAAAACAGAGCTTTTAATAAAATTGTTAGCTATGCAAATAAATAATTAGTTTATTTTATTATTAAAACCCAGGAAACATCTATATCTCTTTATTTTTTTATTTCTAAGTAGTATTTTTGGCAAAATTAATACTGTAGATGAACTTCTACTGAAGCCTTTCAGCACTCTGTCATATGAAGAGAAGCTTGAAGTAAAACGATTAGGACCTCACAAGCCAGAGATAAATCTTCAGCAGCTCACAACAGATCAAGGCAAGGAGTACAACCTGAGGTTTAGTAGCGACTGGTCCCAAAAGAAGTGGCGGCTTTGTGGAAGCACCTCCCAGAAGGCATTATTCTGTTTCCCATGCCTGCTACTTCTGGGTGGGGCGGCATGGACCAAAACTGGCGTTACGGTACAAAACATTTGTCAGACAAAATAATTGAACACGAATCCTGCAAATCGCATACGACAAACTGGTACAAGTTTGACATTTTTGGAGGTGTAGATATTGCATTGCAGCTGGATGAAGGATACAGGATGGGATTTAGAAAACACAATGAAGAAGTGGACAAGAACCGCTGCATTCTTTCAAAGCTGACTGTGGTGCATTTGAATTGGCATTACGAGGTTGTGATGAAACAGAATCGCCACTGAATCCTGCAGTGTTTTGAGGCTTAATTGGTCTGGTTTCCAGAATAGATTGTGCAATGGAACAGCATTTGAGGACTGCAACTGTGTTTAAGGATAATTCTGAAACAATACAGAATGACCTACTAGACTGCATGCCGTATGTAATCATGGAAGTTATTCTGCAACAGCTGAAGCAGATTATGTGGCAATACAAGTAGATGATACCACAGATGATTCATGAAAGGCACAGTCAGTTCTGGTATTTCGATACATTGACGAAAAGCATAGAGTTGTTGAAATATTTTATGGCTTTACTGAACAGAAAAAGACTGATGAAGAATTGATTGCCGCTGCTGTGCTTGAACAATAAAATACTGTTCTCCCAGAGCCCATCAACAGATTAAAACTGATAGCTCAAAGTTACAATGGTGCCAGTAATATGCGTGGAGCTCAAAGAAGGATAAAGGACATGTATTCTAATGCCCACTACATTCATTGTTATGCCCATCAACTCAATTTAGTAATGGAACAAGCTGTTTCCAAAATTGCAAGAGTTCAGATTTTTTTCTGCAACAAATTGGGATTACCATATTTTGTTTCATGCTCTCCAAAAAGGATTGCATCCAAGAGGTGCTACTCCAGATTCGAACATCAACCTTAAGACCATGAATTACATCTTTGAGCATAGAGAAGATCTTATAGAGTGTTTTGAAACAATTCAAATGGCTGATAAATCTGAATACAGCTCTATACGAGAAGCAAGTGCATTCATTTCAATGCTAGAAGACAGGGAGTTCCTTTACTTATTTCATTTATTTCACCAAATAATGCTACATGTTGATGTACTCTACAGTCAGCTTCAGAAACGGGACACGGATACAGTTTTTGTCAGCAAAGTCACCAATAACTTTGTGAGCAGCATCCAGAAAGTTTGGGACTCTGTTGAGGATATACAGGCAAGACTCCCTGACACAGCTGAAATCCCCAGATATGGTACGGAGATTGAAACATTGAACCAACTTGCAAAAGAGGTGTGTGACATTGTGATTGCAAAGGATCGTTTTGCATTTTCTAATCTAGAAAGTGACAAGCTGCTTCAAAGTGACTTCTTTCAGAAGCATAACACTTGTTTTCCAATGGAAGCTCTGGAAGACACTGTGCGGGCCTATCCAATGTTAGACAAGGAAAAATTGTACGCTGAGCTGTTGCTTATATATGAGAAGCAATAATTTTGTCACTCCAGTGGTGCTGTTGCTCTGTTCAAATTCTTTATGGAAAATGATCTTCAGGATGACTTTACAGAGACTGTCAGATTATTAAAAATCCTCATAATAAGATGCTTCTCCACATTGAAGATGAGTAAATCCTTTTTTGAGAAGCACCATGAACCAGGATCGCTTAAATGCATTAGTGATGCTCTCCATGGAAAAACAAATGATTTCTGAGATCCCTGAATTCAATAAAAAAAAACATTGAGAAGTTTGTTGCGCTGAAAGATCACCAAGCAAAATTCCAGTACAAATAATAAAAAAATCCTACCATCAGTGTATGCATGAAGATATTGGGCAGAACATGCACCGCCTTACTGTCAATCCAGTGCAGACATTGAGCAGCATGGCACCATGTCATCATGATCAAGACAATAGACACACAGAATAGCATAAGGAAAATTGGTAGATCCTGCACCATCCGCATAGAAGCAGACTCCTTCATGAGGAAACTTGGCAGAATCAACATTGTGTCATCCTCATCAAGCTAATGGAGGCACCCAAAAACATGAAGACAGTGGGTACAATCAGCACCATCTCTCTGTCACGCTAGTAGCAACAGACCGTGCCATGGATATACTTGGCAGAACTCTCCCACTATCAAGCCAGTAGAGGCACTCATCAGCATGAGGAAACTGGGTAAAACCAGCACCATCTCACCATCAAGCCAATAGACAGGCAGCACCATGGAGAACTATCGCCACCCCACTATTTAGCAACAAGGTGCATCCTACACCACCTTTGCCATCACTAATCCAAAAGAGGCTACAATACATCCTTTCAGCTGGAGGCAGAGTATAAAAAAAATCACAGGACAAAACTTGCCCCACATTATCAGCTAGTGGAAGTTCCCAGCTTTAGTCCAACATATATTCATGGTCCGTAAAGTGTGAATGATGTGTGGTTGTGCATGTGGAAGGAGTGTGTATATGTCCAGTAACGAACGTTGAAGCCTTGGCATGGCGTTACTGCTCACGTGGTTATCCATGTGCTAATTAAACGTGTTTGAGTAACAGTGTATTGTGTAATTGAAAAAGAAGTCTGGTGTGGTTGAAACAAATGAAATATTTTCATTTTATTATGGTCTATAATTTATCAATGGAAAAAAAGCAATCAAAGCAATGCAAAAACATCTATTTATGTATAAGTCTTCTGTGTTGTTATGAAATGATGGGTCAGAGAGTAGGGCCATATAAGGGTCAATATAAAGGTCAGTATGGTGTAAATTGTACTATTAGGAGTCAATGTAAGGTGAGGGACCAGGTCAGAGTCTTCCTGAAGTCTCTGTGTAATATAAAGCACGTGTTGCCTGTGGCACACAACTCCGATAATGTATCTAACAGAGAAACCACTACTTTCTGGATTTTACCAGGAATATAATGTATTTACCTATTTTTAGATATATTATTTTATTAGGGAATGCTTGAAAAGTTTTTTTCTTTTTTCTGCTTAAAATCATTGTACCTGCTTAGGTCTTTTATCTCATGTACTTTCTGTACAGTGTCTCATAATAACCAATCTAGTGATCATCTCTCAACATCATTCTGCAACATCCTCTGAGAGATGATCACCGATTGGCTAATTTGAAACACTGCACTTAAGAGACGGTGTCTTCATGAGCTGCCGAGGTCAGACCCAAGCAGATATGATTTTAGGCAGAATCCCCCAACCACCGCACCCCCCCCCCCCTGCTTTTAAGCACTTTTTTAATAAGACAAAGTACATGACCGTAAATAGATACATAGGTATATTACATTCCTGGAGAAAATCCAGAAGCCATTCATGTAAAACGAGAACTGAGGACTGTTACATATTTGTCTGTGAATTCTTATCGTCCTCACTCAAACACATTGTAAAACCTCGACTTGCAGTATCCAGGTATTTCAATTTTTCTGCACTCATTATATTCAAAATATTATATTAGAAAAATGGCAATTATAATGTATAGACAGTTTGTAATGCTCTCTAAAATGAGATAAACTTCCTGTTGGGGCAACAGATTCCCTTTAAAGCCTTTTGTGAATTTTGTATATGATTTCTAATTGATTATGAAAGCTATTATTTAAGATCATGTGACCTCTAGAGTCACATGGTACAGCCATAACGATAGAATTTTGTAATTAGTAATTGGACTAGTAATAGTAATAGGAAAAGCAGTGACTTATTGACTGAGTAGTTGTTCCCTTGTTAGAAATACATTAAGTGGGCGGTAGGTAAAAAAAGGTTGACGACCCCTGATTTACATGATCAGGTAGCCCATATACATCATTATTTCAGTCTTTTGAAACTCATTAATGGAGGCTGGTTTCTAAGTCATGCTGTAAATGTTTTCCTTAATTCTACCACCTGGAAAAAATAGACCTCAAAATAAAATGTTCAAAAGGCTGCTTTTCCTGAAGGTCCTTCAGTGTTTACTTGAAGGACCTTCATGTTAACATTTTTCACTCACAAATCTGATGTGATATATTTGTCTTTTCTGTGTTTTCTTATAAGCAAGAACCATAGCTGTCTTCTGTAGCTTGTAGTTGTCCGTATCCTATGTGCAGAATCCAGTTATCCTCTTTCTCACTCCCTCTCCATGGGTCTCATATATCAAAGCTTTGAAAAGAAGAAAACACAGCAGAAGCAAAATAGTGCATTACATTGTACAACTAAATGGCCTTGTTTGCTACTGTACTTAAATAAAATGGTGTGAAAACTAGTTTCACCAACCCGTCATAGGAAATCGACAACGTCATGGTATATGGCTATCAGTCATTAGCCACTACAGTCATACTGGTACACTATTGTAATATCATATATACTTAGCGTACCAGCTTGCAAGTATTTATTTTCTGTGCATAAATTATATATTTTAAGTAAAAATAGCCCTTATTTGTAGTTTTTTTTTTATTCCATATATAAGAGTAGCGAAACACGTATTTGTTTTGTACAGCATTATTGCTTGTTTCTTTGGACAATTTTGCTGCCTGATTTTTTTAATTATTGCTGATTTTTTAATCAGAAAAGGAATAAATAAATATTTATATTCCTCCTAATATACGAATACATGGTATTCTTGGTTTGTGTGCCGCTATAGTTCCAAGGTGTGAATATCAACATACACCTGGTTGTATTTACCCCGCGCACACACAATCTTCAATACTTGCTTTTACAAGCAAAGCCAAAAATCGGCTTTTGACGAGAATTGCGCATGCACGGCACCAACTAGCGCAGTATGCATGTTCGTGCCCGGCTCCGGCCACGCTATGTGCGCGCACAACTCACGGCGGTAATTGCAAGCGTTACACACAGACTAGCAGTTACGACAACTATAAACTGTATGTGATTGCCACTAATTAATTTGTAGTCTCCTATTGTAGATTACGTCTAATGTTTTATTGGTATCATGATGACGGTCTCATTTACTATTGGCTGTGTCTAGGAAGTAAATTACGGTATTGCTTAAATATTGTTAGATCATATGATCACACGCCCTGAAATCAGACTTAAAAAAGCAGGGTTTAGAAGTTCAGCCTTGAGATCGGAATTTATGAGCTGGAGTCAACAGAGTTGGAGGTATTTGCGGGCTTCTAATGGTACAGGACCCAATATTAGTTATTTTAATTAATTACGTATCTGTCTCATCTCCATGTTTGTGTGAATACTGTCTCTATTTTATTACCTTTTATATGCTATAGTGAAATCTAGCATTTTGGTTATTGCCAATTGGTTTCTTAATGTGGGAAGAGTATTTGAATGCAAATTATAGTTACATAGTTACATAGGCCCTCATTCAATTGCAATTTGGCCAATTGAATAGGAGTCTAAAAAAGCACATAACATATTTTTTTAAAGAAGTTTTTAGTTAGTAAACATCTATCCAAAAAACAAGGTTTTCACTAACTAAAAACTTATTTAAAAAAAATATGTTATGTGCTTATTTCAAGCACTATTCGATTGGCCAAATCGCAATTGAATGAGGGCCATAGTAATTAAGGTTGAAAAAAGACTTTCAGTCCATCAAGTTCAACCTGTTAAGATCTCCTCTGATCTGCAATATGCGGATTAGTTATTAATTAATTTGTTGATTAAATAATTATTAATAGTGTAGTATTGGAGGATGAATAAAGACTTAGTCCATCAAGTTCAACCTTTTTAGATCTCTATTAATCTTTTTAATGTGGACTATTTATTATTAATTATTAATTGATCCAGAGGAAGGCAGACAGAAAAAAAAATAGAAACTTTGCCAATTGTCTCATAAGGGGAAAAAAAGCAATATTCATTCCAGACCCCAGAAACTGGCGATCACATTTCTCCCTGGATCAATATACCTTTGCTAGTTATATAGGATAGCCTTGAATGCCCTCTTTATTCAAAAATAAATCTAACCCCTTTTTGAAGTTGTCTATCGAATTCGCTTTTACCACCTCCTTTGGTAGAGAATTCCACAGTTTAACCACCCTAACTGTGAAGAACCCTTTTCTTTGTTTAAGGTGAAATCTTTTTTCCTCTAACTTCAAAGGGTGTCCTCTTGTCAGTTGAAAATCTCTTGCTACAAAAAATTCACTTGACAAAGCCTTATATTGACCCTGGATGTATTTAAATAATGTAATCATATCCCCTCGTAGACGCCTTTATTCTAGCAAAAATAAGTTTAACTTGGTTAGTCTTTCTTCATAACTTAGCCCCTCCATTCCCCTTATTAGTTTTGTTGCCCTTCTCTGTACTTTTTCCAGCTCTAAAATGTCTTTTTTATGAAGTGGAGCCCAAAATTGTACTCCATATTCCAAATGAGGACGTACTAGGGCTTTGTATAGTGGCAGAATTATATTTGCTTCCCTTGCTTATATACCCTTCTTAATACATGTTAATATTTTACTTGCCTTTGCAGCTGCTGCTTGGCTTTGAGCGCTGTTACCTAGGTGGTTGTCCACTAGTACTCACAAATCCCTTTCAATATCTGATACCCCTAGATTTGCTCCATTAAGATTATAGATTGCATGGCTATTTTTCCTTCCCAAATGCATAACCTTGCATTTATTTGTATTAAATCTCATCTGCCATTTAGCCGCCCATTTCTCTAATTTATGCAAATCCCTTTGTAGGGAAAGTACATCATTATCTGATTTTATTACCTTGCACAACTTAGTGTCATCAGCAAAAATGGAGACACTACGTTCGAGTCCTACTTCTATGTCATTTATAAATATGTTAAAAAGGAGAGGATCCAATACTGAACCCTGAGGAACCCCACTTATCACATTAGACCAATCGGAGTATGTTCTATTCCCAACAACCCTTTGCTTCCTGTCTTTTAGCCAGCTCTCGATCCATGAGCAGATATTTACTGCAATTCCTGTATCCCTTAGTTTGCTCACTAGTCTTCCATGTGGCACTGTATCAAATGCCTTTGAAAAATCTAAAAAGACTACATCCACTGAGTTGCCCTGATCCAAGTTCCTACTAACCTCCTCATAAAAACTAATTAGATTGGTCTGACACGACCTATCCTTCATAAATCTGTGTTGACTGCTACCTATGATCTTCTTCAAATAGACATATTCTTGTATTCTGTCCCTTATTAACCCTTCTAAAAGCTTCCCAACTACAGATGTGAGGCTCACTGGTCTCTAATTCCCCTGATGATTTGCTCTAGATCCCTTCTTAAATATAGGTATAACCATCCCGATTACCAGTCCAGTCATGAGATTCATCCCACCATGTTTCAGTAATGCCTATTAAGCCCCATTTTTCTTGTACTGCTAATATTTCTAGCTCGTCCATTTTCCCAGGCAAACTTCTTGCGTTAGCAAGCATACACTTTATGTTGCTATGGCTCTGCCGTTGTGAAGTGCCTACCCCCTTCTCCTCCCCCATGGGTAACTAATTCATCCCTTTCCCTCTCTACCCAATTTACCCCAATACTTCTATATAGTCCCTCCCCCCCCCCCACCTACAAGTTTAAAAACTCCCCCTACCATCCTATCCCCTAGCACAAAAGCTCCCTCATCATTAAGGTGCAATCCATCCCTGCTATAGAGATTGTACCCAAGTGAGAAGTCAGCCCAGTGCTCTAAAAACCCAAAACCCTCTGCACTGCACCACTTTTTTATCCATGCATTAACCTCCCTAAGCTCCTTCTGCCTCCCTGGGCTAGCACGTGTCACTGGTAGTATCTTAGAAAATACTACCTTGCTTTAAGCTTATTCCCAAGTTCTCTAATATCATTCTTTAGGACGCTCCATCTTCCACTAACTTTGTCATTGGTACCAGCCCCTCCCAATAATTTATCCACCCGATCCACAACATGCCGAACTCGAGCACCAGGGAGACAGCAAACTGTTCGATTGCTGGGATCTGGGTGACAAATTACCCTGTCTAATAGAGCCCCCTACCACCAAAACGTGTCTGTTGCTCTGCCTATTCTGCCCTCCCTCTCCTCCAGTAGAACTGTTCTCCCGGCTGTTAGAGGGAACTGCTCTATCTGGCATTGCCATTCCTGAATGGACATCTCCAACAGTTTCACTCAATCTGGCAAATCTGTTGGTGTTTTCCAACTCAGAACTGGCCTGCCTCCTCCTGTTCCCCCTGATTCCCCTTGTAACTGTAACCCAGCTACATCCCTGGACATCCTCACTAGCTCCAGCTCCTCCCTCCATACTAGGCCCAGCTAAACTATGCTCTGTGAGCACCACCTCCCTTTCCAGTGGAGCAGTATCACTAAGTGCTGCAATTCTCCTCTCCAGATCTTCAATTTGAGCTTCCAGAGAGGCAACATGCTCACACCTGTCACAAAGGTATGGACCCTGGATCATATGTTCCAGTAGTGCTTACATTTGGCAGGATGTACACTGAGTGAGGTTACCACTGGACTGACTCATGATTATCAGTTACAAAAATACAGTGAGAAAACAAATTAATGTATTTGTATAAAGATTGCTTTTCTACACCTTAATCCAAACAAAACAGAAAAATATATATACGTTTGTTTTGTTTTTTCTTATAATACCCCTTTTCTTTGGATTTCCTCCTTTTATTTAATCTCCTACACACTAACTACACTTACACTAGAAATGATTGCAAGCTCCCAAGCTTGCACTTCCCTTGTTAAAATAGACCCCGCCTACTCGCCTGTACAATGATAAATGAGCACAGGATAGAAAACACTGCACTGCCTCACAGAACGGATTTAGCAGAACACGACAAAATGCACAAAGATATAACTTACATAGGCCAAGCCACACCCACTCTCACCTGCACACTGATTACTGCAACAGACAGAAAACTGTGCACTGATTTACAGAGCTGATTCAAACAGGACCTCACACAAATGCACACAGATATAACTTACACAGACCAAGCCACACCCACTCTCACCTGTATCACTGATTACTGTAACAGGACAGAAAACACTGTACTTATTTACAGAGCTGATTCAAACAGGACCTCACAGAAATGCATGCAAATTATGCTTTTATCTACACAATTGGAATGTGTCAGTAAAATTAGAGATTTCTTTCAACATGTTTAATTGAAAGCTCAGGTGTTGTCAAGAATACACATTGATGAGAAAGAAGCAAAAATAATCAGCGGTGTAAATAAGAGTCTAAATAATTGCGTACAAAAGTATTTATTATTTTGTTGCCTTCTAAAAACATTTTGCACTTTATCAATGAGTCTCAAAATACCATACACAGCAACGTTGACAACAGTGGTCATATGTAAACCTAATCTCTTATATACTCTATACAATCTTATATTTTGTTGTCTTGTTTATTTTACATTAAGCAGAAGTGGGCTTACACTATATGAATCCATGGTGGAGCTACTGCAAATGCAGCAGGTGCAAAGCACCAGGGTCCACAACTGAGTAGAAGCCTTCTGCTAACAGCAGTAGTATCCTGGCGAACAGGGATCTCTATCTTAGGTGAGAGGTGCAAATACTTTATTATTATAGAAAGGTGGTCTGACCACCTGCTTTTATTGGCTGTTTATTGGCTAGAGAAGTCAGAAAAGGCGCCCCAAAGGAATTTTGGACTGGGGCCCTCTATTTATTAGCTCCATGTCACGACCCAGAGACAAAGCTGGAGTTGACATTCCAGGGGAACCCTCTTTGTAATTCAAGCATAATGAAACATCGAGGGTAGCAGGTATTCTGAAGGGTCAATTGACTGTATTAGCCCTCCAATCTTGAGCAGTAACTCGATATGCCCTGCTAAAACAGGAGGGCCACACAACCCTATCAGGGCAAATGTGGAAAACAATTCCACCAGTCCTTCCCCTGTATGGAGCCTGATTCTGGGTGCGCAGGGCAGATTTTTGCCATTATTTTCTTGTATAATTCCAGCTTTCCTTGCTTGGTCACTCAATATGGAGTGTGGTCCCAATGTGTCTTAATAACCTGGTCTCTCTGTGTTAGGGTCTCAGAGCTCATCCCTTCTGGCCTGTGGCTAGCCCTATCAGTGGCTTACAGTCCATTATAATCTTTCCCAAGAGCCAGTGAGCACATCTGCCCCTATTCAAACTTTTCACTTTGCCTGGATTCTGCGAATAGTCCTTTGTGCCCCCTTGCAGAGCTGCACTTCCCACCCAATCCAGTCCAAACAGCTTTTCTGCTGTACCTAACACAGTCTATAGGACCAAAAGTGGGAAATACTTCCCCTGGCCATTGTTTGAGTTTAGAGGTGTCCATTGGGCCTGCTAGTTTACTCAATCTTAAAAGATCCACAGTGGGAGCCACTGTAGGAGACCTTTCCAAGGGTGCCATCGCCATTCCACCACCCAAAAATATTGTGCCCTCTTCTTCCCCACTGCCTAGGTAAATCACTCCCCTTGGGAGCCCATAAAAGTAGAAATTCCAAGGAGGCCAGCACCAAATATGGTGGCCTGGTCCGAAGGCTCCAGTCCTCTAGATTGTACCTGTTTCAGCATATCACATCCCCTTTCCTCTGGAATCACTGCCTGGGCATAGCACGGTGTTCACTGGCAGGACCTCACTGCTCTTATCCAGACTTCCCATTGGGTCATCAATTTGATAGACTTTTTCTTTCTTCCCCACTGCCTTGTGGTTAGCAATGGTGCCCCCTTGCTATAGCACAATCCCAAGGTGTTTACCCCTGGATTCATGACTGGCTTCTGGATCATATTTATCCACGGGAACCTCATGCTTGATGCACAGTCCATCTCTGGTTCCTTCCAGTAACAGGTACATGGTGGATCCCTTCCAGGCCCTCCACCTAGCCTGATATCACATTCTGAGTCACATATTCAATTTCTTCCCACACAGTTCTCATCTGGACAAGCCATAGAAAAAAAATGGTTTGGCCTGGCCCATTTGTACATCCATATTGACAGAGTCCTTGTCAGAATCCATAACATCCTCTCCCCAGACACATTGAGTTGAATTACTCTTGTTCATACCTCTTGGTCAAGTATCCAGTCCTCTTCATCCCTGTCTGTTTGACAGGGTTCCTCCCAACTAGATAGCCAAAACCTCTCCATGGATGCCTCGTCTAGTAATTCAACATACTCAGCCTCCAGCTTCAGTTCTTGCCGAATCAGGGTTTCCAGCCTCCCGTGACCATGGTTCTAAACCCAGTCCTTGACAGCATTTAAGTAACAAGTTATTCTACCAACAGGCCCTATCCAGGCAGCATATTGCTTCTCCAAGGCAATATCTTTAGATAATAGTTCCTCCAGCCAGTCTGACAGCTCATGGCCCTGCCACAATCCTAGAAATGGCATACATTGCTTTAGAAGAGCCATTCCCTGACAGTCCTTTGTCTCTTTCATCATATTGCTCTCCTCTCTGTCTCCTCCAAGCCTGCAGAAGGTTTCTGCCTCCACTGCGGATACACGTTCCACATCCACAGGAGCTGGGGAAGGGCAGGTAAGTACCATTCTCTTCTCTCACAGACTCTCCTGCACTGTTTGTGTCCGAAGAGGGTCACCAGCTGATCCGTGGTAAGCTCTGGCATAACAGCCCTCTACACCTAGAACCACCTGGACACCTCATCATCCTCAGCTGTAAATAACCTAGGGATTGGGGCTGGGGTGACCTTCACAACATTATCACCTGCCTCCAGTTTGTGCTCCCCTCTGCAGTGCTGGACTTAGTTCTTCCATCATGTCCATGTAGGCAGCCATCCTGCTGCTGGTTACTGTGCCAATATGCCACTGACTGCCATCAACATGGGGGGCCACATGCACCCCAAGACTCTCCCTCTAGGTTGGGACTTTTGTGTTCAATCTCTCAGCGCCCCTCTCTGCCTCAGAACCATTTCTCAGGCACTACAGAAATAGCTGGTTTCAGGCCCCTACTAATTTATTAAACAATAATTACTAATTTTTCTTATCCCTTTATGTAGGTTAGAATAAAGCATTACTCATGTAGTTTTTGTTAGTACAGACAGACTGAGACTTTATTTTTGCTGCAGAAACATTTTAAAACCAAAAACAATAAAAATCACATGGTCCTTACCCCATCCTGTTACTACGGCTACTGAACCCTTGCTTCATACCTTCCTCTGAGGTATATCTAATGTGGTATTTTTACTGAATACACCAGATCTTGGGGTAATCTGGTTAGGTCAAGTCAGACCTCATGTCTTTGCTTTGCTCTTAGGTGAAGCATATCACTTTATGACTATCTGAGGCCAGAAAAGCACACATCCAAAAATGTTGCCAATTCTATCTACATCAGCGCCATAAGTTTCTGCTTAATGTATTAACCCACATATCCCACCATTAGCTTCTCCCTCCCCTCCTGGAATAGCAAAACTCCCAATTCAGTTTATTACTTTATGACCCTCTGAGAGGACTGCAAATGCCATGAGGGTTAACCCCTTCCAATGGGGAAAATACACTGCACTCTCTAAAGAGACTAATAGTGTCACATCTTAGCATAATCTTACCACATTCTGAGCAAACATAAATTATTTAAACATGACATATAAATGATCGGCAAATTGTCATAGTCCTTACAACAAGTCTCATGTTCATTTTTATAGCCTCTGATATTAGCACCTAATGTGTGATATAACAGTGTTGCTTGTGGGGTTCAGGGTAGTCCCAAAATCAGTCATGACACTCCACTATTGTTAACAGTTCTTTTTGACTCAATAACAGATTGTTTTTTATCTGCAATCAGAGGTCGTCTCTAATATAAATAGTTATTACACTTTTTTTCAGGTGCGTGATTCTGTTTCATCGACTTCATACAGATGTGCTGTGTGACCACACTGTATGTGAACAAGCTGACCACTCTGTGTTGACCATGCACATGTATTAAATGTATTTCCTGTATTTGTGGCTTTTGTTGCAACTAGTTTTGTTCTGCAAAACAAAAAAGTTTACATTATAATTAATGATACACAAAAATAATTGTCTTGATAATCTGCTCTTTAGAGTTTCCGTTCACAGAATAGGCAGATTGTTATATTTTCTTTATTATACTAAATTGACCTTTACTAAATATATCTTTTTTTTATAATATAAGGTCTGGCTTCTATTCACTCAGTGATCCTCCTCCAGACCCCCTTCCCATAATAGTAAACCATACCAAGACCCCTTCCTATAGCTGCTCCCCTACCCTTATCTCCTGCCTGTGCGAAGCTCCTCTGCCTGCAGCACAGCTTCAGGACACGTGCAATCAACTTTCCAGCAACATCCTCTATGGATATGGATACATATATCACATATAATAGTTTTCAAACTGCACATTGTCATCATGCTTTGTAAGCCTTGCAAAGCGAGACGAGCCATTGAGGAACGCGCTTGCAAAAAAAATATGACTTTAATGGCCAAACCACCGAACTGGAAAAGACGGCGAACACACACAAATATGCCTAAAATTCACTTACACACTCACACAGCACAGGGGGAGAGCCAGGGAGCCGGTGACTGAGGTTGCAAGTTAATTTGAGGCATATTTTGTCTTTTTTAACTATCGCAAAAAAAATGGTGGCCGAAAATTTTTAAAAATTCTGAAACAAGATGAAAACGAGGCTCAGCAAGGCCAGGCACGCAGAACTTAGAAAATACACAACACAAAAGACAGTAACACTTACACCAATGCCAGGCACACCGGATTTAGAAAATACAACCAATGGCAGTCAGCGCGCGCCACGCCATGCAGACACACAGAGGAGAAAGACACAGGGAAGGGACAGGGGGAGATGGTGGAAGGAGACACATGGCATTCCTAAGCACAAAGCAGTTGCAAGTTGCTGAGGTCTGTAATGAGCGGTGAAGTAGATGGTAGGAGAGGCTCGCAATGAGTGCCAAAGCTGCTCATTGAGAGCCACGAGATGAGTGCCAAAGGCGCTCAGTACGGGGCTCGCGGTGAGCGCTGAAGATGCTCAGTGGGGGCAGAATATTGCATTGTGTGGCAAACAACATTGCCAGGCTTCAAATTTTATTGATATAATTTTTGACGGGCAAGTCGCTAGTATATATATATATATATATATATATATATATATATATATATATATATATATATAGTAAATAAATAGTACATCTGTGTTCACATTTGAATGTCTAAAACAAGTAAAAAAACAGTTTCCAGCTCAAAATTCTGAGAAAAAACGTTATTACACTGCATTCTGGGAAGCTGAGCAGGGACATGCAAATGTGCCTACAAATGCCTCGCTCTTCAATCCATAAACCATTTTAAACATGGCTTCCTTTAAGCTTATGACTGCTGCATTACACTGCTTTTATGCAAAGCCAAGGTTGGATTATACACAAGCTGGGAATCCTATCCCCGTACAGATGTTTCAAACTTACTGTCTATTATCAGTGTGTAGCAGGATATATATATATAACAACTATAAAAGTTGTGGTACTGCGAGTTGTCGTCACTCAGTACTAAATATTGCGTGCCTCACAAAGCGGGACCTGCGGGACTTAGCTGCAATGAGCGCCGAAAAATGCCAAATAATATTAAAAAATACCTTACACACTCACACAAAACACAGGGGGAGAGCCAGGGAGTCTGTGAGTGAGGTTGCAAGTTAATTTGAAGTACATTTGGCATTTTTTGGCGACCGAAAATTGGATAAGTGAGAAAATAAATTGCGCCTGAAAAAAGAATAACTTGATGAAAACGAGGCCTAAACCAGTAAAAACGTCCCAGAACCTAGTAAACACGTACCTGAAGCCAGTAAGACTTAGCCGAACCACGCAAGCAACGGCCAAAGACACGCAACATTTCAGCAGAGACACAGAGGAGAAAGACACAGAGGAGGGAGAGAGTTGAAAGAGACACAGGGCTGAGAAACACGGGGGGGGGGGGATAAGAGACATGGGGGGGATAAGGAAAAACAAAAGACACAGGGTAGGGAGAGAAAGGAAACAGACACAGGGGTAAGAGAGTGGGGAGAGGCTCGCAATGAGCACCAAAGGCACAAAAAATGGGAGTTGCAAAGGCCTGCAATGAGCAGCAAAGCAGGCCCGTACAGTAGATGGGGGAGAGGCTCGCAATGAGCGCCAAAGTCGCTCATTGTGAGCCACGTGATGAGCGCCGAAGGTATAGCATTCCCAGCCTTAACATTTAATTGCCGTCATTTTTGATGGGCAAGGCGCTAGTGTATATATATACAGTATCTCACAAAAGTGAGTATAGCCCTCACATTTTTGTAAATATTTTATTATATCTTTTCATGTGACAACACTGAAGAAATGACACTGCTACAATGTAAAGTAGTAAGTGTACAGCCTGTATAACAGTGTAAATTTGCTGTCTCTCAGAATAACTCAACACACAGCTATTAATGTCTAAACTGTTGGTAACAAAAGTGAGCACACAGCTAAGTGAAAATGTCCAAATTGGGCCTAATTCACCATTTTTCCTTTTCGGGTGTCATGTGACTTGTTCGTGTTACAAGGTGTGAATGGGGAGCAAGTGTGTTAAATTTGGTGTTATAGCTCTCACACTCTCTCATACTGGTCACTGGAAGTTCAACATGGCACCTCATGGCAAAGAACTCTCTGAGGATCTGAAAAAAAAGAATTGTTGCTCTACATAAAGATGGAACAATGTCCTGTGGTCTGATGAAACCAAGATAAACTAATTTGGTTCAGATGGTGTCAAGCGTGTGTGGCGGCAACCAGATGAGGAGTACAAAGACAAGTGTGTCATGCCTACAATCAAGCATGGTGGTGGGAATGTCATGGTCTGGGCCTGCATGAGTGCTGCCAGCAATGGGGAGTTACAGTTCATTGAGGGAACCATGAATGTCAATATGTACTGTGACATACTGAAGAAGAGCATGGTCCCCTCCCTTCAGAGACGGGGCCACAGGGCAGTATTCCAACATGATAACGACCCAAACACACCACGAGGACCACTGCCTTGCTAAAGAAGCTGAAGGTAAAGGTGATGGACTGGCCAAGCATGTCTCCAGACCTAGACCCTATTGAGCATCTGTGGGGCATCCTCAAACAGAAGCTGGGGGATTGCAAGGTCTCTAACATCCACCAGCTCCGTGATGTCATCATGGAGGAGTGAAAGAGTGCTGGAAAATAAAAGTAATCATATGGGAACGCAGGTTGTATCTCAGTAGCAACAGATCTCACAAAGCAGAAGCAGTGTCAAGATATCCAAGTGTACTTCTAGAGCAGGGAATTCTTACCTGAGAGGAGGCTTATATGGACCAAAACATGCAAAACAACAAGCACACACAATATATATCAGTGTGGCATATATATTAATCGCATTTTAGGCTGAAACAGCAGAGCAATACAGCCAAGCTATATTTGACAGCCGATTCGCATTTGAAAAGCATTATGGAATATTGATTCAGCTAAATGTCACTAATATAGTTGTCGTACAGCTAGTTGTCGTCCCTTGCGGGCCTCGCGAAGCAAGGGACGCAGTTGTGTTCTGCAACTGCGGCCCTCGCAAGGGAGGGACGCAGTTGGGGGTTGGAGACCCGCGGGACTTAGCTCCAATGAGTGCCTTTGGCTTCATTGCAGAGGTGGAGATGAGCGACACAGGTGCTCATTGCGAGGCCCGCGGGACTTGAGTGCAATGAGGGCTGAAGGCGCTCATTGCAGTGGTGGAGATAAGCGCCATAGGTGTTCATCGTGCGGCCATCTGGACCTACTCGCTCCAATATCCCCTACCTTAATACTTAAACACATCGATGAATGGTCCAACCAAGATATTTCATTGATTGTTACTTTATCTACCAATGACAATGTCTGAATATCCGTTAAAAAATAATCTATTCTTGTATATGTAGAATGTCTTTTGGAGAAAAAAGTCAAATCTCTTTCTAATAGATTTATCGTCTTCCATACATCGAACAGTTTATAATTCATCAGTAGTTCACTAAATGTTTTAGCTACTTCTATGGAGTGCGAATCTGGAGCAGGTTTTACAGAGGAGCATCTATCCAACATTGGATATGCCATCATATTGTAGTCTCCGCATAAAATCAAGGAGCCCATACAAATTCTAAAAATTTGCCTAAAAAGTTTCCTCACAAAGCATACTTGCTATCTTTTAGGAGAATCTATGTTTGCTATAGTATAGTATGACTTAATTATTTTATCCATCCATATTATATATCTTCCTTCTGAATCTATAGACTTAAATTTTTCCTGAATAACTAGTTTCCTACTATATAGGATTGAAACACCTCTTGATTTACTTTGGAAAGTAGAGTTTATTGATTCTAAGTATAATTTGTTATAAATTTTAGGAATTTTCCCTGTTTTACAATGTGTCTCCTGGAAGAAATTCTATAAATCTTATCTATTAAGACTTCCTGAAATTATGGTTTCAGTATTTTCCCTAAGAAGAAGCTAGCAAATGTTTGAAGATATTTTTCTAAAACTGTTTCGGAAATACTGCAAATTCTAATATTATACCTTCTGGAATAGTTTTTATTTTGAAATATTTAATATTTCAATCTTCTAATGTTTTAGATAGGCTAATAGTAGATGGTTATACCAACGTATCTTGTTTATTTTCTATGTCTTCACAAGAAATTATTTTAGGATTTTAGAATTATTTGTAATTTCTTGTGTTATTTCAACTTTTGTTTTTGTGAGGACTTCTTGTAATTCTGTAATATTACTCTGATAATATATAATCACATATATAGTTGTGAGCATACGAGCAGTTGCTCACGCTTGCGGGCTCGCACAGTGAGCCCGCAAGAACTGCATCCCTCGCGAAGCGAGGGTACACATTTTGGGAGGTGGAGGCTCAAAGGCACCTCACATGCGGTTAAAAACACACAACCTTGGTACCAACCTTAACGGAACAAACACGCACAAAAGATACGACCATAACGGCCGAACCGCACGCAACTAAAAACAGTCCAAACACACCAAATACTCACCAAAAATACACAAAAAGCTTACCCATAGCAAGGGGGGGGGGGCATCCAGGACCTCTGAAAGTGAAGTTACACCTCCATTAAAGCCAAAATTCCAGAGTTCAGACACACGAAAATCCCCTAAGCGAGAGAAAAAATAGACGCCGGAAAAAACGAGAACGAGGCTCAAAGCCCAGGACTGCCCAGCCACACACACGCGCACGACTTAGAAAAAAAACGACCTCGGAACCAACCTTAACGGAACAAACACCCACACGCACGAAAAATACGACCATAACGTGCACCTAAAAACAGTCAAAACCCACCAAATACTCACAAAAAATACATAAAAAGCTTACCCATAGCAAGGGGGGGGGGCATCCAGGACCTCTGAAAGTGAAGTTACACCTCCATTTAAGTCCAAATTCCCGAGTTCAGACACACGAAAATCCACTAAGTGAAAGAAAAAATGGCCGCCGAAAAATACGAAAACGAGGCTCAAAGCCCAGCCACTTACAATTACCCAAGAAGGGATCCGAGATAAGCTTGAGAAACCTGCATTAACCCCACGGGATCCGACATAAGCTCGGAGACCTGCATTAACCCCACATTAACCACCGCAGTGGGGGTCCCGATCGCACGTGATCGGGGACCCCTGCTGCAATGAAAATTCAAAATTCCCGTGTTACGGGTTCTTAAAGGACCCCCATAAACCCCTTATTAACCCTGTCACTCATGGGGGTCAATATAGACCCCCATAAGCCCTTCATTAACCATGTCACTCATGGGGGTCAATACAGACCCCCATAAGCCCTCCATTAACCCTGTCACTCATGAGGGTCAATACAGACCCCCATAAGCACTTAATTAACCCCCTCACACATGGGGGTCAATACAGACCCCCATAAACCACTACTTAACCCTGTCATTTATGGGGGTCAATATAGACTCCCATATGCCCTTCATTAACCGTGTCACTCATGGGGGTCAATACAGACCCCCATAAACCACTAATTAACCCTGTCATTCATGGGGGTCAATACAGACCCCCATAAGCACTTCATTAACCCCCTCACTCATGGGGGTCAATATAGACTCCCATAAGCCCTTCATTAACCCTGTCAATCATTGGGGTCAATACAGACCCCCATAAACTGCTAATTAACCCTGTCATTCATGGGGGTCAATATAGATCCCCATAAGCCCTTCATTAACCCTGTCACTCATGGGGGTCAATACAGACCCCCATAAGCCTTTCATTAACCCTGTCACTCATGGGGGTTAATATAGACCCCCATAAGACCTTCGTTAACCCGGACACTTATGGGGGTCAAAACAGACCCTCATAAGCGCTTCATTAACCCTGTCACTCATGGGGGTCAATACAGATAAGTGCCATAACGGTCCTCAAGGACCATCATGACACTAAGTATAAACACTACACTGCACTATAACCCCCAATAAAACATTAAATATCAACTAAACAGCCTCTACACTAACCTATTAACACCTACACTACCTACCTACACTACCTACCTACCCCCTAATAACCCCCCACCACTCTAATTACAGAAAATAAAAAAGCCTAAAGTCACAAAAAATAAAAAATCTACATTACATAAAATAAAAAACCTGTCACAAAAAATAAAAAATCGACATTACAGAAAATAAAAAACACATTACAACCCCACCCACACACTACAGAAAAAAAAATTACACACCTGAAAAGGAAATACATATAATACATACAATACAATACATACAATATAATACAATACAATACAATACAAATACATACAATACATACAATATAATACAATACAATTAAATACAATACAATACAATACAGTACACCCCTATCTAATATACATCCCCCAATCTATGTAATATACAATAAATACTATGGGCCTCATTCTATTAGCGGCCGCAGCCGTTGCGGGGCCGCAAGGACCGGCCGCAAGCTATTTGGCTATTCTATTCCCCTCCGGCCGGGGATTCCGGCAGGCTTGCGGCCGGTGCCTTGCTATCTCTTGCGGCCGCTCGCGCCAGAGGAAATCCTTTGATCTTAAACGGCCGCAAGGAAATCGGCCTTAAGAAATTCCTATTTGCAATTCAATTGCTCCGGGAACCCTCTCTGCAAGGCTAAAACCGAGCCGCAGCTTACTTGCAGGAAAGAGGTCCCGCTAGCACCAATTAAGCACATAAAATAGCCCAAATAAAGCCATCCTGCACTTTGCAGAGTCTATAAAGGGATATTCGGTGTTAGCAAAAATAGCACATAATTACCCTATACTCAAATCCGTAAAATATATATTTTTTTAATATCCGTAAAATATCCATGTAAAAAGTCCAGAGTGCTTGGAGCACCTCAGACCCGCCCACGCTGCAGCCGGAAAATAAACAGTTAATTTGAACTCGGGTTTGGGCTGATGTGCAAGCTTGAGAGTGGGTTACTATTAATCCTCATGTCCCCCAATATGATCCCTAGCATTTACAGAGCTGTACAGTGCAGGCTTGAATTTATTTTTGCGTTTTTAGATTTCTGAGCTTACGGCCGGTTCCAAGATATGCGGCCGGCCGTAAGAGGAGATCCTTGCGGGGCTGTATAATAGAATCGCGAGTTAACAGAACCCCCGCAAGGAATCGCAGCCTTACGGCCGATTTACGGCCGGTAATAGAATGAGGCCCTATCTATCTAATATACATCCCATCTATCTAATATACATCCACCAATCTATCTAAATAAATACCACAATCTAATATACAATACATGCTATGCTATCTATATAAAACACATACCCCTAGCTAACATACAATAAATACTATCTATATATAAAATAATCTAATTCTAAGCTAAAATAAAATAATTAAGACCACTTACCTTTGCAGATGTCCCTTCAGATCAGCCACCTAGGGAAAAAAAATTAGTGCAACACATTTACAGGAAATAAATAAACATTCTAAGCATTCTAAATATTCTACTCAACTTTCTGGCATGTCCCGTCCTTATTCTTTTACCCTTCTCCGGCGCGGCAACTGTTAAAAAAAACATACCATTAATACACATACATAAACATAAAAACAAAATAAAATAAACATAATCTACATTGTACTTACCTCCCCGCGATGTCTCCGGCCTCCTCCTCTTCTGCCCCACACTGTAAAAAAAATAAAAATAAAAAAAGTACTCACATCCGCACTCACGGACATCCCTGACGCTAATGGGGCTCCCGGAGACTTTTCTGGAAGAAAATAGGCAATGGCGCCTTCTGATTGGTTGAAAACGCTGTCTATCAAATTCACCCAATCAGGAGGCGCCAATGTGTGAGCCAATCAGAAAGGGATACACCCTAAAATCCCACTCTGATTGGATAATGCACCTGTCAATCTTTATTTAAACCAATCACAAGGCGCAGATGCCTTCAGCCAATCACAATGGAATACACCCCCACAGGGTGACTGGCTGGACGCATCTGCGCATTCTGATTGGTTGCACTGACAATAGCCAATCACAATGTCATACACCCCCACGTACTGATTGGTGAAGGATTTGCGCCTTCTCATTGGCTATTGTCAATGTCAATCAGTATTACAGCCAATAAGAAGTCGCAGATGTCTTCACCAATCAGTACGTGGGGGTGTATTCCATTGTGATTGGCTGATTGCAATAAAGCCTTCGGATTGGTTCAAATAAAGATTGACAGGTGCGTTATCCAATCAGCGTGGGATTTTGGGGTTTATCCCTTTCTCATTGGTTCACAATTGCCGTCTTCTCATTGGCTGAATTTGATAGACAGCGTTTTCAACCAATCAGAAGCCGCCATTGCCAGTTTTATTCTGGAACACTACTTAGGAAGCTCATTAGCGTCGGGGACATCCAACAGGGCAGATGTGTGTTGTTTTTTTTTTTGTTTTTTTTTAAAGAGCGCAGATGCTTCCGGGGCAGAAGACGAGGAGGCCGGAGACATCGCGGGGAGGTAAGTACAATGTAGATTGTGTTGATTTACCTAGCTTTTATGTTTTTGTATGTGAACTAATGTAATGTTTTTTTTTAACGGGGGCCGGCGCCGCAGAAGCAAAGATGGAGGAGGACGGGACATGCTGGAAAGGTGAGTATAA
Organism: Discoglossus pictus; assembly: GCA_027410445.1. NCBI lineage: Eukaryota > Metazoa > Chordata > Amphibia > Anura > Alytidae > Discoglossus > Discoglossus pictus. The sequence goes on along the minus strand of CM050168.1, from coordinate 275,620,928 downwards.
TATTTAAATTGTTTAATGTTTATTTATTTTATATAAACGTGTTGTATTAATTTTTTAAATCTTTTTTTACCCTAGGTTGGTGATCTGAAGAAACATCTCAAAGGTAAGTGGTCTTAATTATTTTATTGTAGCTTAGAATTAGGGTTGCTATATAGAGATAGCATATACTGTATATTAGATAGATAGGGGGATGTATAGTACATAGATAGTATTTATTGTATATTAGATAGATAGGGGGATGTATATTAGATAGATAGTATTGTATATTAGATAGGGGGATGTATATTAGATAGGGGCATGTATATTAGATATGGGTGTATTGTATTGTATTTAATTGTATTGTATTGTATGTATTATATGTATTTCCTTTTCAGGTGTGTATTTTTTTTTTCTGTAGTGGTAATGTTCCTTTTTTATTTTTTGTGACTTAGGTTTTTTTTTTTCTGTATTGTACATTTTTTTTTTGGGTGATTTTTTTATTTTTTATTTTATGTAATGTAGATTTTTGATGACTTTAGTTTTTTTGATTTCCGTAATTACAGTGGTGGGAGTTATTAGGGGGTAGGTAGGTAGTGCAGGTGTTAATAGGTTAGTGTAGAGGGTGTTTAGTTGATATTTAATGTTTTATTGGGGGGTATAGTGGAGTGTAGTGTTTATACTTAGTGTCATGATGGTCCATGAGGACCATAATGGCACTTATGTGGTTAATGTTGGGTTGTAACAGGCCCATAATGGTCATAATATACCCTTATGGGACTGATGGAGTTAAATAGAGGCTTATGAGGGTCTGGATAGACCCCCATAAGTATCCGGGTTAAAATGGTGTAGTGCTTACACTTTGGGTCATGAGGGTCCTGGATAGTGTTATTACATGCGTTCATTACTGTGCTAGAGGGGTCTATATAGTTGAGGCACACAGTACATTCACATTGTGTGGCAAACAGCATTTCAACACTTTATTTTATTGACCGTCATTTTTTGACGGGCAAGTCGCTAGTATAAGATATAATTTCTCCTATATCTGCTTGTATTAAAGAAGTTTCAGGTGATATTGATCTATTTCTTTGGGTATTAATTGCAGTGTTTCTCTTATTTTTATCTCTGGGAGAGAAGAAATCTGACGACTTGGCAGTCATCTTTTTATCTTTCTCTTTTGCTTTAGTTTTGGATGGATTATGATCTTTACCTTTCATGTTTGAAGTATGGGGTATCTATTATATTAGCAAAAAAATATCTTGTTTTTCTTGAGGATCTCCAATCCTTTATAAGCCACTGATGTTATTAATACAAATTACGCAGTAAAGAACATAACAGAGTATTCAGTAGAAACAGCAAATTATAGGGAAAAGAAACACTATATTGTCTTCTGTTATTTCTTTAGTCTTTTCTTGCCTGGTATCTCAAAAGGAACCAGTTTTATTATCTTTTGCTTAAGTTCATCAGTTATCTTGGCTCCAAAAAATCCCTTTATCAAATTACTCTTTTAGGTTGATTAGAACTTGCAACACAGATTTAACTTATTCCAGGATATTGTTATACTCTCGTTGTAGTCTTACTTCTTTATAGTATTAGATAGCGAGAGCTTTCATATGAGGGAACCGGGCAGGTGGTTACTTTCCCTTCAGCCAGTCCAGCTTTTAGTGCTTTTCCCAGAAAGCTGTTATATGTAATTCTTAGTCCTTTGTAATATAGGACATAGATCTCACAGCAGTAGAAACAACCTTATCAGCTGTTGTGGTCTATGGTCATCTAACTTTCTCTCTATTAGAAGAACATGTTCTGATAGCTTGATCTTTCCAGCAATATAGTGAAAAAATAAGAAGCTGCATTTGCGGTTATTTAGCATACAGTTTATTTAGTATTGCTTTGCCAAATTACTTAATTGTGTAGTCCTGGATTGAAGTGAAGGTGCGCATAGAAATTTTTCTTGCCCCTCTATCAACCCAGCTTCTCTTTATTATTGCTGAGTAGTACTTTTATATTTCTTACATTGACAAACGTTTTCCTTTTATCAGCAATAGCAGGATGTAATCCTCTGTAGCTTTAATAGGTCTGCTGTATGTAATAGAAGGGGTATGCACATCACATAACATTTCAGCTTATAGTGTTTCTGTAATAACGCTGTAAAGGCACATCTCTGTACTTATCTTTTTATTTTTATTATTATTATTATTATTATTATTAACCTTTATTTGTATCGCTCCAACATATTCCATAGCGCTGTACAGGGGATAAGAACAAGGAAGAATACAATGTTAACAAACTGCAGAAAAATGGAGAGCCCTGTTCTGAGCTTAGAATCTTTGCAGGAAGTGCTTTTTTCCAAAGCACCCTACAAGATTGGAAACTCACTACTTACAATCTTTTGCAGGGTGAGACATCTGTGTTGCATCCTTTGCTTCCATGTGGTCAGCGTTTGTGTGGCACTGTGTTCCTTGACTGTGCAGCCATCCTACATTACCCCCAGCCTTTCTTTCCTCTTTAGGATATGGTGGATACAGGGCACCAACTTTAAATGACCTCTTAGCCCTCACAGCGCGCAGGGAGGCACGTCTCTGTTTTTTTTTCCTGGAGAGTTTCTGCTGCTGGCGTGGTGTAGTCTGTCTGTCGATCTCTGCTCCCCACGCTAGCTTTGCATGCTAGCTACTTCTGGGAGGAGCTACCCATCTCAAGTTCCACCTCAACTGAGAAACTCAGTTGTGCTCCTCTCCACAGAAATCTCTATCATAGGCGATGACATCCCCCCTCCTACTTATTAAATGTGTTTCATCACAATTTTATCGGCTTTCTCAATGATATATAAAATAAAATAAAATGAAAATGATACATACATGTTATTAAATCAAACTTTATATGCAAAGATTAATATGCATTTAATATACAGAACTGTAAATATAGTAAGTAATCTTGCCCTTCAGGAAAATCAAGAGCCACTGTTTTATTAGTTTCTTAGAAGCACATAATTCGTTAAGAGAACTGATAGACTTGGCATGTCTTAGTAAATATGCCTCGAAAGTTAGCACAAGAATGTGGAGTTTCTTCAACAATATTCCAACACATTAGAAATCTTTTGCAAAGAGTTGCAGAGATGGAGAAAATAAGCTGACAAGCTAGATATCTGTGAAACCTTCCATGTAAACAGGAGCACAGATTGAAATTTGTGGGAACTCCAAGAAATATGAGATGGGGGTAGTACAGTATTAATTAAAAGTACGTAATGCATTAATTACTATTTCTATATAGCACTTTTATCCATGGCACTTTACGATATCATTGTTACATCATGGTAAATCATTGTTTTGGCTTAGAAGAGTCAGTAAACAAACATAATACATGTAAAGTTAGGGTTGAGATTGTGGCTGATATGGTGCAATGGGCCAGAAGCAAGGTCGGGATGAAGAGCACAATAAGTGAAGCTGACAGATCAGGAGAGGTAATGTAAAATATTTAGATTGTATTGTGGTTTTAAAGAGAAAGAAAGTATTTTTAGGGAGATGTGGAATGTTTACACATTAAGGGACTGCAGAAGTTTATTCAGGCTAAAGAGCTATATGTTTGGTTTAGGCAGAGAGGATAATAACATAGTTCACTGAAAGGAACTTATTCCAAAGCAAGAGTTAACTCCAGAGTTGATTTACTTGCCAACAAAACTTGGCATCATACAATCACAGAACCAAATAGAATGATTGGCTAATGTAATATGTTTAGTTGCCATGTTAAACATATCTTCCAAAGGCACTGGAATATTTTAAGATTGGATACTAATTTCCAGGAGGTACTCACATTGCAATCAGCTATCACCTAAAAGTTAAAATGCAAGGTCGATTTATTTTGTTTTTGCTTGTTTTCTAAAAAAAACATTTCCCATTATCAAGTTTAGTTATTCAAAAGACCATTTAAAATTTTGACCACAATGTTTCTTTAAGAAGTGATAGGTTGTGGAAGCAATAACAAACATAGCTCAGTGAATATAGACTACATTTTTGACAAAGACAGGCATCATTACCCCTCTCCTCCACTTCACCTTTTAGCCAATATTGTCCAGTGTAACATTGATGTCAATGATCTTCCAACTATATTGACTAACGGTCAAATAATTAATTTAAAAGAAATCAACCTCACAGTTTGGCATCAACCTGATCTGTGAACATGTATACCCAATCATTATCAGCCTAATTAAATTGTGATTTGGCCAACTGAATACGGCTATATATAAGCACACAGCATTTTTTTTTTTTTACAGACGTCTTTAGTTAGTAAAGACCTTGCTTTTGAAAAAAAGTTCACTAACTAAAAACTTCTGTAAAAAATATATGCTATGTGCTTAAATAGAGCCTTATTCAATTGGCTGAATTGCAATTTAATAAGGCTGTATATCTCTTATCTTATCATAGACTTATTTTTAGGTGTGTCATTGGACACACAAAAACAGACAATAATCTTTGGATTGTAGAATATATACCAAACCAATGGCGTTCTCATAGTTAATTTTATAATTAAATAATATAAAATTCCATTGGTAAAGGTGTCATCAGTGTCTACCAATGTAACAGTGGGTTTACGAAGAAATCAGTTTATACCAAAGCCACAGGGACAGGAAAATGCAATTAACGTGGGAGGTGTACATGAAGTGGTCATTACAACTCAGCCTGTGCAGTGGTCACATATCACATTCTACCTATTGATGTTTATGATGTAATTTTTGGCACTTTTATTTTCATATGGTGCGTCAAGGCAGGATGTTTAAAATATTTCTTTAGAGCAAAACCAAACCACATCCAATAAAGTCATGTACAAAATGACCAATAAACTATAACCTGTCATATGGAGTGGGTTTCATGGTCACATTACAATTTTTTTTAACTGAATTAATTGAAAGAAAACAATATTAATCTAATGAAAACAATATGTCATATATATAATTGATTCTGGACAGTTGATACATATCAATGTGTGCTATAGACGCAGCAAGAACTGTCAATTAACTATTAGCAACATCTGCTGTCAAATGTATGATAACGATGGAGTTAAACTCAATTGGTTTGAACACTAAGATAGATATAAAATATACTAGTTCAGCTTTTCCCACCCTCCATTTCCGCCAGTGCCTGATTTACTGGGTGCCTCCTATCAGTAGTGCTTTACCATGGGCCAGTGCCTGATTTACTGGCTGCCTCATATCAGTAGTGCCTTACCATGGGCCAGTGCCTGATTTACTGGGTGCCTCCTATAAGTAGTGCTTTACTATGCGTCAGTGCCTGATTTACTAGGTGCCTCCTATCAGTAGTGCTTTACCATGCCCCATTGCCCAATTTACTAGGTGTCTCCTATCAGTAGTGCTTTACCATGCCCCAGTGCCCAATTTACTAGGTGCCTCCTATCAGTAGTGCTTTACCATGCGCCAGTGCCTGATTTACTGGGTGCCTCCTATCAGTAGTGCTTTACCATGGGCCAGTGCCTGATTTACTGGGTGCTTCCTATCAGTAATGCTTTACCATGCGCCCGTGCCTGATTTACTGGATGCCTCCTATCAGTAGTGCTTTACCATCTGCCAGTGCCCGATTTGCTGTACACTCTAACTTGTGTTATGGAACTGCTGAGCCAGAGTTTTTGAAAATCTCTACTTAACTTTTCAGACTGACCTCCCCATTAAGAAACCTTCTTCCTGTATGTCTCTGGACTGTCACTGCCTGCCCCTAATCCAGCCTGCCTGACCATTATTCTGTAGCCTGCTTCCTTATGAAAATGTGCTGCTCTAGACATGGGCTTGTCGACCTAGGCAATAACACATCCCGGCCACCGATGTTACAGATAATATCCCCACTTCCAATATTTTCCAGGCTGTTTACCCTTTCTGTTCAGTAAATGTGGAGGTGGACACACAGCGATGGAAGCAGAGAACTGCCTGCTGCTGAGATTACGTGGAATGGAGGGTGTCAAATTCTGAAATTCAACTAACACTCCAGTGAGATAACACCATCCGCAGTGTCAACTCATTATATACATATATTATATACACAGTATCTCACAAAAGTGAATACATCCTCAATTTTTTTTTAAATATTTTATTATATCTTTTCATGTGACAACACTGAAGAAATGACCCTCTGCTACAATGTAAAGTAGTAAGTGTACAGCCTGTATAACAATGTAAACGTGCTGTCCCCTCAAAATAACTCAACACACAGCCATTAATGTCTAATCCGTTGGCAACAAAAGTGAGTACACCCCTAAGTGGAAATGTCCAAATTGGGTCCAATTAACCATTTTCCCTCCCAGGTGTCATATGACTCATTAGTGTTACAAGGTCTCAAGTGTGAATGCAGGTGCGTTAAATTTGGTGTTATCGCTATCACACTCTCTCATACTGGTCACTGGAAGTTCAACATGTCACCTCATGGCAAAAAACTCACTGAAGATCATCCTGTCACAGTGCTCAGACCATACGCCACACACTGCATCAAATTGGTCTGCATGGCTGTCGTCCCAGAAGGAAGCCTCTTCTAAAGATGATTAACAAGAAAGCCTGCAAACAGTTTGCTGAAGACAAGCAGACTAAGGACATGGATAATTGGAACCATATCCGGTGGTCTGATGAGACCAAGATAAACTTATTTGGTTTGGATGATGTTAAGAGTGTGTGACAGCAACCAGGTGAGGAGTACAAAGACATGCCTACTGTCTACAGTCAAGCATGGTGGAGTGTCATGGTCTGGGCCTGTATGAGTGCCACAGTTCATTGAGGGAACCATGAATGTCAACATGTGCTGTAACATACTGAAGCAGAGCATGATCCCCTCCCTTCAGAGACTGGGTCGCAGGGCAGTATTCCAACATGACAATGACCCCAAACACCCCTCCAAGATGACCACTTCCTTGCTAAAGAAGCTGAAGGTAAAGGTGATGGACTGGCCAAGCATGTCACCAGACCTAAACCCTATTGGGCATCTGTGGGGTATCCTCAAACAGAAGGTGGGGATCGCAATGTCTCTAACATCCACCAGCTCCAGATCATGGAGGAGTAGAAGAGGACTCCAGTGGCAACCTGTGAAGCTCTGTTGAACTCCATGCCCATCAGGATTATGGCAATGCTGGAAAATAATGGTGGCCACACAAAATATTGACACTTTGGGCCCAATTTGGATATTTCTACTTAGGGGTGTACTCACTTTTGTTGCCAACGGTTTAGAAATTAAGAGTTCCTGTCAATGCTGGATGAAATGTTGGGAACTAGAGGGCTGTGCTGTGAGGAGGATCCTGTCAGTTTCATGCAGGGATGCCAGTTCCTGTGTGTGAGAGGGATGTCCCGGGTCAGTGTTGGGTGGTCCTACTCTTGTCAGCATTGGATGTGAGTGCAGGAGGGGGGCCATGGCTCCTTTGGTGCTTCTCACCACTGTCTGCACTGCTCCATGTGAGGACTCTTTATTACCCCTCCTGGCTACCATTCCTTCCTCAGGGAAGGCCTGGGAGTGTATGGGTTTGGTGGGGGTAAAGTAAGGCCATACACTATAGAATTATTTTTTTTTAAAAATCTGCACTGGGGCCCTGTCAGACCACAGGGCCCCAGTGCAGTGCACCGGTGGTAGCTCCCCAAGTTCCTAAACCCTAGCTAAGTCTTCTAAATTCGTCATACATTTTTTTCTAAAAATGCTTTTAATGTTATTAGTTTGTTACATACTTCAAATGTGATGTTTTTCCAAAACTGCAGCTCATGATAAATACCTCCACACTTTTAAAAAAACAAAAAAACAACCCTAACTAAATGTGGTACATTTGCAGCAAATATAGGATGCGGAATCAAAAAACAAAGTTAGAGGTGTTAAATCAGAGATTGAACAAACCTTAATAGTTTTATAGACATGATAACCCACTCTGAGAGCAACCTCTTTTAGTTCATTTGTGTCCTTCACAGAGAGAAATATCCTGAAGTATATCAGTCTGGTCCCACTCACTAGAGTGACCCAGCCCCGAAATACCAGGCAATTCTACCCCAAAGAGGACAAACAGCAAACCTCAGATGTACGTTTCGGACTTCATTGGGCTTTGTCAGTGATGTGTAAATGAATTCCATAAGGCACAGTGAGCAAGGGGTCCACGTCTGGAGTCCCCCATCACCCTTAGGGAGACTAATCCCTAAGGGTCATTTGCATAAACAAAAAACAAAGTTAAAGATGACCAATCATGAAGAAATCACTTTTTCCAACTTTAGGTTTGGAGTTTATTTTATGCTACACATTCCTTACAGAATAACAAAAAGGTGAAATAATTCTGAATAAATATTTATCCAAAATCTTTAGCTGCAATATAATCACAGAATTTTTTTTCATTGTATGGACTTGTTTAAGTAATGAGTTTTATATGTCTGAAGACAATTTATATATGTTTAACTTTTAAAGTGATTAAAATAAACTGAGTCTTAAAGGACCACTGCACAATTAAAGCTTTGAGTCACACACCTAGAAAAAAATAAACATTGATGTCTGGAGGGATCCATGACACAGTCGTAAAAGCTGTGTGAGTGAGAGAGGGGCGTTTACATTTCTAGAGAGCTATGGTTGCATCCTTTGATGCAAGGTCCTGCTACTGGGCCGGTGAATAGGAAGGATGTGGTGCCAATTTCAGTCTTATACAGATATCAAACAAAGACTCCAAACATTTCCTTGTTCCCTCATTCCCCACCCCTCTATCCAATGATAACTATGAGCACATGTCGCCATTATACAGCTCTCAGGAAGTGATGTCATCACAAAATCGATTCCTATATTCATCAACAATATTCACCCCCAAAAAAGTTTTATGCCCATAGCTTACACAACTGTTAATATGGTTAGTTGGGCACGTAACTGACCAACAGGTGTCTTTTTTCATGAACTGCAGTGGCCCTTTAAATAAAACTCATTGCTGTAAGCAAATAAAAAAAATCCTAACTAAATGTGGTACGTTTGCAGCAAATATAGGACTCTTACGTACCTGTTTGATATCTTAATATTTTTTCTCACCCTCCCACTTCCTTTTTCTATATTTCTCTCTCACAATAATTTGAAGGGAGATCCAGAGGCAACATGCTGGGACATCTTCAGGAAAAGCTCCTCATCCTCCTCGTGTGGCCCATCCTGAACTTTATCCCAGGTCAGTAAGGTTAATGGTAATGTATTTCACTGCAAATTTTTATTTCTGACATTAATAGTTTAGAATAGATAGAACAGGTTAGAAGTAGACAATCAAACAAAGGTTTTAGAGTTATACAAATGTTATAGCTAGAGAGAGATATAGATTTAAGGATACATAAGAACCAAAATGCCATCTAATCTGCCCATTATATTTACCTAAACGTTTGGCTTAATGAATCCTCGGTATAGTCAAGTGCTTCTTTCTCTCAGACATGCTTGAATTCCGCCTTTGTTTGTCGCTGAAAGGATATTCTGTAAAATAGTGTGTTCCTTTATTATGTCCTACTTCTAATCAAGGCATTTTTTTTTGCATTTATTTATTTCTGAAATATAAGTTCCTCATAAATGTTATTAAATTCTTTATTAATGTGAAAGACCGCTGGATAGATAGATAGATAGATAGATAGATAGATAGATAGATAGATAACCCTATTGTCTAATGTAAAATACACATCAGAACGTACCATAAGAATGATGCCAATTCTATTCAGTTTTGTGTAATTGATAAAGCTATTCTAGGTCTAAGAAAAGGTGATTTAGATCATCTTTTACATCAGAAGGAGTCTAAATGGATTCACCAATCAAAAACAGAGAGTCCAAGAGGGCTTAATGAAGGCTTTTCCTTTACCTCCTTTATTTAAGGTGGATATGATGAGAATAGAGATAAAAGGAAAATAACCGCGAGACGACTGTAAACTAGTGAAAATAAACAGACTCACGGATTAATCACATATCTACTTTATTGGTATCATTTAAATGTACTGGAACTTGTATAACAACTATATAATCTGCGAAAAGGAAGGAAACATTTTTTTTAATGATCTATGTAGACACAATATGCCACCAATGTATTTATGATGATGTAAATATGTTATACTATGATGAAATAGTAATATATATTAAGATAGACCATTAGATCATTTATGAACAAAAATATACTATTATGTGATCTAGTTAATGTTTCATCTCAGAGTTTCAAATTGAACCAAGTTTTCCAAATACAATTAGAGGGGATATAATGTTCAAAATATGTTATACACTTTATTATACAACTCAATTATTTACTATTGAGTGCAAAATATATGTCAAATTAATAAATGTATCAATGCTTAATTCTTATCACTGTGATCACTTGAATATAGATAGATTCTAATAATTAATAACCCCTAATCATACATCCATACACTAAGTAAATGCACACAGGAACCAATTTTGTTCACTACACTTTCTTCATTTTCATCACACAAATAGCAATTAGCACAAGTAGAGTTTTTTCTCATTTCAATCTTGTATTTTTTTCACACTATAAACATTTAATAATATAGTTTACACAAATATATCACAATTTATCATTGTTTATTATTTTGTATTTATTGTTTTCGTAATATTAATTTCATATTTATTTATTTGATTTCCCCTCTGCAACTTGGGAAACAAATATTATACTATCACATTTGAGCTTCTTATTACTATTATAGTATAATGTAAGCGCTAAACGGTCATATTGTTTAAGGTTAACTACCTATATGCAATTACCACTAGTATTACAATATAATATTCTTTCTTTTTTGTATTTTAGAGCATGGACAATAGCGCTGACATGCAAACGCAACACATTGTGATATGTCTAAGTTCAAAATTAGTTTTATTTAGCTACAAACAATATGACAACTGCACATTTTAATATATTTTACTTGTGGAGCATGCACAATAGCACAGAGCACAAGCCAACTTTTTTGCCCTATAGGATTGGTACAACACACGGGAACAGAGGTATTTATTTAAACCCCAAAAGAGCGACGTTTTTTCTCTAACACAATTAGCCTTTGATAAAACCCATGCAAGTGTAAAATGGTTTTCATCTAAAACGGTCATGTCCAGATATTAACATAGGTTGTCGCAGTTACCACTTGCTAGCTTGCGCTAGTAGCCACAACACTAGGACAGTTGTCCTTGATATATATATATAATTGCTAGTTTAATTATAGTGATATGCTTCAATATGGATAAGGTCCCAACTTTGAGGACATAAGGCTAAACATGAATCTTACTTTTTAGCAGTATGGATGTTGATTACTTAATTTAAATTGTGTTTAGTGGAAATTGCATTTTAATTTTTGAAATATTTTGAGTATGTATCTGGCAGATATTACCATTACATACAGGGTACACAGCTAGCTTGTGGGGCATACTATAGCCCCTAAGAGAGGAGGTCTCAGGAAGAGACATAGTATTCCGGCTCCAAATAGGAGTTCCTCAACTCACAATTTGGTCATTTTGTCCTGGTAATGGTTGTTGTTTAAGGCATCTTAGCCAGCTTAATGGGCACACCATAGCCCTTTAGTCTGGAGGTCTCTGAAACGAGACATAGGGATGTTACTCCTGGCGTAGTCATATTTTCTATTTTATATATGTATTGAGAACTATTTAAATGCAAAGTTATTTTCTGATAATAACTATTGTGGAATAAACAGTTGGAACCATATCAGGATTGTATGCTTGAGCTCACTGAGGAGTGTTATTCAATATATCCTACTAAATAACATAAACCCATTATTGGGGTTTGTTAATTTGTTGGCAATACACATCCCTATCATATAATTGTTATTATTATGAGATGGTCTTACCTTGTAGAGTGTCGTATTTTAATAGCGCCGTCATTTATTTGCTAGCATTAATACAGGTTTACCTATTTTGTTGATTGTAATGTAAAATACTCGTAAAATATTTTAATGATTGATCACAGTAATTAATATGCTGGTCTCAAAACTGTTGTGGTAGATTCTTAGGACTAGAGATCATGTATCCTGATTTAAAGATCATCATATTAATATTTACATATTATTTATTGTAACTGTCAGGATATAATATTTTGTTCTGTTATTTAACATTAAAATATATGCCATACTGTGTATTATTACTGTGTCTCTCGGGATTATAGTAAATGTGCTGTATATTTCTGTTGATACATACACACAAAGAAAGAAAAATTATTAGGAGTTGATTGATAGCTCATAATATAAGTTACCTATCATTAAAATCTAACATTACCTAGTCACCAAAAGTATTTGTTTTTACCAACTTAACAATAAAAGGGCCAGAATGTAAAAAAAATAATACATGTATTCGTTCCATTTTTATGGAAAGAATCAGCTCTGAAAGTAAGATAGAACTACACAGCAAAGTGCATAGAAAAGGTAACAAATTAAAGGCTGAGTTTAGTTACCGTATATACTCGAGTATAAGCCAAGTTTTTCAGCCCTTTTTTTAAGGCTGAAAAGAGCCCTCTCGGCTTATACTCGAGTCACCACCCCCGTGTCTCTCTTTCCCCCTGTGTCTCTCTTTCCCCCCCCCATGGCTCTTTCCCTCCCCCTCTCTTATCATCCTCAACTCCCCATCCTAAACCCCCCCCTCATCATAAACCCCCCTCCTCATCCTAAAACCCCTCCTCACTTTATCCCTCTAATTACCTCCCCCTCTCCCTTTCCCCTAACTTACCTTCCATCTGCAGCTGCTCCTCCGCTCCTCTGTGCTCCTTCCGGCTGCGTCGGGACACGGCATATGCTTCTTTCTCTCAGACATGCTTGAATTCCGCCTTTGTTTGTCCCTGAAAGGATATTCTGTAAAATAGTGTGTTCCTTTATTATGTCCTACTTCTAATCAAGGCATCTTTTTTTTGCATTTATTTATTTCTGAAATATAAGTTCCTCATAAATGTTATTAAATTCTTTATTAATGTGAAAGACCGCTGGATAGATAGATAGATAGATAGATAGATAACCCTTTTGTCTAATGTATAATACACATCAGAACGTACCATAAGAATGATGCCAATTCTATTCAGTTTTGTGTAATTGATAAAGCTATTCTAGGTCTAAGAAAAGGTGATTTAGATCATCTTTTACATCAGAAGGAGTCTAAATGGATTCACCAATCAAAAACAGAGAGTCCAAGAGGGCTTAATGAAGGCTTTTCCTTTACCTCCTTTATTTAAGGTGGATATGATGAGAATAGAGATAAAAGGAAAATAACCGCGAGACGACTGTAAACTAGTGAAAATAAACAGACTCACGGATTAATCACATATCTACTTTATTGGTATCATTTAAATGTACTGGAACTTGTATAACAACTATATAATCTGAGAAAAGGAAGAAAACATTTTTTTTAATGATCTATGTAGACACAATATGCCACCAATGTATTTATGATGATGTAAATATGTTATACTATGATGAAATAGTAATATATATTAAGATAGACCATTAGATCATTTATGAACAAAAATATACTATTATGTGATCTAGTTAATGTTTCATCTCAGAGTTTCAAATTGAACCAAGTTTTTCAAATACAATTAGAGGGGATATAATGTTCAAAATATGTTATACACTTTATTATACAACTCAATTATTTACTATTGAGTGCAAAATATATGTCAAATTAATAAATGTATCAATGCTTAATTCTTATCACTGTGATCACTTGAATATAGATAGATTCTAATAATTAATAACCCCTAATCATACATCCATACACTAAGTAAATGCACACAGGAACCAATTTTGTTCACTACACTTTCTTCATTTTTATCACACAAATAGCAATTAGCACAAGTAGAGTTTTTTCTCATTTCAATCTTGTATTTTTTTCACACTATAAACATTTAATAATATAGTTTACACAAATATATCACAATTTATCATTGTTTATTATTTTGTATTTATTGTTTTCGTAATATTAATTTCATATTTATTTATTTGATTTCCCCTCTGCAAATTGGAAAACAAATATTATACTATCACATTTGCGCTTCTTATTACTATTATAGTATAATGTAAGCGCTAAAAACGGTCATATTGTTTAAGGTTAACCACCTTTATGCAATTACCACTAGTATTACAATATAATATTCTTTCTTTTTTGTATCTTAGAGCATGGACAATAGCGCTGACATACAAACGCAACACATTGTGATATGTTTAAGTTCAAAATTAGTTTTATTTAGCTACAAACAATATGACAACTGCACATTTTAATATCTTTTACTTGGGAGCATGCACAATAGCGCAGAGCACAAGCCAACTTTTTTGCCCTATAGGATTGGTACAACACACGGGAACAGAGGTATTTAAACCCCAAAAGAGCGCAATTAGCCTTTGATAAAACCCATGCAAGTGTGAAATGGTTTTCTTTTAAAACGGTCATGTCCAGATATTAACATAGGTTGTCGCAGTTACCACTTGCTAGCTTGCGTGAGTAGCCACAACACTAGGAGAGTTGTCCTTGATATATATAAAATTGCTAGTTTAATTATAGCGATATGCTTCAATATGGATAAGGTCCCAACTTTGAGGACATTAGGCTAAACATGTATCTTACTTTTTAGCAGTATGGATGTTAATTACTTATTTTAAATTGTGTTTAGTTGACATTGCATTTTAATTTTGAAATATTTTGAGTATGTATCTGGCAGATATTACCATTACATACAGGGCACACAGCTAGCTTGTGGGGCATACGATAGCCCCTAAGAGAGGAGGTCTCAGGAAGAGACATAGTATTCCGGCTCCAAATAGGAGTTCCTCAACTCACAATTTGGTCATTTTGTCCTGGTAATGGTTGTTGTTTAAGGCATCTTAGCCAGCTTAATGGGCACACCATAGCCCTTCAGTCTGGAGGTCTCTGAAACGAGACATAGGGATGTTACTCCTGGCGTAGTCATATTTTCTATTTTATATATGTATTGAGAACTATTTAAATGCAAAGTTATTTTCTGATAATAACTATTGTGGAATAAACAGTTGGAACCATATCAGGATTGTATGCTTGAGCTCACTGAGGAGTGTTATTCAATATATCCTACTAAATAACATAAACCCATTATTGGGGTTTGTTAATTTGTTGGCAATACACATCCCTATCATATAATTGTTATTATTATGAGATGGTCTTACCTTGTAGAGTGTCGTATTTTAATAGCGCCGTCATTTATTTGCTAGCATTAATACAGGTTTACCTATTTTGTTGATTGTAATGTAAAATACTCGTAAAATATTTTAATGATTGATCACAGTAATTAATATGCTGGTCTCAAAACTGTTGTGGTAGATTCTTAGGACTAGAGATCATGTATCCTGATTTAAAGATCATCATATTAATATTTACATATTATTTATTGTAACTGTCAGGATATAATATTTTGTTCTGTTATTTAACATTAAAATATATGCCATACTGTGTATTATTACTGTGTCTCTCGGGATTATAGTAAATGTGCTGTATATTTCTGCTGATACATACACACAAAGAAAGAAAAATTATTAGGAGTTGATTGATAGCTCATAATATAAGTTACCTATCATTAAAATCTAACATTACCTAGTCACCAAAAGTATTTGTTTTTACCAACTTAACAATAAAAGGGCCAGAATGTAAAAAAAATAATACATGTATTCGTTCCATTTTTATGGAAAGAATCAGCTCTGAAAGTAAAATAGAACTACACAGCAAAGTGCATAGAAAAGGTAACAAATTAAAGGCTGAGTTTAGTTACCGTATATACTCGAGTATAAGCCAAGTTTTTCAGCCCTTTTTTTAAGGCTGAAAAGAGCCCTCTCGGCTTATACTCGAGTCACCACCCCCGTGTCTCTCTTTCCCCCTGTGTCTCTCTTTCCCCCCCATGGCTCTTTCCCTCCCCCTCTCTTATCATCCTCAACTCCCCATCCTAAACCCCCCCTCATCATAAACCCCCCTCCTCATCCTAAAACCCCCTCCTCATCCTAAACCCCCTCCTCACTTTATCCCTCTAATTACCTCCCCCTCTCCCTTTCCCCTAACTTACCTTCCATCTGCAGCTGCTCCTCCGCTCCTCTGTGCTCCTTCCGGCTGCGTCGGGACACGGCATATGCTAATGACGTGACGTCACATGCCCGTCACGTCATTAGCAATGGCCGGGTCAAGACGCCGCCGGAAGGAGTTCGGAGGAGCGGAGGAGCAGCTGCAGCTGGAAGGAGGATGAGGAGGGGGGTTGAGGATGTGGATGGGGTGGTTGAGGATGAGGATGGGGGGTTGAGGTGGGAGGTTAAGAAGGGGGGTTGAGGAGGGAAGTTGAGGATGAGGAGGGGGGTTGAGAAGGGGGGTTGAGGAGGGAGGTTGAGGAGGGAGGATGAGGATAAGGAGGGGGGTTGAGGAGGGAGGATGAGGAGGGGGTTGAGGAGAGAGGATGAGGGTTGAGGACGGTGTTGAGGAGAGTGATAAGGGGGTGGGAAAGAGACACAGGGAAGGGAGAGGGGTAGGACACACAGGGGAGGAAGAGAAAGGAAAGAGACACAGGGGAGGGGAGGGTGAGAGAGACACATGGGAGGGAGAGGGGGAAGAGACACAGGGTAGAGAGAGGGAGGACACAAGAAAGGGGCACAGAGGGCACAAAATAGGGGGACACAGAAGGCACAAGAGGGACACAGGGGGCAGCACATTTCCCACCCTCGGCTTATACTCGAGTCACTACGTTTCCCAGTATTTTGTGGTAAAATAGGTACCTCGGCTTATACTCGGGTCGGCTTACACTCGAGTATATACGGTATTTAGTTTGCTAGTTATATATTTTTATTAATCAAAATACAATTTAGAAAATTATGATAGGCCAGTGATCCTAGACAGGGAACTTTGTATGTAACACTCTCTAAATATTTCCCTTTTATAATATGCTTAATAAATTATGTATTTATGGGTAAAATAATTTTATTCTTACATAAATCCAAAAATTACTAATGTAGCTACTGTATATACTCGAGTATAAGCCATGTTTTTCAGCCCTTTTTTTAAGGCTAAAAAGGGCCCCCTCGGCTTAAACTCGAGTCACTCCCCCTAGTGTCTCTCTAACCCCCCCGTATCTCTCTACCCTCCTGTGTCTCTCTAAACCCCCCTGTGTCTCTCTACCCCCCTGTGTCTCTTTCCCTCCCCCTCCTCATTCTCAACCCCCCTCATATGCTAATGACGCGGCACGCATGTGACGTCACATGCGCGCCAGTGGTCAAGACGGAGCAGAGGCCAGAGAAGAAGCAGGTAAGTGAGGGGGAGGTATTTAGAGGGGAGACAGTGAGGAGGCGGTTTAGGAGGGGGTTGATGAGGAGGAGGGGGGTTGAGGTTGAGGGGGGGTGAGGAGGGGGTTGATGAGGAGGAGGGGGGTTGAGGATGGGGGTTGAGGAGGGGGTTGATGAGGAGGAGGGAGGTTGATGAGGGGGTTAAGGTTGAGGGGGGGTTGAGGAGGAGCAGGGAGGTTGAGGTTCAGGAGGGGGGTTGAGGTTGAGGGGGGGTGAGGAGGGGGATGAGGATGGTGGGTTGAGAATGAGGATGGGGTGGTTGAGGAGGGGGGTTGAGGATGGGGGTTGATGTTGAGGAGGATGGTTAAGGTTGAGGAGGGTGAGGAGGGGGTTGAGGATGGGGAGGTTGAGGATGGGGGGTTGAGGGGGGGGATGAGGATGGGGGGTTGAGGAGTGAGGTTGAGGGGGGTTGAGGAGGGAGGATGAGGAGGGGGTTGAGGATGAGGAGGGGGTTGAGGATGAGGAGGGAGGTTGAGGATGAGGAGGGAGGTTGAGGTTATGGAGGGAGGTTGAGGTTATGGAGGGAGGTTGAGGTTATGGAGGGGGGTTGAAATTATGGAGGGGGGTTGAGGTTGAGGATGAGGATGAGGAGTGGGGTTGAGGAGGGAGGTTGAGAATGAGGAGGGGGGTTGAGGAGGGTGATAAGGGAGGGGGGAAGAGACACAGGGAAGGGAGAGGGGAGAAGAGGCACGGGAGAGAGAGGGGGGACACAGGGGGCAGCACATTTCCCACCCTCGGCTTATACTCGAGTCACTCATTTTACCCAGTATTTTGTGGTAAAATAGGTGCCTCGGCTTATACTCGGGTCGGCTTATACTCGAGTATATACGGTATTTGCTTAAAATTCCAAACATTCTCATAGTGTACATGCGAGTGTCAGACTGGAATATATTACCAGAATGTATTGATCAATACCTCTTCTGGATCGCTATCTTTTTGTCGTGAAGGACCTTGTGTACATCAATGAAACTGTGAGCTATACCATGTAGGGTCACCCAAGATGGGCGGTCATAACGGCGAGATCAGACACATTGTGATCAACTGGAGAAGGCACTGGCAACCCACTCCAGTATCTTTGCCAAGAAAACCTTATGGATAAACACAACCAAGGCCCTGTGTGCTTCGGTTCATAAGGTCACTGAGAGTAGGAGACGACTGCATGATAAAACAACAAATTGGTAATTGTTTCCTAATGTTATACAGTACCTTTAGCTTTGTTCAAATTTTATTTTATGTTCTGACACAGCTTTACATTTTACTGAAGAAGGAATGACGGAATATAATAACAAGATTCCTTCCGCTTTATTTGTCCATCAAATCCTTATCATGGTTAAATTTAGGAATGGGCTTCTAGACTATTTGTACCTTCAAATTATAACTTGCTATGATTGAAATACAATGGCTTAAAACTACACTGTAAAGGATTTTTTCTTTATAGATGAGATAATTGTATTCATTATTTTTTTTTTTTTACATAAGAGTGATAACTTATAATGACCCCTTATGACATGTTCAGCTAGTCAGCCAATCAAGGCAATCAAAAATAACATCTCAAGATGTATTTTTCCCATGATGCCAATGTCTTTTTCTGTCTGGATAATCTGTTTTACCCTTGATTGGCTAATAAATAAAGTGGTTAGGGAGGCAAAGGGCAGATGCTAGACGAGCAGAGGAACCGTGAAACTGTGTAAGACAACTGAAATGTAAGTTATCAAGCATTTTAATAAATGCAGCATTCCTTCTAATTGCTGTAAAGAAAAACGCCTCTCAAGTGTCCCTTTAATGGAGTGCAAGGCTGAGGAGATGTGAGAGAGGCTGATGGTGCCAACAAGGCCTTGCGAGCAGACAGCCTGGACCTCCAGCACGGGACGAAAATACCTTTATGGAAGGTTGAGGAGGGGAGAGATGGGGGGATGGAGATAACGGCAACTTTGTGAGCAGATAGCCCAGACCCCCCAGACGTGACGCAGACCACCTTCATGGAAGGTTAAGGTGAGGTGAGAGAGGCTAACACGGATGTGGATGCTGTAGAGATCATCAGACCAGTGGGAACAGAGAAGCAGCTTGAAAAGAGCACGCCAGTAGACAGCCTGGAATTTCTAGTCATGATGCAGACAACCTTCAAGGAAGCCTGCGGTAATATTTATCCTGTTTTTTCCCCGCCGAGAGGGAGAGTACTTGTATCCTCACGATTTAAGACTGTCGCCCATGGGGTAATGTTGAAACAGAACATGAGATATTTTGTTTTTCTTCCTCCTCTCTCACCCCAATTCTGGATTTTACAAGCAGCTGTTTACATATTATAAGAGCAGCAGCTACAGGGGTAAGTAAGGGATATTAATCCAAACCCTATAAAAACAGAGCTGAAGCTTAATAACAACACTCATGGACTCATAAGTCACTTCTTGGAATTATGTAATTTTGATAAGAAGATATATATGAGGAATAATACTTATTGCAGCACCCCATGAATAGAGAGAAACTGGATCAGAGGTTTAAAAAACCCTAATGGTTTAGCACAATCGAACAATTAAACTCCAAAACCTGTGAGTGAGAAGCCTTTATGTGATACAATCTTCTCTGTGAAGGAAATATATGGAATTGGACTAATCTTACATTAAAAGTGGATCCTAAGATGTAAAGACGTGGAAGAATTGTCTCAAAGAGATAAGAGAACTATTATACTCATTACTCTTAAAAAAAAAAAAAAATATATATATATATATATATATATATATATATATATATATATATAAATAAAAAATACATTTAGTATAACAAATGTGTTGACCATGAGCAAATTAATGTGGATATCCCAGGATTTGAGATTTTATGTTACTGATATTATCACTGATTGATATTTGCTGGAAAGTGGTGTTGGGAAATCAAATCCAGCCATGTATAATAACTGTGAAAAGTCTTAAAGAATTTTGTGTAGTTGGATATATGACTAGATTTTGTATATTAACTCTGAGTGGGCAGGAAAGCTAAGTTCAAGGATTATCGAATTTGAATATAACCAATAGAGGGTATAAATCCTAGTATTCCTACATATAATGGCCACAATTAAAAAGAGAGATAATCAAACAATAAAAAGTAAAAACAGACATTATCTAAAAACATAAAAGGAAATCATCCTAAAGATGTGATTGTAAGATTTGGAAATTATAAAGACAAAGAACTACTGATGAAAGTCTCCTTTGAGAAAAAATATTTTAATACACCCTATGAGAACATTAAATTGTTCCCAGATCTCTTCACAGAGACTTTAATACAGCATAGAGAACTTGGTGAAATTATGAGGACATTAAGACATAATAAAATTGATTACAAATGGGGATTCCCAACTAAATTAATAATTTAATTCTCTGATGCAAAACATATAGTTAATTCCTCTCAAGAAGGCATTAACCTTCTTGAAAAATGGCAGATATCCCTGATAGGTAATGGTTAATTAGAAGGAAGCAAATGATGGGGAAAGAAGGATAATTCATGAAAATATGTTGTTTAATTTTACAGATAAGTGTTAATTAAAAAGAAAAAGGAAAGTGAGGTAAAGTGCCTCATTATAGTTAATAGTATGGAATCAATATTGATTATTGAAAATGATACACATATTAAAAGGGAATAGAATTAAAAAAGGCGAAAAATAATACTTTTGAATTCACACTTTAGATAAGAAGTTATAAGTAAAACTTTAAAATAAAAGAAGTAAAACATTATTGTTTCACACTACGTAAATTCAATTTAAAATATTTAAAATTCACGCAAATTGTTCTGTGGTTGCTTACAAATGTGGATTCCCAATGAATACTTACATAAGGTAACAACTTTATAGAATTGTGGTTTCACACACGATAAAACTAATCTCTTTGCCCTCCTCTCTCCCCCTACCTCCTCGCTCGTCTTTTTCCTTGTCAACAGGGAGGAGTGAGCCGGGAGGGGGGAGAGGGGAAGAGAAGGGAGCACACTTTGTAATGGTGATAGTATTGTAAAGATACTCACTTAGTATATTCACTTATAAAATATGTTAACACTAATTGAATATAAGCTCACTTTCAAAATGAATTTCGGGACAACACTAAGAAATTAAATAAGTTAAGAATGTGTTGTAAAATATGAAATAAAAAAGCCCTAGGTTAATATTGAATTCCATGCTAGAAGAGAGTAACAAAACTTCCTAAAGAAAAAGAGAAATGAAAAATGTTCATAATTGTTTATATCTGTTGGAAAATGTAAGATTAGATATTTAATGCATAAATAGGAAAATTAAATATCTGAGTTAATTTTACTCTTTAATGGGAACAATACGATTTGATGGATATGTTTTAATGCATAAATGATTGTACAGAATATTTATTTAAACATGACTTATGAAATAAAGGGGGAGAAAGATTATTGGAGAATACCATAAGTTATTAAGCCTGGGGGAACCACCTATTGGCGCCTAGGTGCTCAACACTATTGTGTTTGATGCCACCATTTTGTGGCCCCATAGCCAGGTTTGTTTTGCCAACAGGTTGAGGTGCCGGGAGATGGGAGGTAATTATCCTAATTTTGAGAGGAACAAACAAGATGTGGATGTTATGTATTATATGTTGTATTTGTTATGGACGTAGAGCAAGCTTTTCGGGGGGCTGGAAAATGATGGATTTCTTGCTTAATTCCATCCATAATTAAATATGATGCTTAAATTCATTTCACAAAACGTGCAAGAACTGAATCATCCAGCTAAACATAAAGCAGTGATCCAGTGTTGTTTAGAGGAAAAGGCTGATGTGCTTTGCATACCGGAAACACACTGGCAAACTGGAAAGGTACCTAATTATATCAATAGTATGTATCCTATAGCTTATAATTCTACATTTCTTATTAAATCAAGGGGAACTTCAATCCTCTTTCATAAGAACTTGAAAATAGAGGAAGAATATACCCATATAGGTCAAGGAGGCAGATTAGTAATATGGACAGGTAATATTAATGACAAAAAATACACAATTGTTGATTTATATGTGCCTAATAAAGCACAAAATATTTTTTTAAATAAGACATTTAAACAATTTCAGAAATATTCTAGTGGTAATAAAGTAGTAATATACAGTGACTTTAATATATGCCCAGAGGAACAACTAGATAGGAAATTAAGTAAAAATTCCAAAATAGATCATCAAGCTAGAAGAAATTCCAAACTTTTGCAAGAGGGAATTGCAAGATTTAATCTCTTTGATGCCTGGAGGGTTTACTACCATCCAGGATAAAGAGACTATACACATTATTCCCACAGGCACCAATCATATTCTAGGTTGGACTTCTTCTTGGTTGATATAAAAACTTTGGAAAAAATAAGTGAAATAGAAATAGTACCAATAGCATGGGCAGACCATGGTATGGTCAAACTGAGTCTTAAAACTGGTCAAATTAATAGGCACAATAAAACTTAGAAGCTTGATTCTGTATTTATAAATAGTCCTAATAATAAGAAAATAATAGATGAATTAACCCAGTTTTTTTAAATAAATAAAATTATTATAGTACTCTCTATAACATGGAAAAAGAGAAAAACTTAATTAAACCTTCAACTCAAGAAATTAGCGATTTTTTAGATCAAATAAAATTACGGTACCTAAATTAACATTAGCCGAAATGAACACCTTAAATCAAGAAATTACGGCAGAAGAAATCATACTAGCTATATCAGAATTAAATTCACACTGCCCCTGGCCCGGACGGCTTTAACAATTAAAAAAAAAATGTTCAATCTATATTATTAAAACATTTGGGAAATGTCTTTAATGAAATAAAACAAAAGGGAAAATCCCCACGTGAAATGTTGGAAGTATTGGTTGTAGATATTTCTAAACCTGATAAAGATCTGAGCGATTATAAAAAAAATTGCCCCATATCTCTCTTAAACACGAATATAAAGCTTTACGCTAAAATTCTGGCTCAAAGATTAAATTCAGTAATAAATAAATTAATTGCAGTAGAACAAGCAGGCTTTGTAGTAGATAGACAGGGGACACATAACACAAGGAAGCTAATTGACCTCTTGGCATATGCAAAGAGTAATAAGATCCCAATGGTCACAATGTCTCTTGATGCTGAAAAAAACTTGTATCGGAGTTCATGGAACTAAAGCTATTAAAATTTTGATTAGGTGAATTTGCCACTAAATCAATAAAGGTCCTATATGAACTCCCATCCGCCTCTGTCGTCGGCTTTGGATATAAGTCAGATAGATTGAATATATTAAATGGCACTAGGCAGGGTTGTCCCCTGTCTCTGATAATTTTTGCTCTGGTCATTGAGACATTAGCAGCACTGATAAAGTCTACTAGGGACATTAAAGGAATTAAAATCGATGAAGAGGATCATAAAACCATCCTCCACGACGATGATGTGATGTTGACTTTAACAGACCCAATAAAATCAATAAGATACTTACAAAAAATAATAGACAAATACAGTGCTGTCTCGTATTACAAGTTAAGCGCGTTAAAAACAGACTTAGTGATAAATATTCTATAAAGTCAGGAATTTGAAGAATTAAAAAGGAAATTTCAATTTAATTGGCAAAAAAATTATGTAACACACTTAGGAATTGGACTTAACAATAATATAGACCAAATTGTTACAGTAAACTACAAAAAATTATATTAATTTAGGAAATGTTACAGAAATGGCAGAATAGCAGCTATCAGGATGACCATACTTCCTAAATTTAATTATTTGGTAAGAAGTATTCCAATTTTATTATCTAATTTGATCAATAAATGTATACATAATTGAAGAAAACCACAAATACAATTTTCGATAATTTCTAGACATTATAATAGGGGTGGATTATCGTTCCCAGATATTAAAACTTATCACAATGCTGTTATGTTATCCCATTTAACACAATGGAATATTTCTGATACAAGTATCGGATGGATGCAAATAGAAAATCAAAGTGTAGAAAAACTAAGTGTTAAGGACTTATTATGGTAGAATAAATATAATGGGGAAAATAAGAAAGGGAGCCATTGTAGTAGAAAAACTCTAGAAGTTTTTGTGTAAATTAAATAAAAAACTGGAAATAGCTAAATACCCTAGTCCCTTGACTCCAATATTGACACTAGCTGAGAAACTAGATTTTCCTAAATTGCAACTATGGTCTAAGTGGGGAATTCAATATATGTCACATCTATATACTGAAAACTTAGTGAAACCTTTTAAGATTCTACAAGAATATTTCAGCATACCTTCCCACTTTTGGCTAGACTACTATAATCTACTCTTTAAATGATCAGAATCTAATTATAACTCATATAGACAGAGAGAAAATACCTCTTTTGAAAAATTATGCCTTTTAAAAAAAAGTTCCTAATATCTAATTGTTAATGTATCTTGAAGGACAAGAATGAAGGGGGTAAAACGAGCAATATGAAAATATGGGAAAAAAATATAGGTAAGACTTGGAAACATGAAAAATGGTTTAAAGCACTGGAATTAATTGATAATTATATAAAACAATCTCCAACGAGGGAAGTGTGCTGTAAGGTCCTTAACAGATGTTACCTTTCTCTAGTTAATATGTCCAAATTTTCAGTTATAACTAGTAACGATGAGTGCTGGAGGATGTGTGGGCCAAGAGGAACATTCTATCATTTGTGGTGGGAATATCCACAAATTCAAACTTTATGGAAAATATGCTTTGAAAAGATATCCAAAATAATTAAAATCCACGTTGCCCCATCCCCAGAGATTGCGCTACTCCATATTTTAGCTAATACAATATCAATAGATAAGAAAGCACTCTTTTTGCAAATAATTTCAACAATAAAATTACTGATAGCAAGAAAATGGAAACAAACACAACTACCTACTTGGAATGAGGTTAAATGTGTTATAAAGAAAAATTATCAGTTAGAAACAGAAGCAATTGCTATAGGATTATCAAGAAAGATATTAATAAAATAGAAAAAATGGCGAGATTTGCACAGAGAAAAATAAGTAATATAATCAAAGATAAAGATTGAATAAGGAAGCTGAAGAGAATCAGTCTGAGCACAGGGAAATTAGATCTTATATTCGCCCCTGCTTGGAGCTTCGTTCCGCGTCCATGTGTTGTATGTTTGTCTTTTTGTATTTTGTTTTTGCATGTATTAAGTCTAACTACATTAAAGTAAAAATCTGTAATTTGAAAAATAAATAAATACATAAACATTAATTACAGTTATCTTATTTCCACCACCACATTCTCTATAGGAGCCCAGATGGATCCTCTTCAAGTGACCAGTCTGATAAACCAGTCGGTCTATCTATCAAACTACTTGAACCTGACACTTCCTGTATTGGAGGTTTCCTGGCATTTTAAGCGCAATGGAAAAAGAGTCAAAGTGGCAAAATTTGATCTAAATTTTAAGGTATACCCTCTATTTACCAATCGCCTGGAAGCCACTAATAATGGCACAACATTAAGGATCATAGGACTGAGAATGGAGGACAGTGGGATCTTCACTGCAACTATTACACTTACTGACCTAAATACAGAGAAACTGACATTTGATCTCACTGTGTACGGTATGTATTCCCTAAATATAGAAATCTGGTAGTGAGAAGACACATGGATCCCAGACGATTTACACATTTGGATAAATCATCTATATATTGTTTTCAGAAAGTGTGAAAACAGAGTAATGAATATAGGTAATTTATTAAAGATTGTATCTTAAATGTTATATTCAATTGAATAACTAAGAGGTTCAGTAGCACATAATAAGCTCTTATTTAACAACTAGCCACTTGCCCAACAAAAATGAAAGCCTTGCAATGCTGTTGTTTGCCACACAATACAAGGCTCTCCCCACCCCTCTAACTTGCGGGCCTTGTGATGAGTGCCATCTCCCCCCCCCCCCTACTTTACAGGCCTTGCACGCCTCCCATGTCTCTTTGCCCCCTCTCCCTGCCCTGATTTTCCCCTTATCTCCCTTCACTGTGTCTCTTTCCCCCCCTGTGTCTCTTTGCCCTGCTCTCCCTCCTCTTTGTCTCTTTCCCCCCCACTCACTCCCATATGTCTTTTTCCCCCCTCTCCATGCACTGTGTCTTTCTCCCCCCTCCCCCTTCCCTGTGCTGTGTGGAAACATTTGCGGGCTTGGGGAAATTTATCAATCCCACCCCCCTCTACTTTACAGGCCTTGTTTGCCTCCTGTGTCTCTTTGCCAACCTCTTCCTGACCTTTTTTTTTACCTTATCTCCCTCCTCTGTGTCTCTTTCCCCCCACTCCCTCCCCTGTGTCTCTTTTCCCCCTCTCCCTCCCCTCTTCTGTGTGGAAACATTTGCAAGCTTGGGGAAATTTATCAATTAGAGTTATGGCCTTGAAAAACGTTAACGTTTTTAACGGCCGCCAATTTTATTCAAGGCCGTAATTGAAGAGGAAATTAGCTTGCAACCTCACGGCCTCAAGGGGAGGTGGGGAGCCCATAAGTGAGGTTGCAAGCTAATTTCCTATTTAATTGGCGTCTTTTGGCGGCCTCTCAAAGGCTTACGAGCTTAAAAAAAATGGCGCCAGTTTAATCTGAGTTACAGCTTGGAAAAAAAACATGAAAAAAAAACGGCGGCCATTTTTTGTTCGGACCCTCTCCACCTCTCTACCTTGCGAGCTTCACTATGAGCACCATGGCACTCATTGTGAGCCTCTCCCCCCTCTAACTTGCGGGCCAAAGGCGCTCATTGCGGGCCTTCCCCCCTCTACTTTACAAACCTCGTGCTGAACGCTCGCGATGAGCACTCATTGCAGACCTTGGCAAACCAGTAACTTTCTGGCCTCAAGATGAGCATGCACAAGCCCGTAATTTTTAACATAGCGTTACAGACAGTTTTGTAATTACGACAACTATATATATGATATATCTTTTGGAGAACTAGATCTGAAGCTGGGCAAATGTTTCTAGAGAGTTAAAAAATATGAAATAGTCTAATTATGATGGCACAGCAAAGTACATATAAATGATTGTAATTGGAATTGGTTATTTAAAAAATGGAAGTAATAGATATTTAAGCTTGACCGTTAGGGTTTTGAAGCATAAGACCTCTCACTCTATAATTCTTTTTAGCTATGGCAATTAATAGATACTCAGTGGTGTGATAAAGAAGTGCATGCTCAGTTGATAATAATTAGAATAATAAAAATTGTGACTATTATTTATCCAGTTAGTTATACATGACTTTATCAGTACCTGCTGTGAGAATGTAATAATGGCCCCTTATAAACAGAGTTAGAGAGAGGGAGGTACTATATAAATAGTTAATGCTTAAAATACCCCTCAAAATCAATTATCTAATACTTTCACTCAAGATGTTTACTAACACCCAACTGAAATGATATTTACATAAATGTAACGAACTGTTAAAGATGTGAAAAGTTCTCTTTACAGTATTTTTCTCAACCTTGGGGTGGGGAGGGGATCTTGGATACGGACAAGATCTTAATTTTTTCTTACAAGGGACCAAGTGACAGATATCATACTTAGGTGTGTTGTCATTTATTTAGTCATTTGTTACTACCCTGGGATCAAAGGACTTGTAATAATTACTGATTAATCAGCCTAATTGTATATGAGAGCGATTGAAAAAAGCCATTATGTACTTTATGTTTTGTGGGTTTGGGGAGGAGGAGGTGCCCAGGTGTCCAGTAAGACTCTCAGATACCAGTGCAGCAGAGGGCTTCCTTTGGACTAAAGCTGCAAAAGTTAGTGCCAAATGGATCTACATAGAAGTATCCTGATTATCTTTGTTATGAGTAGGGGTATGGAAAAATGTTCTTGTTTTTTCATAGTCCATTAAATGTGGGCCATTCAATTATAAGAGTAATTTGGGCATGGATGGAGGAATAAAAAAATTTGGGGGAGATATAGTTTTAACAAGAAGAAGATCCAATCAGTGACGGTTATACAGGCTGCACACTTACTACTTAACATTGTAGCAGAGTGTAATTCCTTCAGTGTTGTCACATGAAAAAATATAATACAATATTTACAAAAATGTGAGGGGTGTACTCACTTTTGTGAGATACTGTACATAATAAAAAATCCAAAAGCATAAAACAGGCCTAGCTCTGTAAAAGCACTACCTCTGTTTCAGTAGCTCCCTCGCTACCGGGCCCACTCTCAGCTAATCCTGGCAGTGCATAAACAAAATACACATTACTATAAATTTAAATTATTATACTGGCCTTAATCCTTTGGAGTTCCACACTTTATTCTCTGGTTGTCTCTCTTCAGCTCCTATACACCTCTCTGAGTTAATCTCTGACAGCTCTCAAAAACAGCATACACATTTGTGAGTCTCTCAGCAAACTTCTTCTCAGTTTGCTCTTCTCAGCTTAGCAAAAGTGCAGGCCCCACAGCCTGTCTCAATTAGCCTTCCCCTGATGACTCACTTTCACTGCAGTTTATCAATTTGGAGCCACACTCATCTCTCTGAATGTCTCTTTTAAAGGCTGGAAACACCTCCTGGACAATTACATTCTTGCAGGATTTAACTCTTTCATTTCTCAGATCTTCAATGCTCTGTATCTACACCAACCTCTGGGGGCACATTGTCATAGTGTGGGGGGGGGGGAGCTTAACAACTACGTAATAACCTATCCGACTTCGGCTAGAAAAATGTAATTGTACCGACTACTGCAGGAAGCGCAACATGACCAACCTCTAGCCTCAAATCTACCAAACAACCAATTCCTACAACTTCAACAAATGATAACCGATTTAGCCACCTCTGGCCATTCCTTACAGGATACAATGTCCCACGTTGAAAATCCATCATCCGCACCGGCTTTGAAACCACTTCTAACCCCTCTGATAGAACAAGGTGAGACATCCCAGCCACCCCCGAACATCATGCCAATGCACTTTATCCCTGCTCACTTATGAAGAGACATTATCAAGGGAAGAGAGATCAATCTCGGCTCTATACTGTGCTCATCTACAGACACAACTGACTTGAAGACAATATCCCAAGGTGACATATCGGTCACTATTAACTATTAGATCTAAAGATCTCAGGCTCAACTTGAATCTTACTGTGACCGAGTTTGTTCTTGCATTTGACGTCATCTGCTCAGTGTACTCCCACTGATGACAGGAGCTTGAAGATTTCTTACCTCATCATAGATCTCACTTACCGGTATGGAGGGTACCTCTATTATGATTACCACAGGTCATTTGCCGCAAAGGTGGCTGCTGCTCAGAATCAGTTCAACTATCAATTGAATTGGCCTGCACCAGACCACAATCTGTTCTGCCATCATTTTGCTGGCATCTGTCCTCCTGTTTGCAAGCACTGCCAATTTCCCCTCTATAACACAACCTTCTGTCCAAACATCACACCTCAGTCACCTTAACCTAATCCAAACCCCACTACATCCCTCCTGGATACACCTCCACCATTGTGCCCCTCCAATGATCTCTTAGGAAGGCCAGTTCATTACCTAGGATCAACAGCCATTTGCAATAACTTCAATACTAGAGGCTGCAATTTTAGTGGCTGCCACCTACTCCATTTGTCACAAGGCACATGCAAAACCTATCTGCCCCACCATTAATCATCCAAAATGACAATTAGCCTTGGACTTACCCACCTTCACCAGATTCCTCAACAACCATCCATCATGACACTTAGTTAACTACCTAACCACTGGATTCACTGAAGGCTTTTTACATAGGGGTGTTGGCATTACCCCAGATTTCCTATGCATGCAACAATTTACTCTCCTCAGTACAGGCACAGTGAAAAGGCTCCTAGCAACAGAAGTCACCAAAGACTACCTACTGGGACCTTTCACGTTCACACCCTTCCCTGTGTGGAGGAGCAACCCTCTAGAAGGTTATTCCTACCTGGAAATATTCTAAAAAAAACATCTGATCATTGACTCATACACCTCTGCACGGCCAACTCATTCATAACATAAACTCACTAATACCATTAGAAGACTACTCTTTACAGTATGTATGCGTTGATGATGCCATTACCACCATTCTGACATTAGGTCACAGACGTTGGTTTCTAAGTCCGATATCCAAGAAGCCTTCAAGCAACTCCAAAGCAACCCAGACCTCTGGTATCTGCATTGGATGATACTTACTACTTTGCTCCCAAACTTACATTCTGTTCCAAAAGCAGCCTGAATATCTTTCACCAGTTTTTTGACGCCTTATGTGGTATTATACTAAACATCCTCAAGTGCCCAAACATAATACACTATTTAGATGACTTTCTCTTCATAGAACAACCTAATGCCCAATGTTCAAACCTCTGCAAGACCACTAAACTTTTTGACAAACTAAGTAAACAAGCAGCAGACAAGAAAGAAGGTCTCATTCAGGAGCTAGAATACTTAGGGATCATCTTGGACACAGTTCGATTGGAGTCCAGAATGCCCCAAAACAAACTGGAAAGACCCCAAAGCTTCATGCATGACATTTCAGAAGCAAATTCAACAAAAAACAGTCAAAAATCTCCAATGCTTACTCGTCCACCAAAATTCTGCCACAAGGTAGACTGTTTACAAGCAACCTCCTCGCCGATCTAACCAAAGCAGACAGTTAAAATGCCTCTGTTTCATTAAACTTATATTAAAGTGAGGTGGGTTATTAATTCATTTGATAGAGGAGAATTTATAGTGTCTGGAAAAAAAAATGTGTGTGAAAATATTCCAAAGTAAACAATGTTGACACCCCCTGAAATTCCCAGGGAAAATTAGCATAACTTATACAATGTTTCTTTTTTTTGCCTGGGGATTGTGCAGACATGCTCAGTTATCACCTGTAGTCTCCCCTACTGTGGGAAGTCACATAATGTCAGACACTTTCCTTTCCTTTATATTACTGGCCCTTCATTCACTGATTGTTTTATGTACATCCCAGGCGATACTCCCCCCAGCCTCAGAGAATTGCCCCACAGCCCCAGAAAATTGCCTCATCACTTCCCCCAGCCCCAGAGAATTGCCCCATCACCTCCCCCAGCCCCAGAGAATTGCCCCACAGAATTGCCTAGTGATCTCCCCCAGCCCCAGTGAATTGCTCCCCAGCCCCAGAGAATTGACCCCAACCCCAGAGAAATTCCCTGTGACCTCCACCAACCCCAAGAGAATTGCCCCCCACCCCAAAGAATTGCCCCCCAGTCCAATAGAATTGCCATGTGCCCTCGACCAACCCCAGAGAATTGCACCCCAGCGCCACAGAATTGCTCCGTGACATCCCTCAGCCCCAGGGAATTGCCCCCCAGAGAATTGACCCATCACCTACCGCAGCCCCAGAGAATTGCCCCCAGCCCTCAGAGAATTGCCCCGTGACCTCCACCAACCCCAGAGAACAAAAACATTGCGAGGCCCGCAACTTAGAGGGGTGAGAGCCTTGCATTGTGTGGCAAACAGCATTGCCAGCCTTCAAATTTTATTGCTGTCATTTTTGATGGGCAAGTAGCTAGTAATATATAAAAAATATAATTTTTCCATCAAAAAATATCTATACGTATCAGTCTTCTCCCTAGATTAATCTGATAGAAAATCTCGCAAAGGGTTTTCGTCATAAAGAGTAAATAATTTCAATTCACTTCAAGTCTTATTAACTGGCCAAAATACTTTCAAAATTTGAAGTCAAGATTGAAAATGTATCATTTGACCAATAGCCAATAATCATATAGGACTTCTCATAAAAATAGTTCCCAGCTAAGAGGTAAAGTAATTTCAGTTCCTTTGAAAACTTTGTGTCTGCCCATAGTTTTTCAAGCTGTATGATATCACAGTTGGACTTTTATCGTTTAACTAGTAGCCATTCAGGTTGTTTAAGTAATAAATCCACTTCCGGCCTTGGATTTAGCAAGTCTTCTACTGGGATATTCCACATTGCAAGCAGGTCTTTTCCTTCCTTTACAGAATTTATTTTATACCATTTAGATTGTCTTATAACCAACAAACCGGCAGGTTGTCTCCACTTGTAAATTATGTCATTTTGTCTCCGCGCTTGTGTGATCCCCTTATATTCTCTTCTTCTTAACAATGTATTAGGAGAAATGTCCATAAAATGTTTTATCTTTTCAAAAGATGGATCATAAACTTTCAGCTTGTAGCTAGCATTAACAATTGTACCTTTAAATGAGAGAAGGCGGAGCCTTACAATATTTCTTAGTCTAGAATTTTCTAGATTTAATGGTAGAGGTAGTTTGTGAAAAATATCTATAGTTTTTTCCTCCAAAGATAATGAGGGAACTAAGTGATTGAATAGACTTGTAATATATTTACCCAACTCCTCTTTGGGAATTGATTCTGAAATCCCTCTTAATCTAAGGTTTTGTCTTCTAGACCAGTTTTCTAAATTTGTAAGATTGTTATTTACCTCTGACAATTGAACTTCCAAGGCTTTTGTATAAGATACCAATACAGTTGGGTCGTTTAATAGTTTATCAAATTTGCCTTTTACTTCCTCTATTCTTTTTTTTTGTATTCATTAATTTTTATTAGATGGGAATTGGATTACATATCAGGTAAGACATAGCATACATCTCATTAACATCAGAATGAAATATATTTCCAAAACATATATATAATTAGCTGTAATCCTAGGTAACTCAGTTTCCCAACTCCTGACCAACATGGTTCCCTATTGTCTCCAGTCATTATCTTTTGTGTCTTATCATTGACTCTATATATTTACCCATATCTAGAGTCCCTTCTTAGTTTATATGGGAACCATCTTAGGTCAATTATTTTCTTTTTAACTTTTTAAATAATCAGTAATAACAAAGAGAAAAAAGAAACAAAAAACATTAAACAGTACAAATCACCATCAATACCTTTTGCCAGTGTTTGGTAGTCTTGCCAGTCCTTTCACTTTCCGGGCTTCTGCGCCTCCCGATGAAACTGGTCTCCACCTGGGTCCCCTTTCCTACCCACCTCTGTGTATGTATATAGGGAAGATTCCTAAATGACCTTCCATTCCATGTAATCTAACCAAAGCCCCCATACTTCCATAAAGCGATTCATGGAGTCTTCCAGAGAATGTGTACATTTTTTTGTTTGTAGCTATATAGTCTATTTTATTTATGATTACCTGTATATTTAGGTCCCCCCGCTTCCACTGTTTAGCTATATGAATTTTGGTAGCCAAATACAAAAATTGTAAAAGTTTATTTTGAGTGTGTGTGAGAGCGAGGCCACCGGAATTCCCAATAAACACATTTCCATAGTCTCTCGCATGGGGACACTAAACAATTTAGAAATACTTTCCAATATTAGTCTCACTCTCGGGTAGTACCACCACACATGAATAAATGAGCCAATGGAATTACAGCCCCTAAAGCAGTTTGGATCTGCCGAGCATTTCCACTTTGCTAATTTTTCTGGGGTGAGATAAGTACGGTGTAGCACCTTTACAGCTGTTTCAAGAATATTATGATTAAGAAACCCCCTATATATACTCCACCAGGAGATTTCCCATTTCTCCATGTCCCAATTCTCTGCCAGATACTTCTCCCACTGCCGCATGTACTTATCTTTGATTGATGGATCCAAGGAATTATATAGATCGTATATACCACTTATTATCTCCTAGATCCGATAACCAGGTTCCCCTGCAAAGGCCATGGGTTCTGACCATAGAGTCAATAAAGTGTTGAATGCAACGCAGTTTATAATGTTCATGCAGGGGTAAGTTAAAGGAGTCTATGTTTTCCTTATTGCTCAATAGCGTATCATCTTTGATCCAGGTTTCTAGCCTGTCCAACCCCCTCGATTTCAACCTAGAAAGTGAATCTTCACCAAAGCCCTTTGGAGATTGTGGGTGATGAAGAGTAGGGGTTAGATAGGAAGGTTATGAGAACAAAGTGGAGTGAACCCTCACCCATTTCTAGCATTGTATTGTATGATGTATAACTGGGTCTCTCATCTTATAGACCCAATGTGGAATTTTATCTAGCCAAATAAGAGTGTCCAAAGAGAATGGCGCTAATAAGTGGTCCTCCATAAAAACCCATGCCATTTGAAGTTGTGCCGAGTGGATAATAAGTATGAAAGAAAGTTGGCTGGCCGTATAATATTTTCCCAAATCAGGGAGTGATAGTCCTCCTTTTGATTTATGCTTAAACATTAATATCTTATTGATCCTCGCTGGTTTGTTCTGCCAAATAAATAATAATAATGCCCATAAGTGAGCTTAAGGAGTTGGCTGGGTCTGTTATGGTACACAAGATGTCATCTGCGAACAAGAACATTTTATAGTGATGATGTCCAAATTGCAAGACCTTTACTGCCGGCTCTGATCGAATGGCTTGCGCTAATGGATCTATCACTAAGGCAAATAGCATGGAGTGAGGGGGCAGCCCTGCCTGGTATCCCTAAAGATGTTGATCTTGGTTGGTTTAGTTGGACCTGGCAGTTTCAAATGTGCATAAGGGTTGTTGTAATCTATCCTCCATCATTTTTGCTAATAGTTTAAAGTCCCCATTAAGAAGGATAATGGGTCTATAGTTTTTGATTTCCATGTTGTCTTTCCCTTGTTTCAGGAACAGAACTATCTCCACCTGGTTAATCTCTGGCGGTAGGATATTTCCCCCATTATTGAATTGAAAAGGTCAGCTAAGTGTGTAGCAAGTAAATCTTGAAATTTCTTGTAGTATACATTGGAAAAACTGTCAGGCCCAGGAGCTTTACCTACATTAAGCCCTTGAATCACTTTTTTTATTCCACTGCAATAAAGGTGTAAGCTTTGTTGAATCTTCTATCTCGCAGGAGGTCAGAAAGGTATGAATGCTAAAATCTAGTGGCGAATTGGAGGAGGAGTAAAGTTTTTGATAGAATTTGACAAACGCCTCTTGAATTCTAGACGGATTAGATGCAACTAGGCCCCTATCTGTTTTAATACTACTAATTTTAGTTTGCATCCCTTTAGCTCTCAGTAGCTTAGCCAAAAGTGATCCCGTTTTATTTGCCATGTTATAGAATTTATGGCCTGTGCGTCTGCATGCCTTCTCCGTTCTTACCGACAAAATTGAGTTCAGATCTGCTCATAGCTTGTCTATTTGTTGTCTTATATCTCGCAGCCAGTTTTATGCAAACCCCTCTCATGTATGCCTTATGCGCCGCCCAGACCCAGCCTACTCCCACAACAGGTTGAGCGTTAGTCTCAAAGTAAAATTTCACCTCTTTAGCAAGTTGATCACTATGAGCAGGGGAGAATAGAAGGAACTTATTGATTCTCCATTTATAATTAGAATTAACATTGAGGTGTAGGTCAAACATCACTTTTACTATGGCATGATCTGACCATGGGCACAGTATTATTTCAGCACTTTATGCACCATAAATCAAGCCAGATTGTGCAAAAATGTAATCTAATCTAGAATATGTTTTATGAGGGTGTGAGAAAAAAGTATTTTCCCGTTCAAGCAGATGAGTTTTCCTTCAAATGTCTACCATTTCCATCTCCTTTAGGAAGGCTGTGATCCTCCTCATCTTCTTAGAGAACCTCTCCCCCCCGCCATCCCTATTAGATCTATCCAGAGTTTTATTTATTATGAGATTAAAGTCCCCTCCCAAAATAACCTGACCCTATTTGACATTTTTTAGGGTTCTAAGCAGCTGTAAAAGACTATTATGAGAATGTTTAGGTGCCGCATAAAGAATAGCAAGAGTTATTGGCATGTCATGTACCCTACCAACTAGAATAATGTGATTATTTTTAGAGTCCACCCATTTTGTTTCTAATGTAAAAGGAAAGTTATTATGTAGTAGTATCACTGCTCCTTTTTTTTTTTGGGGGGGGGGGTGGATTGCATGTAGAATAAGAGGAATAGCTTTTATGTATAAAAATTGGGGGCATGGTTGCCCTGGAAGTGAGTCTCCTGGAGGAATACTACCGAGGGCCTGAATTCTCTATAAGTTAGGAAAGCCTTGGACCTTTTAAAGGGAGTGTTAAATCCATGTACATTGTGGGTTAATACTACATATTCTGTACTACTCATAATTAAATTATTGATGTGGAACCCTGTGTGGTGTCCTTTCCTTTAATGAAACCTATCTCACCTTTACCCAGTGAGCCTCCAGATCCAGATGAAGACCAGCTGCAGAGTAGGACATAGCCACCACGAAAAGGCAGGATTAAAGCAAGGTGATTAGTGCCCAAAGATCTAGAACAACAACATAACATAAGATGAATATATAAACATTTACCAATGTAAAATGACATATTAAAGACCTCCTCACTATAAACTATATCTGCACCTATGGTGCCTAGAGAAAGAGAGAAATAGACCCCCTTCTTAAGCATAGAATGAGGAAGAACAATCAGCCCCCACCCCTTCAAAGAAATATCCAACATGCACATTTCTAAAAAAATTGCTTGTAACACTTTGCGCTGATGGGGATTCAACATAGGCTCAAAGTCCAAAGTCAACATAAGTTTGTCCTTTCCGACTTATAATTTAACAAATTTAAGTGAATGAGAGGTTAACGTTTCTTATGTAGGAACATTTATACTTGTATCGCATGAACCTTCTGTAGTAGGAGCCCCACTTATTCTGAAGTTTGCCCCTAATGTTGAATCTTATGTGAAAGGCCTCTTGTTTTCTGTTGGTTTGTGTTTCTTGCCATTGCATTACTGGCCTGTCTTTTCTGACTGGAATCTTCGCCAAGGAGATTGGATCTCTCCTTCATAGTTGTAGATTACAATTTGAATCCACTCTCCATGGTAAATATCGAATGGAACTGTTCTTTATATTGAAATGTTAGCTGAAGTGGGAACCCCCATCTATATTGGTTCTTGTGTGTTATCAGCACCTCCAAGACCGGTCTAAATGACCTCCTCTTGACCAGAGTCGAATCGGCCAAGTCGGCATAAATTTGAAGGTGTGCTCCATCCAGTCGCAGGAGATTAGATATTTTCCTTGAAGCTTCAAGTATTTTGTCCCTAGAGCTTTGCCGCAAAAAACTGATCAGAACGTCCTTTGGGAGTGTAAAATTAATTGGGCCTCTCAGGGCTCTGTGGGCCCTCTCCATCTCAAGGTCTTTATCTATAATATTTGGAAGAATAGTACCGAGCACTGCTCTGAGATAGGGTTTTAGGTCAGAGACCCCTTTGGGGATCCCCCTCATTCTCAAGTTATGTCTTCTGGTTCTATTTTCCAAGTCTTCCAACTTGGTCTTTAAAGATGTAATATTGTCCATGTTAGCATTTATATCAATTATGTCAGCATCTTGAGTCTGTATAATTTGTTCCGTGACCTGTTCAAGATTATGTGTACGTTGGCCTAGGTCATGCAAGTCTGCTCTGATATCTTTAAACGCTAGCGAAAGCTGATTTCTTGAGAGTTTCGATGTCCGCCATTGAACTTGCAGAGAGATTCATGTCCCCACAGGCGTTATTCTGTTCCTCTTATGACTCAGAGTAACCTGTGGGATTCATAGCTATTTCTTCAGGCAGAGATCTAATTATTGTTGAATTTTTTAAATAATCTTTTATTCCTTTTAAAGGAACGCTTTTCCTCTGTTTTCCCATTATTCTTGCGCTGGTCTTGTATAGTGCACCAGTTGAGATTAAAAACTGATATACGGATTTCTAAACTCGATCCAGAGATAGAAATTATATAAAAGGACGCCCGGGTCAGTTAGTTATATTCTTAGAAAGAGAGTAGTCCAAGCTCGGCCATGTGACGATAAAAGTGGAGATCTCTGCAGAAAAAAATGCTTTTTATATACTTATGTTGTCAACGTCTATGCAATTATCTCCCTGAAGTAAAGGGGGCATCATATACCATCCATTAGGTCGTAACAAGAATGTCAACGGAGCTCCAAGAACTGAGTAAATTCTGGAGTTCAAATAGCTAGGATGTATAGATATCAGTTGTTAAGTGGTGTAATCCTTGTCTTAATGTTTTTTGTTTTATTTATTTATCCACTTAGCCAAAGTTGTCCCCACACTAGTTTTAACTGGGCCCTGGAAATTGATGTATAATAAATGAAATGAGATAACATCTTCAGAATTGTATTCTAGCTGATTGTGTAGTCATTTCTTTGGCCAATTGGTGGCGATATTGTCTTGCTTCCCGTATTAGGTTTAGCTGTAGAAATGTTATGGCAGTCTGTTGCTTGTAAATTATTTAATTGTGAATCTGGGAATCTGTGTCTCTTTTAGTTGTCCTTTTCTGCATGCTGGAGTGTTAGCAATCCCAGGGGTGCTCCCTCTGTTGGATGTCCTGTCTCCTTACCCTTTCAGATGATCTTCTTCTGCCACTTCACGTAGGCTCCTACTCTGGTCTGCCTCCGGTAAGTCGGTTGCAGGTTGCGGTGATGGGTTAATCAGGTTTCTTAGAGCAGAAGTTGTCCTGTAGTCCGTTGTCTGCTATAGTCTGTGTGGTTGGTGGGAATCTGGGAAGGCCTAAGGCCCGCTGTCTTGTGGTTTCTTCGGTTGTGAACACCTCACTTATTCAGTATTAATTTGTTCAGTAGTGTTAACTGATTCGTTGTAGGCAATAATCATGCCTTTTGAAGCAGATTTGCCTTAAAATGATATAATATTGCTCCAAATAGGTAAGGAGCTCTGTCTAAGTGTGACTGTCTGGTTTGCTAACTGTCCTACTTCCTCTATTCTTATGTGAGTTTCTTTTATGGCCTTTGTGTTTTCCATTATTTGTTGTTTTAGGTCTTCTGTCAATTTAAATTGAAATTCCTCGAAAATACATTTAATTTTAGAGTTATTTTTTCTTCTTCTTGTATATTGGTATCTTTAGTCATACTTAACTCTAACATTTGAGGTGATATTGTCACTTTAGAAGGATTCTGTCACTTGAGAAGGATAACCACACGCAGACTCCCCAACCCACCCACTCTCATCCCCAACCATGGCACACTACACAAATACATCCAGAGGTGCCAGGGGTGCTCCTGCACTGCTGAACGACTATGGAGGAAATCATGCACTTCAGCAGACTTCATCCACTACACATTTATGTTACGCTCCTATTCTTCCGCCCTCAACAATGCCAAACAACACTACTTCACATCACTAATATCAACTCTGTCCTCTAACCCCAACCATCTGTTCCCCACTTTCAATACTCTCCTCCTTCCATCCCTTCCTCTCTCACAGCTGAAGCCTTTGCCAACAATTTTATGCATAAAAATCAAAACATAGTGGTTTAAACACTCCACCCTTTCAACTACCCCAAGGTTCAGTCCTAGGCCCACTCCTCTACACAACCTCACGTGGTACCCTAATAAACTATTTTGGGCTTCAGTATCATCTCTATGCAGATGACACTCAAATCACCAGATCTATCCCCCTCTCCTCTAACACACGTCTCCAACTGCCTTTCTAGTATATCCCCTTGGAAGTCCACCCACCATCGCAAACTCAACATGTCTAAGACTGAACTCCTAATCTTCCCTCCTTCTACCACTGCATCAATTCCTCACATCTCTCTCACTGTCAACAACAATATCATCACTCCCACTTCCCAAGCCCGTTACCTTGGGGTTCTGCTGAACCCCGCCCTGTCTTTCATCCCTCACATATAGCCACTAACAAATTCTTGCCTTCTCCATCTAAAAAACATCTCCAGAATTCGCCACTATCTTACACAAGACATAACTAAAATCCTAATACACTCTCTCATCATCACTCAACTTGACTACTGTAACTAGCTTCTTGCTGGCCTACCCACCACCCGACCATCCCCACTTCAATCCATAATGAACGCCTCTGCTAGACTCATCTTCCGTACACAACGTTCATTGTCGGCATCACCTCTCTGTCTCCTTAGCCTCCCCTTAGCCTCCAAATTAACAATTAAAATCATGACCCTAACATACAAAGCCCTCAACAATTGCGCACCCCCTTACATCTCTGCTCTCATCTCCAAATATTCCCCCAACTGCTCACTTCGTTCTGCTAATGACCTTTTTGTTTCTACAACTATTGTCACCTCCTCTCACTCTCGCTGCAGCCTATTCTCTGGAACTCCTTGGCCCCCCAACCAGATTGTCCTCCGGCCTCAAAACATTCAAAACATCACTAAAAAAGCATCTCTTTAAAGAAGCGTATCACCTTCCACCCTAACCTGCTCATCACCTCTCTCTCCCTCCTTTACCACACACAATACCTTTAGGTTGTAAGTCTGTGAGTTTCAATCCTGCAGGGTGCTTTGGGGAAAGCACCATATACACTGGATTTGAGGCTCAAAAACAGCGCCTTCCTTGCTTTGTTATGTTCTGGTATGTATTTACCTTTGCCTGGAACTAATCTTATGTACAGCGCTACGGAATATGTCGGCGCGTTATAAATAAAAAATATTAAAATTAATCTAGCTATCATAGGAGGTTTCCTTTTTTTGCTGGTTCCAGGTTTATAATCCTACGGGTATACATCAAAATGTTACTCACAGTTTGTTGATTTTATTGCTGCTCTGGAATAGACATCCAGTATAAATATTGAAAAAACATTTATTTCCTCTTGCAGCTTTCTGGTGATCCCAGGACCAACCTTATCTTCCTTTGTTACCCAGGGTTATACCCCAGGTGTTGTCTGCTCTGTGGAGGATGTTTCAAGGTGTTTAATGCCTTTGCCTCGTTGGAAAACGCTGGAGTCTCCATTCCCCGCTTTATGGCTGTAACAGCATTCCTCCCTATCTTCCTAACAGCTGCGTCACGCAGCTGATCTGTTGATTTCCTGTTCCAGCCCAGGTCCCCACGCTTTCAAGATTCAATACAACAAAAACATTGTCATGTCCCATTGGCCACCTGATGCTGAATTCGAATCAACACTTTTTCAGATGATCCAGAATTTCTAACCTTTGCAAGTCATGGTAAAAAAAAAAACTTCACCTCCACCTCTCTACAATCAAAACATATCTTACAATCCACTTATATCAATTTCAATTAGTAAACAAGTAATTCCTCTCAACACCACCCACTAAGCTTTTTCTCAAAGGCATCACCAAACAAGCCCAGCAACCCAGAATCCCAAACACAGGCAATATATCCAAATAAATAATTTCTTATCTTTCAAATGATCCTTTCAGAAGCAAAATCTCTCTTACCATAAGGCCAGCAACCACTTGCGCCCTCTATGGATTTCTACATACAAGTGAATGTATCTCTCAATCCCAGACTCATTACCTAACCCACCATGATATCTACTTCTCTACTGACGTATGTACTCTTCAGCTACATTCCACAAATACCAGCATCACCCAGGTCACCATAACCTAATATCCTACAACCGATCATAAATGTCCAGTCACCACCTTACGTCCCTCCATGAATCACTTCAAGAAATACCTTCTCAAACCACCTCCTCAGCATCTCTAGTCAGCCACTATCCACCTTGAAACACTAGGTAAGAATAGTACTGTCTAGATTATTCCTTAACCCATTCAAATATTCCGGCTATTCCTGCATCTAGAAACCAGACATACGTCCATGTCAAAGCCATGGGGCACTGGAAGTCAAATTGTTAAAGCCGCTACATTCCTGACCCCAAAACTGAAATACGCCAAGCTTTCACTAAACCTAATAAGTAAGCCTCAGACTACTTGTGGCCCTCTTAGCAGGCCTGAACTGGCATACCTACCAGCAACACATACAACTACATGAGGAGAGGGGGCCGACCACAAATGCCCAAATAATGTACCCTCTTAAAAAAAAAACCTCTCTCACTCATCTGTGCACACGTCCTTCAGCGCAAAACACCCTCCTTGCTCACACTAACAGTCCTTTGCCCTCTTACCAGGCCTGAAGGCGTGTAGCAACCAGCCACACTTCCAGCTACATGAGGAGAAGGGGCCGACCACACACACACATATATACATACATATATATATATATATATATATATATATATATATATATATTATATAGTTACATATTTACATAGTAATTAAGGTTGAAAAAGACTTTCAGTCCATCAAGTTCAACCTTTTAATATCTCCTCTGATCTGCATTATGTTGATTAGTTAATAATTAATTAGTTATTAATTAATTATTAATCAATTATTTAATTATTATTTTTTTAATTATTGATTAATCCAGAGGAAGGCAAACAGAAAAAAAAAAAACAAGTGAAACTTAGCCAATCGTCTCAAAGGGGAAAAAATTAATTCCTTCCAGATACTGGCGATAGGATTTCTCCCTGGATCAATACTCTCTCTAATTATCCAAGATAACCCTGAATTCCCTTTTTAATTAGAAATAAATCCAGTCAACTTTTAAAGTTATCTATCGAATCCGCTGTCACCACCTCCTCTGGTAGAGAATTCCACAGATTAACCAGCCTTACTGTGAAGAACCTTCTTTCTTTAAGGTGGAATCTTTTTACTTCTATCCTCAAAGGATGTCTTCTTGTCAGTTTAAAACCTCTTGGCACTCTTAGCCATTCACCTTATTAATTTTGTTGCCCTCCCCTGTACCTTTTACAGCTCTAAAAATGTATTTTTTATGTAGTGGTGCCCAACATTGTACTCCATATTCCAAATGAGGGCGTACTAGGGATTTGTATAGTGGCAGAATTAAATTTGCTTCCCTGGCTTCTATACCCTTCTTAATACATGCTAATATTTTATTTCCCTTTGCAGCTGCTGCTTGGCTTTGAGCACTGTTACCTAGGTGGTTGTCCACATGCACTCCCAAATCCCTTTCAATATCTGATACCTCTAAATTTGCTTCATTAAGATTATAAATTGCATGGATATTTTTGGCCCCTTAAAATTTTGTTTTTTTAAGTCAATCTCAAATGAGACTGTGTTGTGATCACTGTTTTCCAACGGTTGCCCTATTCCAACATTTGACACAATATCAATATTATTTGTGATGACTAAATCTAAGATAGCTTCATTTCTAGTAGGCTCTTCATCAAGTTTATTTCAGGGTAATCAAAATCTCCCATTATTAGAACTTGCCCATGCTTAGCTGCATTTCCAATCTGTAACAATAATTGTATTTCCTCACTTTCAGCTATATTTGGGGGTTTATAGCATACTCCTACTAATATTTTTTTGGGAATTTGCTGCTCCACTATTTAACTCTACCCACACACATTCAACTTTATCACTAGTTCCACCATAAATATCTTTCTGACTATAGGCTTAAATTCAGGCTTAACATACAGACAAATCCCTCCTCCTCTTTTACCATTGCATCTATATTTCCTAAATAGGTTATAACCATCCAAATTAACAGTCCAGTCATGAGATTCATCCCACCACGTTTCAGTAATGCCTATTAAATCCCATTTTCAGTAATTGCTAATAATTCTAACTCTCCCATTTTTCCTGGCAAGCTTCTGGCATTAGCAAACATACACCTTATGTTATGAGTCTGTAGTTTTCAAGTGCCTGCCACTGTACTTGAGTTACTTAGTACTACCTCCCTATTGACTATACTAGAGAACCTGGTAAGAGACATACAAATGTGTTCACAAAGGCTCTTTGTTCTTGTTCTTTAATCCAATACCATTTCAAACATGGCTCCCTTTAAGCATATGCCTGCTTATGTATTTATATTTAGAAGAAATGGTTTGAAGTAATTTAACTTAGAATGTGTCTGATGAATTTGAAAATGTTGCAGAGTTTCTATAATCTTCCTAAAAGAGTCCATAT
Source organism: Discoglossus pictus (assembly GCA_027410445.1). Taxonomy (NCBI): domain Eukaryota; kingdom Metazoa; phylum Chordata; class Amphibia; order Anura; family Alytidae; genus Discoglossus; species Discoglossus pictus. Next base: position 275,577,028 of record CM050168.1, on the reverse strand, counting down.
TAAAGCATCCTTTGTCTCTGATCACAGAACCTGTTCCTATCCCATTTATAATCATGAAAAACCTGGAAAATAACACAAAAGACTGGTGTAATGTCACTCTTACCTGTTCTGTCCAAACACCTTCACCAATGTTGTCCTTAACATGGAAGCACAGTCAAAAAGACCAGGATTACCAGCCCTATCGAAATGGAAGTATCATCCATGTCTCCTTGAGACATGATTCATGGAACATGGAATTCCTCTGCTTAGTGCACAACCCTGCTGATCAGAAAAATGTTTCTTTACACCTTCACGAAATCTGTAATTTTGTTGATAGTCAAAGAAAAGATTTGAATGGTGAGTGACACATAAATTGCATATTAAAATATATATTTTTGTAGCAACTCAAATAACTAGCTGAGCCATAACTATAACAAAAAACAGGAATTTATACTGGAACCATTCAAAAAGGGCCACAACCTCTTTTTGAAAATTAGGCATTTACTGTTTAGGTTGATGATTATGTATGAATAAATTGATACAAAAATAGAAATAAATGTGCATATACACAGTGAGTTAATATATATATGGCTTCATGTAAAGTATCAGTTGGCCACTGAACCTTTTGGAATGCAAGAATGCACTGAAGCCTCTTGGAATGCAAGATATTATATTATGGAACATCAGTGGTCCCTAACTAAACCAAGCCATTATAATTTATATAAGTTTTATTAGCATTGTATTTCTTTTTTGTCACAGACAGTATCTGCCGGATTAAACTATGTGTCTGTTTGCCAATTATCTGCATTATCTGTATGTTCTTGGCAGTGTGGCACATTGTGGAACATTGGAATACAAAAAACAGTAAGTCCTGTTAAGATATGAATTGTTTTCTGGTTTCACTGGTAGACTTTAATGTGTTAAGTCTTGTTAAAGTAACTTCTGCTTGACTAACTAGTAACAGTTTCCAAAAGTCTATTTTTCTGCCTGTTTCCACACCTTTATTCCATGCCCTCCCATGGGTGTTTTATGCTTTTAGGTAGACATGTATTATACGAAGTGATGTCGCAAACATCACATTTTTGGTTCGCGAACCGCGGACGCGAATTTCATCAAATGTTCGCGAACGGGCGAACATCGGCAAACCGCCATAGACTTCAATGGGCAGGCGAATTTCAATACCCACAGGGACTCTTTCTGGCCACAATAGTGATGGGAAAGTTGTTTCAAGGGGACGAACACCTGGACTGTGGCATGCCGGAGGGGGATCCATGGCAAAACTCCCACGGAAAATTACATAGTTGATGCAGAGTCTGGTTTTAAGCCATAAAGGGCATAATTCACCTAACAATACTAAATTGTTTGGAATAACATGCTTTAAAACATCAGGTATGATGTTGTATCGATCAGGTAGTGTAAGGGTTACACCCGCTTCACAGTAACAGACCAATCTCCCCGTTTAATGCACCGCAAACAACTACAAACAGTCCCTTTGCACAACCACAAACTCCCCATTTGCACAAGGTTGGATACCAAGCTAGCCATGTCCCGTTCCTTGTCCTCACTGATGTCATTGAAGGTCTCTTCCTCCACCCAGCCACCAAGGGTCCCCGAAAGGTGACAACAAGCCCCCTGGGACGCCTGCTGTATTTGGTCTTCCACCTCCTCAAAGCCACCTTCCTACTCTGACTCCTCTTCTTCAGACTCCTCTCTCTGCGTTGCCTCTGTCTGCATTATTATAAGGTGTGTACTGTTAAGTAGTACTATTCCTATCGGTTTAATCCCTGTTACGTCCACTATTAGGGGACGTGTATATGGCATTGATTTTTGGAACAGGGAGATGGAAAAAGATGCTTGGTCGGTCCTCCCACTTCGAATTTGGGGCACTGCACATGCAATCTAAGGTGCCACCAGATAGGAGTGGTGTGTTCAGTTGTACTATTTATTCCTATCAGTTTAATACCTGTTACGTCACCTATCAGGGGACGTGTATATGCATGGATTTTTGGAAGCGGGAGATGGAAAAAGATGCTTGGTCGGTCCTCCTACTTCAAATTTGGGGCACTGCGCGTGCAATCTAAGGTGCCACCAGATATGAGTGTCACTGTGCACTGGCAAAAGTTGGTAGAGTAGATGCAATAGGCTTCACACACACACCTGTAGGCAGGCAACTGATATTCAATCGATTACAGTCAAAAAAGTGTTGTTTTATGTCACTGTACACTAGGTTGCACCAGATATGAGTGTCACTGTGCACTGGCAAAAGTTGGCAGAGTAGATGCAATAGGCTTCACACACACGCCTGTAGGCAGGCAATTGCTATTCAATCTATTACAGTCTAAAAATTGTTGTTTTATTTCACTGAGCGCAATAAAAGCTGTTAGGTGTTAGCCTGTCACACACACACGCTGGCAGGCAGGCATATGCAATTAGATTACACAGAAAAAAATAAAATAAATGATGTTCTAGCCCTAAAAAGGGCTTTTTGGGTTGCTGTCCTTGCAGTAGATATCAGATGAGTCCTTCAGGTCTGTAGTGAAAGCTAAATACACAGCCTGGCTATCTACTGTAGTTCCCTATTAAATCAGCATCCGCTCCAATATATGTCCTCTCTTAACGAATGTAGCTTCAGAATGACTCTAAAATGGATGCTGTCCTTCAGATGGAAGGCTCTGGAAGGGAGTGTATGCTGCTGATTGGCTGGAATGTGTCTGCTGACTGTGAGGTGCAGGGTCAAAGTTTCCTCAATGGTAAAGAATAGGGGGCGGACCGAAAAGCAAATGTGTTCGCCGTTCGCTGCGAATGCGAACATGCCAAAATCGCTGCGAATAGTCCGCGGGCGAACTGTTCGGGACATCACTAATTATAATTAATCTGCCATCTTGCATTTGTCACCCTCTTGTATCACACCTAAACCCTTAGATTGTAAGTTTGCAAGTTTTTAATATTGTGTCAGTGCCTCGGAAACAAGCTCTATGTACATTTGATCCTAAGCTCAAAAACAGGGCCCTCCATTCTTTATAAGGTGTGTTTGTTTTTTGCCAAGTACTCAACCCCTGTATAGCGCTACGGAATATGTTGGCGCAATATAAATAAAGATAATAATAATAATAATAATAATAATAATAATAATAATATGCATCACATGTTAACTAACACCAAGTTATGTCACCTTCAGCTTGAAGTAGGCAAGGTCAATAGAATACAATTCCACTGGAGATTTTACATTTTAATTTGTAACTGAATAAGATTGGATTGCTAGCTTTCAGGGTCATATAACTTCTTTATCAAAGCAAATTCTTAAATGAAGCCAGGAACTGCTGCAATACATATAGGCAAGTTGAACAGAGATTACCATTAATCAAACCATAGATTTACACTATTACGTCAACGGAGACAGTAAGCTTTATATCCACTGGGTGTGAAATGTTTGCCAAGAATTACAGATGCTACAGGTAAGTATCTGCAGGAAGCAAATGATACCACACTGTTAAAGGGATGCTTAATTTGGACCACATCACAGTAGAGATCTAAAAGCATGTTAAAATACTTTTTGAATTTTTTAAATACATGCATTTTCTCTGAGAATTCAAAAAAGGAAAAATCCACGTTTACATGAGTCACTGACTGCCCATTCCCAGACATGCAGCTTCTGCTACGTGTAGTGAACAAATGGGAAAGCACTGTGAACCCTCAACAGATCGATCTCTGCAGATCATGGAGTGTTGAAAACACCTGCATAGGTCAGGAATGGGTTGACTTTTAGGAGCACTTTTTCCCTAAACTTAGCAATGCAAGCTATCTCTTTCCTTACCGTACTCTGCAGATCTCTGTTATTATTTATGAAAGTAACAGTAGGCAGCAGAAGGTATGTTTGCAAACAAACTTAAACATTTACAGTCTTATTAAAGGACATAGCATATTTTTTTTTACAGAAGTTTTTAGTTAATGAACTTCTATCCAAAAGCCAGGTCTTCACTAACTGAAAACTTCTGTAAAAAAATATACTGTGTGCTTATATAGAGCCCTTTTAAATTTGCTGAATTGCAATTTAATAAGGCTGTTAAATTTCTTAGATGTAATAAGTGAAATTTAAAAAAAATATTATTTTAACATTAGAGATGTCGCGAATAGTTCGCCGGCGGACTGTTCCCGGCGAACATAGCATGTTCGCGGCGAACTGCGAACATATGCGATATTCGACCCGCCCCCTATACTTTATCATTGAGCAAACTTTGACCCTGCAACTTTCAGCAGATACATTCCAGCCAATCAGCATCTTACCCTGCCTTCCAGACCCTTCTAACTCATGGACAGCAGCCATTGTGGAATCATAACTAACTTGCAGTCTTACTGAGAGGAGGTTGACTGTAGGTGATACTGCATCAATAGGGAAAACCATAGCTAGGCTACTGTACACAGTGTGCAATACAGTCCTGAAGGACTCTTTTGATCTCTGCTGCAAGGACACCCCTGTGTCTCTTCCCCCCCTTATCATCATCCTCCCCTCACCTTAGCACCCAACCCTAACACCTTTCACACTTATCCATAACACCCATCAACCTAACACCTAACCCTAACACCCCTCACACTTATCCCTAAGACCTAACACCCCTCACACTTATCCCTAACACCCCTTACCCTAACCCTAACATCCCTCACACTTATGCCTAACACCTAACCCTAACATGCCTCACCCTAACACCTAACCCTAACACCCATTACACTTATCCCTAACACCCCTCAAACTTATCCCTAACACCCCTCACCCTAACCCTAACACCCCTCACACTTATCCCTAACACCCCTTACCCCTAACACCTAACCCTAACATCCCTCACCCTAACACCTAACCTTAACACCCCTTACACTTATCCCCAACACCCCTCACATCTAACTATAACACCCCTCACACTTATCCCTAACACCCCTTACCCTAACCCTAATACCCATCACACTTATCCCTAACACCTAACCCTAACATCCCTCACCCCAACACCTAACCCTAACACCCCTCACACTTATCCCCAACACCCCTCACCCTAACCCTAACACCCCTTACACTTATCCCTAATACCACTTACCCTAGCCCTAACACCCCTCACACTTATCCCTAACAACTAACCCTAACATCCCTCACCCTTATCCCTAACACCACTCACCCTAACCCTAACACCCCTCACACTTATCCCTAACACCCCTTACCCTAACCCTAACACCCCTCACACTTATCCCTAACACCTAACCCTAACATCCCTCACCCTAACACCTAACCCTAAAACCCCTTACACTTATCCCTAACACCCCTTACCCTAACACCCCTCACACTTATCCCTAACACCTAACCCTAACATCCCTCACCTTAACACCCCTTACACTTATCCCTAACACCCCTCACCCTAACACCCCTCACACTTATCCCTAACACCCCTCACCCTAACCCTAACACCCCTCACACTTATCCCTAACACCTAACCCTAACATCCCTCACCCTAAAACCTAACCCTAACACCCCTTACACTTATCCCTAACACCCCTCACCCTAACCCTTACATCCCTCACCCTAACACCTAACCCTAACACCCCTCACACTTATCCCTAACACCCCTTACCCTAACCCTAACACCCCTCACACTTATCCCTAACACCCCTTACCCTAACCCTTACATCCCTCACCCTAACACCTAACCCTAACACCCCTCACACTTATCCCTAACACCCCTCACCCTAACACCTAACCCTAACACCCCTCACACTTATCCCTAACACCCCTTACACTAACACCCCTCACCCTAACACCTAACCCTAATACCCCCTTACACTTATCCCTAACAGCCCTTACCCTAACACCTAACCCTAACATCCCTCACCCTAACACCCCTCACACTCCTCACCCTTCTCCCTAACACCTAACCCTAACATCCCTCACCCTAACACCTAACCCTAACACCCCTTACACTTATCCCTAACACCCCTCACCCTAACACCTAACCCTAATACCCCCTTACACTTATCCCTAACAGCCCTTACCCTAACACCTAACCCTAAAATCCCTCACCCTAACACCCCTCACACCCCTCACCCTTATCCCTAACACCTAACCCTAACACCTAACCCTAACACCCCTCACCCTAACCCTAACACCCCTCACACTTATCCCTAACACCCCTAACACTAACACCCCTCACCATAATGCCTAACCCTAATACCCCCTTACACTTATCCCTAACAGCCCTCACCCTAACACCTAACCCTAACATCCCTCAAACATTATTTCGCCTAAAATGGACACAGCATCAATGATCTGCAGATCACATAATTAATAGGAATCTTTCTGACAGAAAGATCTGGAAATGGCTTAAATAGTGATAGGGTAATCCCAGTGAATCCTCTCCTCTTTGAAATATATAATTAACATTGTGGGAAAATGTGCTTCATACAGGGACTAAAACATTTGTCAAACTTCATACCCAGTGGATCCAAGATTTTGATGCGATTGTGAAAATAATAAAAGCCTGTAATCCAGTCCTACTGAGCCATTAATAGGTTTCATCTCCACTAAAATTGTTTTCTTTTCATTCACACGCAATTAAACTAGCTCCCACTCCATCATCTGTATTATCCTGCAACATATACTCACATACAAACTATCCTATCAACTTTCTTTCTTTCTACATATCTAGAATTCCAAGTCCTATCTGCTTATTGAACTTCAAAGACCTCCTGTGTACTATTGCTACGTCTTAAAATTTCGAAGCCCTGTATAGAGATCTCCTCATCAGATTGCTTCACCCTAATATGTCTTGATATGTCTTGAAATGCTTATTAAACTTTATTTCTTACCTTCCAATCCTCTTATTACTATTATCACCCTGTGACAAGTTACAGTATCACTTATTCTCTGTTCTTGCACACCCATTGCCTCGCAATATTTATCACTTATCAAACAGAGCTGAACATGATGTTGATATCATGCTCAGTCTGATCAACCTTCCACGCTTGCCTTGCCATCAATCCTTAGTTATTTCCTGGCATGTCTATGAACTTAAGTCTGTGGGTCCTTTTCAGCAACTAAACGGAATCTAACCTTATGCTTTACTGAACTATAACTGTCCTGCTTTTTGTAAGTGTCTTATGTAAAAATGCTATAGAAGTGTGAATAAATAAAATAAATACATTTTCCAGAGACAGAACGCCCTAGGCCCTGAAGCTTTGTCCAAGGCCTACTGTGATGGAACATCCGTACCACCGTAGCGTAGGATCTCCCCCATTTTCCCACTGTCCTGGCGACTCCCCTCACCACTTAAACATATTTATAACATAAATACTGTTTAAAACATATATACAAATACAAATCTTAAGATGATAAGCAAGACAACACCTCCAGCTATATGTTATAAATCCATAGTTTGATTGTTTAATTTTTTTTAAATTAGTACAATATATATATCCCTATACAACAATATTTTGGTATGGGTACAATAATATTTTAGGGTATGATATAAATTCATATATACAGAACAACAATTGCTTAAACCAAAACCAGGTAATACCTCAACCTTAACCTATACATCCTTAGTTTTTTAATTGTATACTATATATATCAGGGTGGATGGGATGGTATCTTTCCACCTGGCTAGCTGGGGGCATAATGGTGGCACTGGCGCCAAAACAAGCCTATATATGGCTCCAAACCCCCTCACTCCCCCAGCTAGCCACCACCTACCCCCATACTCTGGTCCTGCCAGGTCAGGGGCCCTCCTTCCCAACCCCAGGAGGCCTACGGGCCCTTCAGGAAGGTTGACTCGCAAACACTGGAGGTTTGAAAAGCTACATATCAGAGCTATTCTATGGCTACAGGAAAAAAGATACTCCTAAAACGTATTGACTCACACCCAGGGGGTTTGGCACAGAACGCTCTAGCTCTAACATATGCTAACAGCCTGCTCACAGGTGCCTCCAAGTCTAACAGCAACACTACAGAAAGGTACCTGATATCATGCCCATACAACACAACTTCCTCCCATATCCCTACCTATCTTTATTAAGTATGATATCTTTATTAATCCATTTCCATGGCAGGGAAGGGGTTATATAATAACTAATGCAGGGGGTTTATGACACACTACCCCCTATTAGCGAGGGGATCACTGGGATTTCCTGTCAATACCTACTACATTCTATAAGCTCAGGGATTCCCAGGGATTCCCCCTTTAGGCCTGTTAGCATGGCCAGATCTATGAATAGGCAACTTAGGCACGTGCCTACAGGTGCACCTCAGTGGGGAGCGCCCCTTTTACAATAATAAAAAATAAATATAAGCAACAAAAAAAAACAGCCATATCTCTACCCGTAGCTCCACCCACTCCCTCTCCCCCTCCCTCTGTTCCCCTACTTTCTGGAAGAGGTCCTGTTACTGCATCTGTGCAATATAGTAGAGTGGCAGTGTGGAGAAAAACACAGACCACAAGGTGCTGAAAAGAAGAAGGTAAGGCCCCTACTGTGCTATTTACATAAACTATTTTAACTTTGGGTGTGTGTATGTCAGTGTATGTATGTATCTCTGTGTGGGCATATGTCAGTGTATGTATGTATCTCTGTGTGGGCATATGTCAGTGTATGTATGTATCTCTGTGTGGGCGTATGTCAGTGTATGTTTGTATATATGTCAGTGTGTGGGTGTATGTCAGTGTGTGGGTGTATGTCAGTGTGTGGGTGTATGTCAGTGTGTGGGTGTATGTCAGTGTATGTATGTCAGTGTGTGGGTGTATGTGACTGTATGTATGTATGTATGTATGTCAATATATGTATGTCAGTGTGTGGGTGTATGCCAGTGTATGTATGTCAGTGTGTGGGTGTATGTCAGTGTATGTATGTCTGTGTTTGGGTGTATGTCAGTGTATGTATGTCTGTGTTTGGGTGTATGTCAGTGTATGTATGTATGTCAATGTATGTATGTCAGTGTGTGGGTGTATGCCAGTGTATGTATGTCAGTGTGTGGGTGTATGTCAGTGTATGTATTAATGTATGTATGTATGTCAATGTATGTATGTCAGTGTGTGGGTGTATGTCAGTGTATGTATGTATGTCAATGTATGTATATCAGTGTGTGGGTGTATGCATGTCTGTGTTTGGGTGTATGTCAGTGTATGTATGTATGTATGTCAGTGTATGTATGTCAGTGTGTGGGTGTATGTCACTGTATGTATGTATGTCAGTGTATGTAGGTCAGTGTGTGGGTGTATGTCATTGTATGTATGTATGTCAGTGTATGTCAGTGTATGTATGTTGTGACAAGGATGGTCGTATAACTCGGTGGTTTCTTGAAAAAGGGTCGGATACTGGCTTGAAATGCAGCAAATTGGTTTATTTGCAAATGCAAGTAACAACTGAGCAGTAGAAAAAAAAACACCTACTTAAACGAGCTGACTATAACTCCGGAACACCCTGACTACTCCTGTGCAGCTTATCTGCGACAGGGGAAAAAACACTACAACGCTGTGTCTTCCAGAAGGAGTAGCTTCAAGGAAATAGCGCCACCTAGTGGCCGGGATACAGTCAGTCTCTTATGTAGGGGGATAGTGCCCCCTTGTGGCCCGGAAACAAATAATCTCTTCTTACTTATATTTCCACCTTGTGGTCAGGATACACATTCTCTCTCTTCTTACTTCTACTGTGTGTGTATCTGTCAGTGTGTATCTGTATGTCATTGTGTGTGTCTGTATGTCAGTGTGTATGTCAGTGTGTCTATGTATGTCAGTGTGTGTCTGTGTGTGTGTGTCAGTGTCTGTGTATGTCTGTGTCTCAGTGTGTGTCTTTGTGTATCAATGTCTGTGTATGTGTGTGTCAGTGTATATGTGTGTGTGTCTGTATGTCAGTGTGTGCAAGTGTGTCTGTATGTCAGTCTGTGCACCTGTGTATGTGTGTGTCTGTGTGTCTGTGTATCAGTGTGTGCCTTTATGTGTCCGTGTGTGTATGTGTATGTCAGGGTATGTCACTGTGTCTATGTATGTATGTCAGTGTGTGTATGTCAGTGTGTGTCTGTATGTATGTCAGTGTGTGTATATCACTGTATGTCTATGTATGTATATTAAAGAGTGTCTCTGTCTGTGTATGTCAGTGTGTGTGTGTGTATGTCACTGTGTGTCTCTGTCTGTATGCCAGTGTCTGTGTATGTCAGTGTGTGTGTGTGTATTCCAGTTTGTGTGTGTGTGTGTCAATCTTTGTCTGTCAGTGTGTGTCTGTTTGCATATGTCAGTGTGTATGTATGTCAGTGTGTGTGTCTCTGTGTGTCTATGTCTGTATGTCCGTGTGTGTATATCACTATCACTGTGTGTCTCCATGTATGTATTTCAGTGTGTGTGTATGTCAGTGTGTGTATGTCAAAGTGTGTTTCTGTGTGTTTGTATGTCAGTGTGTGTATTTCACTGTCTGTCTATGTATGTCGGAGTGTGTCTCTGCGTGTGTATGTCAGTGTGTGTATGTGTGTGTGTGTTTCTGTGTTTTTGAATGTCAGTGTGTGTATGTCACTGTCTGTCTATGTATGTCGGAGTGTGTCTCTGAGTGTGTATGTCAGTGTGTGTGTATGTGTTTGTGTAACATATACTCGCTGTCCTCCCATAGAAAAATATAAATAATATGGCCCATCATTAAATGCATTTAATAAACAAGCAATAGTAGTAGCTTCATTAATAAAATGGCTGTGATTGAGTAATGTCTGTGATTTGCTCACACAGCAAGAGAGAGATATACCCGCACAAAAAAGGGAAAAATTGGTGCGTGCATACCTTGCACACTCACTCATAGGGGCGCCTCCACTTCACTGCCTAGAAGCTCCAAAAATCTAGATCCTATCCTGCCTTTTAGCCCCTGTGAGTCAGGGGATACCCCAACTAAAGTATAACCATGCCATCAAATATTAACTAGTTACCATGGACCCCCATGGAACCTAACATTAACCTCCATACCATGGGAGCCCTTGTGAAAAAACCCTTGGCACCTAATATTATACCCTAAACAATGTTGTCTCAACACACCCCCATGCTATGCTAAGCTAACTTAGTGCCTTATTCAATTATATATTACATATGTTATTGTAAAGTTACAGAAGCAAAAAGTGCTCAATAAATAATCACATATATAGTTGACAGCAATACGGGTTGTTGCTAAAGCAAAGCGAGCGGCCGCATTTGCAGAGGTGGAGGCTCTGTGGCGCCTCACAATCAGTTAAAAACTACCACACAATCGGGACTTGAAAAAAACCACATAAACACGCAGTCACTAACTACGGACTTACACAAAAAAATACGAGCCGCGGGACTTAGAAAAAATCCATTACGGAGTCGCAAAAAAACAACCTTAACGGACAACCCGCACACACCAGCAAACATCACAAAAATACACACAAAAATAAAATAAAAGCATTACCCACATCAAGGGGGGACACCCAGGACCTCTGCAACACTGCTCAAATCTCGAATTCTGTCAAATTTGCAAAGTTTAGCCATTCGAAAATCCCCTAAGCGAGTGAAAAAATGGCCGCAGAAAAAAACAAAAACGAGGCTCCACAACCCCAGACCGCCCAGCCACGTACAAAAACCTGCATTAACCCCATGGGATCCAAGATAAGCTCGGAAACCCACATTAACCCTCGCATTGGGGGTCCCCCATCGCACGCGATCAGGGACCCCCGCTGCAATGTCACTCAAACCCTATCACTCATGGGGCTCTATACAGAGCCCCATCAACCCCTAAAAAACTCTGTCACTCATGGGGGTCAATTCAGACCCCCATAAACCCTTAATTAACCCTGTCACTCAAACCCTATCACTCATGGGGCTCTATACAGAGCCCCATAAACCCCTAAAAACTCAGTCACTTATGGGGGTCAATTCAGACCCCCATAAACACTTAATTAACCCTGTCACTCATGGGGGTCAATATAGACCCCCATAAACACTTATTTAACCCTGTCACTCATGGGGGTCAATACAGACCACCATAAGGACTTAATTAACCCTGTCACTCATGTGTGTCAATACAGACCCTCATAAGCCTCTATTTAACCCCATCAGTCCCATAAGGGTATATTATGACCCTTATGGGGCTGTTACAACCCTAACATTCACCACATAAGTGCCATGATGGTCCTCAAGGACCATCATGACACTAACTACAAACACTACACTGCACTATACCCCCCAATAAACCATTAAATCTAAACTAACACCCCTCTACACTTCTATTAACACCTACACTACCTACCTACACTACCTAACCCCTAATAACCCCCCCACCACTCTTATTACAGAAAATAAAAAAACCTAAGTCACAAAAAATAAAAAATCTACATTACAGAAAATAAAAAAACCTAGCTCACAAAAAATTTGAAATCTACATTACAGAAAATAAAAAAACCTAGGTCACAAAAAATAAAAAAGGCAACATTACAGAAAAAAATAAACATTACACCCCCCCAATACAGAAAAATACAAAAATTACACACCTGAAAAGGAAATACATACAATACATACAATACATACAATACATACAATACAAATAATAAAATATAATACAATACCCCACTTTATATCTAACATACAATCAATACTATCTATCCTAAATACATTCCCCAATCTATCTAATATACAATAAATCCTAACTATCTCAAATACATACCCCTATCTATCTAATATACAATAAATCCTAACTATCTAAAATACATACCCCTATCTAATATACAATAAATCCTAACTAGCTAAAATACATACCCCTATCTATCTAACATACAATAAATGATATCTCTATATACAAACCCTAATTCTAAGCTAAAATAAAAAAATTAAGACCACTTACCTTTGCAGATGTCCCTTCAGATCACCAACCTAGGGGAAAAAAATAATAAAAATAAGTACAACACATTTACAGAAAATAAAAAAAACATTCTAAATATTCTAAATATTCTACTGACCTTTCCAGCATGTCCCCGTCCTTGTTCTTTTCTTCTTCTTTGGCGCGGCCCCTGTTAAAAAAATATATTACATTAGTACAACATACACATAAAAAAAATAAAATAAACAGAATATACATTGTACTAGCCTCCCCGCGATGTCTCCGGCCTACTCCTCTTCAGCCCCTTCGCCGGAACCGCGCTCTAAAGAAAAAAATTAAATAAAAAAATAACGGAGATCCGCACTCGCTGCCTTTTTGGTTTAAATAAAGATTGACAGGTGCATTATCCAATCAGACTGGGATTTTGGGGTGTATCCCTTTCTCATTGGCTCACACATTGGCGCCTTATGATTGGCTGGATTTGATAGACAGCGTTTTCAGCCAATCAGAAGCCGCCATTGACAATTTTCTTCTGGAAAACTCTGTAGGAGGCTCATTAGCATCGGGGAGGTCTGCGAGTGTGGATCTCTGTTCGTTTTTTTTGTTTTGTTTTTTTTAAAGAGCGGATTGTTCCAGGGTCTAGCCGGGGGCAGAAGAGGAGGAGGCCGGGGACATCGCGGGGAGGTAAGTACAATGTATATTATGTTTATTTTTATTTTTTTTAGGTTTATATGTATGTTGTAGATTTTTTTTTTTTTTTTTTAACAGGGGCCGCGTCAAAGAAGAAGAAAAGAAGAAGGACGGGGACATGCTGGAAAGGTAAGTAAAATATTTAGAATATTTAGAATGTTTCTTTATTTTCTGTAAATGTGTTGTAATAATTATTTTTTTCCCCTAGGTTGCTGATCTGAAGGGACATCTGCAAAGGTAAGTGGTCTTAATTATTTTATTTTATCTTAGAATTAGGGTTTGTATATGTAGATAGTATTTATTGTATGTTACATAGGGATATGTATTTTAGATAGTTAGGATTTATTGTATGTTAGGGGTATGTATTTTAGAGAGGTAGGATCTATTGTAAATTATATAGTATTTATTGTATGTTACATAGGGTTATATATTTTAGATAGATAGGATATATTGTATACTATATAGTACTGTATGTTAGATAGGGGTATGTATACATAGTTAGGATTTATTGTATATTACATAGATTGGGGGATGTATTTTAGATAGTATTAGATAGATAGTACTGATTGTATGTTACATAGGGGGTATTGCATTTTATTTGTATTGTATTGTATTGTATGTATTCAATGTATTTCCTTTTTAGGTGTGTAATTTTTTTTTTCTGTAGTGGGGGGGGGGTTGTAATGTCTTTTTTTCTGTAATGTTCCTTTTTTTATTTTTTGTGACTTAGGTTTTTTTATTTTATGTAATGTAGATTTTTTAATTTTGGTGAATTTGTTTTTTTTATTTTCTGTAATTAGAGTGGTGGGGGGTTGATTAGGGGGTAGGTAGGTAGTTTAGGTAGGTAGTTTAGGTATTAATAGGTTAGTGTAGAGGGGTGTTAGTTTAGATTTAATGGTTTATTGGGGTGGGTTTAGTGCAGTGTAGTGTTTGTACTCATAGCACTTACGGGGTAATGTTAGGCTTCTAAATGTCCCATGAGGGTCTTTAAATACACTTATGGGACTAATGGAGTTAAATAGAGGCTTATGAGGGTCTGTATAGACCCCCATAAGAGACCGGGTTAAAATTATGTAGTGCTTACACTTTGTGTCATGAGGGTCCTGGATGACCCTCATGGCACTTATAGTGTTATTACATGCCTTCATTAGTGTGTTATTGGGGTCTATATAGTTGAGGCACACAGTACACTCACATTGTGTGACAAACAGCATTTCAACACTTTTTTATTGCCACGTCATTTTTGATTAGTAAGTCGCTAGTATGTATATATAAGCTGATATACACAAACTAACTGAAGATGATTCACCCCTAACTCAAGTCCCATGAAAAAAATCTGAACTGGTAACAACAGTACATACAATTTTGTGTTGAATTTTAACATGTAAAACTAGGATGTAAAAAGGTACCGTATCTATCGGCGTATAACACGCACTTTTTCTCCCTGAAATTAGGGGGCAAATGATAGGTGCGTGTTATACGCCGATATTCCCTCCCCCCTCCTCATCCTCAACCTCCCTCATCATTCTAAACCCCCTCCGCATTCTAACCCCCCTCCTCATTCTAAACCCCCCTCCTCAACCTAAACCCCCCTCCTCAACCTAAACCCCCCTAAATACCTCCCCCTCACTTACTTTCTTCTGCTCCAGCCTCCGCTCCTTGATCTGTCGCGCATGTGACGTCACATGCGCGCCACGTCATTAGCATATACCGGGTGCCGGCACCCGGTATATGCTAATGACGTGGCGCGCATGTGACGTCACATGCGCACCGGGTCAAGGAGCGGAGCGCAGGCCGGAGCAGAAGCAGGTAAGTGAGGGGGAGGTATTTAGGAGGGTTAAGGTTGAGGGGGGGGTTTAGAATGAGGAAGGGGGTTGAGGTTGAGGAGGGGGGTTGAGGATAGGGGGGTTGAGGTTGAGGAGGGGGGTTGAGGAGGGGGTTGAGGATGGGGGGGTTGAGGATAGGGGGTTGAGGAGGGGGGTTGAGGGGGTTTGAGGATGGGGGGGTTGAGGAGGGAGGTTGAGGATGAGGAGGGAAGTTGAGGATGAGGAGGGAGGTTGAGGATGAGGAGGGGGGTTTAGGATGAGGAGGGGGGTTGAGGATGAGGAGGGGGGTTGAGGATGAGGAGGGAGGTTGAGGAGGGGGGTTGAGGTTGAGGAGGGGGGTTGAGGAAGGAGGATGAGGATGGGGGTTGAGGAGGGGGGTTGAGCGGGGGTTTGAGGATGGGGGGTTGAGGAGGGGGTTTGAGGAGGGAGGTTGAGGAGGGGTTGAGAATAAGGGGGTTGAGGAGGGAGGATGAGGAGGGAGGTTGAGGAGGGGGTTGAGGATGAGGAGGGAGGTTGAGGATGAGGAGGGAGGTTGAGGATGAGAAGGGGGGTTGAGGATGAGGAGGGGGGTTGAGGTTGAGGAGGGAGGTTGAGGAGGGGGGTTGAGGTTGAGGAGGGGGGTTGAGGAGGGGGTTGAGGATAGGGGGGTTGAGGAAGGAGGATGAGGATGGGGGGTGGAGGAGGGGGGTTTGAGGAAGGGGTTGAGGATGGGGGGTTGAGGAGGGAGGTTGAGGAAGGGGTTGAGTAAATACGGTAGTTAATAATTTGAAGTGAACAAACAGGCCATCTATTAATAAAGGCAATATTAGTCAATTACAAGTCAGCAACCAAGGTTTAAGAATATAATCGTAAGTCCCCTTTTGTTCTTGTGTTAGGGGGAAATGTTAGAATTACTTGTGTATGATCGTTAAATAAAACACGATCATGTAAATCTGTAAATTTGTAAATAAGAAAATTACTTTTGAAATGTATTGCTAAAACCTTCAATTGAGGCACTTCTCTCCATCCTGTATGCCATGATAAAGGGGATGGGAGTGGTTCTGGCTGTGAGGTTGTCGGAAAAGAGTTTCAAAATGTTCTGTTTATGCAGCTGCAAAGGTTCTAAGATTTATAGGATGCCAAAATATTCAGTTTTCATAATGCAAACCATTTAAAGTTTAGTGACATAAATAGCATGCATTTACAAAGAACTTGTAAAACATTCTTGTATACTGACTTTTCTGAACATCTATACTATAATTAAAAAAATCTGATAGATGGTCCAACAGTGTGGGGATAGTCAAAGGAGTGGGGCCGAGAACTGTCTGATGCTGCTTTGCAATGAGGGCGTGGAAGAAAAATATATCCACAAACCGACATTCTACTCCAAAACCCAGTCATGATACCAAAACACAGATTTCTCTTGTTATTTTCGTTTTATTTGGGCACACATGGGGCAGCAACAGAATTGCATACACAATGTTTGCTGCTGGCAACGATTAGATAAACATATATTTTTATAGTAGTCCTACATACAGGAAATGGTATGCCCATTACCAACCCTTTCTAGACCAATAAAAGATTATTTACATTTGTAAGCCAATTAAAAAGCAAACACATACCTAACACATATCAGAAGCATGTATGCTGTATGTTACCCAAATCATGCGCAGATCACCTTCTGCTAATAAAGGCTATTTATATATACTTATACTTAGAGTGCATGGATATTTGTATTTTACCCCAACAAGGGAAAGTGATGTTCATAAACAGAAAGTTCTGAAACCCCTTCTCAGACAACCTAATACTCAGCAGTACTCCCACCTCCTTCTTTACAAAAGTGGGCTGATAGAGGCTCTCACGCTTAGTTTCAAAACTAACTTTCTTACTTAAAGCTTTATTTTTTTACTTTTACATCCATTTTTGTTAACTACAAATGCATACCAGATTCATATAAATCATTTAGGTGTTGGAGTTTTCACTGCACATAGCCACATACAATAGTTATTAAATACAAGTTTTATTTGTTTATTTAAAAGGTCATTGTAGTCCAACAATATATATTTTGTTTGTATGATGATTTTAAATGCATCATAGAAAGTTTGGGATTTTTATGGCTCCTTAACTATGTATATTAACTATCTAAAATTTGGTATCCTTTCTTTTTTTTCAAAAACGTTGTCACGATCTGCTTCTTCAAGGGGGCCTGATATGAACCTAGTTCAAACCTACCCCAGCAGAATCATGTAGTTCCTGTTCTCTGTGGCACAAAAGATGGCTTCTGAAGAGGGCAAGGCCCAACCGCTACAGGCAGAGGATACTGGATCCAGGTTACTTAGTGGCCCATAGCAAGACCACTCCCCAAGTCAGGATACAACACACAGAAATAGTCTCACACCTTGTTTATGTGAAAACTATATTGTAACCTTTATTGAATGAACAAAACAACATATTTATACTCTCCAATACCACACCCTTGTGTACATTTGTGTATGTGTGATGTCAGACCATCTGGCTTGCAACCTTGGGCTATCAAAGCTCTTGAGATCACATTCATTAGATAACCTTTATGTTAAACTCAAGTGTTTGCCCAGGACCACTTGAAGCACATGCATCTGTCTTGACCCAAGGTCTGCATGTTTGAGTGTGCAATGATCTGCAGCTAACTTCTATCCAGAACATTTCTACCAATTCCACATATGTTCTATATAACATTTTCCCTCATAATATATTATACCTAGGATACATAATAATCATGTACAGGCAACATATAACCGCACAATAACACATAATCCCAATGCAACAATGTCATGCTCCCTTGGACATACTCACAAACCACTGACAATATGAGTCCTTAAACAATTAAATCATGACAACTTCTCCCCCTTCCTTTCTAGTATAGCATAGAGGATCATCCTAACGGATAATTCTCTAGCTATACTGCTTTTACTTGTCCTCCTGTCTGGAAAGTCCATCCATGTGATAGCCTCAGTGGCTCTCTGGGTACCCTGCCTCCCCCTGTCCAGGGCGAATACTCGCTCCTTCCCAGTGGCCTTGTGACTTTCCCAAGCCCCTGGGGAGACTTATAAGACAACTGCCATGGAGGACCCTTCAAGGTAGTCCAGGGGAAACAGTACATCCCAGCTAGTAAGTCCAGCATAAATTTGGGAGGATCCTTACCCAGCAAAGCCCTTTCCTTCCAGGCTAGGGGGACCTCCTGTCCTGCCGATTCTGGATCAGCACTCCGTCCCATGGGTAAAATTGAAGAGTACAAGGTTCCCTTTATCAGGCCTGAGCTTTCTCCTGAATAAACTGGGATACGGGAGTTGCAACATGGGCTAGTGACATTCACTGGTGGCATCCATGCTGGATAAATGGGCAGTTCTGATACAAGCTGTTGTGGCTCAGTAGCCAACCTTTCTCCCACCAAGCCTGGCCAATGGCCCCTTCTTTCCAGGGTTACAGGTACACAGCCAGTGTCTTTGGGCAGCTGCAGGGGAGTCATTGTAGGGATACCAGGAGACAAATCACAATCTGGGGTACCCTCTGGCTCTTTGGTCTCTGGATCCTCAGGTGGAACCTCCTGACTCTCTCCATCTGAGACTGCCTGGTGTGTAGTTACAGGCAGCCCTTGAGAAGCAGCAGCTACTTCCTCTTGTTCAGGCTGAAGAACAGGGCTACTTTCTGTTTCTGCTCCAGGGTCTGTGGCTGGCTCCTGGACAATGGTCATCCAAGGAACCTCTCTACAATTTCCACAGTCAAATGGTAGGGCCCAGTGCTCATTAGGTTCTTCTCTTACACTAGGAGCAGAGTAGCTTTTCCCCAGTTCTTCCCCTGGGCCTGGCACTGCTGTGGTTTGGCCCTGTCCCCCTTCCTCTAACTGGGTGAGACTTAGCCCCCTAAAGATAGGGACCAGTTCTTCCTCTTCCCAGTCCCCCCCATGGATGCCGGCATCCTTGTTATTTTGAGAATCATGGATATCAAAATTCTCCCCACAGTCCATACATTTATTTTCTGACCCCGCCTCAGCAATATTTAGCTGGGTCTCTGTAGTACCTGTTAGGTGGTTCTGTTCCATGCCTGACTGGCATGAGCCCTCCCAGCTGGCTGGCCAACAACCATCCAGGGATGCTTCATCCAGTAAGTCTATATAATCCACCTCCAGCTGTAGCTCCTGTTGGATCAAAGGCCAAAGTAAGTTAGCTGTATGAGAGCCTGTCTCCAGTCCCAGCATGTGACAGCGCTTGGCAAACAGACACAGCTTTCTTTTCTCTGTCCCCAGGCCACAGTCCGGATCCCCATGTACTATGTCCCAAATTGCCTTTTCCAGCCCCAATGAAAAATGATGATGTATCCCAACAGGTCCTACCCAATAAGCATATTGATCTTCCAGGGCGACCTCCTCAAATACCAATTCTTCCAGCCATTCCATTAGCCTGTGACCTGGCCATAGTCCCAGGAATGCCATCCATTTATTTAGAAGGCCCATTCCTCTACAGTCCTTTCCAGTCACCAGAACATTCTCTGTCTCTACTGGGGATAAGCATTTCCCCTCCACAGGAGCTGAGACAGGGCCATTGCTTACCCTTCTCCTGTTCCCCTGTACCTCCTGTGTGATTTGTATCCGGAGTTCCCTCTGCTGATCCTTAGTAAAACCTGCAGGCATTACCTCCATCCATCTTTGATACCGTCTGGACACTTCCTCCTCCTCTGCTGCAGACATCTCTTCATAAGCTGCCATCCTTCTGTCTACTGGGGATAAGCATTTCCCCTCCACAGGAGCTGAGACAGGGCCATTGCTTACCCTTCTCCTGTTCCCCTGTACCTCCTGTGTGATTTGTATCCGGAGTTCCCTCTGCTGATCCTTAGTAAAACCTGCAGGCATTACCTCCATCCATCTTTGATACCGTCTGGACACTTCCTCCTCCTCTGCTGCAGACATCTCTTCATAAGCTGCCATCCTTCTGTGTTTTTTACAGAGACCCCACCACTGCCAGCCAAATGTCACGATCTGCTTCTTCAAGGGGGCCTGATATGAACCTAGTTCAAACCTACCCCAGCAGAATCATGTAGTTCCTGTTCTCTGTGGCACAAAAGATGGCTTCTGAAGAGGGCAAGGCCCAACCGCTACAGGCAGAGGATACTGGATCCAGGTTACTTAGTGGCCCATAGCAAGACCACTCCCCAAGTCAGGATACAACACACAGAAATAGTCTCACACCTTGTTTATGTGAAAACTATATTGTAACCTTTATTGAATGAACAAAACAACATATTTATACTCTCCAATACCACACCCTTGTGTACATTTGTGTATGTGTGATGTCAGACCATCTGGCTTGCAACCTTGGGCTATCAAAGCTCTTGAGATCACATTCATTAGATAACCTTTATGTTAAACTCAAGTGTTTGCCCAGGACCACTTGAAGCACATGCATCTGTCTTGACCCAAGGTCTGCATGTTTGAGTGTGCAATGATCTGCAGCTAACTTCTATCCAGAACATTTCTACCAATTCCACATATGTTCTATATAACATTTTCCCTCATAATATATTATACCTAGGATACATAATAATCATGTACAGGCAACATATAACCGCACAATAACACATAATCCCAATGCAACAATGTCATGCTCCCTTGGACATACTCACAAACCACTGACAATATGAGTCCTTAAACAATTAAATCATGACAAACGTATATTGTAAAAAGTAACATTAATCGTTTGTTGGGTTTCAGTCACACATATTATAACCTGCAATAGAGTACATTGAAGTGATTGGTCAATAATAATCTGTTTTCTACTTTTTTACAGGATAAACTTATATTTGAATATCAAGCACTGAACATCCAGTCCTACTATTGGTGATTATACCACCTATGGAAAAGATATTTCAATGTTTAAAGATTGTGATAAAACAGTCATCTGGACTGTTTTCATTTTATGTGTTAAGTAATTGTTTAGTAACAAAATCAGTAAACCATTCTTTTAAAACCTACATTTGTATGTTAGTATTTCAGACTTCTAGAGATCTTTTTCTCTTCGCTAACTATCAGGTGCTCAAGGACTAGGAAAGGATCTGCCCAGGAGCCAGCCTGGTATACAATACAATATGGCATATTGTAATTAATGTGTAGTTTGAATTTTGAAAATAAAAGATAATTTCTTTCTAATCTGTCTCTCCCTTTGATGGAAGGGTCATTACAATCCAATAGGATTAGGTTAAGACCCTTAAAAATTCAGGGCACTTTGCACAGGACCACTAGTTTGAAAATAAATTAAACATCCACAACCGAAATACTTTTTCTAATTTATTGATTTTTGTATGTGTCTTATACAATTTAAATAATAAAACATTAAAGGACCACAAAATTCGGCATATGTACTCTGCACTATCAGTTAGGGGGTAGATCATGTGGAAAATGTTTTTACATTTTTTAAATTGAACAAGAATTGACTTGGATATTGTCATTTTAGTTTAATCCTTGAAGCCCATAATAATCTGCATAAATATTAAGGCTGGTATATTAGTAAATATCTGCTCATGGATTGAGAGCTGGCTAAAAGACAGGAAGCAAAGGGTTGTTGTAAATGGAACATACTCCGATTGGACTAATGTGGTAAGTGGGGTTCCTCAGGGTTCAGTATTAGGTCCTCTCCTTTTTAACATATTTATTAATGACTTAGAGGTAGGATTGGAGTGTGGTGTCTCCATTTTCGCTGTTGACACGAAGTTGTGCAAGGTAATTATATCAGATAGAGATGTGCTTTCCCTCCAAAGGGATTTACATAAAATTGAGGAATGGGCATCTAAATGGCAGATGAGATTTAATACGAATAAATGTAAAGTTATGCATCTAGGAAGGAAAAATAGCAATGCAATTTATAATCTTAATGGAGCAAATCTAGGTGTATCAGATATTGAAATGGATTTGGGAGTGCTTGTGGACAACCACCTAGGTAATAGTGCTCAAAGCCAAGCAGTAGCTGCAAAGGCAAATAAAATATTAGCATGTATTAAGAAGGGTATAGAAGCCAGGGAAGCAAATATAAATCTGCCACCTTACAAATCTCTAGTACACCCTCATTTGGAATATGGAGTACAATTTTGGGCACCACTTCATAAAAAGGACATTTTAGAGCTGGAAAAGGTACAGAGGAGGGCAACAAAACTAATAAGGGGAATGGAGGGGCTAAGTTATGAAGAAAGACTAACCAAATTAAACTTATTTTCTCTAGAAAAAAGGCGTCTAAGAGGATATATGATTACCTTATATAAATACATCCAGGGTCAGTATAAAGATTTGTCAAGGGAGATTTTTGTGCCAAGAGGTTTTCAACTGACAAGAGGACATCCCTTGAGGTTAGAAGTAAAAATATTCCACCTTAAAGAAAGAAAAGGGTTCTTCACAGTAAGGGAGGTTAATTTGTGAAATTCTCTACCAGAGGAGGTGGTGACAGCGGATTCAATAGATAACTTTAAAAGGGGACTGGATTTATTTCTAATTAAAAAGGGAATTCAGGGTTATCATGGATAATTAGAGGGGCAGTATTGATCCAGAGAGAAGTCCGGTCGCCGGTGTCTGGGATCAGGAGGTCATTTTTTTTTGTTGTTGTTTTTTTTTATACAACTAATTAATTAATAGTTAATCCGCATATTGCAAATCAGAGGAGATCTTAAAAGGTTGAACTTGATGGACTGAAAGTCTTTTTTCAACCTTAAATACTATGTAACTATGTAAATTAGGATACAAAATTGAGGAATTAAGTAATAAAATAGGAAATATAGAAGACTGCTCAAGAAGACGTAATCTCTGCATTAGAGGGATTCCAGAAAACATAGTAGACAGAGATCCGGGCAAATTTGCCAGTGAGCTGTTTATTAAAATGGCTCCTGATCTCTCAAAAGAGTTAAGGCAAGCTAGATGCCATACATAGGATCCTACTCCCAAAAAATTTGGATAAAGATATACCTAGAGACATTACCGTGAGATTCCATTATCTATCCTATAAGGAAACAGTGGTAAAGGACAGCTACAGCAGGAAAATGTTGCATCCCCCCTATGAGAGAATTCAAATCTTTTAAGACTCATCCCCATACACTCTGGCCAAAAGAAAGGAGTATGCAGCTGTAACTAAAATGTTGAGGAAAGGAGAAATAAGATATAAGTGGAAATCACTGAGCGGTCTCTTAATACTGAGAAACTCTATTTGGCACAAAGCTAATTCGGTTCAAGAAGGACTGTCTTTGTTACAAAATTGGAATTTATCTGCTGGACATTCTGACTGTATAAATGGGAAAATAGATTTAGCAAGTAAGGCCCCAGAGTGGGAAGTAGTTAAATGATTTACAAGAGGATATCAACAGTATATTAAATGTAATTTGGAGTATTAAGAAGTAGGAATTAATTATTGTATTGAAGAATTTTTCCTACTCTTTAATTTTAACATTATTATTGGGTTTATCACGATAAAGTTAGTCACAAGTGAAACCATGAGGAATTAGCAAGAATTGATATAGGTGTTAATACCGAAAATTTGTTTTACAATTTCTAGCTATGGGGAAAAGTAGGTAAAAATATTTTTGGAAAATCATTAGCAATTAGCTAATATTAATATGCACATAAATATTTTTTACTCACAAAAAAGTTCAAGATAGTTAGCACTATTACTTAGAAATATTGACCATGGGTTTCTTAATTAGGAGTGTTTTGATCACAAATAAAAAGTAGATACATTTGTAATTTAGAGAGATGGTTACACCAAGTAGTATTTTTTCTTTGATGCACTTAAGAGAAGCACAACGAACACGGGTACTTCACTTAAACAGTTAGTGTTTGTAACTAATTTACTTTACTCCCCCTGGTAGGGATTATAGCAGTCTCCTTAATATTTAAAGTGGGATAAAGTCAATATAACACAATTAGAGAAGTAAGTAAAGTTTGACAATTTGTGGAAGCGCCAACGAGTTAGGCTTTGATTTGTTCATTAGGGAGTTTTCTTGGTCTTATTAACTGCTGTCAACAAATTAGTTAACATATGTGTAGAGTTATGGTGTGGCTTTAGGTGGGTCATTATCTGTTTAAGAACCAAATAATATATATCTGACCTCCAAATGCAGAATGCATATGGCATTCACCTACCATTTCAATAGATCGGAGTAGGCTTAAAGGATAATAATAGGTGCCCTGATTACCAGAAATGGATACAGTCTCAAGTCCTTTCTGGATTGTGTGTATAAGTTTGAATGGTGAGAGAACGTGGGAGGTTTCTGAACAAAATACTTTAAGACAAAGAGGGAGAAAGGGGGAAAATGGAAGAGAATAAGCATATACAGACACATTATATGGGGGACGATTGCTATTTATGAGTAAAAAGTTAGTGAAAAATTAAAGAAGGAGCAAGGGAAAGTCAGAAGCAAATTTGTGAAGAATGAGAATATTAGTAAGAGTTTGTTTTCTTTTTTACGATGGCGATAAAATGTTGTCACATAATGTAAATTGCCTTAATTCTCAGATCAAAAGAAAGTTAGGCTTTCTGAAGTATAAGAAATGTAGGGCAGACATCCTTTGTCTTCAAGAGACTCATCTGAAAAGAGAAGCCCTACGTAACATAAACAATAACAACTTCAATGTAACGATAGAAGCTACGTCTAATGATAAAGCGACGGTAGTTTCAATTTTTTTTCAATAAAAGACTTAGGATTCATCAGGAATATAGTAAAACTAGCGAATTGTCGGTCAAAAAATGACGCAATGAGATGTGTATGTTTTGAAAGTTGTTTAGTTCTTAATATACATATGTAATTGTAAGGTAGCTAATGGTGTTTTGTGTGTCTTAATGAAATATATAATTCAATTAATAAATGAATATACTTTACCTATTTTGAAGTATTGTGTTGAATAGCTGTGAACCTTGTTTGATGTTGCTGCAGCATTAGTGGTGTGGAGGTGCTGTGTGAGCGTGATGAACGTGTGCAGTGTAATAGTGTGTGTGCGCGAGCCGAAAGCGTTAGTGTATTTGTGTACTTCCGCATTATCGGAAAATGGCGGGTAATGTGTGGTATGCGTCTTTGCGTATTATCCGTAGGTCGTTTAATGGCGGGTAATGTGTGGTATGCGTGTTCTAGGATTATCCGTACGTGTTTTCCGTGGTTATAGTGCTGTAGCCTCGTTTTCGTTTTGTTCGGCCGCCATTTTTTCTCTCGCTTACAGACTTTTGTAGTGTGTAAACTCTTTTATTTTTAGTTAAGCGAAGGTGTAATTATTTTTTTGGAGGTCGTGGATGGTTCCTCTTGCTGTAGGTAAGTTTTTTATGTATGTGCTGTGTGTATTTCTTGTGTTTTTGCTTTTTTCCCTTTCGCGTGTTGCGTCCGATTTTTGCGATGTCGTAATGTGTGTTATGCGTGTTAGCAGATTATCCGTAAGTGTTTTTCGTGGTTAGAGTGCTGTAGCCTCGTTTTCGTTTTGTTCGGCCGCCATTTTTTCTCTCGCTTAGTGAATTTTTTAGTGTGTAAAGTCTTTTATTTTGAGGTAAATGAAGGTGTAATTTGTTTTTTTGAGGTCGTGGATGCTCCCTCTTGCTGTCGGTAAGCTTTTTATGTATGTGCTGTGTGTATTTATTGTGTTTTTATGTTTTTTGATGCTCGCGAGTTGCGGCCGTATTTGTTGCCTACAGTGTAACGGCTCGCCTGCAATGAGCGCCTGTGGCGCTCATTGTAAAAGTGCTACGTATTAACGTTAGAGGCCGAAGCGAGGGCCCGCAAGCGTGAGCAACGGCCCGTACGCTCACAACTATATATGTGATAGATCCTCAGGGTAGGTATATCATATGGTTAGGATCAATCAACGATACATTTATGAACCCTGGTTAACTTATATTTCCCAAAAAAAAAATCAAATCAAATTTCTTAACAAAATGCTAAAGGAAATTAAGAAGGTTAAGAAGGGTTTGAGTATGAATTTGCGGCGAGTTTAACATGGTGATGGATCAATCTCTAGATAGAATTGGCAAGCGAAAACTAAATCAGAAGCTCAGCAAGAAAAAATATCTAAGGATTTTTTAAATTAAATATCTAGTTCAGATCTATTAGATTCCTGGAGACTTTTACATCCATATGAAAAATATTTCACTTTTTTTTCAAACCGTTTTGGTTCTTACTCTACGTTAGACTATTTTTTTTGTTAATCTTCAAACCATGAGAACAGTTAAAAAAGTTGTAATTCATTAAACCCCTTGGTCGGACCATTCTATAGTTAGTTTAACAATAAATGAGCTAATTGAAGCTAATAAAAAAAAAACAACTTTTAGACTTGGTCCATTCTTACTTAAGAACTTAGATTCTGCAAATTTCTTGAAAAAAGAAATAACATTTTTTTTTTTGAGGCAAATAAAAAGGCAGTTGAATCCGCTACAGTTCTGTGGTGCGCCCATAAATGTGAGATCCGCGGGTTAATAATCTCCCGAATAGCAGCAATATATAAGCAAAGGGGTAAACCCTTAAGGCAATTGTACATAGATCTAGATAAAATACAATGCCAAAATAAATTGTCGCCCAGCAAGAATAATGGGATACATGTAAATGAAAGATAAAAAAAAAAATTGCATACTGCAGCAGACACTCTGATTTGGAAATACTGACAATCTCATTTCTTGCTGGGTGACAAAACAGGTAAATATTTGGCTAACAAATTAAAGAAACAGCCCATTCAAAATAAAATATTGAGTTTAAAAGGAATGGATAGTAAAAAACATATCCATCCAGAAAAAATAGGTGAAGTTTTTATGCAATATTATAGATTTCTATACAATTTGGAAACAGACGCCAGACTCGCTAAGATAGAGAAAATGGACATAGATACATTTTTGAATAGATTAGATCTTCTTTTGATTACTAAGGAAGATTTAAAATTCCTGAACAAAGACTTTACAAAAGCAGAGGATGTAATTAATGCAGAAAAAAAAAACAAGGCTCTCAGAATAGATGGCTTTGACCATTTATATTATAATTTCTTTACTAATGAATTAAACGAACACCTTTGTAATATGTACAAGATAAAAATCTTGGGGAGAGTGATTCCAGAATTTGTGAAAGCAAAAATAATAAAAATATCCTAAAACATGGAAAAGAAGACTGTGGAAGCTACTGCCCTATCTCATTGATAAATGCTGATGCAAAACTGTATTTAAAGATACTAGCAAATAGGCTGAATGGGGTAATTCCCAAGTTACTTCATTTAGATCAATCAGGATTAATTAAAGGGAGACAGGCCACTGACAACAGGAGACGCTTAATTGATATAATGTCCTATGTCAAAAAAATGAATATACCCACACTGATCCTGTCATGGGATGCCGAAAAGGCTTTTGACAGGGTCAGTTGGGATTTATTTTTTTTCAAGCTGTATTGCTGAAGTTTGGCATGGCTGAATTTGCTACTAAAATTATGAAAACTCTTTATTCCATTTTAGAAGCCCTTATGGTAGGCCCAGGGTATATGTCTCAGAAATTTAACATCCGTAACGAGACACATCAGGGATGCCACTTGTCTCCCCTATTATTTTTGCTCTTCGTTGAGCCTCTGCATTAACTATTAGAATGGAGGAGAATATCAAGGGAGTGCAAATAGGTAAAAACTACTACAAGATTATGTGATATGCCAATGACATTATACTTTGTGAGATAGATTTAATCAAATAATTTCAGAATTTAGCGCAATTTCTGATTTTAAGATTAACTACTCTAAGATAAATATTCTATCCAGAGGAATAAATACGGATATGAAAAAATCATTATCAGATCGATATATGTACAATTGGAGATCTAAATCTATGACCCATTTAGGGATCACATTTACTTTCCATCTAAAAAATATATTCAAAGATAACCTGAAGGAAATAATAAAACAGATTAGATTAATAGTTTACAATTTGTATAATTTAAATTTATCATGGACTTCAAGAATTGCCGTGATAAAAATGACAATCATTCCAAAAATTGCATATCTATTCAGATGTCTTCTAGAAAGAGTACCATTATTTGTAATCAATTCAATTCAAAAAGTTCTAGACAGCAATATATAGTTAAATAAATAAGATAATAAAAAAATATATATCTTGTAAAAAATGTGAAAAGGGAGGGCTGGCGATGCCAGCTATTGCAATTTCTCATGTAATTAGTTGGAATCTTCCAGTTAGGAGAACGGTTTGGAAAAACCTTGAAGATGACCTATTGGAAGATTTCTCTATTTAAAATCTGTTATGACTCCGTAAGTTAGATCTGAAGGTTTTGAAAAAACTACCCGGTGGCCTAATTTCCCTGACTAAATTCTGGTATACATCTATCACATATCCCCTCTTTAGCCGCTCCTATAAACACATTATTTACACAACAAAGTAATTTTTGATATTAAAACTTTAAAAAAAATTATGATATATCAGGTTGCTGGCTTATATTCAGGGGGTTCACTTATAGATATGGCTGCAATTCAAGGAACATTTGGGCCAAATAAACTATCCTGGTTGAAACTTAGATCATTAGTAGAATTGGTTAAACAAAGAAGATACAGTACTGCAAACATGGAGAAAAAAAAAATGATGACATGGAAGAACTTCTGATGTGTGTAGATGCACACTCTCTCTCTCTAAGATCAGGAACATACTATCTAACACAATTCCATTTATTAAATCTAAGAGTATAGAAGGTTGGGAAACAGATTGAAAAGTTACACTAGATAATTACTGTATATACTCGAGTATATGCCAAGTTTTTCAGCCCTTTTTTTAAGGCTAAAAAGAGCCCCCTCGGCTTACACTCAAGTCACTCTCCCCCCGTGTCTCTCTAATTCCCCTGTGTCTCTCTAACCCCCCCCCCCTTGTGTCTCTCTACCCCCGTGTCTCTCTACCCCCCCGTGTCTCTCCAACCCCCCCGTGTCTTTTTCCCTCCCCCCTCCTCATCCTCACCCCCCCCCCTCATTCTCACCCCCCCTCATACTAGCCATCTTTTTAGAGGTTGAGGATGAGGAGGGAGGTTGAGGAGGGAGGTTGAGGAGGGGGTTGAGGTTGAGGAGGGAGGTTGAGGATGGGGGCTTGAGGTTGAGAAGGGGGTTGAGGATGAGGAGGGGGGCTGAGGATGAGGAGGCGGCCTGAGGATGAGGAGGGGGCCTGAGGATGAGGAGGGAGGTTGAGGATGAGGAGGGGGGTTGAGGTTGAGGAGGGGGTTGAGGATGAGGGGGTTGAGGAGACACAGGGAAGGGAGGGGGGGAAGAGACACAGGGCAGGGAGAGGGGGGAAGAGACACAGGGAAGGGAGAGGGGAGAAGAGACACGGGAGAGAGAGGGGACACAGAGGGCACAAGAGGGACACAGGAGGCAGCACATTTCCCACCCTCTGCTTATACTCGAGTCACTCATTTTACCCAGTATTTTGTGGTACAATAGGTGCCTCTGCTTATACTCGGGTCGGCTTATACTCGAGTATATACGGTAGTCTTGGTCTAAAATATTTAGTTTAGTCAAAAGCTGTTCCATTAAGGCTTCATATCTGGAACTATTCTTTAACATGGTCCAGAGACAGTGTTTTGTGTCCGTAACTATGAATAGATTTGACTCAAAATATTCACCGCTATGTTGGAAGTGTTGTGAGAGTTTGGAGTTTGTATGAATATATTTCTGAAAGTCTTGTTTTTTTGTTGCATGTTTGTACATCGTATGTTTTTCTACAATAAAAATAAATAAAAATAAAAATATATCAGTGGTGGAGCTAGTAAATGGAGGGCAAAATAAAAGTTTGGACCCCTAGGTAGCTAGGTGTAGGGGGTAGCGTTTGGGTTTTAAAGGGAGAAGGGGGTGTAGGTGGGCACACATGAAGGAAGCTGTTGGTAGGGGTAGGCAATGGGGGGAAGTAGTGGGGTAAAGGGAGGCACTGAGGGAGTTAATAAGAGGTATAGGTAGTTAATGAGGGGAAGAGGCAGGCAGTCTGGTGCAGAGGGAGGCATACATATTTACACTATAAATATTAATAAATAAACACATTATAAATATGTATATACCAGTCCTCACCTCTCTACTCCAATGGAGTGATACTCACAGAGTATTCCAATATAATCAGTATTTACCAGGCTTCACTTCCCTGCTGTGATCCAGCATGCCACTAGATGCTCTGCTCTGCACCTCCTGTCCCCCTTTGGTGCACAACTTAGTTACATGAAATTATTTACAGCAGCAGGTAAGGGGGCTGCACATGCAGTCTCTACTAGTCAATGAGCTCTGCAGGTCCTGCAAGGACTATAAAGAAACAATGCTGTGAAATAAGAACAATTTGTTCCATCAGTACATTTCAACTGCTTTTCTTGCCACTTTCTTTCTATCTCTTATCCCTCTCTGAAGCTCCTGCAAAGACTAAATAACTCATAGCACAGGCCCACCTAGAGGCATAGGCCCTGGTGCAGTGTACCACTTGCACCACCTATATCTCCACTCCTGCTCTATATAATGGTGCAGAGCACATATGGGGGACTTTTGTGGTGCTTTATTTGAAAAAATCAATGTCTTGCTTCAGTTAAAACATGCATGGATTTTGAAATGCTTTTTTACAAAATATATGAATTAATTCAGTCATGCCCTGGGGATGCCCTCTATTAAAATACCTGCTGAAAGGAATTCTCCAGTATCCACTTCTAAGCTCACTGCCCGATACACCCTCTCCTTGATAAATTCTACCAAATTATAATTGTACTGGAGCCAAACATTTCAGCTTCTTCTTCATATTCTAATTTGTCTTTTAGGCAAATGAGCATTTATGCTTGATTTCTGTGCATGTGTCTCTGTGTGAGTGAGTGCATGCAATTCACTGGGGCTGGCAGAGATCTCAGGGGCAATTCACTGGGGCTGGGGGAGGTGATGGGGTAAATCACTGGGGCTGGGGGGGGTTACAGGGACAAATCACTGGGGCCGGGGGAAGTTTCACCTGGGATGTAGATAAAACAATTAGTGAATGACGGGACAACACAGACCTTGTTCTTGGTATTACAGAAATCTAAAGGAAACCTGCAGCGCAATTCACAGACAAAAAAGATACAATTTATTATGTATGCTAATTCTCGCATGGATTTTCAGGGGGTGTCAACATTGATAGCAAACAGTTTGCAAATGCAAGAAATTCAGCAAACATTAGGGTAGCTGTTTAAATGTTTATTTTGGTATGTTTTCATGCAAACAACTTTTTTTTCATACACTTCTAATTGACCTCTATCAGATGCATTCATAATCCAGCTCACTTGCATATACCTTTAACCCCTATCCACTGAAGTCTCGATCGGGAATCCCCTGGTTCTTAACATTATCTCCTATGCTTTGGGACCCCTGCAGCCCCTAAATGTGTATGCATTGCCGCAGAGGTCTGATTGCATTTAAATATTAAACCCTCTTGTAACGCCGGTCTTTAAGAGACCTGCTCCATATAAAAAAAATTAAACCCCTGCCATAGGGGTACTTATAGGGGGTACTTATAAGCACCTAATATAATACCCCTGTCAACCATGGGGATCTATACAAGCCTCATAGATACCTTATAAACCCCTATGATCCATGTGCATCTATACAGACTCCCATGGATTCCTAATTAACCCCTATAATCCATGTAAGTCTATAATATAAAAAATGTAACACATTAAGTGCCACAAGGATCCACCAGGCCCCTCATGGCACTATAAGTTACAAAAACACTGCACTAATAAAATTAACCACCAATATATTAATAAATACGATAAATCATAAATTAATTAAAATAAACTCCCAATTAATTAGTTAAAGTAAAAACCATAAAATGTAAACCTAATCATTTACTGCAAAAAGTAAACCTAATTATTTATAAAATAAACTAAATTAAACTGAATTGATTATTAAATAAAAATAAACCTTTTTAATTAAATAAGAATAAACCTAATTAAAACGAAATAAAATAAACATAATTTATTATTAAATAAAAAATAAACCTAGCTAATTGCTAAAAATAAAAAACCCTAAATTATATAAATTAAAAAATAGCTAAATTAAATAAATAAAAACACCCCCTAAATTACAAAAAATTAAAAAACTAAGTCACATACAATAAAAATAAAAAAATAAAAAAAAATAATAAAGACTTACAATAAAAAAAAATCACAATTAAAATAATAAAGGTTATAAAAAATAATATATTAAACCTGTAAAATAATTAATAATACCTACCCTAAATGATCATACAGTGATTATTAACAATGCTCTGGTCCTCAGCTTTCCGCCCTGGTCTAGTCGGGCTATCCATGTTGATTGAAGGGGGCCCAGTCCTCTTCTTTCTTGCTAGAAGCCCATGTCCTCATCTTCTGGGCCAGGAAAAAAAAGTTGCCGCTCTAAAAAAAAAAAAAAAAATCAACTAACTTAATGGAGCTCCCCCGCCACAAATGGCAGTTGCCATGCTTGCTGCGCCTTAATTTGGAGCGTTCTGATTGGCTAAAATAGATAACAATGCTATTACAGCCAATCAGAATGTGTTTTTTTTATGTCACCCTGCTCACTTTGGGCCTCATTCTATTATCGGCCGTCGCCGCTGCGGGGCCGCAAGGACCTGCCGCAAGCTTTCCGGCTATTCTATTCCCCTCCGGCCGGGGGTTCCGGCAGGCTTGCGGCCGGCGCCTTGTTATCTCTTGCGGCCGATCGCGCCGGAGGAAAGCCTTTGATCTAAAACGGCCGCAAGGAAATCGGCTGTAAGAAAAGCCTGGTTGCTATTCTATTGCTCCGGGAACCCTGTCTGCAAGGCTAAAAACGAGCCGCAGCTTACTTGCAGCAAACAGGTCCCGCTAGCACCAATTAAGCACATAAAATAGCTCAAATAAAGCCATCCTGCACTTTGCAGAGTCTATAAAGTGATATTCAGTGTTAGCAAAAATAGCACATAATTCCCCCATACTCAAATCCGTAAAATATTTTTTTTTTAATATCCGTAAAATATACATGTAAAAAGTCCAGAGTGCTTGGAGCACCTCAGACACGCCCACGGCACAGCCGGAAAATAAACAGTTAATTTGAACTCGGGTTTGGGCTGATGTGCAAGCTTGAGAGTGGGTTACTTTTAATCCTCATGTCCCCCAGTATGATCCCTAGCATTTACAGAGCTGTACAGTGCAGGCTTGAATTTATTTTTGAGTTTTTAGATTTCAGAGCTTACGGCCGGTTTCAAGATATTCGGCCGGCCGTAAGAGGAGATACTTGCGGGGCCGTATAATTGAATTGCGAGTTAACAGAACCCCCGCAAGGAATCGCAGCCTTACGGCCGATTTACGGCCGATAATAGAATGAGGCCCTGTATCTTTTGAATATATTGGACCAATCAGACTGCTCAGAATGAGGGATCTTTAATCTGACCCACTGAAGCATGGGGGTTAATGTTTAGGTGTAGTGGTGCTACCGATCGGGACCACCAAAGCAAGGGTTAATTATTTAGGTGCAAGGGGGGGTCCCTTAAGGACCCCCCTTTCAGGGGTAACGTTTTGTGGCCGTGCTGCTTGTTTAGAAATAGAGTATTGTCTCTTTAACTGGTGCTGCAGCACTCAGCAATGGTTTTAAATTAATTTGCGAGTGGTCTTTGGTACCCATAATATTTTCTTCAGTATGTTGTAGTTAGGGCACTGCTTTATTTTGCGAGTGATCCGTAAATTATTATTAGCATAGGGTTTGGGTGTAAAAGTCTAACGGAGTCACTAGTAATATTGGGTCAGTGGAAAAATCGATGGAAAAGTTTGCCCTATTTTGCAGCATTGGCTTGCTGCAGTCACTCGTAGCAGTTCTCTCGCAATTTTTCTGGGATGGTTGATTAGCACAGCTAGGGAGATTTACTTTGGCCTCAAACATGTTGTAAACTGTCATATTGGAGTTTTATGTAGGGCCCCTATTTTCTACCATTCCAATAGCTGTAGCAGCTGCTGCTTCAGTGTCTTCTTCACCAACAGACACAAAATCCTTGTGATATATTCCTGATACTTCTAAATGTTCAATTGCAATGCCTGAAAGATTTTCCTCTCTAGTGAAAACATCATTGATTCCAAGCTCTTGTAAATGATTTACAAGGTTAACATCACTGGTAAATTTAAATCTAGGAAGATGCACTTCTACAGATGTTGATATCATGTTTCTAAATTTCTCCAATCTGCTGTTATTTAATATGAAATAATTTTTTCTAACCGCAAGAGAAAATGTTATCTATTACAAATTATATAATTCTATATAATACCCAAACAAATATGTTTGTATTCTTTATTTCTACAAAAGTAAATCATGTACTTGACTAAATGTAATGGTTACCCCTAGATTATTTTCTTAGTAATGGAATACCATTAATCTAAACTAAACATCTATCATATGCTATCGTATTGCTCTATATTCTTCTTCTTATAAACAGTTCAATTAAAAAGAAAGTAGAGTAATGGCTCAAGGTACACTATACCAGATACACACAATTTAAATAGAAAGGGTGTTCTTAGGGATATTTTATCAATATTGACAAAAAGAAGAGGACATAATCTAGATCGTATTAGAGAATAATCTTAAAATTTAGGTTTGTGTATGAATAAAATCAAAAACCTTTAGCAAGAAAACAATAAAATATAGGAGATCAGACCAACAATATAATATGGGAAACCTGTTGATTTGATCTGTCAATATCTATATATTGTCTTAATTAAATGAAATGGAAAAAAATCCAGCTGGTTATATGAATCTATTGTCATTTAGTTGATGACCTTATGCTAACATTACAAACATATGTACATTATCACATTAAAGATACTCACCTCTTGTAAATCAGTACTATGTTAAGGAATAAATAGTATCATACTCATTTCTTTATTTTCTCCATAAGGAAGCTCAAGGATCTGCATCTCTGGCCATCTATATTTGTGTCATGATAATAAAATGTAGATGTTGTGGCCACCATCTCTACAGTTGCTTTCTCATTCTGAATCGATACACAATTAAAATAAATTAATTCTACATTAACTCTTAAGATATTGTATTGCAGAATATAAGGTATTGCCTTTTTAATTTAATAGTATATGCAAGTTTAAGAATGTATAATTTCAGATCTGCTAAATTATTATTTCGATTTATGCTGTATCCAATTATTCATGAATAAAAAATATTTTAGAAATTTATTAGTGGGTAGAAGAGCGAAAGAAGGCCACAACCATATAAATTAAGCTGCTAAAATGCATGTAAATGTATATTTACATGTCGAAAAGTGAGTATGAAATATTTATTTCACAAAAAAAAACAAGAAAAACAATATATTGTATCCATTGCAATAGAAATAAAATACCACCCACAAATATGACTACCCTTTGCAAAGTTCCACAATAATAATCAAAAAAAAACTGGGAGATATATCCATTGGGTTAAAAATATGCCTGGTGTTATCGAGCACCTCCCTACCTGGGATAAAGCCTTCCTGGTCCGGATGAATCACTGACAAAATTAGTAAGGACAGTCTATTTGCCAGAATCTTGGAATAAAGTTTAATGTCATTATTAATTATATATATGGGTCTGTAACTATTCCATTGTGTTGGGGCTTTGCCTTCCTTGTGTAAGACAATTCAAAAATTCTGCTTTCATGGGTTTACCACTGAGAAAGTCCTTAAACAGATGTTTAAGATGAGGTAAAAGAGTCTCCATGAATTGTTTATAAAAATAATTAGTGAATCCATCTAGGCCTGGTGGTTTATGGGGTTTAGATGCTTTGATTGCGATTTTGATTTCCTCTTCAGAAATGGGAGTTGTAAGGGCATCAAATTTGACTTTTTAAATTTGGGGAAATTTGATTGACGCTAAAAAATCATTAATTGAGTTTCATGACTTTGTGTCCCAGAATGGGAGGTTGTTGAGTATAGTTTAGGTCGATGACGTCATTCACAGGTGTCTAGTTCGCGGCGTGCACAGCAAGGTAGTTAGCGGCCCATAGATTAAAGTCCCTTTCCCTAACCGGTCAGCTAATGCAGTTTAGAGAGTCTGGTCAATAAGAAGGAGAGCTGGACATTATATTTGGAAATACCCAGGTCATAGAACGCTACGGGATTGGGCCAGCACCAGAGGGGATTAACGGATATAAGCACTGTGTGGTGCTTGCCATTCTGGTGCTATATTGGTACCTTATAGCACTGTATGCCCCCACAAATTGGACGACGTTACTAGAATCTTTTTCATTATTAGCACACAGCTGTACATAATATGTGTTCTAAACCTCTGCAGCAATTTATATTTAAATCTTTAGTCTCGATCCAACAGGATTGTCTTTATATGACCATATAATTACTTTTTAACTACTAGCACTTTATAATATTTTTTTGTCACCAGCACTTTATGCAACACTGTCCAATTGTGACTTTAGCACTTTATTATAAATTGCTAAAGAAGGGTAGAATATTTGACTTTATATTACCAAGGTTCTACATCAGCTAATTTAATAATCTCTAATTCTTGCATCCTATGTCAACATATTTTATGGATTTTACCGTTTAATAAAAGTTAAGTTTTATAATTTAGTTTATTATCTCTTTTTTGAGATTAGGATAATCACGTGTGCCCTGTAAAATTATCTTTTTTCTCTTTGAAGTATGGTTTATTGGAATATTTGAAATTGGAATTTTGAATAGAAAATTATTTTTGGAGGGTTGTTTTATTATTTAGGTTATTTACTTGGAATTGATCTGTTTTTTAGCCAATGTACCACATTGTATACCAATTTCTCTCAGGGCTGCCCACACCCCCATCCTGTCCACCTCACCATCACTGTTTATCGTGGAATAATCTGTGATTGCTTTGTGAATTTTCTCCTTTGTTAGTGGGTCATTGAGGAGTGCTGGGTTTAATGTCCACGAATTAGACCGTCGCTTTTGGAGCAAATCACCCAATGACACGCTTACAAGATTGTGGTCCGACCATGATATAGGATGAATTGTTGCTTCCACTAGGTTAGAGGCCATTTGTTGTTGCATCAGTATATAATCAATCAGGAGGGGGATTTATGTCTGGTCGAATAACAGGTAAAATCTTTGACTATTTCGTTCATTCCCCTCCATGTGTTGAATAAGCAATTGTCCTTTAAGAATGACTTAAAAGCTTTCGTAGCGGTGGGAACTAGGGTGGGGGCCGTAAGACCTAATTTATCCTTTATTGTGTCTAAAACCACATTTATGTCGGCTCCTACAAACCAGATTATTTGTTGCCAATTAGATATTAGGCCTGATATTCTGCAAAAGAAAGTGAAGTGTTCTGAGTTTAGTGAATACATATTAAGCAGTGGCACTTTCCTTTCATTTATGATTTAATGAACTAGATTTGTATCTACCATCGCTGGCTTTTTGAGTGTTTACGTGTTGAAAGTTGAGTCTCTTGTGAATTAAAATAGAGACTCCTCTTTTTTTCTAATGCTGAGGCATGGTAAGTTTGTGTATAAATTTTACCCTAATATTTGGATACTGATTTTTTTTTTTTTAAATGAGTTCCTGTTCTTAGGGGTAAATATTATTTTAAGGCAATCCCTCTCTTCACTGGTTCATTTAAACCTTGGGTGTTATGTGAAATTATTTTGATGTCCATGACTCACCGATCTCTGAAGCAGAGGAATTAAGCTGGTGATGTCTGACAGTCGGGTAGACCTCCTAAATTATGAAATGGGATGGGTTCCTATGCGGAGTGCAGAAGATGTGGGTTTGGAGCCTGAGAGCTGAAGACTTACGCAAGAATAAGGAAAGGAAGAGAATGGGAAAGGAAGATTCAGAAGGAAAAAATAAAATCAGCAAAACATAAAACAGATTTTACCTAAACATTCAAGGTAAATAACAATTTATAAGATTATCTAGTATACTTTTCGAGAATAAAGTGGAACCGTTGGGCTAATTGGTTTTAGTTTTAGTGTCTTTAGTACACTTTAGAATAATATTCTATCTAACTTTTCGTGGACAACAGTAAAATTAATTACTTTGAGGAGAGCAAAGGTTGTCCTTTTAAATGTAACTGGTGATCCAGCTAGTATCCTTGTTCTCCTACTATTTATTCTATTATAAAGCCCTTTAGGGGCACAATTATTACACATTGTATTATCTAGCGGGACATTTTAAACCTATAAGTATTTGTAAACATGTAAAGCAGACTAGAAATATAAACGTATAACATTACAGTTTAGGCTCTCTGAACAGGTGACCCCATATAAGCAGATTAACTCAAGTAAATCTAAAAAATAAGCAATGGGTGTCCTGTTTAGTCTTTTGGCCTGGTTTGTAGTCTAGGACCATGTCGTTGACATGAAGCTAGAACAGGAGGTTGGTTGACATTTTCCGGCATCTGAATGTTCCATGATGAGAGTAGATATATTCCCTCCTCTAGAGATCAGATGCCTCTTTGGAAATGTTCAAATGGAAAGGAAACCCCATGTTTACTTCCATCCTTGGGCTAGGATGATTTCCAAGATGGGTTTTAGCGTTTTTCTTTGGACGAGGGTTGTTGAGGATAGGTCTGAAAATATGCTCGGTTGATGACCTTCTATTTCCGGATTACCGGATCTTGCTACTCTCATGAACTGGTCAATGGTGGTAAAATAGTGTAACCACGCTATTATGTCTCTTGGCCGGTCTGTATTAGATGGCCTTCTACTGAGTGCTCTGTGAATTCTATCCAGTTTAAAGTCCTCATCACACATGTTTGTTAGGAGAGATTCACATAGATTCTTCATAGATCCTTCATAGATCCTTCAGAGATCTCGTACTAATTCCGGAAGATTCCTTATGTTGACATTTTGTCTCCTCGGTCTATTCTCTAAGTCTTCCTGGAGTGTCTGTTGGTTGAGTTGCTCTTCTTTCAGTAGAGCTACCTCTTCCTCTAGCTCAGTATGTGCTTTGAGTAGCTTATTATAGTTGTCTTCCAGAATCAACATTTTAGAGTCTACTGACTTTATTTCCGCAATTAGTTCCGTTGCCAGTTTTTGGATTTCTGTTTTGATCTCTGTTCTGACAGAGGCCTCCATGTTTGATTTAGATACTTGTTTTGCTGGCGTTGGCCCTTGTTGAGATACTTGTAGATAATTTTTTGTTGTGCATTCTTTTTTTGGCATGCATTAAATTTGTATATCTTTGGTGTTAAGCCTGGTTGAAACACCTGCCATCTCCTAGGCCAGCCTTGTATATATATATTTTTTTGTGCTTTACAGATGTTCCCGTATCTCTATCCACAATGAATCTTCCAATTTGGGAGTAAAAATCCTCTAATATGCTATGGTTGCCTGTACCACCTTTAGAGTGAACAGGGAGCTTTAGGTAAACAATTATATAGTTACTAGGAAATTGCCTGTCAACAATGACGGGTTTAAAATTGTAAGGCAGACAATGCTGTTTGCCACACATTGCCCATCAAAAACGACAGGAATACGTTTTCCCCACCTCTCCCTCCCTGTGTGTCCTTCCCCCCTCCCCTGTGTCTCCTCCCCCCATGTCTCCTTCTCCCCTCTCTCCCCTGTGTCTCCTTCCCACCCTTTCTCCCCTGTGTCTCCTTTTCCCTCGCTCCCTTTTCCCCCATCCCTCCCCTGTGTGTCTCCTTTCCCCCATCTCCCTTCACTATGTCTCCCTTTTCCCCATCTCCCTCCCCTGTGTCTCCTTTCCCCCTCTCCTGTTTCTCCTTTCCACCATGTCTCCTTTCCCCCTCTCCCTTCCCTGTATCTCATTTACCCCCTCTCCCTCTCCTTTTCCTCCTTTCCCTCTCACTTTCCGCACTCTTGTCTCATTTCCCCCCTCCCTTTCCTTCCCTTGCCTCCTTTCACACCTCTACCCCCGCCCCCATGTATGGTACCTGGATTAAACTCTGCCAGTAGCGCCACACTCACCTCCTCTGCTGTTCTCGTCTGGCCAGAACTACTTTCTGGATCAAGCCGGGCATTGCTTCCAAGTAAGTGGTTGTGATAGGGTGTTGCGAGCCCGGGTGCTTTGCAATGAGCGCCTCTGGCACTCATTGCGACCCCCACTGGAAGGGACCAGGTAGTGGGGAGTGATGTGAGGTTGGGGGGGCTTGTGATGAGCACCTCCGGCAAACGTTCCGAATAGCGTTCATGGTCCACAACTATATATGTAATTATCAAGAATGAGTCTTTATTGTTAAGGTTAGACATTGCTTTGTATGTCAGACTTCTCAATGGCTGTAGATTGCTTCTGTTTATGAAGTGTGACACCACTGAGTTCCACATTGCTTTTAAATTTGCCTTTGCTTCTCTAGGCTACAATATTTTTTTGTATCCACAAGGTGGCAGTGTGGGTTAGCTTTACTGATATATGACTGAACTCATAGATTTTAAATTTGTCCACAAGGTGGAGCTTTCTAGACAATCTTGTTGATACTGCTGCTGCTGAGTTGTTATGGATGATTCTCAATTTATATCACTCTGGGCTTGCCACCCCTGTCTGTGCAAATAACACTAATAAAGGCTCTACAAGAGGAAAATGATTCACCGGAAATGTTTCTCAGCCGGTGTTGCTTTTTACATGAAAGCACTAGTGACAATGGGCCTCATTCTATTATCGGCCGCAGCCGTTGCGGGGCCGCAAGGACCGGCCGCAAGCTATTCGGCTATTCTATTCCCTTACGGCCGGGGATTCCGGCAGGCTTGCGGCCGGTGCCTTGCTATCTCTTGCGGCCGATCGCGCCGGAGGAAAGCCTTTGATCTAAAACGGCCGCAAGAGATTTGCAATTCAATTGCTCCGGGAAACCTCTCTGCAAGGCTAAAAGCGAGCCGCAGTTACTTGCAGGAAAAAGGTCTCGCTAGCACCAATTAAGCACATAAAATAGCTCAAATAAAGCCATCCTGCACTTTGAGAAGACTATAAAGGGATTTTAGGTGTTAGAAAAAATAGCACATAATTATCCTATACTCAAATCCGTAAAATATTTCATTTTTAATATCCGTAAAATATCCATGTAAAAAGTCCAGAGTGCTTGGAGCACTTCAGACACGCCCACGCCGCAGCCGGAAAATAAACAGTTAATTTGAACTCGGGTTTGGGCAGATGTGCAAGCTTGAGAGTGGGTTCCTTTTAATCCTCATGTCCCCCAATATGATCCCTAGCATTTACAGAGCTGTACAGTGCAGGCTTGAATTTATTTTTGCGTTTTTATATTTCACAGATTACGGCCGGTTCCAAGATATGCGGCCGGCCGTAAAAGGAGATCCTTGCGGGGCCGTATAATAGAATCGCGAGTTAACTGAACCCTCGCAAGGAATCGCAGCCTTACGGCCGATTTACGGCCGATAATAGAATGAGGCCCAATGTGTTTACACAGCAATGTTCTGTAGTGTCTGATCCTTGTGCCTTCAGGCCCTTGGTTGCTGTCTTAACACACACAATAGAATTACACTCTTCCTGTGACCTTTATGAGCCTTTCCTTTTGGGGTCCCCCAACACTGCCGCCTTCTTCTGGGCCTTTTAAAGTTTTCTGCTTCAGGACATGGGGGCTTTGGTTGTTCCTGGGCAGCACCCTTTGCTTGATCCTTATACACTACACCCTGTATTAGGTTTCTGATGTTGGTGTGTCTGCCCTTTTTTTTTGTGCCCCAGTTATGTAGGGTGTGGGGGGGCATTAATCTACCTCAAGTCTTCAATAATTATGTGCCCAATGGCCCCTTAGATCTGGGTGTCTGCCCCATTATTGCTTTTATGGGCTTCTGTTCACAAACCTCTGGTGTCCCAGTCTGGGCCCTTCCATGTGCTTCTGGTGGGTCTCTGATGTCGCACCTCACCACACCCTCCTCTGCTCTCACCATTCTGCAGTTCCCCCTTCCCTGGAGACAGGTCCAGTCCTCCGATGTTGCCTCTCACTCTCCCAACGGAAGGAATCGGCAGGCAGGTCTGACAACCTGTGGAGGCCTCAGTCCAAGATGTCATCCGTCTGGATCCGAGGTGTGGGTTGAGGAGGTCTTTTTCTTTTGCTTCTGTGGTGCGTCTCCCCACAGACAGGTTTCCTTGCTTGTTTGCGGCTTAAGGTCTCTTTGGGTAGTTTTATGGGTGGTGGGGGTTCCACTTTACCCCTTTTCCACAACGTATAGGGGTTTCCTATATTACTAAATTGTGCTGTCTTTAAGATGACAGAGAATAGTACTTTCTAAAAAAGTTTGTTGAACGCTTTGCATATTTTTCAAAGCTGCTGTTTTTTAAATTATATTAGACTGAAGACTGCACAGTAGACATACAGTTTTTCTTTTTTGGAATTATTAAAAACTGTAAAGCATTTAAAAGTAAAGTTCATATGTTTGTTTGTTGGGCACAGACTATTACAACTAATATATAGTTTAAATTAAATAAAGTGCAATTTTTTGTTTTACTTTTTAAATTGTCTGTTTTCTCATCAATCAGATCTACTTCTCTTCTGGTGCCTTTGGTTTGTTACGGGCATGTCCAGCTATGCCTGGGGGCTGGGCCATCATGAAGCTCCGAAGCTGGGTTGGCTGATGTCACTGGACCTCCCTATGATTTCATTACCCCCACCCACATTGCCTACACTGAGATAAAAGCTGTATTGTAACCTGCTTGTAGGTGCCTCATTAACCAGTGCATTAACCATCATAACCATACACCGATTTACTCAGCATATTCAGTCTGAACAAGAGTCTGACTGGTCAGACTTTTTTTTAGTCCAGCTTTCAGGCAGAGCTGGGCACACTAACTGATAGGGACAAGGGAGATAAGCAGCTCTGTCCGGGGGAGAAACTGACACATTCAAAAGTAAGAAAAAATATTAACTTTTATTTATGCATACTGTTTTAATACTTTTATTTATGCATACTGTTTTAATACTTTTATTTATGCATACTGTTTAAATAGTCTATGTCCAACAAACAAACATATGAGCTGTACTTGTAAATGCCCTACAGTGGTCCTCTAAGTCTTTTTCAAGAAACATGAGTCAGATTACATGATATTTATACTACAAGATATAAAGACTCCTTCTTTACCAAGACTAGATACCTGCAGATGTTTAAAAAAAACTCAGACTTAATGCATTCATTACATAATTACTGCAATTCAAGTCAAGCTAAATAAATATGAGCCATCATAGCCTGCTGTATCACACCTGTGTGATACACTCAAAGCTGTGTGATCCATCAGGCATATGCTTAAGGGAAGCCATATTTGAAATGGTTATGGATTGAAATAGTAAAGCCTTTGTGGGCCATTTGCATGTCCCTGCCAAGGTTCCCAGAATGCAGTGTAATAACTGTATTTCTCGGAATTCTGGGCATGAAACAGATTTAACTTGTTTTAGATGTTCAAATGTGAAGACAAATGTACTATTTATTTACTATAATATATATATTGTATAGCCTTCCATAACAGAGAGGTCAGACAAATCTCGGTCCACTTGAAGAAGGGACTGGCAACCCACCCCAGTATCTTTGCCATGAAACCCCTGTGGATTAGCACACCCAGACACAAGGAGAGTAAGACAGGACTGGATGACTGAACAACATATATATATGTAAAATATTTATAATGTATTTTATAATATAAAATATAATATTTTTCGGTAGTTCACATAATTATACAAATATGTTTTTAAATAATACGAAAAACAAGACATTTACCTCATATTGACATATGCTTTATTATACAATTTCAAGAACATGTTTCAGATTTTTTAAACCAAATAAACAAAAAAAAAAAGCCAGAAAAGACATCTGGTTTATTATAGAAGAAGGATGACATGCTTAGCTCATGCATGTACAGTAACTGCTAGCTTTGATTAACATATTATTGTAGGCCATTCCACGGTTGTATGTGCATTGGTACTTATTTAACATAATAATCATGGTGCTTAGAGCTTTATATATTTATATTTATGGATTGTGAGTTCATTCTGCAGTGGTTGCCCCCAATATAATAGCTATACGATAGATATTGTATATGGTTTATTAACATT
The DNA here is from genome assembly GCA_027410445.1 of Discoglossus pictus. NCBI lineage: Eukaryota > Metazoa > Chordata > Amphibia > Anura > Alytidae > Discoglossus > Discoglossus pictus. Next base: position 275,532,735 of record CM050168.1, on the reverse strand, counting down.
ATTTGGTAGCACTGATTGCTAATGGCCAAACTGCCTTAATGGATGTGAAATTTGCCCAACATAAAATAAAGAAAATAGGTTTATCAGTAAATAAAATATTAATATTAAATATGGACTACATAATTTCTTCTCAACTGCATTCCGCAATGACCATCAATTGGTCAAATTTTAATCATAACCATACTTGTCCACAGATAAGATTATCATAGAATATGTGAAGGTGGCTTGCCACATGTTTACTATATATCACTATCACATAGGCTGTGATCATATACTCTGTAGACAGGCGTAAGTTAACATTTTGACCAATAGATTTTCACTGAGGACTGTATTTGAGAAGGATTAAATGTGATGCAGCCTTATCTCCTCCTTTTCCTAGTCACAGGACCCCCCTTCTGTGCCACCACACTCTCTCCCATGTGGGGGTCTCCTAGGAGATGCAGGTGGAGGCATAATTGGTGGAGGTGGAGGCATTGAGGCAGAGGGCATTGGCCAGGCTGATGGTGGCTTGGGGACTGTGTTGGAGAAAAACACATACCCACAAACCACATTTTACTCCGAAACCCAGTCATGATACCAAAAAGTAAAGTCCTCAGATCATTTTCTTATTATCAGATTTTATTTATACAAAATGTGGGTCAGCAACAAAAAACATTTAAAGCGGCTGCTGCTGACTGACTTACTGGGCACAAACATAAACAACATAGCTTTTTATATTGGCCTACATAAAGAACATGGTATAATCCATTCTCACCCCTCCCAAAAAAATGACACATCCCAGCAACAGCCAATAAGATATTATTTATATTAGTAGACCAATAAAATAAGATACATGCAGCTAGCACACGTCAACCATTCCTGGTACGTTACATTATCTGTGTACATCACCCCCAAGTTGCAATATCTGTGCATGGGTCAGTTATGACATCCTGATCATCCTTGAGCTATGGCCTTGTCGACTTACTGAAATACATTTTGTTTAGGCTATAAGAGTGGTTTATGGCTTCTACTGAAAATGCTAAATCATGGGACATGCAGATTTGAATGCTTCATACCAAATGGAAAATACTGGTTCTAGCTAAATATCACAAGTGCTACAAAAGTGATGGAGCTATATATATATATATACACTAAAAAAATAAAGATATTTGTATTCTCCACAACAACTGCTCTGGGGTGAATGATGTACTCACCCAAACCTTTTATTGTGGATGCAGATTCAACTAAAGTAGTGCACTCTGGTTATTTGGGATTTGCACCAGCCTGCCCAGATATATCTCCACTTGGATATGATGCCTCCAAATCATTCTTTGGGTGCGTGCCACAGTGGTCTGACTTGCCTGCATGCTGGTGAGAAGACCACACATCATGCTCTCCTGCTGCCTATGGAAGGTGGTGAGTTCTTGAATACTTGCCTCCAACGATGGCCCTGAGCGTGAGGAACTTTTGACTACTGATGAGGGCTGCATCTGTGTAGGTGATTGGGTGGTCGTGGCAGCAGTGCTCTGAATGGTGGATTCGGAATCCACAGTGCAAGAGGATGTTGTGGTGGAACTGTTTGGGCTAATGGTTTTGGTGGAGGAGGCATCGCTTCCAGGAGGCAGATCAATCTATGGAAGGGGCCAGTGTGGTCAAAGTCCACCCTGGTGACTGATGGACTTACAGTTTTCCCCACTACAACATGAACTGATCATCCTGCTATGGTGGGTCCTCCTCTGGCAGATGTTACTTATCCTGGTACTGCTGCTGGTACTGTTCCTTCTCAACCCAGACATCTGACTGGATCTTAAAATCAGTCTATTTACCTTAATGTAGTTTGTTTTATTGAATGTTTACGATCTCTGTTTGTACTGCCTCATATCAAACCAATATTCACTGCTGGTATCTGCCCTTTATATCTCATGAATACACAAACTCTGCTGCACTTGCTGTACAGTGTCTCATAGTAACCAATCAGTGACCATCTCTCAGTACGATTCTTCAACATGTTGTGAGACATGGTCCCTGATAGTATAGGACACTACACTGCACATAAAGCCCTACAGAGTCTGTAATCTGCAGTGGGCAGACCAATACAGGGACTATTTATTTGATGTTTATTCAGTTAAAATAGATGTTTAAATTTATTCTGGTACATACAATTAAATAGACACAAAGATATATTATATACCTTGTCAAATCCAGGAATCTTACATACACCTTTAGGTGATGCCCAGCATTTACGTTGGAGGTGTCTTATCTCAATGTGTGGTGTACATGTTTGAGTATGTGACGTGATCATTAGTGTTTATGATATTCTCCTGTCAAGATCCTTGGCTGCAGAGTGTCCACCAGACCCAGGCGTATAACCAGCATCCTCTCCGACTATTTGAAGTGGGCTGTAGCTGGTGGCCACCAGTAGCTGGCGGCCACCACTGGTTGCTTTGGCACTTGCAGACTCCTCTGACCCTCTGACATCTTCCTCCTCATCTGGCAACAGTAGTCGTCCTAGCAGTGCTTCACAAAACAGACATCACTCACATACACCCCAACTACACTGACTTCACTGGCTACCTCCTTCCACATATGGGCCCTCTGCCCAGCCTCCATGGAGGATAGTGGCACAGGCATGGATGGCACAGAGGAGCACCATAAACTCCTCATGAGTAATATTAAGGGCACTGTCTTCTTGATTGTGCCTGGGGTGTCCTATGCCTCCCCAGACTTTGCCCCACCACTAACATCAGGTCCCTCCCCTTCTGTCCCTGATCTCTGTGTGCCTGGCACTGGGGCATCCCTACCTCCACCTCTCCTCAACTGCTCCCACTCTTGTCCCACGCTAACCCTCCGCTATTCCCACTTCTGGCCCTCTCAGACAGCAAATTAAGCCATTAAAGATTACATTAAACTACTATTTCAAAAGCACACCTCTCCTACGTACATCAGAAACCCACCAACCCTAGACCTGGGTATTTTCTGGGTAAGCTACGACTAATTTATCGTTTTGGCAGGAAAAAGGCTCTTTTATGAACTGTACCTGTCATTTTAAGTGATTTTTGCCTTTATAAATGGCTCCTAGGGCTAATGAGCATGTTAAAATCAGCAAACAATATAAATTGACTAATTTGCTGAAACATCACGTAATCTGGCCCCTTGGTAGGCTCCGTGAGGGCTTTTCCAACAGATGTAACATGGATTTGCATATAATGACGATCCAACGCTCAGTATGCGCAGCTGTGATTGGAATGGATAAGTAGCTTATGCAAAAAAAAACAAAAAAAAAACACCTGAGTTTGCACATGCCAAGATTTGTTAGCCTGAACACTTTTAGCCTGGAAATTTGGCATTGGGACTCTTAAGGAATAATTAGAAATTATTAGCTATGATTACATTCTACCACAGATGATTTGTTGTCCCAAAAATATGCAACCCTAGGTCCAAACACAAATATATCACTGAATGAGTAGAAAAAAAATTATACTAATAAAAAGCAACATAAAGATAGTAACGAGCAGCAATATAAAATACTAATAAGTTGTAATGTAATGATTATAATAAGCAACAATATAAGCAGTGATATCAAAAACTAATAAACAGCAATATAAAGATATTGAAAAGTGGCATTATACTGATACTAGCAAACAGCAATTCAAAAGTATTATAAGCGGCAATATAGTGATACTAATAGTACAAAAATAAAGATTAAAGTAAGCAGCAATATCATATAGTAATGACCAGCCATAAATAATATAACATACTTCTTGTTTTGAAACAAAAAAGTAGATTTTATGTGTATTTGAACTGGGGACCTTTAGCAATCAAAAAGTACAGTTTAACTTGTGCAATTTGCATAGCTAATACTAATGTTTGGTGAAAGACAGACACATACCTACATATCATATGTGAATAATAATCAATACTTGGACAATTTTTTAAAAAAAAAAAGCAACTTTTCTATATGATTTTCCCCTTTCTTACTGATGGTGCAGATCACAAATGGCAACTTTTGTGTTACTTTAAAGGTATATGGAAGATTGAGGGATATCATGTGTTTTAAGTTTTGGCATGTTTGATGCAAAATACTATAATAATTCTATTGAGGAATTCTGTATATTTGTGATCTACACCCCCAAAGGCACGTATGATTGGGTGGTCGTGTAGAGGGAGCCTCCTAACCAATGAGCTGTGCAAATCCGCTGTCAGTAACAAACACAAAATGGATTTCTCGAAAACAGAGCCTTAAACAATGATGTGCCTGCCCTGCTACCGTCTATATGGTCATGGATAGTCAGACACAACTGAACAACCAAACAACTAAACAACAAACACTAAACACTCTGTACTGTATATATCTGTTTTGGTGCAAGCTTATGAACATCTATTTATACATTTTAATAATTTTTATTTTAACTATTACAGTTTTTTATAAAGAGCAAACATATTATGTAGCACTGTACAGGGGTTGAATACAAGTAAAAAAAATATATATACAATATTAAACACATTGACAAAAGTAGAGGGAACTGTCTTGGAGTTTAAATTCTTACATACATGGTATTTTTTTCCAAAGCCCTTATCATTGAAAACTCTTAAACTTACATTCCAATGGGATAAAAAAAAAAAAAGTCACCTGCAAGATAAATTAACACAAATCATAAGTGGGTGGATGTGTACAGGGTAGGTGGGAGTGCAAGTTAAATGAGTTCAGATACTGAAGAAGTTGGTGTGTGAAGCTCTAGGTCTAGAGGGAAAATAAAAAAAGGTAAAAAGAAATAGCAAAATGACAGTTGGAAAGTGAATCTGCAGAATGGATGGTATCAGGCCCAGTGACTTTGGTTGAATCTCTGCAGAAATGGCTGCTCAGTCCTAGTGGTAAATGCAACTGAGAAATGACAGTTGGAATGGGGCATAAAAAGTCCTTTGCAGGCCCCATTATTCATGTTGCACTTTGTCCAATAGACATATTACTGAGCCGTGTATTTGTTTATGGTCTTCTCAAATGTTTTTAAAGTAGTAAATCTTATCCTAAGCCTCCTGTCCAGTGATACATGAGATGGAGCGCTTAGTTGTATATAAGTCGAAAGATGTTTCTCAAAAGAACCTATTTGCAATATAAAGTATATAATCCTCAGACAATTTCAGTGCAGCGAGGACCTCTTTATACCCAGAGTGAACATCATCAATAGTCTCCAAATTAAATGCTCGAAAAAGTTTTTTTCATTGGTATGTATAATTATTGTAGTCATGAACACATACTAATATAATGGTGAATTTCTTTGTTAATAAATAAAAATAAACATTAAATTAGTGGTAAGTAAACATTTTCTTTACATATTTTGCATGATATATGCCAGAGTATTCTTTATATGAGGTAATGGAATTATATTATTGTAAAGCTATTTATTACTAAGCAGATTTGTGATATTAATTAAATACACAATCACCATGGGCCTCATTTAATTGCGATTTGGCCAATTGAAAAAGGCTCTATATAAGCACATAGCATATTTTTTTACCGAAGCTTTTAGTTAATGAAGACCTTGCTTCACTCACTAAAAACTTCTGTTAAAAAAATATGCTATGTGCTTATATAGAGCCCTATTCAATTGGCCAAATCCCAATTGAATGAGGCCCCATTTGAGCATCGGTTTTCATGGGTTTCCTAAGTAAATCTGTGCTCAAATACAATTTAAGGAGCACCTTGATGTTCAATTGCAGAAAACAAGTCACATCTACACTTTGCCCCACAGCAACAAAGGTGTGAATCATGTTTCATAAAAAGTGATGCAATATGTAATTAAATAGGATAACAAACCCCTCCAATTATGGGTACTATAAAAATAGACAGTTGAAAAAATGCTCAAAATATACTTTACATCTATAGTTCTTTTTACTTTAGCTGTTCTTGCCAGTCTCCATATTATTATTATTATTATGATAGATAGATAGATAGATAGATAGATAGATAGATAGATAGATAGATAGATAGATAAGTAGATAGATAGATAGATAGACAGATAGATAGATAGATAGATAGATAGATAGATAGATAGATAGATAGATAGATAGATAGATAGATAGAGACAGATAGATAGATAGATAGATAGATATACTGATCAGTGACTAATTGATTGTTACATGTGTGTGTTCCATTAGAGAAAACCACAAAAAACTGTCCTGTTTGTATGCCTTTACATTTCAGAAACTGTCAAAATTCTAACTAAAGATCTTAAATTTATAAACTTCATAGAACTTAATCAGATATCAACATATACCACAAACATATTAGTGCATGTATTTCCTTTCTGGCTCCAAGATAGAGCATGGCTAGTGCAGTCTTGATACTGAACTGCCCCAATATCAGATTGTCATTACTATGGATCTGCTTCACAATATCAAGTCCAAACTGGTTATTTGCTGTGCAGATGGCTTCCATAGTGATGTTATGTGGAATCTAGAAGAAAAAATCAAATCATACATTGAGAAATAAGTTAAAAAGTCCTTTATTTTTATAAGTCTTTACAAAGATGGGACACAGATTTCTCTAAAGACAACATTTTTAGTTGCCAGTTAGATGCCCATGAATGTCTACAAAAATAGTTTTATTTGTAATTATTTACTTATTTAATGCCAGCTATTCATCCAACACATTAAAACATCACAGAAGCAGAGAGACATTATATACTGGCTACAATCAGATAATTCAGATAAAACCATCCAATAACATAAAGACAAAGGTATATTCTACCAAACCACATTGGGATGTATAGTACTGTTTATCTTATGTACTGTACAAGATCCAATATAGCACGCCATAATAGATTACGTGTAGTCATAAAACAGCATTAATTTAGAGATAATACTACATTCCAGTACCTCAGATATCATCCATACAAAAAAATCTTTTTTTTTAATATTTTTAAAACACATATTTTTTTAGCACATCTTATTAGGTATGTTGACTGATAAAAATGTCTGGAAGTCACTGAATCCATTTAACAGAACAGTTGATTTTGTTTTAAACCTATATATGGCTTACTGCTTTTATAATTATCAAATGGTCTAAAAGCAGAGAAAAAAAAGAGTTGTTAATAACTTCACTTCAAATACATTCTGTTGAGATTACTTATAAAACAAGGTAAAATGTTACCCAATGTGATAAATAGAATAAATAAATAAATAAATAGGTTATTTATTCTACTTTTAGCCAATAGAGCACATACAGATTTTCCAAAAAGCCGTACAAGGTAAAGATACACTTTTAGCAAGGACACTAAATCATCCACAACCGTGTACCACATACACATTCGTTGCCATTTTACAACACTAACTTACACAATGCGTAAGTACACAGCTACACTAACGGCTTTCCCTCGCGCACGCAGCCTATCTACAATACACACTGCACACATTGCTGACACTTACACCTCAGCTGCAGAAACATCAAAACAGATTGTCAGCTCTTCAGCACAATGCTTCCTGCATATATTACTTACAAATAGGTAAAGTATATTAATTTATTAATTTATTAATTATTTCATTGGCATCCAAAAATACATATACACAAAAAAAAAAAAACGTATCGCAATAAACACAAAAGACATTCACTGCGCGCCTCACAACGAGACCCAACGCTGCTCATAGCACACAAACTACACCAGGGGACAGCCTTGCAATAAGCGCAAAAAGCAGATCAGCGCCGACCTTACAATGAAAGCAAAAGCGCCTCTAATACAAAAAAAAACATCCAACAGCCTCGCAAGCCTTGCAATGAGTGTCGAAGGTCCTCAGGGTAAAAAACGTTTTACATTATGTCTCAAACAGAATTCCCTGGCTTACAATTTCATGCCGGCCAATATGCTAGTTATATATAGCTCTAAATAGTACTTAATACTACATTAATCATCTCATATCACAAGAGATATAATAGTTGTAAACAGGATATCAACTTTGGAGTACATTGCTCATATATAAAGTTTATTGCAAAGATAGTTCAATGCTATAGTAAGACTCCCCTTTATATAATTACCAAAAGGTAATACCCTTTACTCTTTTACTAGGAGTTCTGTACATGTACAATTAAGATGTTGACCATCCATCCTCAATATAAAACATTTTTTAAGGTTTTATGTGACACCCATTCTCAAACAGATAACTTGTTAAGGATTCTCCTCATTTATAAATTCCTAATTTAGGACCATCTTCAAATTTTAAACTGTAGTATTTCATAATATCTTGTGCCATGCAATTACAAGAAAACTAGTATCTAGTGTGACAAGGATGGCCGTACAGGACTGTTCTTGAGTAGTATTCCTATCACTTCTCATTTTTGGTACATAATACTCAACAGGCTTCCATACGTTTATCCAATTTTTAATAGAATATTTGTCAGGCTGCAAAAATAACAAAAACAAAAATAATGAAAATAAAATCTACATTAACGGACTTACTAACTTGCCTGGACTGTGCCTGCACAGCTTTTCGGTCACAGGGGAAAAACAAAACACTGCATTCACAATTAGTCTCAATATGCAGGATACTTTTTACTGTTTAAAGTAATAACCGCGGGCAGAGCATAGGCCTGTCTCTCCTTATGCTCTTCCCCAGGGCCCTTTTGATACTGCAGTTCTTCTTACTGCACTGAAAGTCCAAACCTCAGTCTCTTCCCTGGGGTTTGACATAATAAATCGGGCACCTTATGTTATCCAATGTCTCTGCCAGTCTTTGCAGCTTCTTTTTGGCAACTTGGCCTGCAAATCATTTGTATTGCAAGCTCTCTCTCTCTGTCTTTAGCGCCCCACACAGGTAGCTGCACTTCCTCTGTTTGCTAGAGATTCTCTTCCTCACTCCATAGATCCACAAGCTTCCTGTATCCTTACGGTTTCTTTGCAAGCTGCATCAATCCCAGATTGTAGATCCACACAGGAACAGTAAGCAAACCTTTCTCTATAGCTTGCTCTAACTGCAGCACACCAACTGGGCCTCTTTCAGCAGACTCCATACACTGTTCATACTGCTTAGGCCAGAGCCTAGGTGAGAGCCCCCTTCTCTTTGCTGTTGTGTCTTCAAGGCAGTCCACACCTGGGCTTCAATTAGGCTCTGATCACTGCCCTGTGTTAACTTTTTCTCTCCCAAGAGAAACCTTCCAGAATCTTTAGTCAAACCAACCTGTAGGGGCACTCCTTGCTTGACTCTGTTATACTAGCAATGTTATTCATCTTCTTTCTTTCTTCTGGAGCTCTGTCTACAAGTTGCCCCTTCTGATCCCTAGTGTAACACGTTACAATACCTAACATTTTATCCTGGGTTCCGATTAGTGAAATTGAAAGTAATGTCTAGCAACTGATGTTAGGTTCTTGCCCACTAACTTATCTTTGGGTCCATTCCTGATGTTACATAAGTGGTCACCTACACGTCTTCTCAGCTCCCTAGAGGTCATGTCGATGTACCTCATATGGCACAGACACTCCAGACAATAGATTAATGATGTTGTGTTGCATGTGAACAAGCCCCTAATTATGTGGGTCTTACCTACTCTATCTTGGATGTTACCCACCATGGTCATAAAACTACAGAACTTAAAGTGGCCCCATGCATATGTACCTGCTGGCGGAGTATTCCTAGTTTTAGGTCTCATAAAATGGCTTTTAACCAGCTCATCTCTCAAGGTCCTAGATCTCCGCCAGCTGCTCAGAATCCTTGGACCCAGGCATTCCGTTAAAGGTACCAACAAATCCAATCTCTCCCTCATTCTTCTCTTTGATTTTCGGTGTCAGTAGTATAATGCTCTATGGAAACCTTTTTTGATCAGATTATTGCTGTATCCTCTGGCCTTTAATCTCATCCTCAATACTTTTGCTCTTATCAATAAAGATAATATCTTATAAAGTCTCTATATAAGAGCAATTCCTTCTTACACAGAGAAATTCCCCTGTTGAAATTGCTCTCTTTCTTGATGGATGATGTGAACTGCTATAATGCAGTGTGCTGTTAGTGGTCGTTTCTTTCCTGTATAAATCTGATCTCAGGTTTCCTTCCTCTTCTTTATAAATAGTAACATCCAAAAAATTAACTCTATTGGTACTTATTTCACACGTCAGTCTGAGATTCCACTCATTGTCATTAAGATGATCCAAATAGTATTTAAATTAATTTTCAGTACCTTCCCACAGGAGCAAAATATTGTCAATATAGCGTACCCATAAGATTTTATCTGTATGTGCACTATATCTCTCAGAGAAGTCAATCTCCCTTTCCCACAAGCCTAGGTATATGTTGGCAAATGTGGGTGTACAGGCAGCAGTCCCTCTCTTTTGCACATAATATTTATTGTCAAATACAAAATAATTATGTTTTAGTATAAATCTAAGAAGGTCTACTATGAAGGCATTCTTCACCTGTTTCTCACTAGACTCCATGTCTAAGGAATACTACCTCATGTTGGACCCAAATCACCCAGACATTGTTTTGTCCCCTTACGTAACTTAATTCTAGGGGGTTGGATTTGGAAGGACTGATATGTCATTTTATAGCATTTTTGAATGCAAAACAGAATAATTTAATTCAAATATTTTCATACAGCTCAGTGATTTAATAAAAATAGCAAGGAGTAATTAAAGGGCCACTTAATTCAGCACAATTTGGATTACATCACAGTAAATACAGTAGCTCCTAAAAGCATGTTGAAATAGGTTTTAGAATTTTTGAATTACATGCATTTTTTTCTCAATCAATCAAGACATATTATAATGTGTTCTATATAAATTAGCTTTTTACATATCATGAGAAGTAAACAATATTCTCCATCTATCTAAATGTTTTACCTTTCCCTTTTATTTTTTTATTTTTCTTTAGAACATGTCTTCACAATGTAAGAGCCATGGTATGCAATATTGTCTCAGTATTAAAGATAAAAATATATATCTTCAGCTAGCACCAAATATTAAATATAATTTGATAAATCAAGCTAAGAATAAGTGAGCCGTAAATGATCTCAGTATCAAGGCCCGTCGACACCAAGCTACTTGATAGGGGAGCACCAAAACAAACAAAATATGAAATTAAGTAAACCAATTTAATATTCCATTAAAACTAGCAAATTGGAATACATATATATAAAAAAAAAAAAAAACATCTCCACAATCATCTCCCAGGGCTGACATCAAGGCCTCAAACCTCCTCCACTCCATATCAAAAATAATTCATAAAGAAGTCCGAAAATGTATTCAAAAGCAATACTATAGATAGTGACTAGCCATGGTTCCCAAACTTTCCAGAATGTAACTAAAGTGTCTGCCAAAAGGTGAGTAAGCATTTCATTGTTTATAATATAATTCAGTTTAATTAAGATATAATTGTTTAGCAACACTGCCCTAATTGGCCAGCATACATTTCATAATAATTTGTACTGAGAATCAGAAAGACTCTGCGAAAGAAAGCCTAAAAGACAAATCTTGATGTCAGAATTTAATAGTGAGCCAAACATTTCTGAGGCAAGTTACATAACATCTCCTCACAACTTCTGGGCTTTTGGGTGGGTCCTTTTGGGTGGGACCACCATACGTGTAAAAAGGAACCAACCTCCAGATACTCTCTAAAGCAATATGGATTAGCTGAAGCTTTCCATTTATAGAGCTTCTAAGGTGTGATATATACCCTGTGAAAAACATTAAGAGAAGTTTTGAATATACCCCTTGAGAGATTAATACAGGATTTGTGCTTCCAGTTTTGGAATAAATCATCTTCCCATTTGATCATATGTCTAAATATATGTTCAGACAGAATTGTAATAAAGGTATCATATAGCCTACCCAAGATACCCTGTGTTAAGGAAGCATCCCTGCACAGACACGTGAACCAGCTCACACCAGGATCTCACAACTTTTGTTTAGTTCAATCTCAGGAGTAAGTAGTTTGAGATTCAAAGTCTTGTTTTTTTTAATATTTACTTTTAAACCAGAAAATTTGCCAAACATATCTAAGGTTTGTATTAAAAGTGGTATTAAGGCAACAGGATTAGTAAGGGTACATAAAAGTACATCAGCGAACAGATGACATTTGAACTGGTGGATGCCCAAGTCTACCCTAAGAGACTGAGCAAATGACTTTGAATCTTTGAAAGTAACCCAGTAAAAATGGAAAGGGAAATGTAATAGAGATAGGAAAATAATTTTCCAACTGAATGCAGAATTCCAGAGGATACCAAGAAGAGACAAGGAGACATTCTATAATGAGCGATGTAAAGAGATCAAAGAAGATAACTGAATGGTAAGTCAAAAGATCTAATCATGCAAATTGGGGATTTTTAAAGGCACCTTTCATGCCTTTAAAAATGTGTGTGTGTGTGTGTGTGGGGGGGGTCCTGTGTAAAGCTATATCAGTATGTGGCATTTTGTGGTCTGCTTGCATCCGTTCTGTGATTACTCCTGAGCAGTAAGTGTGTTGTGAACTTGTGCACTGCTTAATGGGCAGGTGAGTAGTAAAAACCTTATTTAATCAGGGGAAGGAGCAAACTTGTAAGCTTGAGAACACGGAGTAGCAAATTCTAAAAGAACTAGCGACTTGCCCGTCAAAAAATGACGGTCAATAAAATGTAAATGTTGTTAAATTTGTTTGCATCCCCAAATGAGTCACCTACATTTGTCCCTTTTTTTGTTTTCTAAAAATAAAAACAAATAATTTTTTTTTACTTTTTATTTTTTTAACTTTCAACTTATATTTTCCAAACATTAAACTTTGTAACATGCAACTTGTATATGAAACATTTGTTCAACATTTTGTTAACAATACTAACACTTTTCAATGCATATTTATCACTGAGTAACTGCGGATTATATTAACATAGAGTAATTAAATTGTTTTAACAATAACATACTTTTTCTAATTTGTAACATATTTGTTAAACTCTTGTTAAACTAAATTAGCATTGAATCCAGAGGAAGGCAAACAATAAAACCCCCCTATGGAAACTTGTCCAATTGTATCAAAGAGGGAAAAAAATTAATTCCTTCCTGACCCCATTAACTGGCGATCGGATTTCTCCCTGAATCAATACTTTGTCTTTAAATAATACATTTCCAATTCTTACTAAATACTTCAACTTTATACTAATAATAAATATTTGACTATACCACATATATATTAACCCAACTTTTGTAAACCTTCCAAAAACACATATTTAACATCTGAAATTGTAACTTCAAACAATAACATTTAACTTTTGTAAATTATGAAACAAATCAGTGAATTGTTTTTGTGGGACAATCATGTAAATATAAAACTTTGAACCCATTCCAATCTGTTTCAGGATATTTTACTGTTGTTTTTTTTTTTTTTTTCATTTAGTCCATTCTGCAAATATCAGATATATTTTCATAAGTGAAATAGTGGTCCCCTATTTAAAGAGTCCCAGAGTACTTTAATTTAGTACTGGAAGTCAAACCACTGTTCTCTATGTTTTTTTGTCCATTCTTTAGATGTTTTCTTTGAAATATTGTTTTTGTGCAATCATATTGAGTCCCATAAAATGTTGGCATTAAAATGAAACCATTGTCCACTATCTTTCCAACACCTCATAGTAGACAATGTTTTTGGTGTAAACACATCCATCGTCCAATAAATGACCTTGAGTTTCGTTTTCTTTAACATGCACTTTAATTTCTTTTGGATTAGTGCACCTTGAAAAAGCCACAGAGTTGTCCATGTGCAAAAACTGGTTCCTTTAAAAAAATCCCAACTGACTTAAAAGTTTGTCCTTGGGATTTATTAATGGTCATAGCAAATGCCATGATAACTGGAAATTGTCTCCGTTGAAGGACAAAGGGCAAACCACTCTCACTTGGAGCTAAATCAATTCTTGGTATAAAAACTCATTCACCTTTATGGGTCCCAGTTATAATTTCTGCATGTATAAAATGATCTTTTAACTCATGCACAATTAATCGGGTCCCATTACAAAGTCCTTTTTTTTGGATTCATATTTCGCAATAACATAACAATTGCGCCTTTTTTCAATTGTAAAATATGTGGGGGCATTCCAGATGGTGTTAACGAATTAATAAATTCGATACTAAAATTCGATTCACTGTCTTTGTCATCTGACAGAATCGAATCTGCACTGTAATAATTCTTTTGTGGTGCATTGATGTATTTTAAAATTTCGTTATTTACATTCAAGGCATCGATATTTTTTGATGTTAATATTACTTTGTTTGCAATGTCTGTGTAATCCTCATTATTAAGAGTGTTTAGGAATATGGCTGATATGAGTGATTCATTGCAAACCATTTCTGATGGAATTTCAATGGTATCATTTGGTAAATGCTGTATTTCTGGATGTTTTCCATCTCCGATTTTAATGAGCCAGTCATTGAATTCATTTTGGCCTTCAGATCTCATATTTAATTCCAATTTGAGATGTGTAAATATTTGCCACAGTTTACTGGTCTTGATACATGTTTCAATGATCTCTGTTCTATTTCCGTGTGGCACAACAAGTAATGTTTGCCTAAAATTGCCTCCTAACAGCATCACCTTTCCACCAAATGGCAACTTATTATCCATCACTTCTTTTAAGAATCTGTCAATACATTGCAGTGCATGACATGACATCATTGTTGCCTCGTCTATGATAATTAATTTAGTTAGTTTGAATTTTTTTGCTTGTATGGAATTGAGTCGAATATCTGACACTGATGTTTCCAAAATGGGAACTGGCAGCTTAAATCCACTATGCACAGTTCTAACACCATCTAACAAAAGTGCAGCAATTCCAGTTGTTGCAAATGGCATAGCTATCTGACCCTGTGATCGAATATAACTCATCAAACAATTGTACAGATAAGTTTTTCCTGATCCACCTGGTCCATCTAGATAGAAATACCATTTCATCATCTGTAGCATTTGTGATGGCATGAGATGCTTCTAACTGTAAATTATTTAAAGTTGCAAGTTTTTCTTGGGTTTTTTGTTTTTGAAGCTTAGTGTCATAATCATCACAATTGATGTCATCTATAAGTCCTGGATCTGGTAAATTAAAACTTGCACAATTTAATCCATGAGCCAACAATATTTCTTGGATTTCCAACAATGTTTTTAACAGAGCTATTGGTTCTCTGTAACGTTTCAAGAAATCTTCTGACATTTAAATGTTTCCCACAAAGTGAAAGCATCAGGTACATTGCAAAATATACAAATGAATGCAAATTGTTGTCTCATTTGCTTAGGCATTTGACATAGTACTGCTTCTTCCAGACACCTCTCCCATTCTGTATCATCAGCTATGAAATTTTGATGTCTTGCAGCTAATAGGAATGTCTCATATACTATGTCATTCACTGTATGTAAATGCTCAAAACTCTGTGCACCGGGAACATGTAACAGAAGTAATCTTAAGCTGAAACTTTCAATGTCCCTTGGACTGACGGTATAAATGCGTGGTATGATTTTATGTGTATCTCTTTTTCGTTGTCGCCATAGACCATTTACAAATACATAGTGATATGGTATCTCTATGTATAAAAATTGTCTGGCCTGCGTATCCTGACAGTTTAATTTAAACCACGCAGTAAGCGTAGTATCTCTGTCTTCACTTTGATATAATGCAGTTCTTTCATTTCCTTGAGTAAAGCAAACCATCTGACTTTGAGGCAAATGTACAGCTAAACGATAGATAGCATGTGACCGATCATGCATCTCAAATTTCAAAAGGCGCCACATTGCTTCAGGAGCACTCACATACCGAGCATCTAAATAATTTGATAGTTCATCATGTAAAATTGGATTTTCGTTTTCATTTCCAGCACCTTGTACAACAACAGTAGCTGCATCATATCCTTTGTATATATATTTATACACATACATAATTGATTTAATCGAAGTGCAAGCTTGATGTGTGCATTGTACTTCATGAGCAAATGTGGATTGTATGGAACGCCAAATCTATTATCAACCTTTTGGCCCCGGATAATAGCTGTTTGTCCTTGTGTTCTTTTATACAAAGGATATCCATCACAATTTGCATAAGTTTCCATTTGAAATTGTTTTGGAAATTCTTTAGTACATTTTTTATTTTCCATACATGGTGAATTCGGATTCATCTCTCCACATGGGCCATGAATCATTCTATGTGTAACAATCTCCCAAAGTTTTGTATATTTTTCTTGGTCTGGCAATTGTGCACAAATTACTGAATTCACTCTCTCTGCAGTGTTCAACTTGTCTTTTTCCTGCAGTATTAAAAGTATGTGAGCATGTGGCAATCCTCTTTTTTGAAATTCAATGGTGTAAAGAAAAGCCACACATTGTCCAAATAAGTGTGCTTTAGTGATATCATGAATTAATGAATTGAGTTTGATTTTAAATACTCTTGCCACTAAATCTGGTCGGTCAGAAGTATTTTGTCCCAGATTCAAATTTTCCTTGATCTCTGGCCATTGTGGATTACAGGTGAATGTAATAAATAAATCTGGTTTTCCAAATTTAGTAACAATAGCTATGGCATCATTATACCTTTCTCGCATATTGCGAGGAGATCCTTGGAAAGAGGATGGCAAAATAATTGCTCTTCCAGCTGGAATGTCTCTGTTGGAAGCTAAATCTGCCACATAATCCATTAATCCACAATACTGTTCTACTCGTAATTTATTTTGTTGATATTTAATACAATTTAGATTATTGGCTTCGACTTGTAAATATGAATCAATAATCCATTGTTGAGTGAGTTTTCCTCCATGTAAAATTGGATTAAAACAATCACGGATAGCAGTTTGTGCCACTTTATATTCCAGCATGGAAATATTAGATCGAATACGAAGTTTAGAATTCGGATAACTTTCCAATTTTAATTTTGGTTCCCATCCTGGTTCCCCATTTGGAAAGAAAATGGGATATGTCATTGGATCTAAATTACAGCTTAATATATTGATATTAATAAATAGTTGTTCTTCATTGCATGGATATATTCTAATATCCCGCTGAAAAGGTGGTTCACCATCTTCATTTTTAAACACCATGGCAACCTCATTTACAGTAGGTAAATTATATCTTCTCTGATCAATGTTGCGATCTCTTTTTAACACCATATTGACTCTTGGTGTAGGCAATTGATGTCTTTGAGCATGTTCCTGTTGTTCTTTTTCAAGCTGTGCTAATTGTTTGTATGCTTGACTATATGTTTTTTTTTTCATAATTTTATCCAGCTGTTCAAAGACTATACGCAAACACTGTCTATTTTCTGGAAGTCTCATTCTTTGTTCCACAGCTTCCATCGTATCTAACACATATAACTGTGCAAATTTCCTTTGCTGTCCTTCTTGTGGGTGTAAATGCAAAGTTCTGTGGTATATTTGACCTTGAACTCTGAAACAATAAGGACCATGTCCTGGTACATTTTCTGCTAATGTTGCACCCATTGAAACAAATGAAATTGCACTGTTATAAGACCTTATGTTTTGTTTAAAATTATTATAATTTGGAAATGTTGGATCACTCATAATGCATTCTAAATAATATGGAAATGGGTGTCTTACTGGAAGTTTGACCTTTCCTTTCTGACAGCAACTAATGAAATTTCCGTCATAAGGTCTTTCCTTTATAAAATGATAGGCCCCACAAAACTGACAAACCACATTAAGTAACCCACAATAATGAGTATCTACTTGTACTGCAGTAGTAAACACACTATCATGCATTTCTTCAACATAAATATCAGACCCACATTCTATATGTACATTTTTTTCTTGTGTGTCTACATTCAAGTCATTCTGCAAAATAGAATCATTGCACAATGGTTCAGAGAGATGTTTTTGTTTACTTTTACGTTTCTTGGAAGCCCCAACACACTCACTTGCGGCTTTCTTACTCATCTTTCTTTTATTTAAAAGTCTCTGTCGATCCTCTTCTCGCAAGCGTTGTGAAGTTTCCGGTGTCTGAGCATCTCTCCACCTTTGCTTCCTTTCCCTTGCCAATCTTCTTTTGCGTTCAACTTTGTCTTCTCCATTGTCCGCCATGTTAATCTGTAATTGTAAATAGAGATACAATTATTGTTTATTCTTTGTTTTGTCTAAAAATGTTTTCCTTTTTGTACTGTTCGATTAAAGTAGATGAATAAAGTATTAAAACATTTTCAATTGTTGCACTTTAGACTGAAAGAAATGAAACAATTTTTCAAAGTATTTTATTGACATATATGAAATCTGAAATAGCTGCACATATCTATCTTTATATTATTAATCCTTCAATGACATTCCTTCTTGATTGAATTCACAGCATACCATCAATTTCTTTTTTTTGCAAGTTTTGTAAGCTTCTTATTTTCTTTAAATATTATTATTAATTAGTATTGTCTTTTCATTTTTTTCAAGTTTTGACTAAATATCATACATTAATGACTCAATAAGTACTCTCTATTTTCAACAAATTTAAATTTTCACCAAATATATAATATATAGCCTTTTTCTATGCATCACTACAAAATTAAATTTTATACCTGTGAGGATGATGTTGATGTTGTTCAAAGGCTGCAAACGTCACGCTGTCTGTTTATTCCTTTGCAGACCCAAATAAACTGTAAAATCAAATAGATAATATTTTTAAACTTTTGCTTCATCAATATCATTAAATGAACATCAACAGACATATATTCGGCTACATTAAAAACCTCATAATTTGTAATATTTTGACGTAGTAATATAATTAAATTTCTGTACCTGTCCAAATGATCCTTATGCTGTTCAATGTGTGCAAACGTCACTATCTCTGGTCATTCACGTAGATTTCCCTGCAATTATACAAAATAGTAATTAATGTATAATATGTTATTTCATCTGTATTAATCAATGAGGCTTAACATACCTATTTTTGCATAGATTAAAAACATGAAATAAATATATCAATAAATCAGCATGAACACACATATGTAAGCATAGATTCTAAACATACACTCAATCTTACTGTTATTCTTTCAATAAGAATCAATGAATCTGTCTTAATCTTAAATTAATGTCTGACTAAATATAACATCAACACATAAGCATGTAGCTTTTTTTTTTGAGTGTTATTTTAAAATGAGTATGTTACAACTGAATTCATAAAATAGTGTACATTACTAATGAACTAAGAATCAATTAATGTTCATTAATATTAAACTAATGTGTGACTCAATCTAACATCAACATGTAAGCATGAGTATATAGGCTTTATTTTTTATTTTTGGTTTATTTTATACAAAATATTGCACATTCTTAACCTTTTTTAAAATGAATGATTAGTAATGATACATTATGAATGTTAATTACAATTCTTACCCACAGGTAATCACGACATAACACAAAATAGTTCTTAAATTAATGTACATTAATAATTAATGAATCAATGTGTTCCTAATTAATTAATGTACATTATGAGTGTTATTAACAATTGTTTCACACAGGTAATCATGACATAACCAAATAATTGTTAAATTAATGTACATTAATAATTAATACATTTTTTTTTATTGACCTTCTTAATTTTGATATTAATAATTAATTAATTAATGTACATTATGAATGTTATAAACAATTCTTTCACAAAGGTAAGCACAATATTATTTTTCTATTAATTACATTTCTTATCTATTATTTATACATTTTTTCCAAATTTATTAATTAATAATTATAAATAATAGGCACAATATTATTTTTCTATTAAGTAAATTTCTTATCTATTATTTATTAATTAAGTACCAATTTATTAATTACTAATTATAAATAATAGGCACAATCTTATTTTTCTATTAATTACATTTCTTATCTATTATTTATTAAGTACCAATTTATTAATGAATAATTATAAATAATAGTCACAATATTATTTTTCTATTAATTACATTTCTTATCTATTATTTATTAAGTAATTACCAATTGATCTAACATCAACATGTAAGCATGAGTATATAGGCTTTATTTTTTCTTTTTGGTTTATTTTATACAAAATATTGCACATTCTTAACCTTTTTTAAAATTAATGATTAGTAATGATACATTATGAATGTTAATTACAATTCTTACCCACAGGTAATCATGACATAACACAAAATAGTTCTTTAATTAATGTACATTAATAATTAATTAATCAATGTGTTCCTAATTAATTAATGTACATTATGAATGTTATTAACAATTGTTTCACACAGGTAATCATGACATATAACCAAATAATTGTTAAATTAATGTACATTAATAATTAATAAAATTTTTTTATTGATCTTCTTAATTTTGATATTAATAATTAATTAATTAATGTACATTATGAATGTTATTAACAATTTTTTCACACATGTAAGCACAATATTATTTTTGTATTAATTAAATTTCTTATCTATTATTTATTAATTTAGTCCCAATTTATTAATTAATAATTATAAATAATAGGCACAATATTATTTTTCTATTAATTAAATTTGTTATCTATTATTTATTAATTAAGTACCAATTTATTAATTAATAATTATAAATAATAGGCACAATATTATTTTTCTATTAATTAAATTTCTTATCTATTATTTATTAATTAAGTACCAATTTATTAATTACTAATTATAAATAATAGGCACAATATTATTTTTATATTAATTAACTTTCTTATCTACTAGCGAATTGCCCGTCAAAAAATGACGGCAATGAAATTGTAAGGTAGCTAATGCTGTTTGGTGTATAATAAATATGTAATACATTACTAAATGAATATACTGTACCTATTTTGAAGAATTGTGATGAAGAGCTGGCAAAGTGTGTTGATGTTGCTGCAGCATTAGTGGTGTGGAGCTGCTGTGTAAGCATGCTGAATGTGTGCACTGTGTGGTATGAATATCCGTATGTCGTTTGTGGCGTTTTGCAAGTTTCTTGTGGTGTTTTGCGAGTTTCTTGTGGTGTTTTGCGAGTTTAGAGTGCTGTAGCCTCGTTTTCGTTTTGTTCGGCGGCCATTTTTTCTCTCGCTTAGATTTTTTTTTAGTCTCTAAACTCTTTTATTTCGAGTAAAATCGAGGTCTAAGTTGCATTTTTGAGGTCCTGGGTGCTCCCTCTTGGTGTAGGTAATGTTTTTATGTATGTGCTGTGTGTATGTATTGTGTTTTACATTTTGTAATGTTCGCGAGTTGCGTCCGAGTGTTGCGAGGCCGTAATGTGTGTGAACGTGTGTCGTATGTTGTTTGCGAGTGTCGTAATGTGTGTGTCGTGCTGTTTGGGTTGCGACGTGAAGTTTGCGAGGGTCGCAGTTGCTGGCATGGAGCGCCTTCGGCGTTCCATGCCAGCAACTGAGACCCTCGGGCAGTGCCCTCGCTTCGCGAGGGCCTTGGCTCGATACGCGTGCCCGCAGCGTTAGCAACAACTCGTACGCTCACAACTATATATGTGATTATTTATTAAGTAATTACCAATTTATTAATTAATAATTAGAAATAATATATTTACCTTTTTTAATATAATAATGCTGAAGCAGTATACTGAAGAGCTAACAATCTATTGCGATTTCCCGGCATCCGAAAACATCCAGTCAGACTGTCATCACCTGAGGAGAAAGTGTCAGTCCTGTGTGAAATGTGCCCTATATATAGGCTTTGTGCGCGAGACTAATGCATTGTTTTAGGCGGGAAATCCGCAGTTGCACGAGCCAAATGCGTTGTTTTCGGCGGGAAATTCTATGTGGCACGAGAGAAAGGCGGGAAATCTGTGTTAATGCCTAAATCGGTAATCTCGTTTTGTAAAATATACTCGCTACTGTCTTTTTACTCATTGTGCGGTTAATCCGCATCCTTTATCTCATTGTTTTTCTAACACATCCGTCTGTGTGTGTTTTTTACGCAGTTCGTAGTAGTATAGCCTCGTTTTCATTTTTTTCGGCGGCCATTTTTTTCTCGCTTAGCCGATTTTCGATCTTTGTAACTCGGCTAAATCGATCTAAATTGCAGTTCCAACTCACTTCCAGACGTCCTGCCTGGTTCCCCATGCTGTAAGTGACCTTTATTTTATTTTTTTATGTGTATTTAGTGTTGTTTTGGTTCCGCCGCTTATCTCGTAATTTTTTTCACCTCGTATTTTTTTCTAATTGCAACGATGTAACGGCTCGCCTCGCTACGCGAGGCTCGCCTGCAATGAGCGCCTGCGGCGCTCATTGCCAAAGTGCTGCGATGTAACGTTTTTTTTTCACCTCATATTTTTTTTGCCAATTGCTACGATGTAACGGCGAGCCTCACGATCGATCTAAATTACATTTCCCACTTACTTCCAGACGTCCTGCCTGGTTCCCCATGCTGTAAGTGACCTTTATTTTATTTTTTAGTGTGTATATTTTTTTTTGTGTTTTTGTTCCGCCGCTTATCTCTTAATTTTTTTCACCTCATATTTTTTCTAATTGCTACGATGTAACGGCTCGCCTCGCTACGCGATTTAACGGTGCTACGAGAGGCGAGGCGAGCCTGCAATAAGCGCCGCAGGCGTTCATTGCCAAAGTGCTATGATTTAATGGCTCGCCTCGCTACGCAAGGCTCGCCTGCAATGAGCGCCTGCGGCGCTCATTGTCAAAGTGCTACAATTTAACGGCTCGCCTGCGGCGCTCATCGCTAAGTTGTACGCACTACGCAGTGCAGCGTGACGACGTCTCGTAGTTAGACAATTATAATATGTGATATTGATTGGAGTATGCTATAAACACCCGAATATAACTGAGAGTGTAGAAATGCAATTATTGTTACAGATTGGAAATACAGCTAAGCACGGGCAAGTTATAATAATGGGAGATTTTAATTACCCTGAAATAAACTGAATAAATGAGAACAGCAGTTCAGCTAAAGGGAGCAGGTTCTTGATTACACTCAGAGATCATTATTTGGACCAGCTTATACAAGAACCCACTAGAAATTAAGCTATCTTGGATTTAGTTATCACAAATAATATTGATAGTTTGAGATGTTGAAATAGAGCAATAGAGATGTCCCGAACAGTTCGCCCGCGGACTGTTCCCGGCGAACATAGTATGTTCACGTTCACAGCGAACATCGAACATATAAAATGTTCGATTCGCCCCCTATTAATTAACATTGTGCAAAACTTTGACCCTTCCTCATCATCCTCCCCCCTCCCTCATCATCCTCCTGTGTCTCTTTCCCCCTCCCTCATAATCCTCCCTGTCTCTTTACCCCCTTATCATCATCCTCCCGTGTCTCTTCCCCCCTCCATCATCATCATCCTCCCGTGTCTCTTTGCCCCCTCCCTCATCACCCACCCTCACTTAGCTTGTTGCTGAAGCTGCTCCTCTGCACGTCTTCCGTCACCCGGCCAATGCTAATGACGTGACGTCATTAGGGAGGATGATGATGGAGGGGGAAAGAGACATGGGAGGATGATGATGATGGAGGGGGGAAGAGACACAGGGGAGGATGTTTGCGACATCGCGATAGAGCAACCTTTGGGAAACAGTGATCACAACACAGTCTCGTTTGAGTTTGAATTAAAAAAAAAACATAACTGTAAAGGGCCAACAAATTCTCAATTTTAAAAGGGCAGATTTTAACTGTCTAAGGGCAGCAATACAAAGTATAGACTGGGACAGAGAACTGATAAAATACTGAACATAAATGGACATTATTTAAATCCTTACTAAATATACATCCACATCGGCATATACCGTGTGGGAATAAAAGTAAAAGGAGTAAATCACAACCCATGTGGCTTAATAGTGACTTAAAGATGAAGATGAGGAGTAAAAACAGGCATTTAAATTATACAAACAAGAGGGACAGAGACTTTACGCAAGTACAAGGAAATCAACAAGGCTTGCAAAAGGGCTATTAGACTGGCTAAAATCAAAAAAGAAAAGTTGCAAATGAGAGTAAGACTAACCCTTAAAAAAATGTTTTTTCATATATTAATGAGAGGAAGGAAGCTATAGGGACATTACAATGTGACACAGGCCGTCTGACAATTAGTGACCAGGAAATGGCAGATGAGTCAAATAGGTTCTTTTCTTCGGTATACACAATGGAGGTACCAGTGGTTGGGCCACTGCAACAAAACAGGGCTACACTACTGTCACTTAATAATTGGTTAATGCAGGAAGAAATCCAAAAGAGGTTGGAAAAAATAAATATTAATAAAGCCCCAGGTCCTGATAGAATACACCTGTAATTGCAAAACCATTATATCTAATTTTTCAAGAGTCCCTCAACACAGGGTCCAGATGACTGGACAAAGGTAGAGGTGATACCTATATTTAAGAAGGGAGCAAGAGCAAATCCAGGAAATTATAGACCTGTAAGCCTCACTTCTGTAGTAGGAAAGCTTTTAGAAGGGTTAATAAGGCATAGTATACAGGAATATATCTATTTAAATAAGATAAGTAGGAGACAACATGGATTTATGAGGGATAGGTCATGTCAAACAAATCTAATTAGTTTCTATGAGGAGGTTAGTAGGAACCTGGATCAAGGCAACTCAGTGGATGTAGTCTTTTTGGATTTTGCAAAGGCTTGTGATACAGTGCCACATGGGTGACTATTGTGCAAACTAAGAGATACAGGAATTGCAGTAAATATCTGCTCATGGATTGAGAGCTGGCTAAAAGACAGGAAGCAAATGGTTGTTGTAAATGGAACATACTCCGATTGGACTAATGTGGTAAGTGGGGTTCCTTAGGGTTCAGTATTAGGTCCTCTCCTTTTTAACATATTTATTAATGACTTAGAGGTGGGATTGGAGTGTGGTGTCTCCATTTTCGCTGATGACACGAAGTTGTGGCAGGTAATTAAATCAGATAATGATGTGCTTTCGCTCCAAAGGGATTTACATAAAATTGAGGAATGTGCATCTAAATGACAGATGAGATTTAATACAAATAAATGTAAAGTTATGCATCTGGAAAGGAAAAATAGCCATGTAATTTATAATCTTAATGGAGCAAATCTAGGGGTATCAGATATTGAAAGGGATTTGGGAGTGCTTGTGGACAACCACCTAGGTAACAGTGCTCAAAGCCAAGCAGCAGCTGCAAAGGCAAATAAAATATTAGCATGTATTAAGAAGGGTATAGAAGCAAGGAAAGCAAATATAATTCTGCCACTATACAAATCTCTAGTATGCCCTCATTTGGAATATGGAGTACAATTTTGTGCACCACTTCATAAAAAGGACATTTTTAGAGCTGGAAAAGGTAAAGAGGAGGGCAACAAAACTAATAAGGGGAATGGAGGGGCTAAGTTATGAAGAAAGACTAACCAAATTAAACTTATTTTCTCTAGAAAAAAGGCGTCTAAGATGACATATGATAACCTTTATAAATACATCCAGGGTCAGCATAAAGATTTGTCAAGGGAGCCTTTTGTGCCAAAAGGTTTTCAACTGACAAGAGGACATCCCTTAAGGTTAGAAGTAAAAAGATTTCACCTTAAAAAAAGAAAAGGGTTCTTCACAGTAAGGGTGGTTAATCTGTGGAATTCTCTACCAGAGGAGGATTCGATAGATAACTTTAAAAGGGGACTGGATTTATTTCCAATTAAAAAGGGAATTCAGGACAGTATTGATCCAGGGAGAAATCCGATCGCCAGTATCTGGGGTCAGGAAGGATTTTTTTTTCCCCTTTGAGACGATTGGCTACGTCTCACTTGTTTTTTTTTTCTGTTTGCCTTCCTCCGGATTAAATCATATTTAAAAATAAAATAAAAAATAAATAATTAAATAATTGATTAATAATTAACAACTCATTAATTAATATTTAATCCGCATATAGCAGATCAGAGGAGATCTTAAAAAGGTTGAACTTGATGGACTGAAAGTCTTTTTTCAGCCTTAATTACTATGGGCCTCATTCTATTAGCGTCCGTAAATCGGCCGTAAGGCTGCGATTCCTTGCGGGGGTTCAGTTAACTCGCGATTCTATTATACGGCCCCGCAAGGATCTCCTTTTACGGCCGGACGCATATCTTGGAACCGGCCGTAATCTCAGAAATATAAAAACTGAAAAATAAATTCAAGCCTGCACTGTACAGCTCTGTAAATGCTAGGGATCATATTGGGGGACATGAGGATTAAAAGTAACCCACTCTCAAGCTTGCACATCTGCCCAAACCCGAGTTCAAATTAACTGTTTATTTTCCGGCTGCGGCGTGGGTGTGTCTGAGGTGCTCCAAGCACTCTGGACTTTTTACATGGATATTTTACGGATATTAAAAATAAAATATTTTACGGATTTGAGTACAGGATAATTATGTGCTATTTTTTCTAACACCTAAAATCCCTTTATAGTCTTCGCAAAGTGCAGGATGGCTTTATTTGAGCTATTTTATGTGCTTAATTGGTGCTAGCGAGACCTCTTTCCTGCAAGTAAGCTGCGGCTCGCTTTTAGCCTTGCAGAGAGGTTTCCCGGAGGAATTGAATTGCAAAACTCTTGCGGCCGTTTTAGATCAAAGGCTTTCCTCTGGCGCAAGCGGCCGCAAGAGATAGCAAGGCACCGGCCGCAAGCCTGCCGGAGCCTCCGGCCGTAAGGGAATAGAATAGCCGAATAGCTTGCGGCCGGTCCTTGCGGCCCCGCAACGGCTGCGGCCGCTAATAGAATGAGGCCCCTATGTAACTATGTAACTTCTTTTAAGAATCTATCAATACATTGCAAAGTATGAATTGACATCATTGTTGCCTTGTCTATGATAATTAATTTTCTTTTTTTAAAAATGTTTGGCTTGTAAAGAATTCAGTCGAATATCTGACACTGATGTTTCTAAAATGGGAACTGGCAGTTTAAATCCACTATGCACAGTTCTACCACCTTCTAAGTGCGGCAATTCCAGTGGTTGCAAATGGCAGTGCTATTTGACCTTGTGCTCAAATGCAACTCATCAATAAATTATATAGATAAGTTTTTTCTGATCCACCAGGGCCATCTAGATAGAAATAACGGCCTTTGACCATTTCATCATCTGTAGCATTTGTGATGGCATTAAATGCTTGTAAAGTATGTAAAGTTGCCAGTTTTTCTTCTGTTTTTTTGTTTTTGTAGCTCAGTTTCATAATCATCAAAGTTGATGTCATCTACAAGTCCTGGAACAGGCAAATTAATTTATTTTTATGTGTAATTTTGGGGTTAAATAGATCTCGGGAATCAATGAGTTAATACATCAGGCCACCCATATGGACTAAACCAGTATTGGCATTCATTTTAATAATTCTGTATTTTGCGCTTTTACGAGTCTGATCGGACCGCCCAAAATTGATTGACATGTAAACAACATGTTTTACTGCCGTAATAATGACAGTCTCATTTTCTATCAGCTGATTCGAAATGGGAGGTTACGGGCTTGTTGAATTGATCATGTTCCCGCCCTGAACTGTAAAGAACCAGCGCATAGTTTACGGAGTCGGCTTTGGGCCAGTAACTTGCAGACTTGATCAATTGAATAGCTCCGGAATCGGAGACAAACGTGAGCCTGCAACTCACCCGCAGACATACGGACTACATCCCGCGAGATGCGGGCTTGCAATTGAATCAGGCCCTAAGCTTTTCTTTGTTTATTTAGTAAAAGATTGGCAGTAAAGTCAGTATTTGAATGCAATGAAATCAATGTAGCTTTTAAAATTTATGTTTGAACCTAGCATTGTACCTTCCAGAGGATTTGCTTCTTTCTACCTGTGTTAGGTGTCCAGGAGGTGAAAAAGGATAAATCCACAAGGAACAATTATTAAATAAACATATGAAACCTGATTATAATGATATTGTTCATGATAAACATATAGGCCCTCATTCTATTATCGGCCGCAAAGCTGCGATTCCTTGCGGGGCTCCCGTTACCTTGCAATTCAAATAGACGGCGCCTCAAGGATATCCCCTTACGGCCGGCCGCATATCTTGCAACCGGCCGTAAGCTCAGAAAACTTTAAAAGCAAAGATAAATTCAAGACGGCACTGTAAAGCTCTGTAAATGCTAGGGATCATAATGGGGGACATGAGGATTAATAGCAACCCCCTCTCAAGCTTGCACATCAGCCCAAATCCGAGATTTAATTAACTGTTTATTTTCCGGCCGCAGCGTGGGCGGGTCTGAGGTGCTCCAAGCCCTCGGGACTTTTTACATGGATATGTGACATAAATAAAAAAATATATATTTACGGATTTTAGTGTAGGGGAATGTTGTGCTATTAATGCTAACACCTACAATCACTTTATAGTCTCCTCAGAGTGCAGGATGGCTTTATTATGTGCTTATTTGTGTGCCTGCGGGACCTTTTTGCTGCAAGTAAGCTGCGGCTCGGTTTTAGCCTTGCAGAGAGGGTTCCCGGAGCAATTGAATAGCAACCAGGATTTTCTTACGGCCGAAACTCTTGCGGCCGTTTAAGATCAAAGACTTTCCTCCGGCGCGTGCGGCCGCAAGGGATAACAAGGCGCCGGCCGCAAGCCTGCCGGAGTCCCCGGCCGGAAGGGAATAGAATAGGCAAATAGCTTGCGGCCGGTCCTCTTGCGGCCCCGCATCTCCTACGGCCGATAATAGAATGAGGCCCATGGTGATTAAGTCTTGTCCTCTAAATAATACTCTCTCAGACGGGATTAATTAAGTTACTGTAAGATTTAAAGGGACACTGTAAGACACATTTTGATATGTAGCATAACTTCAAATCATATTAATAAAAACATTTGAATGGATTTGGTTAAATTTAAAAATGATTATGTCTGGGGTATTGTAGGCATTCATCTTGTGCTCTTTGACCTGCTCCGGTTTTGCTCTCAGTGCAGGGTCACTGGCTGCTAGCTTTGTTGACTTTATGTGGGAGAACACTATGCAGCAGTACTACAGTGCACGATTCTCATACACAGAAACATCACTTGTTTAATGTTCACTTTAGTATAAGGACACATTAAGGAACAAGAGCAAACATCAGGTGCTGAGGGAGGGGAAGGTAAGAGCCAAACATGGTACTTACAATAGAGCAGAAAGAATACTAAAACTTTTTGAATGAATTGCACTGAAATATAACCAAATAATATCCAAAAGCTTTTATTTGTTTTTACTATGATGTGCGTGCATTACAGTGTCCCTTTTAACATCTATTATAACATCTGATTCCATTTATTTTATTTTTGATCTTCTTGTAGCCTGGGGGGTGGATTCTAACAGACTATTGAAATATTTTGATGCAATATTTTTAATGTAGAAATCTATCATCGTGTTCTCAGCTGTGTTTTATCGCTTCCTCTTTTTATGTCTATCTTTATAATTTGACATACAGATGTAAATGAACCGAACTGTAATTTTGCAGAAATTGAACTTGTTTGTTTTGCAGGATTAATCAACTAGTGAGACAAAAATAAATAAATGCAGCCCTTATTAAAAAGAGACTGTCACTCTAAAATGAAGAAGTTGTTTTTTGTTATTCTTAAAGAGCAGGAAAAACTACCTACACATTGTGCTTGCCTTTTGATTCTAAAGTAAGTCATTCCTGAGTTAATTAGTTTTTTCTGTTGTATTCTTATGCAAATGAGAGTACTTAAAATACCAATTAGCTGTTTTGATGTGGAAATTAGGATTACAGTCGGCTTGTCTGTATCTGTAGTGCAAAACAATGCCCCAATAAGTTTATCATGCCCCTTCCCCACACTTCTCAAGTACTGTGAGCCTCATTCAATTGCAAGGTGGCAACACACGGTATACAAGCCGTATGTCTGTGGGTTTGCTGCAGGCTTGAACTCTGCTACAATTACGTAGAGATTTAATTGAACAAGCCCGCAAGTTACAGGCTGAAGCCATAAGACTGTAAACCAAGCAATCATATGTAGCATTTCAGAGCGTGTACATGATCAATTAAGTAAGGCCGTAACTCCCGATTTAGAAACAGCCAATAGAAAATGAAACCGTCATCATTAAGGCAGTATAAGATGGAGGTTACACGTCCATCAATTAGTATTTAGAGGTATGATATGCGATCGGACTCACAAAACACACAATAATAAAAATGAATGCGGATACTGTTCTAGTCCATGTGGGTGGCATGATATGTATTAATAAATAAAGGCCAGTATAAAGTGGGGAGGCGGTACCATATAAATAAAAAAAAAAAAATGTAAACTTGCAAAAGTAAATATCTAAGTATATATATTGTATGTACCAACAGGAGTGGAAAAGTGTAAAAATATATTGAAAACACAGAAGAAAAAGAACACCTATATATCCACACCTGTATACCATCCGTAGTTATAATGAGCAGTAATGAGCAGAGTTATTTAAGTGAACTGACAAAAAATATTCAGTAAAAGTTTATAGTTTATTCACAAAATCAATCTACAATGCATATTCTAAAAACATTTAAAAAAGTAGGGCAAGGACAATCACTGGTTATATGTATTATCTCAGTATCTGTACAATACTTTAAGCACCAATGGACAAATCTTTTTTGCAGGAAATAGAAAACAGCTAATGGTTTGGAGGACATGTGGAATTAGTTTAGGCATAGCTGGACTTGCCTCCTCTTTCCTGGGCTGGTTTGTTCTTGTGTTTCTAAGAATACATCAACAGATCCTATAACATTAAGTCCATTTGTGAGGCTTGCAGAGCATGGTGTGTATCACCAGGGGAGGTTATAGAGGTAACTGTGTGCTGTCATCCTTATAAGTAGGAGGATACAATTAATAACATATGCACTTACTTGGGGTGATAATTCACCTCCACATTGAAAGACGTTTTTAAAAGTGCTATCAGGAACATCATTTGATAAAAGCCATCCAGCAGCATTGTAAAATAAAATAATGGATGAACTTACATCAGTGCCACGATGAGGGCGCAGCTCAGCGCTATGGCCCCGCACAGTAGCTCAGGCCTCCGGCCCACCAGGCAGAGCAGCCGCTGAACGTACAGCCGGCCCGGCCCGGCCACTGCATCACCACCAGCCGCTCATAGCTTATAGAACTGAGGGGCGGCCCAAGCCTAGGGAGGGAGGGCAGGAGCACAGGGAACCCGGGGCACGGAGAAGCGGGGAGAGACACGTCTGTGTGGGGACTTCCGCCAGGAGAGGGGCGTGGTGCAAGACAGAGTGAGGGCCGGGCGGCAATTTTGTGAGGGTCGCAGTTGCTGGCAAGGAGCGCCTTCGGTGCTCCATGCCAGCAACTGCGGCCCTCGCTTCACAAGCCCGCAAGTGTTAGCAATGGCTCGAGCGCGCTCGCATGCTCACAACTATATATGTGATGGTATACAGGTGTGGATAGATAGGTGTTTTTTTTTCTTCTGTGTTTCCTGATATGTATTAACTCATTGATTCCCGAGATCGATACAATCCCGAAATTAAAACAAAATACTTACTTTTACTGCAGATTTGCAAGCTTGAGACTGTTGTGCAATGAATTTTAATGTCTATCATCACTTTACCCGTCATTTACAGTGCAGTATTGATTTTTTATTTGCATTTACAGTGCTACGGACATGTCTTTAACCCCTTTGCGGGTCCCATCTGGTACCCGTAGAATTTCCTTCTACATTTGCCGTTTACAGATGTGAAAACATTTGCGGCTTGCGGATCATGTTGTAGCAACTGAATAGTGATTTGCGATTTAAGCCCATAACCCGTAGACTATTTACAGCTCGCAAAAAGACGCCAATTGAATAGCAAATTAGTTTACGGCCTACATTATGGGCTCAAGTAACTTACAATTTCTCAATTGAATGAGGACCTGTGGCACACATTAGCATATAGGAGCCACACTTTCAGTGCTGAAAAAGGGCCTCTTTCAATTGTACAAATCGCAATTACATGAGCCTGTAATGGTGCCCATAAATATTACTGATATTCTATTGGCTACTTTTAGCTACTGAATTTGCGCATTACAGGCTCAAAATCACTACAGTTGTCAAAAACATAACTCTGTCCTATTTCCTCCTTTTTTATGTTTGAAGCCCTCAAATATTAACAGTGCTGAAGACGTAAAATCGTTATTCAATTACAAGTCAACAATCCGCAAATTGCCTTCAAACACATAAATGACAAATGTATCAAAACATTATACGGGAACTAGATAGGACTCGCAAGGGGGTTAAACACCTGTTCGTAACACTGTAAAAGCAAATAAACCCACACTACTGTACTTATAAATACTGGGAAAGCAATGAAAGACAATATAATTAATTGCACAACAGTCTCAAGCATGCAAATCTGCAATAGAGTTCTTTTAAGTTTTATTTCTATGTTATATTGATCCTGGGATTCAATGGGTTAATACATATCATGGAACCCACATGAACTAGAACAGTTGCTTTAATGATTTTTATTGATTTCTACATTGCTGGATTGCGAGTCCAGTCACAAATTGCATTACTAAACACTAACTAATTGTAGTTTAAATTCCATGTTTTAATACGTCATGGTCTCAATTACTATTGGCTCTCTAAATTGTAACTTACGGGCTTACTTAATTGATAATGATCATGAAATGCCCACACACAGGTTTATGGTTTGTGTGTGGAGGCTGTGAGCCTGTAATTAGGGGTTAGTGACAATTGCAAATACCTAGATATGTAGAAAAATGTTAACCAGCAGTCAAACTGTCAGGTTCCATATAATTACTTGCAACTGATTGCGGCCCTATGGCTGGAGTGATTTGCTGTGGAGAAAATGGCTAATACAATGTACATACAACTTTTTAATGTGCTTCAGGATTAAACCAAACTCCTATTGGGGTGAAAGTGTCCCTTTAACTTGTATTATGGTGACCTGGAGCCTCATTCATTTGCGATTTAGCCAATTGAATAGGGCTCTATATAAGCACAGAGCATATTTTTTACAGAAGTTTTTAGTTAGTGAAGACCTTGCTTTTGGATAGAAGTTCTCTAACTGAAAACTTCTGCAAAAACATATGCTATGTGCTTATATAGAGCCCTATTCAATTTGTCAAATCGCAATTGAATAAGTCCCCTGGTTGTACAGGTGAGAGAAGAACTTATGATCTTATCTTATTACCTTACTGAGAGGTCCTACTGTGTTATATGGGGGGAAGGTAGAGGAAAAGTTTGGTGTATGTTATATGGGGTCAATCCAAAAGGTAACACTATTGTGTATTCAAGATTTTGTGGATAAAGTGGGGTTTGCAGCTGGATAGTGATTGGTTGAATATTGTACCAATCAGCTCAGATTGGTTAGAATAGTGTCCCATGCATTGGTTGGGAAAATTATAATATTGACCCTATTTGTGCTTAGGGTTTCACAAACTATTACTTTGTCACAAAAGTATAAATGACAAGAGGCCTATATGTGTTTAATATCCCAATGTTAACGTATATGGTGCAGCTATGGGAGCAAGCACCTGTAAAAAGGCACCATTATGGCTCCAACTCAATCTTTGGTTAAGCAAATGCCACAATAGGCACAAACCAATAACAAAGCCAAAAATAACAGCATTCTGGTAAAATGAGTGCAAATATCAGAAAAACCTCAAGAGAGGCAGAGGGGACACAGTAAGTCATCAGTGTTTAAAAATGAAACAAAACCAGCTAGGGGTGGACAAAAACAAAAATAATATACAGGATTCAGATAGCCTTTGTAGGAGCCAGACAGGATTTTTCTAGATGCAATGAGAGATTAAGAAGCCAGAATGTCACATTTTAAAAGCCTGAATTCCTAGGATCACATTGTTATGGTGGCCCTTTAAACAAGCCACTATCATAAAAAAGGAAATCAAAAGTTCTCCCACCTGCTTGCAAACCTGAGGACTTGCCTGAACCACGGTGTAAAGGAACTTCAGTACATAGAACTTCAGTATTTTCAGTACATAGAACTTCAGTATTTTCAGTACATAGAACTTCAGTATTTTCAGTACATAGAACTTCAGTATTTTCAGTACATAGAACTTCAGTATTTTCAGTACATAGAACTTCAGTATTTTCAGTACATAGAACGTCAGTATTTTCTGGTGGTGTAGGATAGAAAGGTTCTGTCAAAAGTAAATATACAAGCAAGAAAATGATCAAGTTCATTTAATTGAATTTTTATTATTGTTCATGTAATGTTATATTTGTTTCTGATATACTAAATACATGAGATACTGTTAAACATGAAAATTATAAGATATAGATAATAGACAATGTAATTGGAAATACTGATACAATCAAGGTTCCTGCTCTGAAGAGCTTTCAATCAAGGGGGCACCTGTGGGCGTTTGATAATTACCGTTGCAATTTTTTTTAAATATATATATATATATATATATATATATATATATATATATATATATATATGTGGTCGGATCCTGCTCTTACCAGGAGAGGTAGTAGAAATTAAAGCAAAGGGTAACATGATATATGGCCTGTGCTACCAGATATCCAGCCTACTTAAAAGGGCCAGATGAGTCCTTGTGTGAAGGCAAGGACTGGTGATTTGGCTTGGGGTCAGCACCAACTGCGTGTGAGGGGATTGACAACGTGTCGCAAAGGATTTTTTAGTACTTATGGAAAGCATGACTGGCAATACGTAGAGAAGGCGGATTTACGACTTATGGAAAGTGTGATTGAGGTGGTACCTAGCGAAGGCCGATTTTGGACTCATGGAAAGCGTGATTGAGGTGGTGCCTAGCAAAGGCTAATTAGAAAGCATGGGAAGGTCAAAGCTTAGTACAAAGCTTAGTAGATTTGGGTCAAAATCCACAAAGGAGGGTTTATGAAAGCCAAAAGTCGTGACCTTGGATGCTGACAAAGACGATACTTAGTAGATTTGGGCCAAAATTTGCCATAGAGGGTCTAAGGAAAGTCAAGAAGCTTAGTAGATTTAGGCCAAAAAAAACTGCAAAGAAGGGTTTATGAAAAACAAAAACCAACCGGTACCCTGGCCATGAGCATCTTTTTGAGCCAAAATCCACTAAGGAAAAGTTTAGAAAAGGTTGGAAATAGACAGCTTAGTAGTTGCGAGATGAAGAGCTAGGAGGTGAAACCATTGCTCTCCAGCAATGTAAATGCTCTCACGGACAAAAATAAAAAAAGAAGCCAGAAATGCCCTGCAGAGAATGTTGGAAAACTGCAAGGCAGTAAAGATGCAAAACCTAGGACAAGGCAAAAAACAAACAAAAAGCAACATAGGCGAAAATAATCAAGGAACAGGTACAGTGAGGCTAAAGGCGAGAGAGAAAAGGGAAGAATCCTGCAGGCATAGACTCAGAAATGAACGGAGGTGTGCAAGGGAGAGGAAACAGGAAGTGCTTATAAAGCTGAAGCGGGCCCCTCCTTCTGTAAGAGGCGGAAGGGGGAGAGGACTCCTCCCACAATTCCAGGAAACCTGGTATATAAAACATGTTATTTACACTGTCATTAAATGCATATCTAAGTATCCTGGATTATGAGTGCACCTGATGAGAAAGGAGAAGAGGATCAGTTATGTATGAAAATGGTTTGCATAAAAAAATTCTATAATAAACATTTAAATACATACCTTGAAATTAGCAAAATGTCTTGTAACACCCCCTCCAAACCAAAGCTTAAATAGCATAAAATGTATAATTTGTTTTGGTCAATCAGGAGAAAATAGTGGTTAGTGGATATGATTGTGCTGCAAAGCAGCCTGGGATATGCAGTCACATCCATGTTAGAAGTTATGTATTTCCATACACCAAATTCACACTTGATTACCACACCTGCTGATTCTCTATTTCGTGCATCATTAACTACTGCTGCATGCTTTTTTTCTCTCACTATCTCTGGTGACAGTTGCAGCTCTGTCTATGCTGATCTCTGGTTTGGGTGGGGCAGTAGCACAGCACACAGCAGATACTGCAGCAGAAAGCAGGTGGGCAGGTCATATACAAGCAGTGACTTGGGGGTGACTTCAGTGCTCTCCTATTGGCTGAGGAACACACAGCAGGCAAGTAATGGGTTAAAATGGACCCCCTAGTGCTGTATGCTGATTGGGTGGGGATCAGGTGCCTGTGTATACACTCCTGGGGGTGTCAACATAATCCTTAGAGGGATTTTTAGATATTAATAAAAGTAAAATGTTTTATGAAACATGCTGCATACATAAAGGATGCTTTTTGCATAAAAAATGCAAAAATATATTAATCCAGGAAACTTGGATATGCCTTTAAGTGAAAGTATATAAATAAAAAAAAGATAAAATTAAAATGAGTGCAATTTTGTTTTCATCTAAAAAAGTACAGCAATAATAACGTGAAACTTTTTTTATAGAAAAAACAGTTATTAATTATTATAGTGGCATATAATTATTTAACGTAATTGATAGAAGGAATTAAGTGACTGGCATAATTTGAAATCATAGGTACCAAATACTGTACTTTTAAATGTTTCCATTTTATTTTCAAAAGTTCTATATAATTTCTACATTATAAGAATATGATTAATCCTTTGAACTGATATAGATATACATTTGGGAGTTTCCATCTATCAGTAACAAAAATACGTGCTGCAGAAAAAATAAATTGCAATAACATTTTTAAAAGGATAAGAAGGGAGATTATATGGAAGACCCAATAGACTGGATCTGGCTTAATTTCAGAATTTAGATTATCAGATGGAATTTGAAAAATTTGCACCAAAAATTAAAGATTTTTGGACAATCACAAAGAGTATGAAAAAAGGTACCTTCTTGGTCACAATCACTCAAGAATAAAAATTAATAGGTTGTATGTAAGTATATTAATGACATTTCTGTTAACGAAATATTTGTACTCTTTCAGTTCATCATAGAAAGTTTGAGACTACACTGGCCCTTTAAGGGTGTACAGAAGATTATGTTTTTTTCTGATACATTTAAAAATGGAAACTGAGTCTAACAGAGCGAGACAAGAGATTTAAAAAAAAATAGGTGCATCTTGAAAAGAACTGTCTCTGTGGAGTGTTGGGAACTAAAGACAAGTTGGAGAAAAGTAGATGAGGCAATCAAGTAGTTTAAAAGCCATGTGCCAATTAAAGAGGTACATGTAGGAAGAAGTTTTGTTACGTAAACATTTCTTTTTGATGATTATGGTAAGGGTATTAATGGAGTACTATAGAAACATGTCAGTGAGACCGAAGAAAGTGTTAGAACTGGCATAGCAGAGATATAAGGATGATGTCTCTCTGACAGGTTTGGTTCAAGAGTGCATATTGTGAGGTAGTAATAATATTAATAATAATAATAATAATAATAATAATAACATATATAGAGCTTTTCTGTTAAAAAGGACTCTTAGACTGATACAAAAAAAAGAAGAGAGAGCTATAACGTATTTGAAAGCCTGGGTGAAGAGAACTGTCTTCAATCTCTTTTTGAAATATCCAATTTAGAGCTTATCTGATTGAACGAGGTAGAGAGTTCCAGAATCTTGTGCTGCAGACAAAAAAGCTTGGATCCCAAAGGATTGTAAATCATTTTGGGAATAGTTAATAGATTTGCACCTGCATATCACAGAGCACAAGTCTCAATATAAAAAGTGAGAAGCCCCTTCAAATAGCTAGAGTCTTTATCTTGTAAAGCTTTGTGTGACAGGCCAAGCTTGAAATATATGTGTTTTTTAAAAGGGAACCATGGAAGGGCATGGGGAACTGGTATAATATGGCAGGACGGAGGTTAGTTTGTTCATAACCTTGCAGCAGCATTCTATATCAACAATAAGTGATGTAGCTCTTTAATTGGCAGTCATAAAGGAAAGCAGTTGCAGTCATACAGTTTTGTTGTTATAAAAGCATGAACCAAAGTGGTTATCCTGGCTATTCGCCTTATGCTAATCTGGTGCTATAACTTAGGGGAATGCAGTAAGAAATCTGTGGGAGCTGTTTTCCCTAAATTCTACACAAATTCAAATCATTTACTCCCCCAGCTTACAGTAGTATGCTCAGATCCGTAAATCCTGCCCTGTTGCCGCAACAGATTTCTGTTCAGGAAGCAGCCAAACCAAGCTTTACGGATGAGATGGAGCAAGTAGCCTAGGAGCCAGTAGGAAATGTGAACAACTGGCAGTAACCAGCTCAGGTCACACATTATATATATATATATATATATATATATATATATATATATAGATAGATATATATATATATATATATATATATATATATAGATAGATATATATATAGGTACAAAAAAAATGCTATCATAGGGTGTGGGTGTCAGAGAGTAACTCCTAATTTATTGTCCGTGCATAACTCCAGGGAGATTTTTGCCTTGCTTTTCGTCTGTGTCGTGAAGTTCACTTGGAGCAGTGATCCGTAGCAGCTTGCTCGCAATGTTGTAGGGATGGGTGATTAGCACAGCTAAGCAGGATGTATTCTGCAGTTAGGGTACTTGTATTTGCTTTTCAGGGATTAACATAGGGCCCTATGTTTTTAAAGGCGTATCTAAGTAAACTGGATTAATACATTTCTGCATTCCTTATGTGTATGGAGCACATCACATAAATGTGTATGGAGCACATCACATAAAACATTTTATTGTTACTAAAATCTACAAATCCCTCCAATGAATATGTTGACACCTCTAGAGGTGTCTACACAGACCCCTGATTCACCCACCCCCCAAATCAGCATGCAGCATCAGGAAAGTAATATTAACTCACTATTTACCTGCTGTTTGCTCATCTCATTGCAGCTTCCTGCCTCTATGTCAGTAGCAATGCATAGCACATATCAGTGACACACTACACATCCCAGGCTGCTTTGCACCACAACGAGGAACCCAGAGTGAATTAAAAAGTTTCACCCAACCTAATTGGCCAAAACAACTCATTTTAAATGTGATGCGAATTTAGCCTGGGCTTGAAGGGTGTTTACCCTGACTTGTACCTGTCAGAAATTACAAGATTTTGCTGACTTCATAAGCGTTTAAATGTTTATTTTGGAATTTTTTTTATGCAAATAAAATGTTTGCATACACTACTAATTCTCCTCTATCAGATGCATTCATAATCCAGCACACTTAGATATGCCCTTAAGAGGGGAATGAGGATTTGATCAGAGCTTACAACTGAGGTTTTAGTATCAGACGCCAATCTAGCTGTGCAGTGGTTCAGATTTCAACAGCTGAAAGTACCCATGCTGAGGGCCCACTCCTGTTTGGCCCAGAGAAGTTGCCGTCAATCGATAGGGACCCACCAGAGGTCCACAGCAAACGTCCAAATTATTGCAGAAATGTACACAAATATATACAAACAGAACTGAAAACTTTGAGTAACCATGCTAAATAACTAATAATTTTAAGCATATATTATCTATATGGGACCTGCCTCTCTCTAATTCTTATTGTCTACATACATTAGCTAATTCTCACAGTGAGGGCTGGATAAATAGTGATGCTTCCAAGCATGTATAAATGTTCTGTGTCATTATACATTCTAATGCAAACTAAATACATACATTCAATGAGCTTCATCTATGTTAAACTAGATGACAACTATAAAAAGTGGGCTTCCTGTTGGGACGTCTGGGAACTACGAATTGGATGGCGGCATAAAAAAAAAAGGTAATACATATACAAACTTCAGGGACGATATTATACTAAGCGTCCCCACCACCACCTCATCTTCCCCCATCCTCTTTTCCTTTCTTTCTCTTTACTATTTTTTTTTTCTTTTCTTTTAATTTGTACTGGCATGTTATGGCAAATTTAATTGTAATTTATGCAACAAAACTCAAAAAACTTGTGAAAAACAGGCACAAGCCTTTTCTGATGTCATATGAATACAATATATGTTGTTCTTGTACTGTACATCTTACTCTATGACTTTTATTCCCATTATTAAAAATTATTTTAAAAAAAGTCTGGTAAGTGTAGGTTCTGTTTCAGATTGAGCATGCTCTGTGAAGGGGCAGGTATGTCATCATAGTCAGAGCCAATGATGTAATAAAACTGCGTCCTTCAAAGCTCCATGATGGTCCAGCCCACAGGTACAGTTGGCCAAGCCCCTTGATGAGGCACATGGAGGTGGAGAAAAGCATATTTGCTTAGGGGAAGACACATATTAACTTTTCTTTCAAGTGGCATAGTATTTTTATAGTCTATGCCAACCAAGCGAACTTATGAGCTTTACTGTTAAATGCACTACACTGGTTCTTCAACTACCACTCTTTTTGTAAGATATCTTTTTTTCACATTACTCCCAAATATATTACCCTCCAACCTTAAACCATGAGCTTTTATTCTTACATTCCTCTTTTCTGGAAGATACTTCCATCCTGAACAAAAAGTAATTTTTCACAAATGTTATTTACCTTTTTGTTTTCTCTGCCACTTGTATATGTATATAACAATCAGTATTAATAATAATAATATGAAAAACACAATTGGAATCCAATAGTAATAGCTGCGGTCAGCACCTGTAATGAGTTAAAAAAACATAATTATAAAAATGACATTAACCTTAGGTCACAGATATATTTTAAGATTTACTACTCATCACAGGGGTTTTACACGGGTTAGTAAAGGCAGCAATATGTACAATATATCCTGTGGAGAAAATAACCATTGTAGTGTCAGCCACTTTGCAGCCTTTAAAATAATTAATAGGATAAAAATTGAGGTTTTAAAAAAAAACAAAAAAAAACTTTTTTTTAAATACGGTAATTTGAAAAGAAATAAAAAATAATTTTGAAATGATGTGCTCTTTTGAACAATTCATTTTTATGCTCAGTGAAAGTTAAATCTTCATGTGCTTGTGAAGTATGTAGCAAAATAAACAACAGCAAGAACATAAAATATTTTTTATGAGGATAATCTAATATTTAGATGACTGTGTCAAGGAGGACTCTTGTATTGCTAGTCTGACCATAACTTGAATGGCAGAGTTATTCTAGACTTTATTCTGCTATTGTAAGGAACTATTTGAAGAGTATGGTTTATATAACACAAGTGAATACAGATCTCCAACTCCTCTTGAATATCTAATCCCTTTACAAAGTTAAAATATACTTCATGATTAAACCAAAGCTGAATACAATATTTGTAATTACACTGGCTAACAAAATTTAACTTTTTTTTGTCTCAGAAGTCAAAATAGATGAACTGTATAGTATTTTTTGTGCTGAAAACAAATATCTTTTTAGCTTTTTAGAATTTCTCTCTCATGTAAGGATTTTGACAATGATTTTAAGTTTACAGTATTACATATATTTACAATACGTACATAGTAAAGGACTAACTCCCATAAAAGGTAGAAGTATAGGATTTTTTCTTGTGTTTTCTCTCAGGAACATTCCTCAAGGGTACAACCGTAATTAGCAAGCATTGCTGGACTCCACTTGTCCTGGTACTGCTTTTCCATTTTGGAAATGTCCTGGTGGAATCATTCACCATGTTCATAGCTGACTTCCCCAAGATTTGCTTGGAAGGAATCCAGGTGCGAATCCAAGAAACATCCCATGGTCTTGTAAAATTGCAAAAGATCATCCACTATTTCTTTATAGTTGTCTGCCTTATGATTCCCTAAGAAGTTCTGGCAAACACTCTTGAAAGATTTCCA
Organism: Discoglossus pictus; assembly: GCA_027410445.1. Classification (NCBI taxonomy): domain Eukaryota; kingdom Metazoa; phylum Chordata; class Amphibia; order Anura; family Alytidae; genus Discoglossus; species Discoglossus pictus. The sequence goes on along the minus strand of CM050168.1, from coordinate 275,491,326 downwards.
TACAGCCTGGTTCAACTGACTATCAAAGTTCTCATCTTTAGTCAGTTGTTTTATTTGAGGTCCTACAAAAGATCCCATCACTGATTCTTGGGAATATTTTTCTTAAATATGTAAATCCAGGTCGACTTCAATCCATCACTTTGACAAAGTCCTTTATAAAAGACCAAGCTTTATATGGGGTGGAGGTATATACACTTTCTCTGGGTCAACGAGTGGTGTATTGACAACATTCTTCTGTCCTGGGGTTAGCGATGTTCGTTTTGGCCATTGTTACTGAGTTTAATGATTTCATCAGTCTCTGCTGTCCCACTCACAAAGAAAACAGCTGTACTTTGTGTGACCAAGTTTTAGTCCAAGCAAAAGAGCGACTATTTTCAAGTCACCTCAGATATTCCATTTGTATTCTTCATATTTGATTTTTTCAAGCACGAGTTTCATGCTCTCATATATTTATTTGATATTGGCAGCATGAGCGAGTGGCATTGATGGAAACATATTTCCTTTGTGGAGAAGCACAGTTTTCAAGCTAACTTAAGAACTGATAAATAAACGCCAATCCTCTGTTTTGTACTCGTGCCCAAGTGCTTCCAAGACAGAATAAATATCATTGTAAAAAACAAGTTCATCTTCAAGGGAAAATAAATCCTTAAAATCACTAGGCCTATCTCTAAAAAAAAACAAAAAAAACTTTAGTTTCCTTATGGAGAAGATTCCAGCCTTTCAAGCTGGAACCTAAAAGTTCTGCTTGCGTTCTAAATAGGTTCAAGTCTCAAGCAAGGTCATTGAGATCTCCTTGGGTAAAGAAATGTGGTTGTAACGATGAACAGGAAGCCTCAAAAGTTTGACCAAGCTTTATTTCATCATCACCATGCTCTACAGGATCTTTTTCTTGTACATCATAACTAAGTATAACTTCTTCTGGAGGCGTTGGCACAGGAAGTTCTTCACTATGCAGCATTGGCCTGATGGCTGATGGTAAATTTGTATATGTCACAGTGTGCTTGGAGTTAGAACTGATGCCTGAAATGTTTGTAAGACTGAAGTAACAATATGTGGAATGATCTTTTTGTTGTCGCAAAATCATTGGAAAAGCAAAATTCATGTGCAGAGGAGAACCCGTTGACCAACTTTTGAGAAGTCTGACACAGGCATAACAAAAATGAGGGGCCCTACTTTTATCGTGGCATTGTTAAACTTCATATTATGAACATCAAATGTACATAGAACTACACAAATAACAGATACTCACAGCATTAGATGTTTCAAGAACGAACTCTTTCTACCAACTGGCCAGGAGCGCTGACGCATAAGTCTACTTTTACTTTTTACGTTGACTAGTCAGTAGAATTTCCAACAATTAAAAATAATACTAGGTGTGATGATCTCGTGGTATGGGCTATTACTGCCCAGGGCCACCTGCTATAGACTACAGGTTAACTACCCACAAGGACCGTTTGGGTTCTTGGAAAGCTCGGCAACAGCACCCTGATATCTGGCTTCTATATCAGTCAGGATCTCTGCATCAGAAACCAGCACTTCCAGCTACCAAGAGACGTCAGATCTGCTTCTTCTTAGGGGGCTTGATAAGACTTGTTACAGTCAAACCAACCCAAGCAGGATCCTACAGAGTCTTCCAGTACCTTCCTGCAGCCATCCAGGCAACAGGAGAGACACTCAATTGCTATATGTCTCCAAAAGTGAATTGTTTTATTTTGAAAAGTCAAACAATATTTATAGGGGATAGATACAGAGGGGTGTATACAGCACAACAATTAGAGGGTGTGGCAGACAAACACAAGAGATAAACTCCACATAGGGTCTAACAGTAGCTTCCTGAGAGCAATAGGCTTAACCTCCAATACACATCCTGCCGTCTCTAGCAGATATCAGACGTGATTAACTTGATCTGGCAAACCAACCAGATTTACAAATACAATGGAGATGTTTATGTAGATAATCCACTGCTGGAGCCAAGCAGTCTGTACTTTTATGTCGGCTCAATTGGCCAACACCCAGGCCGAGAAAAAGGGATCCGTGACACTAGGTTTTTACTTATGACAAATGAACATATCTTAATGCTGTATGAATGTGTTATATAGCACAATCACATAGAATAGTTGTAGTACTGCAAGTTTTTCATACTACAAGTTTGTCTGCGGGTGCCCTTTCAGGGTCCCTCTAAGGGTCATACATGTTATTTGCCCAAGGACGCTCCACCGATGGAGGATGGAAAGAGATTGAAGGCGCCCATAGTGATGCACGCGCTCAGCGATAAAGGACGTAGCACTTTGGTGCTGATCGCGAGGCACGCAACACTGTGAAAAAAAAATAAGAATTTAACAGACAATATTTTCTCAAGCATGTAACTCGAAAGACTGCCAAAAAAAGGAAAATAATGTAAAAAAAACAAATTAAAAACCTCACACATACTGCTCAGGGGGAGAGGCAGGCTGTGAGTGCATAACACTTAAGGTACTAAAACTCGCAGCACTTGGGAGATGAGCGGCTCGCCTCGCAGGCCGTTTAGGTACTAAAACTCGTAGCATGAGGCGAGCAGTGGAGGCAATGAAACACGCAGGACTTAGCCTCCAAACACTTAGGAAATGCGGGATCGCCTTAGGCTTCAAGAAATTGACGAACGCAGAACTTAGAAAAAAAAAATTACGAGATGCAGGACATAGGAAAAATAAGAAGTTAACGGCTGATCCGGGTAAAGCAAAAAACACGAAACACACAAAAAAAAAAAAAAAAACATCAAAAACATCACACACCGCACCAGGGAATAGCCAGGTCGTCTGGGAGTTAGGTAAAACGTGAATTTAAGTCGATTTAATTAGAGTTTCGCCACTCGAAAATCAGCTAAGCGAGAAAAAAATGGCGGACCAAAAAAATGGAAATGAAGCTACACCACCCTGGACCGTGCAACACTCTGCAAACCGCATACCAATTTCACCCAGAAAATGTACGAGGTACAAAATACACTATTACAAAGGACGGCAAATCCTTGCGAACCGTGTAGCACATAGACGAACGCTATTTTACAATCCTAACTTGCCACTAACAACATTACGCATCTAAAGTAGCGCTTTACACAAATAAACCAACGGTTTGCCCTCGCGCACGCAGCCCATTTCTAATGCACAGTTGGGACATTTATAAAACTATCTCCTCAGGGCAGCAACAGTCCAACTGGACATTATATGCTGCAGGACAATAAAAAGAGATCGTTACCTCTTCAGGCTATTGATTATTACATATATTCATTAGAAAAAGGTAAACTATATTAATGTATTTTTCAATTAATTAATTAATTAGTATTTAAAAAAATAGAGAGAGGAGCCAAATGACACGCGAGCAGAGGCTCTCAATGAGCGCCAATGGTCCTTAGAGTATAAAAAGCTTAACATTGTGTGGCAAACAGCATTGCCATGGCTTAAAATGTTATTGACCGTCATTTTTTGACGGGCAAGTCGCTAGTCACATATAATAGTTGTCAAACTGCGATTCGTTGTCACGCTTGTGAGCCTCGCATAGCATGGCGAGCCATTTGCAGCCTAGAGGGGAGCAACTGCGAGCCATCGCGTAGCAAGGTGAGCCTTTGAGGCATAGAAGCCTTCTGAGCTTGGAGCACTTAGGCGATGAGCACCGAAGGCGACCAGTTGAGGCATTGAAAAAAGCAGGACTTAGCCTAAAATGAGCGCCTAAAGATATCCTGCGAAGCTCGCAAAGCGAGACGTTGAGGCATTGAAATACGCGGGACTTAGCGGAATTGAGCGTGTAGTATTTTGGCTTCAAGCAGTTAAGAAATGCGGGACTTCCTTAGGGTGCAAGCAGCTGAGGAACGTGGGACTTAGAAAAAAAATTGCGACCTCGGAATCCCTTAGCAAAAAAAACCCAGAGCTCGGAAAAATATGAATTTAACGTCCGAACCGCGGAAATCGAAAAAACCCCAAAACAATAAAAAAAACATTAAAAAAAAGTCTCACATACAGCACAGTGGGGCAGCCAGGCCATCTGGGAGTGAGGTTGCATGCGAATTTGGAGAGTGTCGGCACACGAAAATCTAGCTGAACAAAATTAAAATGATGCTACATGACCACGATGCGCGCAAGACACTGCCAGGCACGTATGCGTTAGCCAAGAACGTACGAGTTTCACAATATACCATTCCAATGGACTGAATATGCTTGCGAGGCAAGTAAGACATAGAAAATACCAGCCATTTTACAACATTAACATTATGAATCTAAAATTTTAAGTTTACCCACCTAAACAAACATTTTGGCCTCGCGCACGTAGCCTATTTATACTGCACACTTTGCACATTGCTGACACTTTCTACTCAGTCCAACTGTACAATTTCTGCTGCAGGACAATCCAGAGATTGTTAGCTCTTCAGGATATTGATTGCTGGATATTTATTATAAATAGGTAAAGTATATTAATTTATTAACTTATTAATTAATTATTATATAAAAAAATTATATATATATATATATATATATATATATATACATATATATCATATATATATATATATATATATATATATATATATATATATATATATATATATATAAAAATTATCCTTAATATCATATTTTACATTACGCTGCCTTGATGAATACATTAATTAAATTAATTAATTATTTACGTACATTTATTTAATTATTAAATAGTCATTAAACATTTTTTTTATACTTTCCACTGCACTAAACAAAATAAAAAAAAAATCACACTGTACTTATATGTCTGTATTACCGCTTATTAGGCTCTAAGACCTGCAAAAAATGTCTTATATACACTGCACGACAAATAATGTATATTTTACACTGCACTTATATATCTGTATTACTGCTCATTGGCTGACAGTGATAGAACTCTCAAAGCACTTAAATATTTAAATCACTTTATTATGCTCTGAGACCTCCAAAAAATGAATATTTTCCACTGGACTATACAAATTGTATATTTTACACTGTATATCTGTATTCGAGATGAGCGCCAAAGGTGATCATTGCAAAGCAGGAAACTTGAAGAGGAGCAAAAGTCTTACAATGGGTGGCAAACAGCATTGCCATGGCTTCAAATTTTATTGCCATCATTTTTGACAGGCAAGTCGCTAGTAAATAATAAATAATGTGGTATGTGAAGCATAATTAAATGTCCATTTACCTCACTGTAAGTTCTCTTCATGGTGTGAAAGAGCTCAAGGTTATATGCGAAAAATTGTCTATTTTTTTAATTACACCAATAACCGCTAAGAAATCTAATGCTTTAATTCTGTTTACATAACAAAGTGCAGCCTGCCTTCTGACAATTTTATGATCATTATCAGACAGCCACCCACGAGCGAGGTGAGGACACTGATTTATAGCTGTTTTTCCCTGAACTCAGGAATGCAGTGAACAGTTAAACTATAACTGACCTATTTAGGTGATTCCAGCATCCCATACTCTGCACAGCTAGATGAGGTGAGGGTTAACCTCTGAGTTGTATTGTGTGTCTACCTAGGGGCATGTCCGTGGCATGCAGCAAATAGCTACCTCATTTTTTACACTGTTGGAGCTTATAAAATAGTCATATGATATGACCAGTTATTGCAATGCAATTAAAATGGTATTCAATGTTGGCACAGGATTATAGAATCTATTTCCTTATCCTTCTAAAACTACTAGTGTTAATAAAAAAACTTTTTTTAAAGAAACTGTAGTAGCATTAATATAGTTCTAGTCGTACATTATCTCTGTGTTTTCCCAAAACACCCTAATACAATAGAACATCTAAATATATAAAAGAACCATATAGATATAGGTTGTAGGACTATAATTACATTAAGCCTACTACAGCTTCTAGGAGGCCACGAAAATAGATACGTTATTCCTTTCATCATAATGAATGTAATTAATTTTTATGAAAATGATAGTGAATAATATAGCAAAAAAAAGTACACATGAAAGCCTCTATCTCTTTCTCTTTATTTATTTGTATTTAAAATGGAAGTGGTAGTGGCACTGATACCTTATTAGTTATTGGCCAGACTATTAGACAATACTGTATTAGATCATTATTTTTAATGAGATGAAATCCGTGTTGAAATACTGCCTTAAAGAAACACTGCTGTCAAAGTTTTCTAAATGGTCTTTTGAATAACTAATTCCAAAAACAAGCATAACTAAAGATCTAGAACTTATAGGATCACAGATATCTATAAATAGTTTTTTTACACTAATCAAAATTAATTTCTTCTATACTTTTAATATAAAACAAAATAACAAAGTGGGGCCTGGATAACACTGATATACTACAATGTGAAGGGAACAAGTGGCTAAAAGTGGTTGCTCTCAGAGTGGGTTATCATGTCCATAGAACTAACCTATTAAGATTAGTTTGTTCTCTGAGCGCCTCTGACTTTACTGTTTTGTTTATACCTTTAATCAGTGGCGGCTGGTGACTTTCCAAGTTGGAGGGGTGGCAGAGCGAGAGCTGGCCCCTTCCCCTTCATAGACTCCATCAGTTTTGTATGGACTCCACCCATGATGTATTTTTGACCTTTATATGCCCCGCCCAATGACCTTATACTGGCTCCACCCATTGAAATAGACTCCAGCCATTGTTTTTTTTCCATTGATAAATTCAAGATTCTTAGGACTCTGATGAATAATAACATTAAAATCTGTCTTCTGTTTCAACAACACAACGACACTCACCAACAGTTGGTTCTCCTTCTTAGGGTCTCTTGAAGTGAAGTCATTGAACAACCAGTCCAAAAAAGTCTGCAGCCGCAGAGTGCTTGGACCTGGGTGTGATCTAAAACAAGCAAATAAATCAGAGCGTGCAAGGCATCGTCCCTTCCACAACCACTGTCCCCTTTATCACCTAGATAGGTACCTAATATCCATCACTATAGTATGCTGGTCTATATAGGGTCCCAGGGTACCTGAACAACCTTAAAATACCATGCACATCTATATAGGACCAAACAGTACCTAAAAACCCACATTATACCATGCAGGTCTGTATATGCGCAAATCATAACTAAAAATCCACGATATACCATGCAAGTCTATACAGGCCCAAAAAGTACTTAAAAACCCACATTTTACCATGCTGGTTTATATAGACCCAAACAGTACCTAAAAACCCACATTACACCAAGAGGGACTATATACAGTGCCTTGCAAAAGTATTCACCCCCTTGGCATTTTTTTGTGTTTTGTTGCCTCACAACCTGGAATTAACATGGATTCTTTGAGTATTTGCATCATTTAATTTACAGAACATGCCCACTACTTTGAAGATGTTGTTTTTTTTTATTGGGAAGAAAAAAACAAATAGGACAAAATAACAGAAAAGCTTTGGATAAGTCTCTATGAGCTTGCCACATCTTACCACTGGGATATTTGCCCATTCCTCCTAGCAAAACTGCTCCAGCTCCTTGAAGTTGGATGGTTTGCGCTTGTGAACAGCAATCTTTAAGTCTGACCACAGATTTTCTATTGGATTAAGGTCTGGGCTTTGACTAGGCTATTCCAACACATTTACATGTTTCCCCTTAAACCACTCAAGTGTTGCATTAGCAGTGTGTTTGGGGCCATTGTCCTGCAAGAAGGTGAACCTCCGTCCTAGCCTCAAATCACGCACAGAGTGGTATAGGTTTTGCTTAAGAATATCCCTGTATTTAGCACCATCCATCTCTCCCTCAACTCTGACCAGTTTCCCAGTCCCGGCTGCTGAAAAACATCCCCACATCATGATGCTGCCACCACCATGTTTCACTGTCGGGATGGTGTTCTTTGGGTGATGTGATGTGTTGGATTTGCGCCAGACATAGCGTTTTCTTTAATGGCTGAAAAGTTCAATTTTAGTCTCATCAGACCAGAACACCTTCCTCCATACATTTTGGGAGTCTGCCAGATGCCTTTTCGCAAACTCAAAATGTGCCATTTTGTTTTTTGCTGAAAGTAATGGTTTCTTCTGGCAACTCTGCCATAAAGCCCAACTCTATGAAGCGTACGGCTTATTGTACAGATACTCCAGTCTCTGCTGTGGAGCTCTGCAGCTCCTCCAGGGTTACCTTAGGTCTCTGTGCTGCCTCTCTGATTAATGCCCTCCTTGCCCGGTCCATGAGTTTTGGTGGGCGGCCGTCTCTTGACCAGTTTGCTGTGGTGCCATGTTTTTTCCATTTGGTTATTTGATGGTGCTCCTGGGGATCATCAAAGATTTGGATATTTTTTTATAACCTACCCTGACTTGTACTTCTCAACAACATTGTCCCTTACTTGTTTGGTTAGTGGTGTCTCTTGCTTAGGTGTTGCAGCCTCTGCGGCCTGTGTATATGTAATGACAGATCATGTGACAGTTAGATTGCACACAGGTGGACATAATATCACTAATTATGTGACTTCTGAAGGTAATTGGTTGCACCAGAGCTTTTTATGGGCTTCATAACAAAAGGGGATGAATACATTCGCACATGACAATTTTCTGTTTTCTATTTCTAAAAAATAGTTTTATGTATATATTTTTCTTATTTCACTTCACCAACTTAGACTTTTGTGTTCTGATCTATCACATAAAATTCATATTAACAAAACATTGAACGTAAGGCTGTAATGTAACAAAATAGGTTAAAAGTCAAGGGATGAATACTTTTGCAAGGCACTGTAGGCCCCAACCTGACCTTAAAAACCCACATTACACCAAGCGGGACTATATAGGCCCCAACCAGACCTTAAAACCCTTAAAATACCAAGCGGGACTATATAGGCCCCAACCAGACTTTATTAACCCACATTACACCAAGAGGGACCATATAGGCCCCAAACAGATGTTAAAAATCTTAAAATGCCATGCCGGACTATATAGGCCCCAACTGGACCTTATTAACCCACTTTACTCCAAGCGGGACCATATAGGCCTCAACCAGACCATAAAAACTCACACTACAACAAGCGGGACTATATAGGTACAAACTGTACCTAAAAAACCTTAAAATTCCAAGCGGGACCATATAGGCCCCAACCGGACCTTTCAAACCTTAAAATACCAAGCAGGACTATATAGGCCCAAACAGTACCCAAGAATCCACATTATACCTTGCTGGTCTATATAGGCCCAAACCAAACCTAAAAATCCACATTATACCATGAAGTCTATATAGGACCAAACAGTACCTAAAACCCCACATTATACCATGCACGTCTATATAGGACTAAACAGTACCTAAAAACCCACATTATACCATGAACGTCTACATAGGCCCAAACAGTAACTAAAAACCCAATGAGTGCCTCCTCCCCCCCCCCCTCTACTTCTCCCCCCTCTGCTTTAATGGCCTTGGGATGAGCACCTTCAGCTCTCATTGCAGGCCTCTCCCCCCCTTTACCTCTCCTCCCTCTACTTTACTGACCTCTGTCTTTTGCGCTCATTGCCAGCCTCTCCCCTCTCTAATTTACTGTGTCCCCCCCCCCCCTCCCCTGTGTCTATAGGAATACCATTTAGTGTATGGTGAGGAACAAGAGCAAGAGAAGCCCTCCACCATACAGAGTACAGAAACACATAATACATACACATATAAGAATTGGGATGTTGCGGTGGTGCAGTGGGTTAGGGTTCTGTGCTTCCACACTGTTGGCCTGGGCTCTAATCCAAGTGAGTTCCTCTGGAGAAGGAACTGGCAACCCACTCCTGTAATTTGCTTAAAAAGCCTTCCTGATGTCATATCATAACATTGAGTCTCTATAGGCTTGGGGGTGTTCAGAGGGAATGGTTCCTAGCAACCAGACAGCCTGCAGCACTGATTGGTTGATGCTGCAAAGCTGACAGACAGGAAGAATTGATACAATGTCTAGCACACTGAATGTAGTTCCACTCAGGATGAGCAGGAGAGCATTACAACACTCTCAATGTAATATGATCTATAGCAGCACTAGGGAGAGACGCCAGGCAAGGGGAAGGCACACAACATGCTAATTTAAAGTGATAGATGCATATTTTTAACAAAATCATTTACTATTAAAGTGATTGATATTTTTTTTTTGGGGGGGGGGCAATTTCCCAATTGCCCCTATGCATCAGTCGCCCCTGCCTTTAATATACATTATAGTGAAGTATATAAAATATTTAAATCTTACTTGCATTATTTTGCCATTTTTATTGCTCAGTACAGGGGCTACCACTTTCCCTTTCACATTCCATATCTGTTGGTAGATTGGACATTAGGTGCCTTCATCAAAAGCTATGTAATAAACAGCAAAATATGCTATAAAGGGGCAATGTTAAAATGTATTTTTGGAAAATATTGTGAGCGTGTTTACATGTCCCCAGCTAGTTTCCAAGAATATAACTGGAACACTATATTTATTGTGAATTTGTGTTGAAAACAAGTAACCTGACATGCAAAATTTGCTTACTGTTCTCTGTACTGTGGAGGGCTTCCATCATTCATTTGCCATGCATAAGCCTAATATATTTGTGGTTAGTAGCCTTATCACAAAATTCATGGCATAAGTTAGAATCCATCTCCAGACTTATGAGGTCTATAAAAAAGCAAATCAAACCTATGGGTATCTTATGTTACACAAGTATAACTATTCTGTGCTATTCTCAAGAAATCTAATTTAACAGCAGAAATATAATACAAAGGGGCTATTTTAAGATGTTTTTATTAAATAAAGAGTAAAACATGTATTGTATGTATCTATCCCTATCTAGTCTCCCGGAGTGTAGCAGAAATACTATTTATTTTTTACTTACTTTAGACATGCAAAAGTACTATTTTGCTTACCATAAATTTTAAACTTATTTATCTGTTATAAAAACATGTGTTGGCAATGCGTTCCATAACCTGACTGCCTTTACCGTGAAGAACTATTTACTCATTGAAGATGACTTCTTGTCAGGTGGAAAAAAAAAAATCTGAAAAGTTACATCCTGACAAATCCTTATTTTGATCCTGTATGTTTTTGGACAATGTATTCATATAATCTCGCACCCTCCTTGTTACGAGAGAAAATAAATCTAATTTTGTTAGTTGTTCAGTTCTTAATCTCTCTATGGCAGGAATATGACATCACTGTTCCCACCACCACTGTCTATACAACTCTATTGTAATCTCCTTGCAGGAGGCAGATACAATGACATGGTAAATGCTATCATAGCCCTGTCCCCTTTAATGGACATGGCCAGTCTGAACAAGAACCCAGTTTTTTATAGTCCTGCCCCCAAGCAGAGCTGGCGATGTCATCTAAAAGTCATAAGGAAGTGGAGGGAAGGGGTTCTGCTTGGAGCGGAAAACAGACAATTTAAAATGTAAGAAAAAATATAAAATGTTATTTAATTCAAAGTGTGTAAGAGTGTGTTCCTCATTAAACATGGACATATATTCTTTCCCTACTTTCAATATATTAGCCCTCTTCTACTACTTTCTTACTTCCCACTCTTGCCCTTCTATTTTCTCCCTATCATCCTACTGCTTCTTCCCTACGTTTCCTCTCTCTATAAATGCCTCATGCCTGCAAACACATCATGGAACTGTAATATGGTGTTTAATAATCCTATATTTATGAACCGAACAACTTATACTGATCTTTGTATCATCTCAACAATGCAGAATGAAGTTGGAGGCACATCAAAAGGAAGACATGATACATGCACACTGGATTAGTATGATGCAAAGCTACAATAAAAAAGATAGTTCGAGGGACAGGGGCTAACTGCCATGATGGAAGGCTGTGTTTCCTCTGAGCTCCTGGAAGGCCCTTCACAATATGCTTAAAATCAGCTTCTATTTCAGCCATCCAGCAATAATATAGGAACAGGAGGTTTCCCAACACTGCCTAGAACTGATCCATACCAGTATTTCTTAAAACAAACATCACAGTTGAGCTAGTCTCTTCCAGTATGGCAGAGGAAAGATCCTTACGGCGCCTCATTTCCTGGATGAGCTGCAGATCATAAAATCTGTCATCCTGATATTTGCTTTGGTGCAAAACTCAGATCTGTCGTACGAGAAGCCATTTCAGTCGGTTCTGATGAACAGAAGCCACATTCTACTATCAACCCAGGCTGCCCCCAGACAGTGAGATACACTTGGAGCAGCATGATACTAATGTGGAATCAGATCCAGTATTAATAGCAAACATGAATATGGATCAACTGGATCATGATGCAGCAAATTTTACATACTCAGCTTTGTTTTTTTGAGGTCCCAAAGGTGCGCCAGCTTTCCTAAATCTCAGCATTCCCAATGCCCTCAGCATTAACTTGGATCAAACAATGCAACTGGCTGTGCAGACTTTTACTATGCCTGTCACCATGGGAGTACCAGATTCAAAACAAGTTCCTTGCTACACTATTCCTGCTGGTACTTTCACTCATGTGGGAACCTGCAAGTAGGACCTTCGGTAGTCAGTGCAGATTTTGGCTGAATGGACTGTCTTTCCTGGCTCTTAGATCTAAATGGACCTCTGCTTTGACCTGGATCTCATATTGGTGATATTACTCCCTGCAATATAAATCTACCTGAATTGCACTGTTGTTTATCTGTAAGTCTGTTCTTATTATGTTTATTACTGTTATTATCATTACACTAATGTTTTGTGGCCCTGTTTTCTATAACATGTTGCATGCCCTCTTTAGCTTTTGAATCCAATGGACTGCTGCTTTGCATGTGACCTCAGGTCAGAGACATTGCTATCTGTATTAGGCACTAGAGATGTCGCGAATAGTTCGCCGGCGAACTTTTTCCGGCGAACATAGCATGTTCGCGTTCGCGGCGAACTGCGAACATATGCGAGATTTGACCCGCCCCCAATACTTTATCATTGAGCAAACTTTGACCCTGCATGTCACAGTCAGCAGACACATTCCAGCCAATCAGCAGCATACACTCCCTTCCACACCCTTCTACCTCATGGACAGCAGCCATTTTGGAATCATAAGTAACTTGCAGTCTTACTGAGAGGAGGGACAGTGTAGGTGATACTGCATCAATAGGGAAAACCATAGCTAGGCAAGTTTATTCAGTGTCCAGTGCAGTGCTGAAGGACTCTTGTGCATTATTATTATTACTAGCGTATTGCAATGAGATGTGTATGTTTGGAAAGTTGTATAGTTATTAATATACATATGGAGCAGTTTGCTCCATAAAAAAGTGGTCCGTATTAACGGCTCGACTCGCTACGCGAGGCTCGCCTGCAATGAGCGCCTGCGGCGCTCATTGCCAAAGTGGTCCGTATTAACGGCTTGCCTCGCTACGCAAGGCTCGCCTGCGGCGCTCATTGCCAAAGTGCTCCGTATTAACGGCTCGCCTGCAATGAGCGCATGCCCAGCCGGTACATCTACACATTATATACTAATAATAATAATAATAACAATAATAATAATAATAATGCTCAAGAGCATGCCCAGCCAGTACATCTACACATTATATAGTAATAATAATAATAATAATAATAATAATAATAATAATGCACAAGAGCATGTCCAGCTGGTACATCTACACATTATATAGTAATAATAATAAGAATAATAATAAAGCAGAAGACCTCCCCTGTGTCTCCCCCCCCCCACTCCCTCCCATGTGTCTCTTCCCCCCACTCCCTACCATGTGTCTCTCCCCCCCACTCCCTCCCATGTGTCTCTCTCCCCCCCTCCCCTGTGTCTCTCCCACCCTTGCCTGTGTCTCTACCCCCTCTCCCTTCCCCAGTGTTTCTTTCCCCCCTCTCCTGTGTCTTTTCCCCTTTCCCTCTTCCCTGTGTCACTCCCCCCTCCCCTGTGTCTCTACCCCCCTCTCCCTTCCTGTGTTTTTTCCCCCCTCCCCTGTGTCTTTCCCCCATTCCCTCTCCCCTGTGTCTCTCCCCCCTCATCTGTGTCTCTTCCCCCTTCTCCCCTGTGTCTCTACCCCCTCTCCCCTGTGTCTCTACCCCCTCTCCCTTCCCCTGTGTTTCTTCCCCCCTCCTCTGTGTCTTTACCCCCTTTTCTCTCCCCGGTGTCTCCTCACCACTCCCTCCCATTAGTCTCTTCCCCCCTCTCCCCTGTGTCTCTACCCCCCACTCTCTCCTGTGTCTCTCCCCCCTCCCATGTGTCTCTTCCCCTCACCTCTCCCTTACCCTGTTTCTCTTCCCCCCTCTGCCCTGTGTCTTCCTCCCCCTCTCCACTGTGTCTTCCTCCCCCCCCTCCCCTCTCCTGTGTCTTCCTCTCCCTCTCCCCTGTGTTTCCTCCCCCTCTCTCCTCCCCGGTTAGCTTCTGTACGCATACATACATACGATAAGAAATCTGGGGGGGGGGGGGGGGTTACCCCTTACCCCCCCCCCCCCAGTTCCAACACCCATGTGTACTGTATAATATTGTATTGCATTATGTTATATTATATCACTAGCGACTTGCCTGGCACAAATGATGGGACAATAAAGTTTGAAGCCATGGCAATGCTGTTTGCCACACAATGTGATGCTTTTTGTACTCTGAGGACCTTCGGCGCTTATTGTGAGTCTCTTCCCTCGTGTCCTTCATGTTTCGTGCTTTGCAACGATCAATCTTTGGCGCTCATCACAAAGACAGATATATAAGTACAGTGTTAAATATATAATTTTTTTTGTGCACTGTAAATTAAAAAATGTATTCAGGTCTCAGAGCATAATAAAGTGATTTAGATTTGTAACTGCTTTGAGAGTGCTATCGCTGGCAGCCAATGAGCAGTAATCCAGATATATAACTGCAGAGTAAAACATTTTAGTGTAGTGTAAAGTCTACATTTTTATTTTCCATTACTAATTAATACTTATTAAATGAATGCACGATAATAACTATTGTGAATGAACAAATGTATTAGGAAGTGCGAAGCATTAATGTATGTAAAGTAACCGCACTGTAAAATATGCTATTAAGCCTATTTTTTTTATATATATTTTTTTTAATAATAATGAATTAATTAATTACTAAAATACTTTACCTATTTGTAATTAATATATCCAGTGATCAATAACCTGAAGAGCTAACAATCAGTTTTGATTTTCCTGCAGCTTACAGTGTACATTTGGACTGTTGGTGACCCGAGGTGTAAGTGTCAGCAATGTGCGCAGTGCACGAGGGGAAACCGCTTGTATAGTCGTGTAACGCGCCATTTTAGATTTGTAATGTTATTAGTTGCAAGTTAGTGTTGTAAAATGGCGGCGATTGTGTATGTGTTACGCGGCTCGCCAGCAGTTTCCATTATTTATAATAGTGTATTTTGTACCTCGTCTGTTCCTAGGTAAAAGTCGTACATGGCTGGCGATGTTTTGCGCGGTTTGGGGTCTTGTAGCCTCGTTTTAATTTTTTCCGGACGCCATTTTTTTTGTCGCTTAGCCGATTTACAAGTGCCAACTGGGGAAGACGTTACAGATATCACATATATAGTTGTGAGCAGGCGGGTTGTTGCTAACGCTGCAGGCTTGCGAAGCGAGGGCCAGAGTTGCTGGCAAGGAGCGCCGAAGGCTCCCACGTCGGCTGCAATGAGCCGCAGGCGGGACTTACACCATCAAATTTACGGACTTACCATCCAAAAATACGGGACTTAGAAAAAAAAACATTATGAGCTCACAAAAATACGACCTATAGCCCGAACCGCGCGCACTTAAAAACATTAAAAACACAATAAATACACACAACAAACACATAAAAAGCTTACCCACAGCAAGGCAGGACCGAGGACCTCTGCAAGTGAAGTTACACCTCCATTTAAGTCCAAATTCATGAGTTTAGAAACCCGAAAATCGTGAGAGAAAAAATGGCCCTTGAAAAAAAGAAAACGAGGCTACAGGACCCTAAACACGCAAAACACATACGGATTTTGCTAAAAAGCCGTACGAGGTAAAGATACACTATTAACAAGGACGCTAAATCATCCACACCCGCGTACCACATACACATTCCCCGCCATTTTACAACACTAACTTACACAATGCGGAAGTACCCAGCTACCCCAACGGCTTCCCCTTGCGCACGCAGCCTATTTACACTACACACTGCACACATTGCTGACACTTACATAGCAGCTCCACAGCACTGAAAACCTACATTGTATGCTGCAGGAACATGAAAACAGATTGTCAGCTCTTCAACACAATGCTTCCTGCATATATTACTTACAAATAGGTAAAGTATATTCATTTAGTAATTTCATTAGCATACAAAAATACATATACACAAAAAAAACATTATCACATTAAACATAAAAGCCATTCACTGCGCGCCTCACAACGAGCGCCAACGCTGCTCATAGCATACAGAGCCTTGCAATAAGCGCAAAAAACACATCACCGCCGACCAAAGAATAACAGCAAAAGCGCCTATCAGAAAAAAAATACAACCAACAGCCTCGCAATGAGCGCCGAAGGATCTCCGACCGCCAACAAAATGAATGTCTCGTCCAAACCATTACCTGCCTTACAATCTTATTGCCGCCATTTTTTGATGGGCAAGTCGCTAGTAAATATATAAAGATCAAGATAATAAAAGTATCAGGAAATGTAACACAAAGATGCACGCGCGTCTGAATAATACGACAAATACGGATTTTTGTCATAAGTAATATGATCGCAGTATTGGGTCATAAACCCTAAACACTGGAATCTGTTACATACAATTTACTGATGATGTCATTAATGGGCTTCAAAGGGGGGGGATCTCTTTTCATACTTTTTGAGCTGTGCAAATCCAACATATGCAGAGCGGAAACGCCACATCTGTGGGACACACACAAAGGGGTTCACTTTGGGAGAAAAAAACAAACAAATATGAAATATTTAATAATCATATTTTGATGTTACCAACAGATAAGGAAACGAAACTGAGGTTATTATATCTAATAGTAGCAAGCCTGGGAGTACTGGGAGTAATAATACTGCAGCAGGAGGTCAGGACTAATGTCACCTATAGACCCCCAGACAGATAAAGGTCAGTACTAATGTCCCTCTATAGACCCCCAGTCAGATAAAGGTCAGTACTAATGTCCCTCTATAGACCCCCAGTCAGATAAAGGTCATTACTAATGTCCCTCTATAGACACCCAGTCAGATAAAGGTCAGTACTAATGTCACCTATAGACCCCCAGTCATATAAAGGTCAGTACTAATGTCACTCTATAGACACCCAGTCAGATAAAGGTCAGTACTAATGTCCCTCTATAGACCCCCAGTCATATAAAGGTCATTACTAATGTCCCTCTATAGACACCCAGTCAGCTAAAGGTCAGTACTAATGTCCCTCTATAGACACCCAGTCAGCTAAAGGTCAGTACTAATGTCCCTCTATAGACACCCAGTCAGCTAAAGGTCAGTACTAATGTCCCTCTATAGACACCCAGTCAGATAAAGGTCAGTACTAATGTCCCTCTATAGACCCCCAGTCAGATAAAGGTCAGTACTAATGTCTCCTATAGACCCCCAGTCATATAAAGGTCAGTACTAATGTCCCTCTATAGACACCCAGTCAGATAAAGGTCAGTACTAATGTCACCTATAGATCCCCAGTCATGTAAGGTGTAACCCTTACACTACCTGATCGATACAACATCATACCTGATGTTTTAAAGCATGTTATTCCAAACAATTTAGGAATGTTAGGTAATTTATGCCCTTTATGGCTTAAAACCAGACTCTGTATCAACTATGTAATTTTCTGTGGGAGTTTTGCCATGGATCCCCCTCCGGCATGCCACAGTCCAGTTGTTAGACCCCTTGAAACAACTTTCCCATCACTATTGTGGCCAGAAAGAGTCCCTGTGGGTTTTAAAATTCGCCTGCCCATTGAAGTCTATGGCGGTTCGCCGATGTTCGCCGGTTCGCGAACATTTGCGGAGGTTCGCGTTCGCGGTTCGCGAACCGAAAATTTTAGGTTCGCGACATCACTATCAGGCACTAATTGTGGTTTACTTTTCAATATGTTCTCTATATTGCGATTACCCTTGTTCAAGAGTTCAGCCGTCCTGTTTTCTGTAGCATTTCACTTGCAACTAAGGGTCATTGCTTCTTGGCATTTTTTTTTAGTGTGAGCATTTTTAACTCTATTGTTAACTATATGTTTTGTACTAGTGAGTACTGTATTTTAAATGTATACCACTACTTTGTGGTTAATTATATCTACAGAATTGTATGGCTTCTTTACTACATTCCTCTTTGCTGCATTTACCAGGAACATCTCCCACCAGGAGAGCAAAGGGTAGAAAAGGGTTTGTTTTTCCTAACAGAATGAAAGTTACATTTCCCACCCCTGTGCATATATGGTCTGGGATTCTGCTACATCCTTTACCTTCTTACTGACTGACATTTAGCAAAGCTGCCTGGCTGCTGAAGTAACTAACTCCATGAGTCCGTTAACCCCTAAGTTTCCTCGAGAGTGAGGGGTCTTTGGGCCCAAGATGGCTTACAACCCGAGTACTTTGGGGACCTGAAATAGCGGATTCTAAGTTTCATTTATATAGAGGAGGGGCTGCTAGCTGCAAGGTATTGTATGCTCAATGTTTAACTGTATTAGGATTGGCTAGCATAAAGAGTAACCTGCCTTTATAGCCACTGATATTTTCCCTTTACATACACCCTTTTAATATGTTATCATTATCACTATGCTTTGTTACATAGCAGTCTTTGATAATTATCAAATCAATATGGGGCTGCATATATGATGACTTTCCTTCTATTTTTCCTTTTTTTCTCTCCATTTTCCCCAATATAATTAAAACATGTGAAAGCTCAGTTAGAATACATAAACTCTAACTGACATATTATTATTTACGGTTTGTATTTTATTATATAACTATTCCATTTTGTAAGAAATTGAAAGTTAAAATTATATATATATATATATATATATATATATATATATATATATATATATATATATATATAGTTCTGTGTTTCTCACCATTTCTTTTTTCTTTTCTTCTTTTAGCAAATGGACAGATTTCTGGTGACTGTAAAGATGCGTTCTTCTGGTCAGCCGGATTGCACGCCATGCAGAGAAACTCTGTAGTCCATGCATCTGGCTGTAATGCCACTGGGACTGTGCTTCCATTTCTGTAATACTGATACGTCTGGTCCTGAAGTCTGCGCATCCAACTAATGGAACTACGTGATGTAGTGATTGGGACAGAGCAGTGAAGGGTGAAATTACACCAGTCTGAGGTATTCTCTTGTAGTTCCTTACTTATATTTGGTTTAGGAACAGGCTCTGCAATCAGAAACAAAGGGAAATGATCAATATAAATAAATTGTTGTTTGTTTGTTTTGTTTTTTTGTCTTTTTCAGGATTTTTTAATAACTCATATAATACAAGGATTAGAACAGATCTAAAAAGGTTGAGCAGGATGGACTCAAAATGTATATTTTTTCTAGGTAAATTGTGTTACTATGTACATTAAGAACTATTTGCAGGCTGTTCTCATGTAATAAATATTTGTCTGTAATATTTTGAAACCTACTTGTTAATTTTGTTAATCTTTTACCATAGTTCTATTTAAAATTAGCTAAAGTACTGAGTTTACATCTAATCATAATAATACAATGGTTCTAGAAGCATGTGTGAAATGTAGAAACTATAGGTGATATCCTTCAAAAAATAATTTAAAACTATGAAAAGAGGAAGATTGCAAAAATTCCACAAAATCGATGCAGCTCAACAAATGTCCTTCAGTGATGGGGTAACAAGATCAAGATGTGAGGGAATGATTCTGTGTATGAGACATAGGCCCCTATACAATTGAGCCACTGGAGCCCGTAATGTAGCCCATAAACTAATTTGCTATTCAATTGGCGTCTTTTAGCTACCAGCAAATGATCTACAGGTTACAGCCTGAAAATCCTTGCGGTTGTTAAAATTGTAACTCCAACCTAGCTAAATCAATACTGGATTTTAAAATCTGGGGAAAGTGATGAAAAACAGAATGAATTGCACAATAGTCTCAAGCTCACTAATCTGCAATAAAAAATATTTTTTTTTACGTTTCATTTCTGCGTTATATCAATCTTGGGAATCAATGAGTTAATACATATCAGGCCATCCACATGGACTATATCATTTCCTTCATTCATTTTTATTATTTTGTGCAATGCCAGATTGCCAGTCCGATCTCACATCGGATCTCTAAACGCTAAATCATTGACGTTTAACCTCCATGTTTTAATTATGTCATGATGATGGCCTAATTTACTATTGGCTGTTTAAATCGGTAGTTACGGCCTTGCTTAATTGATCATGATCATGCCCTGAAATGCTACTTACGGGTGCATGGTTTACGGTTTAGGCTTTCGGCCATGTAGCTGCGGGTTTGATCAATTGAATCGCTCTGTAACGGTTGCAAATTTTAATTGCATTTGAATAGGGTCCAAAGTGTGTAAGAATTACCAAGTTATAGATGCAGGTAGACAATTAATGTGAAAACATTGTATAGCTTCTAAATTAGCCCTTTACAGAGCTCAGTCTCTGCACCTGGCTCCTTTAGGACAGCTTTACTCTTAGAAAGCCATATTGTGACTGTTTTTTATTGGAACATGTAAAATTATCCCTCCTATGCTACAGACAAACATTTGAGCTGATACTGATTGAGTGAGAAGAGGTCTGTAATATTACCACTTTTTGATAATGTAACTTTCTCCCCTACTAGCCCATATACCATTAGAGTCATGGATAACGAGAATCATGGTGTTCCATTAAGCTTGTCTTCTCTAAACTGCATGTTTACATTGAAACCATTTTTGATGATACATAAAAACACTAGCCAGCCCAATCTGATATCTTAAACTTATTTATAGGTATTTTTATAGTGCTTTTATCCCATAATATGACTCAAGGCAAGTGGAGGACGAAAAGAGAGAAAGAGTTATAGTAATAATTATAGTCCTAAGAGCTCTGTGATGATTATAAAAATCTTGAAAAGAAATGTTCAAGGAAGGTGCATTTCTGATTTAATGTTTTGGAGATTAACAGAACATTGGTAATGCACACATGAAAGTTTAAGACCCAGAGGTTGGTAAAGACGTTCTGGGGCCAGTTTGCAGTTCTACATTTGCAGATCTAAGAGTTTGTGTTGTGGTATATAGAGTTAGGCACCCTGTCCAGTAGATGGGACCTTGCATTGTCTATGTCAGCAGGCCAAGATGGAGAAGGATAAGGCTTTTTTGATGGTGAACCAGTATAGGGCACAGAAAACAGGTGTTATGTGAGAGAGGCAAAGTTGTTTTATTAATAACCTCACAGTAGTATTCTGTTTCAAATGGAAGGCAAATTAGTTTTTCTGCTAATCTCATACAGTGAGGGAAAAAAATATTTGATCCCCTGTCCACTGACAAAGAAATGATCAGTCTATAATTTTAATGGCAGGTTTATTTTACCAGTGGGAGACAGAATAACAAAACAAAAAAAATAAATAACACATGAAAAACGCATGTGAAAAAAGTTATGCATTGATGTGCCGGTCAATGAGTGATATAAGTATTTGATCCCCTATCAATCCAAACTCTCCACCATGGCCAAGACCAAGAGCTGTCCAAGGATGTCAGGGGCAAGATTGTAGACCTACACAAGGCTGTAAGGGGCTACAAGACCATCGCCAAGCAGCTTGGCGAGAAGGTGACAATAGTTGGTGTGATTATTCGCAAATGGAAGAAACACAAAATAACTATCAGTCTCCCTCGGTCTGGTGCGCCATGATGAGGAATCCAGAACTACACAGGAGGATCTTGTTCATGATCTCAAGGCAGCTGGGACCATAGTCACCAAGAAAACAATTGATAACACACATACAAATGATTCAGAGGAGAACTGGGTGAAAGTGTTATGGTCAGATGAGACCAAAATCAAGCTCTTTGGCATCAACTCTACTCGCCGTGTTTGGAGGAGGAGGAATGCTGCCTATGACCCCAAAAACACCATCCCCACATCAAACATGGAGGTGGAAAATGTTTTTTGCTAAGGGGACATGACAACTGACTAAAAGAAAGACTAACCAAATTAAACTTATTTTCTCTAGAAAAAAGGCGTCTAAGAGGAGATATGATTACCTTATATAAATACATCCAGGGTCAGTATAAAGATTTGTCGGGGGAGCTTTTTGTGCCAAGAGGTTTTCAACTGACAAGAGGACATCCCTTGAGGTTAGAAGTAAAAAGATTCCACCTCAAAGAAAGAAAAGGGTTCTTCACAGTAAGGGTGGTTAATCTGTGGAATTCTCTACCAGAGGAGGTGGTGACAGCGGATTCGATAGATAACTTTAAAAGGGGACTACATTTATTTCTAATTAAAAAGGGTATTCAGGGTTATCATGGATAATTAGAGAGACAGTAATGATCCAAATTTTTAACATTTCCCCTTTAGACAATTGGCTAAGTCTTGCTTGTTTTTTTTCTTCCTATGGACTAATTATTAATAATAATAAAAAAACAAACAAACAAAAAAAAACATTAAATAATTGATTAATAATTAATTAACAACTAATGAATTAATAGTTAATCCGCATATTGCAGATCAAAAGAGATCTTAAAAGGTTGAACTTGATGGACTGAAAGTCTATTTTCAACCTTAAATACTATGTAACTATGTAACTGCACCGCATCAGATGGACAATGGACGGGGCCATGTACTGTCATCTCTTCGTTGAAAACCTCCTTCCCTCAGCCAGAACAGTGAAAATGGGTCATGGATGGGTATTCCAGCATGACAATGACACAAAACACACAGCCAAGGCAACAAACAAGTGGCTCAAGAAAAAGCACATTAAGGTCCTGGAGTGGCCTAGCCAGTCTCCAGTCCGTAATCCCATAGAAAATCTGTGGAGGGAGCTAAAGGTTTGAGTTGCCAAACATCAGCCTCAAAACCTTAAGGACTTGCAGAGGATCTGCAAAGAGTAGTGGGACAAAATCCCCCCTGAGATGTGTGCAAACCTGGTGGCAAACTACAAGAAACGTCTGACCTCTGTGATTGCCAACAAGGGTTTTATTACCAAGTACTAAGTTGAAGGGGTCAAATACTTATTTCACTCATTGACCTTCAAATCAATTTATAATTTTTTTGCATGCGTATTTCTTTTTTTTTTTTTTGTGTTATTCTGTCTCTCACTGTTAAAAATACACCTACCATTAAAATTATAGACTGATCGTTCCTTTGTCAGTGGACAAACTTATTAGTCAATATTACTTTTGCCTATATTCATTTGCTAAACTGTTTACTTCATCTCCCATGTCGAATCAGCCAATAGAAAATTAGACTGTCATTATTACGGTAGTAAAACATGGAGGTTACATGTCAATCAATTAGTTTTGGGGGTCCGATAGACATAGAAAATAAAGAATTATGAAAATGAATGCCAATCCTGTTCTAGTCCATGTGGGTGGCCTCATATGTATTAACTCCTTGATACCCGAGATCGATTTAACCCAGAAATAAACATAAAAATAAATTTTAATTCCTGACGATTTGCAGGCTTGAGACTGTTGTGCGATACATTCTAATGTCTGCCATCACTTTCCCCGTTATTTACAGTGAAAGTGATATTTTGTTTGCATTTACAGTGCTACAAATAGGTGTTTAACCCCCTTTGCGGGTCCTCTCTAGCAATCGTAGGATTTTCCCCTACATTTGCTGTTTACGCGTGTGAAAATATTTGTGGGTTTGGGAAAATAGAGCAATTGGATAGCTATTTGAGATTTTAGCCTTGCGAAAGTGACAGATCAAAGGCTTCTGGAGGCTGTTGCAAGGCTAGCCTTCGCCATTTTTTCAAGCCCATAACTCGGGAGCCGATTCTGAACCCCCAAAACAACGCAAATTGAATAGCAAAATAGCTTGCAACCTCACTTACGGGCTCCCAGATCTCCCAAAAGCTCAATTGATGGGGGCCTTAGCGAGTAATCCTAATTAATTCAGAAATAATAACATATTGCATTCTTGATATATCTTATCCTGTTTTTGAAATATATATTTGTTACTTTGATTTATATTCTTGCATTAAGTACACATTTTTATGAAAATTTATGGCATTTACAATCGAGCTCTAAAGGATTGTTGAAAAACTGTTGTATAAAGTTTCTCTCGCTGGTTACCACTGCAAGGAATCACAAATTTTTCATTAAGATTAATTATTTAAAAAGAGATTTGGAAAACATGTTTTCTTTGTTATCTGAAAAAAAAGAGTCATATTGTTTTTTTTTCTGTTTCTTAAACTGAATCACACATCTAACTGCTCCTACAGGTGCTTGCCCCTTTCAGCCAATAAGCAGTAATACTTATCTGACCATGACATCTACAAACGTGGGTATGCTCTGTGCATTTCCTGCTCAGTTCAAAGAAATGTAAACAAGTTTTATGTAATATTTTTAATGCAAAATACAACTTTTTGTAACTTTAAAGATGCTCTTTTAAATACATTAAAAAGTGCTGTGTTCTAAAATCATTGATATTTAACAAATTGTCCAAAACATAATTTACTTTCTAATCTCTCCTCTTTGTCGTGTTCCCTTATTTCTTATACACTCCTCTCCTTTCCATTTTAGCTATAAAATGGACTTGTGTGGTTCTGTAAAATGGTGAACTGTTGTATATGATGTATAAGGAATTTTATTATAGGTATATACATTTTGTTTTAACACAACCAGTCTGGGATGATAAATTATAAAGTCATACATATCTTCCCTTTCATAGATTGTTTTCATATAGACAGTTCTCACAATTGTAATCTCTATTGACAATATTTGTTAGTAGCGACTGTCAAAAATTACCGCAATAAAATTTGAAGCCTGGCAATGGTTTTTGCCACACATTGCGAGGCTCTTCCCCAACCTCTAACCTGCCTGCCTCGCGATGAGCGCCTTCGGTGCTCATCTCAGGCCTCGCAATAAGCGCAGGCCTTGCAATGAGCGCCTTTGGTGCTCATTGCGAGCCTCTCCCACCATCTGCTTTACTGGCCTTGAGATGAGCGCCTTTAGCACTCATCACAGGCCTCGCAATGAATGCCTTTGGCGCTCATTGTGAACCTCTCCTTCACTCTCTACTTTACTGGCCTTGCTGTGGGCGCCTTTAGCGCTCATCACGGGCAATGCAATGAATGCCTTCGGCGCTCATTGCGGGCCTCTCACCCCTCTGCTTGATGGGAGGTGCTCATTGTAAGCATCTCCCCCTCTATTTCATCTCCCTCCGCTGTGTTTCTTCCCCCCTCTCCCATCCATGTGTCTCTTCCCCCCAATCTCATTCCCCTGTGTCTCTTCCCCCCAATCTCATTCCCCTGTGTCTCTTCCCCCCAATCTCATTCCCCTGTGTCTCTTCCCCCCAATCTCATTCCCCTGTGTCTCCTTCCCCCATCTCCCTCCCCTGTGTCTCTCTCCCTCCCCTGTGTCTCTCTCCCTCCCCTGTGTCTCTCTCCCTCCCCTGTGTCTCTCTCCCTCCCCTGTGTCTCTCTCCCTCCCCTGTGTCTCTCTCCCTCCCCTGTGTCTCTCTCCCTCCCCTGTGTCTCTCCCCCTCCCCTGTGTCTCTCCCCCTCCCCTGTGTCTCTCCCCCTCCCCTGTGTCTCTCCCCCTCCCCTGTGTCTCTCCCCCTCCCCTGTGTCTCTCCCCCTCCCCTCCCTCCCCTGTGTGTCTCTCTCCCTCCCCTGTGTGTCTCTCTCCCTCCCCTGTGTGTCTCTCTCCCTCCCCTGTGTGTCTCTCTCCCTCCCCTGTGTGTCTCTCTCCCTCCCCTGTGTGTCTCTCTCCCTCCCCTGTGTGTCTCTCTCCCTCCCCTGTGTGTCTCTCTCCCTCCCCTGTGTGTCTCTCTCCCTCCCCTGTGTGTCTCTCTCTCCCTCCCCTGTGTGTCTCTCTCCCTCCCCTGTGTGTCTCTCTCCCTCCCCTGTGTGTCTCTCTCCCTCCCCTGTGTGTCTCTCTCCCTCCCCTGTGTGTCTCTCTCCCTCCCCTGTGTGTCTCTCTCCCTCCCCTGTGTGTCTACCCCCTCTCCCTCGTCTGTGTCTCTTCCCCATCCTCCCTCCCCTGTGTATCTTTTCCCCTCCCCTGTGTCTCTCTTCCCCAATCCCTCCCCTGTGGTTATTTCCCCTATCCCTCACCTGTGTCTCTCCCCCCCTCTCCCTTCCCTGCATCTCTTTCCCCCCTCTCCCTTCCCCTGTGTCTATTTCCCGCCTCTCCTTAACCTGTGTCTATTCTCCCTCTCCCTTCCCTCCCCTATGTTTCACCCCCCCCCCCCCCTCCTCTCGCTGCAAGTTTTTGTAATTAAGAGTTGTCGGTCATGCAATTTTTAACATTGCGTGACGACAACCATTGTATGTGATTAAATAAAAAAACAAGGAAGAATTACAGTTGAACACGTGGGGCCTTATTCAATTGCAAGCCCGCAGATTACGTCATACAGGCAACATTTACAGAGTGATGCAACTGAACATGGCTCGAAAGTCGAAACCGTAAACCATGCACCTGTAAGTAGCATTTCAGAGTGCAAACATGATCAATTAAGCAAGGCTGTAACTACCCATTTAGAAACAGCCAATAGTAAATGAGACCGTCATCACGTCAGTAAAACATGGAGGTTAAACTTCTATCAATTAGCATCATTGTGAGCCTCTCCTTCACTCTCTACTTTACTGGCCTTGCAGTGGGCGCCTTTAGCGCTCATCACGGGCAATGCAATGAATGCCTTCGGCGCTCATTGCGGGCCTCTCACCCCTCTGCTTGATGGGAGGTGCTCATTGTAAGCATCTCCCCCTCTATTTCATCTCCCTCCGCTGTGTTTCTTCCCCCCTCTCCCATCCATGTGTTTCTTCCCCCCTCTCCCATCCATGTGTCTCTTCCCCCCTCTCCCTTTCATGTGTCTCTTCCCCCCTCTCCCTTTCATGTGTCTCTTCCCCCCAATCTCATTCCCCTGTGTCTCCTTTCCCCATCTCCCTCCCCGGTGTCTCTCTCCCTCCCCTGTATCTCTTCCCCTCTCTCCCTCCCCTGTATCTCTTCACCCATCTCCCTCCCCTGTATCTCTTCACCCATCTCCCTCCTCTGTGTCTCTCCCCCTCCCCTCCCTCCCCTGTGTCTCTCTCCCTCCCCTGTATCTCTTCCCCTCTCTCCCTCCCCTGTATCTCTTCACCCATCTCCCTCCTCTGTGTCTCTCCCCCTCCCCTCCCTCCCCTGTGTCTCTCTCCCTCCCCTCCCTCCCCTGTGTCTCTCTCCCTCCCCTGTGTCTCTCTCCCTCCCCTGTGTCTCTCTCCCTCCCCTGTGTCTCTCTCCCTCCCCTGTGTCTCTCTCCCTCCCCTGTGTCTCTCTCCCTCCCCTGTATCTCTACCCCCTCTCCCTCGTCTGTGTCTCTTCCCCATCCTCCCTCCCCTGTGTATCCTTTCCCCTCCCCTGTGTCTCTCCCCCCTCTCCCTTCCCTGCATCTCTTTCCCCCCTCTCCCTTCCCCTGTGTCTATTTCCCGCCTCTCCTTAACCTGTGTCTATTCTCCCTCTCCCTTCCCTCCCCTATGTTTCACCCCCCCCCCCCTCCTCTCGCTGCAAGTTTTTGTAATTAAGAGTTGTCGGTCATGCAATTTTTAACATTGCGTGACGACAACCATTGTATGTGATTAAATAAAAAAACAAGGAAGAATTACAGTTGAACACGTGGGGCCTTATTCAATTGCAAGCCCGCAGATTACGTCATACAGGCAACATTTACAGAGCGATGCAACTGAACATGGCTCGAAAGTCGAAACCGTAAACCATGCACCTGTAAGTAGCATTTCAGAGTGCAAACATGATCAATTAAGCAAGGCTGTAACTACCCATTTAGAAACAGCCAATAGTAAATGAGACCGTCATCACGTCAGTAAAACATGGAGGTTAAACTTCTATCAATTAGCATTTAGAGGTCCGGAAATGAACAAAATATTAATAATGAATGGCGATACTGTTTTAGTTTATGTGGGTGGCCTGATATGTATTAACTCTATGATTCCCGGGATTGATATGACACGGAAATGAAACATAAAAAAAAAATCCTACGAGTACCAGATAGGACTCACAAGGGGGTTAAACACCCGTTCGTAGCCCTCTAAATGCAAATAAAAAATCAATACTGCACTTTAAAAGACGAAGAAAGTGATAAAAGACATGAGAATTAATTGCACAATAGTCTCAATCTCACAAATCTGCAATAAAAAATGTTTTGTATACGTTTCATTTCCGTGTTATATCAATCTTGGGAATCAAGGAGTTAATACATAACAGGCCTAGACATGGACTAGAACATTTCCTTCATTAATTTTTATTATTTTATACATTGCCGGATTGCAAGTACAATCGCATATCGGACTTCTAAACGCTAAATGAATGAAGTTTAACGTCCATGTTTTAATGATGTCATAATGACAGTCTCCTTTACTATTGGGTGTTTCTAAAATCGATAGTTACGGCCTTGCTTAATCGATCATGATCACGCTCTGAAATGCTACTTACGGGTGCATGGTTTACGGTTTAACCTTTCGGCCAGGTACCTGCGGCTTTGATCAATTGAATCACCCTTTAACTGTAGCAAATTTAAAGCCCGCAATTGAATAGGGCCCTAATTGTATTGATTAAAGGTGTTCCTCAGCTTGCAAAACAAACATGTTAATGTGCAGAGAGCATTTGTACAAATCTGGTGAATCATTTAAGTGTAGAAAGGAAGACGCGTATGTGCTACAAAAATGTGATGAAGCATTTATCACAGAACTGTAACAATCAGCGAGATAGCAAAAAGAAGATTTACCAAAATTATATACAACGGTTTCTTATTCATACTGTATGTGTCCATTTGCTTCTGCTTATGGCAATATGTCACATCCAAGTTTAAAATGCTTCTGTATGAAATGCATCTCTATAAATACATACCGTACACAGTGAGATTAAATGTCAGTTCCTTTGTAGTCTGGTCACTAAATGTAATGTCTGCAATGAAGATCCCACTGTCCTCCTTCCTCAGTCCTAGGAGCCGTAATGTTGTGCCATTATTAGTTGCTTCCAGGCGATTGGTGAATAGAGGGTGTTGTATCTTCAAATGCTGACCCTCAAATTCTGCCATTTTTGCTTTTTTTCCATCCCTTGTACAGTACCAGAAAACGTCTTCTACGGAAAGTGTCAGATCCAAGTAATTTGATAGATAGACCGACTGGTTTATCAGACCATTTACTTGAGTGACAGTGCTTGTCCCTATGGAGAACATAGAAGCAAGGATAGATTATTGTTAAGATCTAATAAGATATTAAATTATCTTTTTTATTACAATTCACAACTACTGATTCCAATCTTTCCTGTTTGACGTTCAAATATCATTATACATCTCACAGCAACATAAATTTAATTGGGCAATATACACATTATATATATATATATATATATATATATATATATATATATATATATATATATATAGTACATCTATGTTCACATTTGAATGTCTTAAACAAGTTAAAAAAACCTGCATCCAGCTCAGAATTCCAAGAAAAACAGTTATTACACTGCATTCTAGGAAGCTGAGCTGGGACGTGCAAATGTGCCCACAAATGCCTTGCTTCTTATTCCGTAGCCATTATCAAGCATGGCTTCCTTTAAGCCCATGCATACTGTACTATACAGGTTTAATGTAAAGCCAAGGTTGGATTAAACACAGGCTGAGTATCCTATCCATGTACAGCCGTTTCAAGTTTACTGGCTATCATCAGCATGTAGCGAGATCTCAGCCTGTGTTGTGGACCTTATGAGGAGGTAGTTCACCACAACAATCATTTATAATATGGTGGGCAAAAGAGTGATAGGTATATATATATATATATATATATATATATATATATATATATATATATATATATATTTATATATATATGATGAGTTTTCATCTCTCTGGCTTTAAAGATCATGCTCACCTTTGTTATATGTCTGTTTTTAATCTTGTGCACATTTTAAATTGGTATAGTCTGCTCAAACTAAATATCTATCTATATCTATCATGTGCCAGAATCAAACCAATGTGCTATAAATCTGCACCTACACAATTACCACTGAAAACAAATTATATGTATTTATACAAAACTTTAAAACGTCTGCCTCGTTAGTCGGTCTTAAAAGAATAGTCCAATAGAAAGGTCATGCAGCCTTCTTTATAATTGGGTACCCCTTTCAAACTCGTTTAGTCAGTATCACAATATACTCATTGTCGTAATGCCACACCCTACCCCCCCCAGGAACAGGGACCTGATGATTTTGCCCAGTTAGATCCGCCCCTACTTCCTGTCCTGGGAGTACAGTTGAACTACCCCTCCACCCCAGATTTTTTGGGCCTCTTACGCCCATTGGTTTGGTCTTCATATATCCCAGCAGTTAATCATTTTCACCAGTTAATGCTGATTATTGCCTTTCCCTTTTTCCAAATAAAAATACTTTATTATCTATATTACAACAACATTATATTATCTTTATTACACATATTATGACTGCAACTTGACTGAAACTTGAATTATACCAATATTTTCTATATATATATATATACTAGAATATTGCCCGTCAAAAAATGACAGGAATGAAATTGTAAGTGAGCTAATGCTGTTTGGCGTATGGTAATGAACTAAATAATACATTAATAAAGGAATACACTTTACCTATTTGGAAGTAATATATGCAGGAAGCATTATGCTGAAGAGCTGACAATCTGTTTTGATGTTGCCGCAGCATACAATGTGTGTTTTCAGTGCTGTGGAGCTGCTGTGTAAGTGTGAACAACGTGTGCAGTGTGTAGTGTAAATAGTGTGCGTGCGCGAGGAAAATCCGTTAGGGTAGCAGTGTACTTCCGCATTCTGTAAGTTAGTGTTGTAAAATGGCGCCTAATGTGTGGTACGCGGCTGTTGGTGATTTAGCATCCTTGTTCTTGGACCTCGTCCGGCTTTTTCGGAAAATCCGTATGTATTTGGTGGTGTTTTGCGTGTTTAGGGTCCTGTAGCCTTGTTTTCGTTTTTTTTCGGTGGCCATTTTTTCTCTCGCTTAGGTGATTTTCGGGCGTCTAAACTCTGGAATTTGGACTTAAATGGAGGTGTAACTTCACTTGCAGAGGTCCTGGGTGCCCCCTCTTGGTGTGGGTAAGCTTTTTATGTGTTTTTTGTGTGTATTTATTGCGCTCCTTGGCAGCAACCTCGTCCCTCGCTTCGCGAGGGCCACTGCATTAGCAACAACGTTTGACAACGCGCAGTTATGGCAACTATATATGTGACTAGCGTATTGCCCGTCAAAAAATGACGGCAATCCGATGTGTATGTTTTAAAAGTTGTTTAGTTATTAATATACATATGGAACTGTAAGGTAGCTAATGTTGTTTTGTGTGTACTACTGAAATATAGAATTCAAATAAAAAAATGAATTTATTTTTATGCATTGTGTTGAAGAGCTGGCAATCTGTGTTGATGTTGCTGCAGCATTAGTGGTGTGGAGCTGCTGTGTAAGCGTGATGAACGTGTGCAGTGTAATAGTGTGTGTGCGCGAGCCGAAACCGTTAACGTAGCTGTGTACTTCCGCATTATCCTAAAATGGTGGATAATGTGTGGTATGAGTCTTAGCGGATTATCGTTACGTGTTTTCCGTGGTTATAGTGCTGTAGCGTCATTATCGTTTTGTTCGTCCGGCCTTTTTTCTGCGGCACCCATTGCAAAAGTACTATGGTTTAATGGCTCGCCTCGCCGCACAATGATCGCCTGCGGCGCTCATCGCTAAGCCAGCTAAAGTACTACGGTTTAACAGTAAATATGGTCAAACGGTCAAATGACGTTCAATAAAAATTAAATGTTGTTAAATTTGTTTGCCACACAACATGACGCTACATTTGTCATTTTTTTTTTTCTTAAAATAAATACAATTTTTTTAATTTAATTTGTATTTTTGTAATTGGCCACTTATATTTCATCAAATGCGTTGTTTTAGGCGGGAAATCCGATGTTGCGCGAGACAAAGGCGTTAAATCAGTGTTAATGCGTAAATCTGTAATTGCGTTTCGTAAAATGTACTCACTACTGTCTTTTTACTCATCGCGCGGTTAATCCGCATCCTTTATCTCGTTGTTTTTAAAATACATCCGTCTGTGGCAGTGTTGTACGCAGTTTGTAGTAGTATAGCCTCGTTTTCATTTTTTTCGGCGGCCATTTTTTTCTCGCTTAGCCGATTTTCGATCGTTTTTACTCGTCTAAATCGCTGTAAATTTGATTTCCAACTCACTTCCAGACGTCCTGCCTGGTTCCCCATGCTGTAAGTGACCTTGTTTTAATTTTTTAGTGTGTATTTAGTGTTTTTTTATTGTTTTTGTTCCGCCGCTTATCTCGTAATTTTTTTCACCTCGTATTTAATTTCCAAAGTGCTACGATGTAACGGCTCGCCTCGCTACGCGAGGCTCGCCTGCAATGAGCGCCTGCGGCGCTCATTGCCAAAGTGCTACAATGTAACTGCTCGCCTGCGGCGCTCATTGCCAAAGTGCTACGATTTAATGGCTCGCCTCGCCGAGCGATGAGCGCCTGCGGCGCTCATCGCTAAGTCGTACGCACTACGCAACAGAGCGGCTTAACGGCTCGCCTCGCGGGCGATGAGCGCCTACGACGCTCATCGCAAAGTCGTACGCACTATGCAACGCAACGACGAATCGTAATTAGACAATTATAATATGTGATAAATTAATGTATAGTTGCTGTCAATGTATCACTCATCACTGACGTCGGAGGTAGACAACGTTTACAATCTTTATATAACCCTCTAGCTGTCTTCCCTCCCTCATGCCGGAAGTTTGCTAAAACAAATCAATTCTGTATTTGCATATTGGGTATCTATTTACTTAATAATGTATATACATTTTACAATTTACTTGCTTCAAATAATTTGCACAAAAGTATGAAATTCTTATATGTTTCTGTTAATTTTATAAGGAAGGATAACTAGTGTGTGTACTTTGAGCTAATATATACGGTAGATTTATATGATTATGTTGATATACAGAGAACAGAATATGTAGTGCTTGCTCATAAAAAAATATAATATTATCCAATATATATTATAAATGTACTGCAGGGAAACAGAAGATCCAAATATCCTGAATATCTGGCACTGAAAAGGTTAAATGTATGAGTTGAATTGTCTTTCAAAGAGGTCAGTGCCAATTAATATTAATAATACTCCATTTCTATTACGTAAAAATCAGCTGTAGCCTATACTTATGGGATGAATAAAAAAAACAAAAAAAAAAAAACATATAAACCGACATGATAACAATTTGCCTTAAAATACTCACAGAAGGGATGGGAGTTGGCCACTATTAAAGATGGAAAGAATAGTGTACTTAAAACTTATTTCATATCATAGAAATGGTGCAAAAAATGACTTTGCAAGAAGTCAAAACTAATTATGATAGATTGCAATTGTTGTTGTTGTTTAGTGGTTCAGTCGCATCTGGCTCTTCGTGACTCTATGGACCACAGCACGCCATGTGCATCTCTCAGTCACTGCCCCTCTGAGCCCCATCAAGTTCATGTTCATTGCTTCAGTAATCTCATCTATCCATCTCCGCCTCTGTCGTCCCCTTCTTCATGTGCCTTCAATCTTTCCCAGCAACAGAGTCTTTTCTAGGGAATCCTACCATCACATAATATGGCCAAAATATTTGAGCTTCAGCCTCATGATCATACATTCTAGTGAACAGTTTGTCTTGATTTATTGGATCTTCTTGCAGTCCATGGGACTCTAAGCAGTCTTCTCCAACACCATAATTCAAAGGCGTCAATTCTACGGTGCTCAGATTTCTTTATGACCCAGCTCTCACATCCATGTTAGTACTGGGAATACCATAATTCAAAATATGAGGACCTTTGTTGATAGTTTAATATCTTTACTTTTTACAAGCTTATCCAAGCTTGCCATAGCTTTCCTCCCCAGAAGCGTCTTTTAATTTCATGACTACAGCCACCATCTGCAGAGATTTTGGATCCAAGGAAAATAAAATCTGTCACTGCCTCCACTTCTTCCCCATCTATTTGCCAGGAAGTGAGATTGCCATGATCTACGTCTTTTTAATGTTGAGCAGCAGGCCCACCTTTGCACTCTCTTCTTTTACCCTCATCAATAAGTCCTTTAGTTCCTCCTCACTTTCAGCCATCAGAGTAGTATCATCGGCATATCTGAGGTTGTTGATATTACTTCAAGCAATATTGATTCCAGTTTTGGATTAATCCAGGAAAGCCTTACGCATGATGTATTCTGCATATAAGTTAAATAAGGTGACAATACACAACCTTGTCGCAATCCTTTTCCGATCTTGAACCATTCTGTTGTCCCATGTTCGGTTCTGAAGGTTGCTGGAAAGAAGCTTTTACTTGCCACAAAAAAGCCAGGTTACAATATGCCCGACAACACCTTGACACACCTCACAGCTTCTGACACACTGTAAATTGGAGTGACAAAACCAAAATAGAGCATTATTGTCACAACCATAAGCGCTATGTTTGGAGAGGGGTCAACAAGGCCTATAGTGAAAAGAATACCATCCCCACTGTGAAGCATGGTGGTGGCTCACTAATATTTGGGGGGGGGGAGCTCTAAAGGCATAGGGAATCTTGTGAAAATTGATTGCAAGAAGAATGCAGCATATTATCAGAAAATACTGGCAGACAATTTGCATTCTTCTGCACGAGGCTGCGCATGGGACGCTCTTGGACTTTCCAACATGACAATGACTCTAAGCACAAGGCCACGTTGACCCTCCAGTGGTTACAGCAGAAAAAGGTGAAGGTTGTGGAGTGGCCATCACAGTCTCCTGACCTTAATATCATCGAGCCACTCTGGGGAGATCTCAAACGTGCGGTTCATGCAAGACGACCAAAGACTTTGCATGACCTGAAGGCATTTTGCCAAGACGAATGGGCAGCTATACCACCTGCAAGAATTAGGGGCCTCATAGACAACTATTACAAAAGACTTCACACTGTCATTGTTGCTAAATGGGGCAATACACAGTATTAAGAACTAAGGATATGTAAACTTTTGATCAGGGCCATTTGGGTGATTTCTGTTCTTTTTAAATCATAATGATGAGCCAAACAACTATGTAATAATAATGTGTGTGTGTGTGTGTGTGTGTGTGTGTGTGTGTGTGTGTGTGTGTGTATGTATATATATATATATATATATATATATATATATATATATATATATATATATATTGTACAGAAAATTTATAGTATATTAGTGCTCCTATTTGAATGTCTAAAAATGCATTAAAAAGCCTATTTCCTTCTCAGGTTTCCCAGAAATACAGTTATTGCACTGCACTCTGGGAAACTGGGAAGGTAAGTGAGCCCACAAATGCATTTTTACTCTTATATACAAAAAACATTCAATACATGGCTCCTTTTAGGCATATGCTTGCTATATAACACATCTTTAAGCATAGCAGAGAATGGATTATGCACAAGCCAGGAGACTTAACTTAGTTTCAGACATCAAGAGCTACATTAAATTCCAATCCAGTAACTCCAGCGTGAAGCACGTAACGGCTGCAAGCTTGAAATGTGGCCGTGTTACGGTGCTATTAAATTAGAAAGGCTGCGAGCTACGAGATAGAGACGCAAAACCGTAAACCAGTTGTCGGCCTTCGGATTTGCGGGCTAGAACGTAATCAATTAAGCAAGCTTAATAGAGATCGTCAGCATTGCGCCACAAGAAAATGGAGTATGGATTTCAAACTCTTACAGTGTTCAATTACGAGTTATGATCGAACCCACATTCCAGTCATGATGCAATATTAATAAAACCACAAATATGATATTCTATAACATGCGAGTTACAGTATAAGTTGTAACACATTGATTCCTGGGATCGATAGAACACAAAAAACATACATGAAATGAAGTATTGTTCAGAGCTGATTTGCAAGCTTGAGAATGTTGTGCTATTAATTCTAAGACCTAATATCATAGTTACATAGTTACATAGAGCCTCATTCAATTGCGAGTTGGCCAATTCAATAGGGTTCTATATAAGCACATACAAACAAATTTCAACAAACTTTTTAGTTACTGAACCTCTATCCAAAACGAAGGTATTCAGTAACTAAAAACTTCTGTACAAAAAATATGTTATGTGCTTATATAGAGACCTATTCAATTGACAAATTTCAAATTGAATGAGGACCATAGTATTTTAGGTTGAAAAAAGACTTTCAGTCCATCAAGTTCAACCTTTTAAGATCTCCTCTGATCTGCAATATGCGGATTAACTATTAATGAATTAGTTGTATATAAAAAAAAACTCTCCTCTCACCGTGGCTCACACACTTCACTCTCTCAACTAACCAACAACACCCAATCTACCCCCCCTTCCATTCCCACAGCCACTCTGGACTACTTTACCCCTGCAACAGAAGATGAAGTCTCCATCCTAATATCATCCTCTCACCTCACTACCTGTCCTTCAGATCCTATTCCATCTCAGCTCATCCCACCCTTCTCTACTACACTTATCCCAGCTCTCACACATATCTTCAACCTTTCCCTAAACACTGGCACATTTCCATCATCTCTAAAACATGCCATAATTACACCCACTCTCAAGAAACCCTCATCCGATTCTGACGTTGCATCTAACTATCACCCTATCTCTCTACTTCCCCTGGCTTCCAAACTGCTGGAGCGGCTCGTCTATAACCGCCTCACCAGTTTCATCTCCTCTAACGCTCTTCTGGACACTTTCCAATCTGGCTTTCGGCCCCAACACTCCACTGAGACAGCCCTCATAAAAGTCACCAATGACCTGCTCACCGCCAAGTCGAAAGGCCGCTTTTCTATTTTGCTTCTCCTGGATCTCTCTGCCACCTTTGACACAGTTGACCATTCAATTCTACTCCACATTCTCTCCTCCCTCGGCATTCGAGGCACTGCTCTCTTGTGGTTCTCATCAAACCTCCAAGAACGATCATTTAGCGTCTCCTTCTCCGGCACATCTTCTTCTCCTCAACCCCTGTCTATTGGCGTACCCCAAGGATCAGTCCTAGGCCCCCTCCTCTTCTCCATCTACACATCCTCACTCGGCACCCTAATAAACTCTTTTGGGTTCCAGTACCATCTCTATGCAGACGACACCCAAATCTATCTCTCAGCACCAGATCTATCCCCCTCTCTTCTAGCACACGTCTCAGACTGCCTCTCTAGTATATCCTCTTGGATGTCTATCCTCTTGGATGTCCACGCACCATCTGAAACTCAACATGTCTAAGACTGAACTCTTAATCTTCCCACCCTCTACTACAGCTTCAATTCCTCACATCTCTCTCTCTGTCAACAACGCCATCATCACTCCCACCTCCCAAGCCCGTTGTCTTGGGGTTCTACTGGACCCTGCCCTCTCTTTCATCCCACACATACAGTCTCTAACCAAATCCTGTCTTTTCCATCTAAAAAACATATCCAAAATACGCCATTACCTTACACAAGACACTACTAAGATTCTAATACACTCTCTTATCATTTCTCGTCTTGACTATTGCAACTCGCTCCTTGTTAACCTGCCAATCACTCGCCTCTCCCCACTTCAATCCATAATAAATGCCTCCGCCAGACTCATCTTCAGTACACATCTTTCAGTGTCGTCAGCTCCTCTTTGTCAATCACTCCACTGGCTTCCCTTAGCCTCCAGAATAAAGTTTAAAATCTTGACCCTAACTTATAAAGCCCTCAACAACAGCGCACCCCCATACATCTCTGCTCTAATCTCCAAATACTCCCCCACACGCCCTCTTCA
This sequence comes from Discoglossus pictus, assembly GCA_027410445.1. Taxonomy (NCBI): domain Eukaryota; kingdom Metazoa; phylum Chordata; class Amphibia; order Anura; family Alytidae; genus Discoglossus; species Discoglossus pictus. The sequence continues at coordinate 275,453,560 of CM050168.1, read as the reverse complement.
TTCTGCTAACGACCTTCTTCTTTCTACCACTCCTGTCACCTTCTCTCACTCCCGCCTCCAGGACTTTTCTTGCGCTGCCCCTATTCTCTGGAACTCCTTGCCTCGCTTCACCAGACTATCCTCCTGCCTTAAATCCTTCAAAACATCAATAAAAACGCACCTCTTTAAAGAAGCCTATAACCTTCCTCCCTAACATGCTCAGCACTACTCTCTCCCTACTGTACCACATACAAACTTTAACCTTTAGATTGTAAGTCTGCGAGTTTCAATCCTGCGCAGTGCTTTAGGGAAAGCGCTATGGACACTGGATTCCAAGCTCAAAGACAGGGCCATCCACTCTTTGCAATGTATGAATCTTTAACTTGTCATTGCCTGTAACTTAACTTATGTAAGTGCTACGGAATATGTTGGCGCGTTACAAATAAACGATAATAATAAATCCAGTCCCCTTTTAAAGTTATCTATCGAATTCGCTGTCACCACCTCCTCTGGTAGAGAATTACACAGATTAACCACCCTTACTGTGAAGAACCCTTTTCTTTCTTTAAGGTGGAATCTTTTTACTTCTAACCTCAAGGGATGTCCTCTTGTCAGTTGAAAACCTCTTGGCACAAAAAGCTCCCTTGACAAATCTTTATACTGACCCTGGATGTATTTATATAAGGTAATCATATCTCCTCTTAGATGCCTTTTTTCTAGAGAAAATAAGTTTAATTTGGTTAGTCTTTCTTCATAACTTAGCCCCTCCATTCACCTTATTAGTTTTGTTGTCTTCCTCTGTACCTTTTCCAGCTCTAAAATGTCCTTTTTATGAAGTGGTGCCCAAAATTGTACTCCATATTCCAAATGAGGGCGTACTAGGGATTTGTATAATGGCAGAATTATATTTGCTTCCCTGGCTTCTATACCCTTCTTAATACATGCTAATATTTTATTTGCCTTTGCAGCTGCTGCTTGGCTTTGAGCACTGTTACCTAGGTGGTTGTCCAAAAGCACTCCCAAATCCCTTTCAATATCCGATACACCTAGATTTGCTCCATTAAGATTATAAATTGCATGGCTATTTTTCCTTCCCAGATGCATAACTTTACATTTATTCGTATTAAATCTCATCTGCCATTTAGATGCCCATTCCTCAATTTTATGTAAATGCCCAAAATTATGTAAATATCACTTTATATTTTTAATAAAAGTACTGTAGTGTGTTTTTATTTTTTTACGGATTGGACTTTACTCCCTTCGCGGGTCTTCTCGAGCACATGTTGGACTTTGGGCTCCATTTGCGTGTTACGGGCTTACTTGCTAGTGATTTTGTTCAAATTTAATAGCTAAATTGAACACGTAGCGGTTACGGGCTTGCCAGATCAAACTATTTACGCAAGTGAAGTTCAACGTTGCCCAACACAAAGGCTTTTCTCGGCCTTGCAGCGTTTTAACCAGCAAGTCGTCTGCGGGCTGAGTTACCGGGCTAAATTAATTGCAAAAATCCCTAAGATCTACGTTACGGGCTAGGTTTTAGCACGTAGCCCGAATTTAATGTGGCTCTTAAATGGGAACACCAATGTACTATTAATTTTCTGTAAACGGCCTATTACCATTCTCTCTTACATTCTTAACACCTGGTAACTACATACGTTCGTTCCACTAATCCTCGCTTATCTCCACTTTATTCATCATCTCACTGTCAAGGTCATACCTCATTCATCATTGCCAAGCCTGCTCGGAAGGGTATTCTCATTGCTGGGGGGTGATGGTCCCTCTCGAGGTAAGTTACCCAGTCCTCCTTGCGCTTCCCTACTATTGATCTGTGCCTGACCCTACTGGACTATGCCCATGTCCGCGTCCAAGGTAGCACTTTGCCTTCCTTTGCTTTATTCATGTGTTTCTGGCCCAGATCTACTAAACATCTGCCCTCCTTACAATCTCTACTCAGCCCTCTGTGGGTACCACTTTCGATTTCCACCTTCACCAGTCACTACCTCAATCACTCTTTCACAGTCCCATTCACTAGGCTCAAGCACACTCGCAAGCCACGTCAGCCTTCACTAGGCTCCACCTCAATCACGCTTTCGTTGTCGCACTTGCCTTTGCTAGGCTTCATCAAGCCCCTCATCAGCCTTTGCTAGACACCACCGCCACCGATCTGCAGTTACTCGTCAGGTAACCCCACATTTCTTTCTTAGAGCTTCTATTTATCCGTTCCATACTGTATTCCGACCAACCCCAGGTATTCGTTATCTCTCATTCGTATTCTTCATTGATTCCGATCTGCTAAACGTCTGCGCTCCTTACACTCTCTACCCATGCCTCCATAAATCCCTTACTGCCTTCACTATGCGCCACCTCAAATCGCGCTTTCATAGTCCCATTCGCTAGGCTCAACCACACTCGCAGCCTCACCAGCTTTCGGTAGGCTCCACCTCAATCACGCTTTCATAGAAATCACTTGCCGTCGCTAGGCTTCATCATACTCGCAAACCCACATCAGCCTTCTCTAGGCTCCACCGCCACCACTCTACAGGTAATCCCACATTTCTTTCTTAGATCCACTATTTATCAATTCCTTACTGTACTCAACCTTCCCTATATGTTCACGTACACATATTCACTACCCCTCATTCGTATTCATAATTGATACTACCATCACCGCTTTCTTCCAGCTCTCCAACCCCTTCCGCAGGTTTCACGCCCTTCACTCTGATAACCCATTCCGTTATTCACAGGGCTTGTTACTAGACACATCATCTTTAACGCAGATGACCACATTCATTCCCTACCATCTCCTCCATTTGATCACTCTATATTCTCACCTTCCACTCAATTTTAACATCACCACTTTCGGATTTACATTCCTGACACATTCATAGAGATCAACCTTGCTAATCATCACATACCCATCGATTTGCACTCCCATCGAGCTCTCGGTCGTTCCCGTAAAACTCCTTCTCAAAGGCCTCTCTAGGGAAGCCCACGTACCAAATACTTCCACACACACCCCCATCACAAGCGATATATCCATACAACTCATCGCCTATCTCACCCACAATCCTTTCGGCCCCAGCACTTCCCTCACCATTCGAGCAGCCGCCACACTAGCATTCTATGGCTTGTCGTCCAAGCGAGTTAACCACCTCTCCTAACCAAGCTCGTTGCTCGACTAAACAGGTCATATCATTCAAATCAGACACCTGCTCCCTTATCCTATGCTCATCCAAGACAAGCACCACCCCTGTCACCATCGCGTTCTATCGTACAACGATTCCACATGCCCAGTCTCCATTCTCCGAAACTGCATCATTCCCTTGACTGCAAACCAACTCACCATCCTCCGCATTCTCAATAAAGTTTAGTTGCTGTCATTTTTTGGCCTTTTTTTCAGACAGATTAGATCGCAGCACCTGGCATTCCACAGCACCATGGGCCAGAATAGGGCGCAGCACCTGGCACACCTCAGCTGCATAAGGAGAGGGGGCCAGACCACAAATGACTAGGTTAACAAACCTGGGTTTGTGGGAGGGTCCCCTCTCCCTCCACCCTACTTAAATCCCAAGCACACCAGTGCACACATTCTCCAGCGCCCCACCCTACCTTCCCCTCTCTCCTCACCATCACTCAGCCCTGGGCCTTTTTTTCCAGCCAGATTAGATTGCAGCACCTGGCACACCTCAGCTGCATGAGGAGAGGGGGCCCGACCACCTTAACAGCAGCAATCACACATCACTAATATTAAACTTGTGCAGATGAAACTTGTCTGGCATTTTGGTTCAGGCCTGTTTTTAGATGGGGGTACAGACTGATATATTTTTCTGTAATGGCACAAATGAGCAAAAAAAGACTGCATTGGGAGAGAGCATATCCCGCAGAGCACACTGCCAGATGATGCACTGGTGTGCCTCTTTCTCTTTAAGTAGACACAGATGCCCACATTGGCAAAATTTTTTTTAAAGCTTTAGTGTTAAATGGAAAAAAAAAATAATAAAGTTTAATCCTTAAAAAGGATGAAATAAAATAAAAACCTACTTTTGACATCCGCAGTGCACAGCCAATGAAATACGGCACGTTTCGTGAGCTGGCTTGGTGGGTATATACGGTGACATGCAGGCTTTCCGCAAACATATCAACCATCGCTGTCATCGATAAAACGTGCAATTCTTCCGACTTTGAAAAAGGGTTGATCATTGGCTTTCGGGCTGAGGGTGCCCGTTTTCTCTAAAAAAGTGCAGTTTGTGAACTGTTCACGTGCTGCTGTGGTTAAAGTGTATTGTGACTGGACAAATGGCACCATTGTAAATAAACAGCGTCAAGACTGCGAAGCACAATGTGCCATTGTTGTCGGAGGTGAATGTCGTCAGTGAAGGCCCAGCTTGAAATCCTACAGTTGAGCAACTCACCATCCAAACGAACCAGGCGGCTACCAAATGTATGTATTTCTCCCTCTTTCTCTGTCCCCCTTCTTTCTCGGTCTCTCCCACTTTATGTTTCTCACTGCCCCTCTCTCTTATTTTCCTCTCTCTCCCCCTCTATCTCTCCCTTTTTCTTTCTCTCTCGCTTGCCTTTTTCTCTCTACCCTTTCTTTCTCTCCCCCCTTTTTCTGTCTCTCTCTCCCCTTACCTATCCCCTTTCTCTCTCTCCCCTGCCTCACTCTTTCTCCTCCTCCCTTTCTTGTCTTATGCTCTTTCTCTCCCTCTCCCCTGCCTCTCTCTCTCTCTCCTCCCCCCACTTCCTCTTTATCTCCTTCTCACCTTCCTCTCTTCCTATCCCCCTCTTGCTCTCTCCTCTCTCCCTCCCAACTTCCCTTACCTGTTTGTATGTGGCCTGGAGGCCCCTCCCCTTTTGACTCCTCCCCTTGATGGCACTCATGACGGCTCCTCATTGCCTCCACAGGACTTGTGAAGAGGAGAGAGCAGGGGCTGGGGAAGATGAGAGAGCAGGGGCTGGGGAAGATGAGAGAGCAGGGGCTGGGGAAGATGAGAGAGCAGGGGCTGGGGAAGATGAGAGAGCAGGGGCTGGGGAAGATGAGAGAGCAGGGGCTGGGGAAGATGAGAGAGCAGGGGCTGGGGAAGATGAGAGAGCAGGGGCTGGGGAAGATGAGAGAGCAGGGGCTGGGGAAGATGAGAGAGCAGGGGCTGAGGAAGATGAGAGAGCAGGGTCTGGGGAAGATGAGAGAGCAGGGGCTGGGGAAGATGAGAGAGCAGGGGCTGGGGAAGATGAGAGAGCAGGGGCTGGGGAAGATGAGAGAGCAGGGGCTGGGGAAGATGAGAGAGCAGGGGCTGGGGAAGATGAGAGAGCAGGGGCTGGGGAAGATGAGAGAGCAGGGGCTGGGGAAGATGAGAGAGCAGGGTCTGAGGAAGATGAGAGAGCAGGGTCTGGGGAAGATGAGAGAGCAGGGTCTGGGGAAGATGAGAGAGCAGGGGCTGGGGAGGAGGGAGCCAGGGGAACTGTGCAGGAGTGCTACTCGAGGTGGACAGCCCTCCTAGCTACGCCAGTGTAGATAATATACTTCTGCAATATGCATGCAGACAGGTGCATTTCTATGGGGTATAATATGAATCAAATGGCAAAGATACATTCTCTATCCTCTCTTTCACTCCCATCTTTCTCTTTGTCTCTCTCAATCCCCTTTCTCTCACTGTCTCTACTTTATTTTTCTCTCTCTCCCCTTTGTTTCTCCCCTTCTCTCCCTTTCTCTTACTCTCTTTCCCTCCCGCTTTCTCTCCCTCTATATCTATGCTCTCCCCTCTGCCCCCCTTAATCTCTGCTCTCTTTTTCATCCCCGCTCTCATGTTTCTGTATCTCAAATTCTCTCTTTTTTCCCCTCTTTCTCTCTCTCCCTCCTTTCCCTCTCCCCCTCCCTTCTCTCTCTCCTCTCCCCCTTGTCTTTTCCCACTTCCCTTACCTGTTCACACGGGGTCTGTGCTTTCCCCCCCCTATTTAGTTTTCCACGTGACAGCTCCTCCTCTCCTCCACAAGACTTGTGAAGACGAGATAGAAGTGGCTGGGGAGCAGGAGGGAGCCAGGAAAACAATGCAGGAGTGGGCAGCAGCTGGGGGCATTTTTGCTGCGCGAATGGAAGTGCAGCACAAGGCGGATCCCGCCCTCCCTAGATACGTTACTGTAGATAATATAATTATGTAATATGCATGCAGGCAGATACAGGTATAATATGAATCAAATGGCCAATGACACACTCTCTCTAGTTCTTTCACTTCCTTCTCTCTCCCCCTCCCTTCCTCTCTCTCTCCCATCCATCTCTTTGTCTGTCACTGTCTCCTTTCTCATTTCTCTCCTTCCCTCTCTCCCCTCTCTGTTTACCCCTTCCTCTCTCTTTTTCTCTCTCACCCCTCTCTTTTTAATTCTCTCTCTTACTTTCTTCACCCTCTCTCTCCCCCCTCTTTCTCTCTATCTCTCCCTCTTTGTCTTTCTCCCTCTTTCTATCTCTCCTCTCTCCATCTTTCTCTTGCCCCTTCTCCCCACCTCTCTCCCTTTCCCTTTATCTCCCTCTCTTTCTCTCTCCCCCTCTCTGTTCTCTCGCTCCCCCTTCTTACTCTCTATCTCTCCTTTCTCTCTCCTTGCACCATGGACATTGGATTTCGAGCTCAAAGACAGGGCCCTCCTTGCTTTGCTATATGTTAATTTGTATTAATCTTTGTCTGAACTCAATTTATGTACATTGCTATGGAATATATCGGCGTGTTATAAATGAACTATAATCACATATAATAGTTGTCAAACTGCGAGACGTTGTCACGCTTTGCGAGGCGAACCGTTAAACCGTAACACTTAGCCGATGCGAGCCTCGCAAAGCAAGGCGAGCCATTATGCAGGACTTAGAAAAAAAAAAAAAAAGATACGAGATTAGTGGCCGAACAAAAAACCCGAAAAACACAATAAACACACCCCAAAATGTTTTAAAAATATCACAGACAGCATGGGGCAACAGCCAGGACGTCTGTGAGTGAGCTGGAACGCGAATTTAACTTGATTTAGACTATTTTAGCCACTCGAAAATCGCATAAGCCAGGACAAAAATGGCCGCAGAAAAAAATGAAAACGAGGCTACTCAACCCAGGACCACGCAAAACACTGCAAACCGCATAGCACTTTACACATCACACTACGAACTACAAAATACACTATTAGAAAAGCAGGAAAATGCTCACAAGACACGTACCACATTAACAACATTACGAGTATACAATGCCGCTTTACACAATAAACCAACGGCTTTACCTCACGCACGCAGCCTATTTAGAGGATCACTTCAAACATTCATTACACTTTATAAGCCGGGCGCCAACACTCACAATGTATATTCTATGCAGACGCAAAATACAAACAGATTGTTAGCTCTTCAGCCTATTGCTCGCTGCATATATCAATTATAAATAATTATAAAATAATTACAGTCAGGTCCATAAATATTGGGACATGGACACAATTCTAACCTTTTTGGCTCTATACACCACCACAATGGATTTGAAATGAAACGAACAAGATGTGCTTTAACTGCAGACTTTCAGCTTTAATTTGAGGGTGGGAGGGAGAGAGGGGGAAACAGACACAGGCGTCAGAGAGTGGGGAGAAGTCTGCAATGACTGCCAAAGGCGCTTAGTGCGGACCTCACGATGAACGCCCAAGGCACTCATCGCTGGACTTGAGATAAAAGCCAAAGGCGCTCAGCGCGAGGCACGAAAGTGGCGGTTTGAACGACACCTCCATGGCATATAAGTTGATAAGACTTCCATGGCATAGGGCACAGTTTTAGTGCCATGGAGGTCTCTTGAATCATCTTTAGAGGCATTTTTCTGCCCCTGCGGGTGGTCATCAGTTTCCAAAGGAGAGAAAAAGGGTTTTATTACAATACTCAAAAAATATATATTGATCTTAACTGCTTAAAAGATTGTCTTAGTTTATGAAACACATCTCAAACTAACAACATTAGCCGAGGTCCAGGCAGGAAGAGGAACTTTTTTGAAAATCTAAATTTTAATGGACTATTTTGAACATGACCGTCCTTCTGCCCTAAGTATCACGATCTGATTATTTGTGTGGATTATAATAATTTTCTTAAAGCGGTTCTGAATCATTCAATGAGATAACAAGTCCGTCTCTTTCCACTCCTGAATAAATAATATATAACAGATATCTCCGACACCCTGAGAAGTAGCTATTGGAGTTCTTTAATCCCACCTAGTTATGTATATTTGGAGAATTTGGTAATACGGACCCTCTAAAAAGTCGCTGTTCTGGGTCATTTGGCGAAATATTGTATTCTGGCCCGGAACAGGTATTTGAAATAATTTTTTGTGGAATGTATGATGGTTATTACATGAATCCCATCTAGTTATGTGTATTTGGTGAATTTGGTAATACTGACCCTCTAAAAAGTCGCTGTTCCGGGTAATTTTTGCGAAATATAGTTTTCTACCTGGAACGGGTACTTAAAATTAGTTTGTCGAAATGAATCCCACCTAGTTATGAGTATTTGGTGAATTTGCTATTTTTGACCTTGTGGAAAGTCGCAGCTGCGGGTCATTTTTGCTAAATATTGTATTCTGGCATGTTAAAGGGTTAATTAAGCATAATCAGATAGGGTTTGGCTCTTACATATAGTTCTCAATTATATTTAACACATCACAATGATTTTAGCATGACTTCCATTTATAATGTGTCCGTTCCGGCCTGTTTTCCCTGTTCCGTTTGATATTTTGGTTTTTAAAGGGTTAATAAAGTATTATGTCAAATTAGTTTTGGTTCTTATATAATGTTCTCAATATTATCGAACACATCCCAGTGATATTGTCATTGATTTCTTTTATAAATGGACTGTTCGGGCCCATTCCGGCTCTTACACCGTCCCATGTATTTCCTGCTTAAAAGGAGCATCATATTGTAAGAGTACAGTAAATACATTGTACATTTTACTTAAAATAAGTAAAAAACTTAGCATGTCCCTGTCCAGTTTCCCAGAGTGCAGTGAAATAACTGTATTTTTTGGAACTTCGAGCAGATAATATGTTTTTTTTTAAATGTATTTTTAGATATTGAAATGTGAACACAAAAATATAATTGTTTGCTGCTTAAAAGCACACATATGTTCTATCTCTAAATAAAAATAAATTTCTAATCAGGTTGTGCAATAATTACATGTGTATTAAACTTGAACTTACCCAGGGTCAGAGTTATTTGCAGTAGCAGGTAGACAAGCTTGTGTAGTAGCTTCATTTTGTCTGAGAGCTCACAGAGATGGTGACGGACTATTATGGTAAGCTGTGTGGAGACTGACTGCATCAGGTTTCCCACCCCGCAATATTACGGAAGACGTATTTACAAATGTCAAACTGATAACATTGTTCTTATACTGCATTCTCTTGGTGACTGAGGGCTGCTGCTGTGATTGTCTCTCTGCACCCACCCAGTGGAGCAGCTTTGCTGCTGCCCACAACCAGTAGCCCTCCAGCCCGTTCGCCAATGCACCTATGACTCCCCAGACTTGGCTCTCTATTCTGAGTCCTCCGACTTGTGGAGGAGCTGGCAGGTGAAGCCACCAATTGGAGGAGCCAACAGTTCTCGGAGCACTATAGTAATGGAAGGGGAGTAGTGAAAGCAGAGGGGATGAAAGAGAAAGAAGATAAGAGAGAAACGAGGAGAGAGGAAGGAAGGAAGGAAGGGAGGGAAGAAACAGATGAGAGGGAGTGAGACAGAGGAGGAAGGGAGAGAAATTTAGGAGCTATGTTTCTACATCATCCTCACTTATCTTCTTTAGGAAATTATCAGGATTCATGATTCCACTGCACTCTAACCACAGTGTTACTTGCAGACCTCAGTTGCTGCAGCTGTGTTTCTGTGCTTCCAAAAACTCTCTCATTCAGACTCCGCTCCATGCTGATGATAGCCAGTAGGCTTGAAACAGTTTCAGTGGATAGGATTCCCAGCTTGTGTATAATCCAACCTTGGCTTTGCATAAAAGCTGTGTAATACAGCAGGCATAAGCTTAAAGGAAGCCATGTTTAAAACAGGCTATGGATTAAAGAGCGAGGCATTTGTGGGCACATTTGCATGTCCCTGCTCAGCTTCCCAGAATGCAGTGTAATACCTGTTTTTCTCTGAATTCTGAGCTGTATGATATACCTGGGATCTATCCCTCTTCGGCTGTGCAACATCTCCTGCAAAGCAGTGAGCGTGCCCGAACACTGTACCTGAATGCTGTGCAATGTATTGCAATGTGCAAAATAAAAAAAAAGGAAGCTAACTGTAGGCTAATCCCAACCCTATGTCTAACCCTAACCCTATGCCTACCCTTAACCCCTAACCCTATGCCTAACCTTTATGCCTAACCCCTAACCCCAACCTCAAACCCCTATGCCTAAACCTAACCCCTATGCCTAAACCTAACCCCTATGCCTAAACCTAACCCCTATGCCTAAACCTAACCCCTATGCCTAAACCTAACCCCTATGCCTAAACCTAACCCCTATGCCTAAACCTAACCCCTATGCCTAAACCTAACCCCTATGCCTAAACCTAACCCCTATGCCTAAACCTAACCCCTATGCCTAAACCTAACCCCTATGCACAAACCTAACCCCTATGCACAAACCTAACCCCTATGCACAAACCTAACCCCTATGCACAAACCTAACCCCTATGCACAAACCTAACCCCTATGCACAAACCTAACCAGTATGCACAAACCTAACCCCTATGCACAAACCTAACCCCTATGCACAAACCTAACCCCTATGCACAAACCCTACCCCTATGCCTAACCCTAACCATAAGCTTTATGCTTAACCTCTAACCTCAAACCCCTATGCCTAAACCTAACCCCTATGCCTAACCCCTAACCCCTATGCCTAACCCCTAACCCCTATGCCTAACCCTGACCCCTATGCCTAACCCTGACCCCTATGCCTAACCCTAACCCCTATGCCTAACCCTAACCCGAACCCTATGCCTAACCCCAACCTCTATGCCTATCCCTAACCCCTTTCCTGACCTTAACTCCTATATCAATCTATTTTTTTTAAATAGATTACTCCCCTAGAGCAGTACGGCAGTGTAGTACCGCATTGGGGTTAGGGTTAGGCATAGGGTTAGGATTAGGCATAGGGGTTAGGGTTAGGCATAGGGTTGGGATTAGCCTACAGTTAGCATCCTCTTTCTTATTTTTACATTTGCACATTGCAATACACCAAAACACCACTAGGCGCTGTGGCGCAGAGTTCAGGCACAGTGTTCAGGTGCCATACTCCAGGGCTCTATCTTTCTCATGGATTACGAAAGTAAACAACAAAATTAATTTAACATGGCACATGGTTAGGGCTGGAAAAACAGGGTATGTATTTTAATACGGGTATTTCCTTCAAAGCATTTGGGAGGCTAACTGACTGGAGCTTTCCCTGAAAAGAGGGTCCGTCTATCCAAATGAGGTAATAAATCCCAGGAATTTTAGTGCACGTATTTCCTGCGTAAACAGGACATCATATTGTAAGAGTACAGTAAATAAATTTAGTGTTCACATTTGAATGACTAAAAAAACTTAGCATGTCCCTGCCCAGTCTCCCAGAATGCAGTGCAATACATGTATTTCTTGGAATTCTGAGCAGGTAATACTTTTTTTTTGATGTTCAAATGTGAACACAAATATACATACTACAGTGGTACCTTGATTCTCAATGTCCTCGAAACTCAATATTTTTCATACTCAACCTGTCTGGATGAGCAAAAAAACCTTGGTACTCATTGCGTTTGCTAAAACCAATTTACATTAATCCTTTTGGGAGTTTGGAACTCAACCTTTTTGGTACTCAACCTGCCATCCGGAACAGATTAAGAATGAGAACCAGGATACCACTGTATTTATTTATTGCTTAACAGCACATATATGCTCTATGTCTAAATACAAAATAGTTTCTAATCAGGCTGTGCTATAATTACATCTGTATGTTTACTTACCCAGGGTGAGAGTTGTTTGTAGTAACAGATAGACTAGCTGCTGAAGTAGCTGCATGATGTCTGAGAGCTCACAGACAGGGTGAGGACTGGCTATCAGGTGGGTGGAGCAAGACTGTGGCAATGTTATTTTAAGGAAATATACTGCACTTTGGAGCTTTGTAAATGTTTTGCACCACTCCGATATTACAGAAGAAGCATTTACTCATCTCAAGTTGATAAAGCAGCCCTTATACTGATCATTCATAGTCTAGTTTAGTTTCCAGCACTATAATGGAGAAACTCTGGGGCCGTTAATGGCTTTTTAGCCAGCATAAATGATACACAGAACAGAAATCAAAACCTAGCTTCTCTTTGAAGCCCTAAATAAACTGTAACTGCAGTTCCCACATTGTCTCAGCTATAGTCAAAGCACATAGTCCAAACTAAAATTGACACTGCCCTCAGGCTGCAAATGTGTCTCTCTCGTCAGTGTCTCTCTGTGCAGCCTCTTAAGCTGCGGTTAACCCCTTCACTCATGTCTCTATGAAGTGTTATCTTCCAAGCTTCTAGAAACAACCTGACTGGGTCTTCTAACGTTTTCCTGTCTCTCTCTCTCTCTATATGTATATATAGTAAATTAATAGTGCATTTGAATGTCTAAAACAAATTTAAAAAACCTGTTTCCAGCTCAGAATTCCAAGGAACACAGTTATTACACTGCATTCTGGGAAGCTGAGCAGGGACATGCAAATGTGCCCACAAATGCCTCGCTCTTCAATCCATAGCCCATTTTAGACATGGCTTCCTTTAAGCTTATACCTGCTGTATTACACAGATTTTATGCAAAGCCAAGGTTGTATTATATAAAAACTGAGAATCCTATCCACGTACAGCTGTTACAAGTTTACTGGCTATCATCAGCATGGAGCGGGATCCCAACTTGTCTTTTGGACCTTATGAGTAGGTTGTGTATATGTATATATATATATATATATATATATATATATATATATATATATATATATACACACACACACACTACTATACGGTGGAGGGCTTCTATCTTTTTTTTTGCCCACCATATATTAAATGATTGTTGTGGTGAACTACCTACTCATAAAGTCCACAACACAAGCCGAGATCCCGCTCCATGCTGATGATAGCAAGTAAGCTTGAAACAGTTTCCATGGATAGGATTCCCAGCTTGTGTATAATCCAACCTTGGCTTTGCATAAAAGCTGTGTAATACAGCAGGCACAAGCTTAAAAGAAGCCATGTTTAAAACGGGCTATGGATTAAAGAGCGAGGCATTTGTGGGCACATTTGCATGTCCCTGCTCAGCTTCCCAGAATGCAGTGTAATAACTGTTTTTCTCTGAATTCTGAGCTGTATGACATACCTGGGATCTATCCCTCTTCGGCTGCGCAACATCTCCTGCAAAGCAGTGAGTGCGCCTGAACACTGTACCTGAACGCTGTGCAATGTATTGCAATGTGCAAATGTAAAAATTAAAAAAAGAGGACGCTAACTGTAGGCTAGTCCCAACCCTATGTCTAACCCTAACCCTATGCCTACCCTTAACCCCTATGCCTAATCCTAACCCCTAACCCTATGCCTAACCTTAACCATAACCTCTAACCCTAACCCCTCTCCTAATGCCTCTTTCTTTTTTTTTTGCACATTGCAAAACACCACTAGGCGCTGTGGCACAGAGTTCAGGCACAGTGTTCAGGTGCCATACTCCAGGGTTCTATCTTTCTCATGTATTACGAAAGAAAACAACAAAATGAATTTAACATGGCACATGGTTAGGGCTGGAAAAACAGGGTATGCATTTTAATTCAGGTCTTTCCTTCAAAGCATTTGGGAGGCTAACTGACTGGGGCTTTCGTCTGAAAAGAGGGTCCATCTATCCAAATGAGGTAATAAATCCCAGGAATTTTAGTGCACGTATTTCCTGCGTAAACAGGACATCATATTGTAAGAGTACAGTAAATAAATTTAGTGTTCACATTTGAATGACTAAAAAAACTTAGCATGTCCCCACCCAGTTTCCCAGAATGCAGTGCAATACATGTATTTCTTGAAATTCGGAGCAGGTAATACGTTTTTTTTAGATGTTCAAATGTGAACACAAATATACTACAGTGGTACCTTGATTCTCAATGTCCTTGAAACTCAATATTTTTCATACTCAACCTGTCTGAATGAGCAAAAAAACCTTGGTACTCATTGCGTTTGCTAAAACCAATTTACATTATTCCTTATGGGAGTTTGGAACTCAACCTTTTTGGTACTCAACCTGCCATCCGGAACAGATTAAGAATGAAAACCAGGATACCACTGTATTTATTTATTGCTTAACAGCACATATATGCTCTATGTCTAAATACAAAATAGTTTCTAATCAGGCTGTGCTATAATTACATCTGTATGTTTACTTACCCAGGGTGAGAGTTGCCAGTAGCAAGAAATAGACTAGCTGCTGAAGTAGCTGCATGATGTCTGAGAGCTCACAGAGAGGGTGAGGACTGGCTATCAGATGGGTGGAGCAAGACTGTGGCAATGTTATTTTAAGGAAATATCTAGCTAGGGGTAGTGCCTCCCACTGAGTGCCAGGGGGAGGAGCCACCAATGAGAGGAGTCACTGAGAAGGACCATCCTGAGCCCACAGGTAAGGGAATCAGAGATTGAGAGGGGGAGAGGAGAGACAGAGAGAGAGTGAGAGTGAGAAGGGAGATGGACAGAGGGGGAGAGAAGGGAGGGGGAGAGACAGACAGATGGGAAGAGAAGGGAGGGGAGAGACAGAAAGAGGGGGAGAGAGAGAAGGGAGGCGGGAGAGATAGATGGAAAGAGGAGGGGAGAATGAGAGAGAAAGGAGAGGGGGGTGAGAGAGAGGAGGGAGAGAAAGAGAAGGAGAGAAAGAGGGGGCGAGAGGGAGAGACCGATGGAGAGGGGAGAGGGAGATACAGAAAAGATAGAGAGGGGAGACACATAAAGAGTTAGAGAGAGAGAGGGTAGAGACAGAGGGAGAGAGAGAGAGATACAGAAAAAGGAGAGAGGGAGAAACAGAAAGGGAGAGAGAGAAGGGAAGAGAGAGAGAGACAGGAAGAGAGACATGGAAAGAGGGAAAGAGACAGAAAGAGGAGGGAGAGAGGGGACAGAAAGAGGTAGAAAAGGTAAGAGGTGTATATATATATATATATATATATATATATACACACACACTTGTACTGACCAATCGGGACATTATTTAAAATTCTGGTCTGGGTCTCATCTCTGCACACTGTTTTTTTTTTTCTTTCCTCTTATTTCTGTCCACTTTTTTAAATATATGCATATTTTTATCAGTATTGCTTTTTGACGTGATAAAAATTGGTTTATATCTCGAAAGCCTGTCGCTGTTTGATGAATAAGATTGTCCAATAAAAAAGATATCACTATATACTGCAATACTCTGATTATTCATTATATATACATACTAGCAGCTTGCCCGTCAAAAAATTACGGCAATAAGATTGTAAGGGAGGTAATGTTGTTTGTGTGCGACATTAATATTGTTGGTGTTGCAAGATCCTTCGGCGCTCATTGCGAGCCTCGTGCTGAGCACCTTCGGCACTCATCGCGTGGCTCTTGGTTGTTTGTGTGCTATGAGCAGCATTGTGTTTTTTTTTGTATGCAAATGAATAATGAATAAAATAAGAAATGAATATACTTTACCTATTGTGGAGTAATATATGCAGGAAGCATTGTGTTGAAGAGCTGGCAATCTGTTTTCATGTTGCTGCAGCATCAGTGCTGTGGAGCTGCTGTGTAAGTGTCATGAATGTGTGCAGTGTAATAGTGTGCGTGCGCGAGCCAAATCCATTAGGGTAGCTGTGTACTTCCGTATTGTGCAAGTTAGTGTTCTAAAATGGCGCCTAATGTGTGGTACGCGGCTGTGGCTGATTTTGCGTACTTGTTTTTGAATGTCGTTGGACTTTTCCGGAAAATCCGTAGGTGTTTGGTGGTGTTTTGCGTGTTTAGGGTCTTGTAGCCACGTTTTCGTTTTTTTCTGCTGCTATTTTTTCTCTCGCTTAGGGGATTTTCAGGTGTCTAAACTCTTTTTTATTTCGAGGGAAATTGAGGTGTAACTTCAGTTTTCGAGGTCCTGGGTGCCTCCCCTTGCTGTAGGTAAGGTTTTTATGTATTTGTTGTGTTTATTTATTGTGTTTTTAATGTTTTCATGTGCGCGGGTTTCGGGCGGTAAGGTCGTATTTTATTTTTTTTCTAAGTCCCGCGTCTCGTATTTGTTTGGCGTAAGTCTGTAAATTTGGCGAGGTCCGCAGTTGTTGGCAAGGAGTGCCTTCGGTGCGATCGGCAGTAAAATTTGTGAGCTTGAACAGGATCAATTAACCAAGGCCGTAACTCCAGATTGACAAACAGCCAATAGAAGCGATGCTCGTCAACTAAGCCCCTAACGTAGCCCTCAAGACTTTGATCTATCAAATTGATCTATCAGATCTATCAAATCATGGCGTGCACGACTTACGGGCTTAAGGCACGTTACGGCCGCAAAGAGCAGCCGGGCCATGTAAGTCTCAGCCATCACGTGGTGCCTCCTCTTCTCCCTATAGCGCCTGGCTATGCTGTGCATGACCTGAGCATGGTAGGCCTCGATCAGCTGTTGACACATGATGTCCAGCATCTCCGCCTGGGCAGCCTGGCTCGTTGGTGGTGTGGGATGGAGGTCCTGGTTGCAGGGCCGGGTGACGAGATGCCGGGGATGGAGTGGGGAGGGTCCGGGGCCCGGCCGGAGCCAGGGGTGAGGGTGGTGTTGGTGGTATCCCTGGTTGCGGTGATGACCAGTCCAGTGCACTGGTGTGTGGGGAAGAAGGTGTTGGCTGGCTGGCTTGCAGGTTAGAGGGCCCCGGGGGAGTGGGGGCAAATCCGCTGGTGCATGCTGACTGTCCAGGGGGGAATCCCCCAACACAATGACCTCCCCCTCCTCAGAGCCAGGGCCCTCTGATGATCCTCCTTCCTCCTCTCCCTGCGCAGGTTCCTGCTGGGCAGGGACCTACGCCCCCTCCTCTGACTCGCCAAAGGACCCAGACCTACTCCTGGATGCTTAGAGATATAAAAGAAATGTACATGTCATTAGTATGATGATTAATACATTGTTATTTGTTCACTCCTAACTATCTGACATCTAGCCTTGAACGTGGATGATTCTCCTCATTGCAACTCAGATTAGCTATCATATACTAGATACTATTTTTTGGTTTATGGTCTTGAGGCTACAAAAGCTATCTTCATTCTGACTGTAGTCTGTATCTGCATAGGCTTCAGTGGGCACACCAATACATGGACTCTCTATTGCTTGATTACTGTTATGGTGCCCAGGAATGACAGAGATTTGTCAGCTTCATGGAATTAATGACGCATCCATCTATCCCTTGTTAATTCCATGGAGCTGACATGTCAGTGTCCTTGTTGGTCAGCATATACATGTGTAGTGTGTGGGATGCACATGTGGTGGCAGGTTGGTGGATGTCATATTCACCTGATATGGAGGCTGGATCCTGCTGTGCCACAGGGCCTGAAGTTTCAGCGGTGGGCAGCGGTCTCAGAAGGTCCCTTGCGACCCTCTCCCACTCATTGTAGGTCACGCTGCATCCTGCTTCCTCACTGGCCATCATCCTCCTCACCTTGGCCCTGATGTCGGCAAAGCGGTGCTTCGCGGACCATGCATCCCACCGCTGTCACTTCTCCCGCTACATCCTTCCTAGCCTGAGCCCTAGGCCCAGGCTTCACTTCCCTCCCCCCTGGGAGGATGGCGGGCGACACCAAGTAGGACCACATTCTCCTGGTGCGTATAGTTGTGGGTCCTGGCCCTACCCTAGCCCCTTGCCCTCTCAACTGTGGATGGGGACTCTGGCCTCCCTGACCTGTCCCTTCCCTGAACTACCCCCCGGGATCAGGCCCTTCCCCTCTGTCCCTCCTCTAGATATTCCTGAGGTTCGGGGCCCCTTTACACCACCCACTGCCCTCTCCTCCTCCTCTCCCTCCACCTCCTCTCCTCCCTCCTCTTCTCCCTCCTCTCCTCCCTCCTCTTCTCCCTCCTCTCCTCCCTCCTCTTCTCCCTCCTCTCCTCCCTCCTCTTCTCCCTCCTCTCCTACCTCCTCTCCTCCCACCTCTCCTCCTTCCTCTCCTCCCTCCTCTACCTCCTCTCCTCCCTCCTCCTCCCTACTCCAGATGACCTCCTGCTGCTCCTCCTCCACTCTCCTCTCCTCCTCTCCAACTCCACCCTCCTCTCCCCTCCTAGCTCCTACCTCCATCATAAAAAAATATATAATAAAGATCAATCAAAATAAGTATAACTGTTATATGGGTGTGGAAAAAATGTGTGTTCTATGTGTTCTTAATAAATGTTCAGGATGCGGTGGTGGTGTGTGTGTGTCCTAACTCTATGTATGTCTCTATGTGTGTTCTTTAACCTATTTGTATAGCAAATATGTGTAAGTCTAACGTGTAAATACGCTAGAAATATAATATAAATCAATTAAAAAAATGAGCCTACAAATGAAAAGAAAGATAAATCAAAAAAGTGTTACTGTGAAATGGGTGTTGGAAAAAAAATGAATCTGCTATGTGTTATTAATAATTGTTGGGGGATGGGGGATCGGGGGAAAGGGGGTGTCTGTGTGTGTGGTGTGTGTCCTAACTCTATATATGCCTCTATGTGTCTTCTTTAACCTATGTGTATTGCAAATGTGTAATCTGTAAATATGTGTAAGTCTTAAGTGTAAATACGTTTGAAATAGAATATAAACAATCAAAAAACGTAAGCTACCTGTCTGAAACCACTACACTCTCTCACCAAAAATAACTCTTCCTGGAACTGCGTGCTACCTCAATTGAAATTCACAATACAGTCACCACATGGGCGTGTGTCAAGCAAATTTATATACTTCCACTGTCAATCAACTTATCTAGCCTGTATGTGATTGGCTAAGAGGCCTGTGTCGCGCTGCGTTATTCCCAATTGAATGGTTCAGGCAAATCGTGGCTAGTCCGTCCCCTTTCCAGCTTGTGAGCGCGGCTAAGTCTTACGAGCTTGAGTCTCAAGGCCGAAACTCGTGCCCAGCTTGAATTTAACTTCAAGGCCAGATCCGTTGCGGGTCTCATGTTGCACTTCACCAATAATTAAATATAAATTAAGCCAATCTCATTGTACATGTGGGTGGCCTGATACTCATTGATTCCAGAGCTTAATGGAATCCAGAATATTACACATGAAAATACATTTCATATTCCATATTTAAGGGATTTACGGGCTTGCGTCTCATTATTGCTTTTTTATTTGCTTTTAAAGTGCTCCGATTTGTCATTAAGCCCTTTGCGAGGCCTCCTTGGTAACATTAAGCTGTGGTTCAAGTTTAGCCATTTGCGCGAGTGGTTAGCGAGGGAAAATGGAGCAATTATATAGTGATTGCAGCTCTGGTGGCTGTGGAAGATCAAAGGCTTTGAAGAAAGTAACTCGAAATCGCAGCTCGGAGCCCGTAACTCGATCAGAGCCTGCAAAATGAAGGCAATTGAATAGCAAAGTAGCTTGCGATGTCTACTTGCAACCCCGGATCTCAAATTTTTTTTTTTTTCCTTCAATGTTGATTTTATAAAGTAAAAAATTAATGAGCTACTTAATTCAGCACAATTTGGACCATATAACAGTAACAATCTCCTAAAAGCATGTTGAAATACATGCACTTTTCACTGAGAATTCAATAAAGTAAAGTCTATGGCCCAATGAAAATTTCCTGCAGCCAATTTACGGCAATTTTTTTGATGCTAACATATAGATGCTAAACTTTTTCAAAACTTTTTCACCCCAAAATAATGGCACTCAGCCGACATCTGTAAACCACGCTTCCGTCAGTAGCAGTGAAAGGGCTGCCAATCAATTAACTGTTACGGAAATTCTTGCAGTGCCACAGCCATAGGAGTTAATGGAAATTGTCCAACGAATAGTGATTGACAGGCATACTGTATATATTTGCGAGCCCCAAACCCTGGTGCTTACTGTTTTGCACATTTTCACAAATTATCACATAGGTCCCAGGAGTTGGAGGTTTTTAGAGATAGAGTGTAGTAGAAGGGACAGATTGGGGTGCAATTTTATATTATTTTATTATTATAGAAAGAGAGGGAGATAGGAGGAGAGAGAGGGAGAGTAGAAGTGTAGGGGAGGTGAGGGAAGGAGACATAGGAAGTATTGGAGTGGAGGGCTAGAAGTGGTAGTTCTGGGGGGAGGGCGAGAGGTGAGTTAGAGGGAGGATATATAGCTCAGACTCAGAGGGGAAGGTGCCTGATCTCAGGGGGAAAGTGGAGGGTGGAGGGAAAGGCCTCTGAGTCAGAGCAGAGAGGTATGTATTCCACTCCACAGTAGGGAGGACAAGTGGCTGGAGCCAAACACAGGGCCCCTAACTACATGCCAGAGCAGATGGTGGTAGTCCTCAATGCTATCCATGCCTCCGCCTATATAATTACAGGGGGGAGAGAAGTTTTGGCCGGCCCCAAGGGCAAGGCCTTGAAGAAGGAAGCAGCCACAGTCACTGAGCTTGGTTTTGCTAATAGGGATGTAAGCTCTGTAAGGCATCGTTATCAGGACAGCCGGGCAAACCTCAGGAGGATGAAGGAGGAAGAGGCAAGAGCAGCCAAGTGACTGTTCAGTACACAGAGTGGGAGAGGTTTCTGAAGGACATGATGGAAGCAGGGACCGTTCCCGGAGCTCCAGGCATGGTGGCCACATCGGATCCAGCCTCCTTGCCAGGTGAATAATACATAGACCAACATACACCCACACGTACACTACATGTACACCACATGGACACATAGATTACTCTAATCATATGAAAATGCTGCACAGCAATAAAAGTGAGATGTCAGCTCCCTGGATTTCATTAGGGACAGATGATATAATCCAGGAACCATACATACCACTTGCATTGGTGAGCAGCATCATACATGTGACAAATAGACCCAGCAAATACCATACATATATATACATTTGTGGTTGGGCGCCCTTTCCTCGTACAGCTGAGGTGTGCCAGGTGCTGCGCCCTATCCTTGCCCGTGATGCTGTGGTATTCCAGGTGCTGCGATCTAATCTGGCTGGAAAAAAGGCCCAGGGCTGAGTGATGGTGAGGAGAGAGGCGAAAGGAGGGTGGGGCACTGGAGAACATGTGCACAGGTAGGTGTGTGCTTGGAGTTTAAGTAGGGTGGAGGGAGAGGGGACCCTCTCACAAACCCAGGTGTGTTAACCTGGTCATTTGTGGTCGGGCCCCCTCACCTCGTGCAGCTGAAGTGTGCCAGGTGCTGCACCCTATTCTTGCCCGTGGTGCTGTGGTATGCCAGGTGCTTCAATCTAATCTGGCTGGAAAAAAGGCCAAAAAACAGCACCTAATGGCTTAATTGAGAATGCCGAGGATGGTGAGTTGGTTTGCGGTCGAGGGAATGATGAGGTTTCGGAGAATGGAGACTGGGCATGTGGAATCGTTGTACCATAGAACGCGATGGTGACAGGGGTGGTGCTTGTCTTGGATGAGTGTAGGATAAGAGAGCAGGTTTTGGATTTGAATGATATGACATGTTTAGTCGAGTAACGAGCTTGGTTAGGAGAGGTGGTTAACTCGCTTGGACGACAAGCAATAGAATGCTAGTGTGGCGGCTGCTCAAATAGTGAGGAAAGGGCTGGGGCCCGAAAGGATTGTGGGCGAGATAGGTGATGAGTTGTATGGATATATCGCTTGTGATGGGTGTTTGGAAGTATTTGGTACATGGGCTTCCCTAGAGAGGCCTTTGAGGAAGAATTTTACGGGAGGGGAGCTTAAGAGGCGAGTTAGGAGTGAATAAGGCTTAATAGACATGGGAGTCAGTAAGGGCGAGACCTGAGAAAGATGATACGAGGGAAGTAGAATTGCTGGAGTTGGTGATGGAGGGACATGTTAAACACATGTGAACGAGGTAGGAATGTGGAATCTAAGAGAGGTAACGTCGGACCGAAGAACTAAGCAATGGATGATGAAGTAATTGATTGAGGCAAGCATTGGAAGAGGAATGCGGTAATCGATTATTAAATTTGAGGAAACGGTAGCGGTATTGGAATTAGTTATTGATGATGAATGAGGCATGAATGAATGCAGGATGAGAGGTAGCCAATTTGGTTTGGATGCATAAATGAGTATAATTGCTGGAGTATGTGGTGATGTTTGTCTACGGATATGTCGGGACTAGAGAGCAGAGTACTTGGTGTTGGAGAGATTGATGATGAGTGGTGTGGATTAAGGCTGACATTTGCTGGTTGGATGGACTATTAACGAATGGGTAAGGTTGAGTGATAACTTAATGTTAGTGGTGGCTTTGAATCCTGGTTGGAAGAAGTGGAATGAGGAGTTGAATAATAGTGAGGACACTTTTAAGATGGGCTTTAATGGTGTTTGGAGAAAAGAGCTGGTGGTCGTGGCTGAATCTAATATAGATGTTTTAACCAAGGTTTGAGACGTAGACAGTTAAGCACGAAGGGCGTTCAATTGAGTGCTTGAGTCGTGAGTGAGTGTGGTTGGTGTACTGAGGCCTAGTTTGAAAGGGTCAGATGGTGAGCGGAGATATGGCGCGTGCTAGCTGGTATAGATAGTAGAGCTGCAGAAGGTAGAACGACTGAGGGCCCGCAGGGAGTGCAAATCGCTGGGTATGTGATGATTAGCAAGGTTGATCTCTATGGACGTGGCAGGAATGTAAATCCGAAAGTGGTGATGTTAAAATTGAGTGAAAGGTGAGAATATAGAGTGATCGGATGGAGGAGATAGTAGGGAGTGAATGTGGTCATCTGCGTTAAAGATGATGTGTCTGGTGACAAGCCAGGTGAAAAACGAAATGGTTTATTCCCCGCCGTGGCTCCTTAAAGGGCTTGCGGCACACTATTAATAATCCCGGCCGCGGCACCTAAAATGAACCCCCCTCTATGCTGGGGGTTTCCATCGGGACCACCCAAGTGTAACTAAATTAACCCCTTGCTGCAGGGGTCCATAGGGACCCCCGCAGCCCCCCCACATTAACCCCTTGCAGCGGGGGGTCCCCGATCAGCACCGCTGCATTTCAATTTTTTTATTTAATAAAGGTCATGAAAGGACTCGCACTAAAATATATTACCCCAGGCAACTCAAATTAACCCCATAACTCATGGGGGTCAATACAGACCCCCATAAGCACTTAATTAACCTCATAACTCATGGGGGTCAATACAGACCCCAATAAGCACTTAATTAACTCCATTACTCAAAGGGGTCAATACAGACCCCCATAAGCACAATACAGACCCCCATAAGCACAATAATTAACCCTATAACTCACTTTCCAGCATGTCCCGTCCTTCTTCTTTTCTTCTCCGGCGCGGCCCTGTTACAGACCCCCATAAGCCAATATTTAACCCTATAATACATGGGGGTCAATACAGACCCCCATAAGCACTTAATTAACCCTATCATTCATGGGGGTCAATACAGACCCCAATAAGTACTTAATGAACCCCATAACTCATGGAGGTCAATACAGACCCCCATAAGCACTTAATTAACTCCATTACTCATAGGGGTCAATACAGACCCCCATAAGCACAATACAGACCCCCATAGGCACAATAATTAACCCTATAACTCACTTTCCAGCATGTCCCTTCCTTCTTCTTTTCTTCTCCGGCGCGGTCCTGTTACAGACCCCCATAGGCCAATAATTAACCCTATAATTCATGGGGGTTAATACAGTCCCCCATAAGCACTTAATTAATCCTATCATTCATGGGGGTCAATACAGACCCCCATAAGAACTTAATGAACCCCATAATTCATGGGGGTCAATGCAGACCCCCATAAGCACTTAATTAACTCCATTACTCATGAGGGTCAATACAGACCCCCATAAGCACAATACAGACCCCCATAAGCACAATAATTAACCCTATAACTCACTTTCCAGCATGTCCCTTCCTTCTTCTTTTCTTCTCCGGCGCGGCCCTGTTACAGACCCCCATAAGCCAATAATTAACCCTATAATTCATGGGGGTCAATACAGACCCCCATAAGCACTTACTTAACCCTATCATTCATGGGGGTCAATACAGACCCCCATAAGCACTTAATGAACCCTATAACTCATGGGGGTCAATACAGCCCCCCATAAGCACTTAATTAACTCCATTACTTATGAGGGTCAATACAGACCCCCATAAGCACAATACAGACCCCCATAAGCACAATAATTAACCCTATAACTCACTTTCCAGCATGTCCCATCCTTCTTCTTTTCTTCTCCAGCGCGGCCCTGTTACAGACCCCCATAAGCCAATAATTAACCCTATAATTCATGGGGGTCAATACAGACCCCCATAATCACTTAGATAACCCTCTAACTCATGGGGGTCAATACAGACCCCCATAAGGCCTTATTTAACCCTATAACTCATGGGGGGCAATACAGATCCCCATAAGCACAATAATTAACCCTATAACTCATGGGGGTCAATACAGACCCCCATAAGCCAATAATTAACCCTATAACTCATGGGGGTCAATACAGATCCCCATAAGCACAATAATTAACCCTATAACTCATAGGGGTCAATACAGACCCCATATGCCAATAATTAACCCTATAACTTATGGGGGTCAACACAGACCACCATAAGGCCTTAATTAACCCTGTCACTCATGGTGGTCAATACAGATCCCCATAAGCCAATAATTAACCCTATAATACATGGGGGTCAATACAGACCCCCATAAGCACTTAATTAACCCTATCATTCATGGGGGTCAATACAGACCCCAATAAGCACTTAATGAACCCCATAACTCATGGAGGTCAATACAGACCCCCATAAGCACTTAATTAACTCCATTACTCATAGGGGTCAATACAGACCCCCATAAGCACAATACAGACCCCCATAGGCACAATAATTAACCCTATAACTCACTTTCCAGCATGTCCCTTCCTTCTTCTTTTCTTCTCCAGCGCGGCCCTGTTACAGACCCCCATAGGCCAATAATTAACCCTATAATTCATGGGGGTTAATACAGTCCCCCATAAGCACTTAATTAACCCTATCATTCATGGGGGTCAATACAGACCCCCATAAGCACTTAATGAACCCCATAATTCATGGGGGTCAATGCAGACCCCCATAAGCACTTAGTTAACTCCATTACTCATGGGGGTCAATACAGACCCCCATAAGCACAATACAGACCCCCATAAGCACAATAATTAACCCTATAACTCACTTTCCAGCATGTCCTGTCCTTCTTTTCTTCTCCGGCGCGGCCCTGTTACAGACCCCCATAAGCCAATAATTAACCCTATAATTCATGAGGGTCAATACAGACCCCCATAAGCACTTAATTAACCCTATCATTCATGGGGGTCAATACAGACCCCCATAAGCACTTAATGAACCCTATAACTCATGGGGGTCAATACAGACCCCCATAAGCACTTAATTAACTCCATTACTCATGAGGGTCAATACAAACCCCCATAAGCACAATACAGACCCCCATAAGCACAATAATTAACCCTATAACTCACTTTCCAGCATGTCCCATCCTTCTTCTTTTCTTCTCCGGCGCGGCCCTGTTACAGACCCCCATAAGCCAATAATTAACCCTATAATTCATGGGGGTCAATACAGACCCCCATAATCACTTAATTAACCCTTTAACTCATGGGGGTCAATACAGACCCCCATAAGGCCTTATTTAACCCTATAACTCATGGGGGGCAATACAGATCCCCATAAGCCAATAATTAACCCTATAACTCATGGGGGTCAATACAGATCCCCATAAGCACAATAATTAACCCTATAACTCATAGGGGTCAATACAGACCCCATATGCCAATAATTAACCCTATAACTTATGGGGGTCAACACAGACCACTATAAGGCCTTAATTAACGCTGTCACTCATGGGGGTCAATACAGATCCCCATAAGCACAATAATTAACCCTATAACTCATAGGGGTCAATACAGACCCCCATAAGCACAATAATTAACCCTATAACTCACTTTCCAGCATGTCCCATCCTTCTTCTTTTCTTCTCCAGCGCGGCCCTGTTACAGACCCCCATAAGCCAATAATTAACCCTATAATTCATGGGGGTCAATACAGACCCCCATAATCACTTAATTAACCCTCTAACTCATGGGGGTCAATACAGACCCCCATAAGGCCTTATTTAACCCTATAACTCATGGGGGGCAATACAGATCCCCATAAGCACAATAATTAACCCTATAACTCATGGGGGTCAATACAGACCCCCATAAGCCAATAATTAACCCTATAACTCATGGGGGTCAATACAGATCCCCATAAGCACAATAATTAACCCTATAACTCATAGGGGTCAATACAGACCCCATATGCCAATAATTAACCCTATAACTTATGGGGGTCAACACAGACCACTATAAGGCCTTAATTAACCCTGTCACTCATGGTGGTCAATACAGATCCCCATAAGCCAATAATTAACCCTATAATACATGGGGGTCAATACAGACCCCCATAAGCACTTAATTAACCCTATCATTCATGGGGGTCAATACAGACCCCAATAAGCACTTAATGAACCCCATAACTCATGGAGGTCAATACAGACCCCCATAAGCACTTAATTAACTCCATTACTCATAGGGGTCAATACAGACCCCCATAAGCACAATACAGACCCCCATAAGCACAATAATTAACCCTATAACTCACTTTCCAGCATGTCCCTTCCTTCTTCTTTTCTTCTCCAGCGCGGCCCTGTTACAGACCCCCATAGGCCAATAATTAACCCTATAATTCATGGGGGTTAATACAGTCCCCCATAAGCACTTAATTAACCCTATCATTCATGGGGGTCAATACAGACCCCCATAAGCACTTAATGAACCCCATAATTCATGGGGGTCAATGCAGACCCCCATAAGCACTTAGTTAACTCCATTACTCATGGGGGTCAATACAGACCCCCATAAGCACAATACAGACCCCCATAAGCACAATAATTAACCCTATAACTCACTTTCCAGCATGTCCTGTCCTTCTTTTCTTCTCCGGCGCGGCCCTGTTACAGACCCCCATAAGCCAATAATTAACCCTATAATTCATGAGGGTCAATACAGACCCCATAAGCACTTAATGAACCCTATAACTCATGGGGGTCAATACAGACCCCCATAAGCACTTAATTAACTCCATTACTCATGAGGGTCAATACAAACCCCCATAAGCACAATACAGACCCCCATAAGCACAATAATTAACCCTATAACTCACTTTCCAGCATGTCCCATCCTTCTTCTTTTCTTCTCCGGCGCGGCCCTGTTACAGACCCCCATAAGCCAATAATTAACCCTATAATTCATGGGGGTCAATACAGACCCCCATAATCACTTAATTAACCCTCTAACTCATGGGGGTCAATACAGACCCCCATAAGGCCTTATTTAACCCTATAACTCATGGGGGGCAATACAGATCCCCATAAGCACAATAATTAACCCTATAACTCATGGGGGTCAATACAGACCCCCATAAGCCAATAATTAACCCTATAACTCATGGGGGTCAATACAGATCCCCATAAGCACAATAATTAACCCTATAACTCATAGGGGTCAATACAGACCCCATACGCCAATAATTAACCCTATAACTTATGGGGGTCAACACAGACCACCATAAGGCCTTAATTAACCCTGTCACTCATGGTGGTCAATACAGATCCCCATAAGCAAAATAATTAACCATATAACTCATGGGGGTCAATACAGACCCCCATAAGCCTCTATTTAACCCCATCAGTCCTATAAGGGTATATTATGACCCTTATGGGGCTTTTAAAACCCTAACATTAACCATATAAGTGCCATGACAGTCCACAAGGACCATCATGACACTAACTACAAACACTACACTATAACCCCCAATAAACCATTAAATCTAAACACACCCCCCTCTACACTAATCTATTAACACTTACACTACCTACCTACACTACCTACCTCCTAAACCCCCCCACCACTCTAATTACCAAAAATAAATAAAACTACATTACAGAAAATAAAAAAACCCAAGTCACCAAAAATAAAAAAAAACAACATTAGAGAAAATAAAAAAATACATTACAACCCCCCCCCCCACTACAGAAAAAAAAATTACACACCTGAAAAGGAAAGACAGACATACACAATACAATATATTACATACAATACATTACATACAATACAATATATTACATACAATACATTACATACAATACAAATAATATACAATACCCCCTATCTATCTAACATACAATCTATTTATTATGCAATAAATCCTAACTATATCAAATACATCCCCCTATCTATCTAATATACAATACATCCTAACTACATCCAGAAACCCTAATACTAAGCTAAAATAAAATAATTAAAATCCTAACTACATACATAAACCCTAATTCTAAGCTAAAAGAAAATAATTAAGACCACTTACCTTTAAGATGTCCTTTCAGATCACCAACCTAGGGGTAAAACAAAAAAAAATTAGTACAAAACATTAACATAAAATAAATAAACATTATACACATTCTAAATATTCTACTCACCTTTCCAGCATGTCCCGTCCTTCTTCTTTTCTTCTCCGGCGCGGCCCTGTTAAAAAAACACAATACATTACTATACATACAGACACAAAATAAAATAAACATATTACCCGACGCTAATGAGCCTCCCAGAGCCTTTTCCGGAAGAAAATTGGCAATGGCGGCATCTGATTGTTTGAAAAAGCTTTCTATCAATTTCAGCCAATCAGAAGTCGTCAATGTGTGAGCCAATCAGGATGGGATACACCCCAAAATCCCACGCTGATTGGCTAACGCACCTGTCAATCTTTATTTGAACCAATCACAAGGCTCAGATACCTTCAGCCAATCACAATGGGAGTGATTGGGTGAAGACATCTGCGCATTCTCATTGGCTGGAATTTAATAAGGCTGTGTGTTTGGATTGATATGCTATTGCTGCTATTGGAGGAGATGTGTGACGTGCCAATAAAATCACATACATAGTTGTGAGCGTACGAGTTGTTGCTAACGCTGCGAGCTCGCAAAGCGAGCCAAGGCCCTCGCAAAGCGAGGGCACTGAGCCAGGGTCTCAGTTGCTGGCATGGAGCGCCGAAGGCGCTCCTTGCCAGCAACTGAGGACCCTCGCGAAGCGAGGACCTCAGTTGCTGGCATGGAGCGCCGCAGGCGCTCCATGCCAGCACCTGAGGACCTCGCAAAGTGAGGGCCGCAGTTGCTGGCATGGAGCGCCAAAGGCGCTCCATGCCAGCAACTGCGACCCTCGCAAAATTCACGGCGCAAACCAAACTCCACGACAAACACATTACAAACAACATACGACACACGTTAACACCACGACACACACATTACGACACTCGCAAACAACATACGACACACGTTCACACACATTACGGCCTCGCAACACTCGGACGCTACTCGCGAACATTACAAAATTAAAAACACAATACATACACCACATACATACAAAACTTAACTGCAGCAAGAGGTAGCATCCAGGACCTCAAAAATGCAACTTACACCTTCATTTCACTCCAAATAAAAGAGTTTACACCCGAAAATATTTGCTAAGCGGGAGAAACAATGGCCGCCGAACAAAACGAAAACGAGGCTACACACGCAAACACCATACGAGACAAGTTACGACACATTACGACCTCGCAAACATCGGACCCAACACGCCGACATACAAACATTTAAAACACAATAAATACACACAACACACACATAAAAAGCTTACCTACAGCAAGAGGAACCATCCAGCACCTCCAAAAAACAAGTTACACCTTCATTTAAATACAAATAAAACACTTTACACACTAAGAAAATCGCTAAGCGAGAAAAAAAATGGCCGACGGCAAAAACGAAAACGAGGCTACAGCACTCTCCACACGTAAAACACCACAACACACTCGCAAAACACCACACGGAAATCGCAAACCACTACGAGGCACCAACGGAAAATCCGCTAAGATGGACAACACAGAGAAACCGCCATTTTACGCAAATGCGGAAGTACACCACTACGCTAACGGTTTAGCCTCGCGCACGCACAGTATTACACTGCACACATTCACCACGCTTATAGAGCAGCTCCACAACACTAATGCTGCAGCAACATCAAAACACATTGACAGCTCTTCAACACAATGCTTCAAAATAGGTAAACTATATTCATTTATTAATTGATTACATGTTTACTATTACACACAAAACAACATTAGCTCACTTACAATAACATTGCCGTCATTTTTTGACGGGCAAGTCGCTAGTTAAGAAATAATGATTGGAAAATATATAGTGGATAAAGTACATCAAAAGGCAATCAATGATGAAAATTTATATTAAAGGATTGCAGAGATATTAAATGGATTGGATTGATGAAAAATAGTAAGCAAGTATTAACATGATGGAATTCAAACTGACCAATGATAACTCACCTTAGGGTATATAAAGGACATCAGTTCCTACTTTGAGAAGTCTTGAGAAAGCGTTTACTAGCGAAACGTACGTCGACTTCCCATCAGACACTTCACACCGACGTCACACGCCGACTTGCTGTGCTGAGGATCAGTGGCTTGGTTTTCCTGGCGAGTGGATACATATATTGCAACAAAAGCTTACAGCCTGGATACATTAGTTGAACTAAGATATAATGAGAAAAGTAACTTTATGACATTTACAAGGAATTTTTATAGTGATATATTGATTATAACTTCATCAATTTGGACAAATAACAGAAAAGGACATATTTATTGTCTACCAATTGTAATTGTTTTTGTCGAAATCATATAGCAAACTATGTATATATGATGTACCTATAATAAGGTTATTTTTATAAATTGATATGTACTGATGTTTAATGCTGTGCAATCACAAGGAGTTTGTGAAACGAATTGACTGATTCTTACATATACACTTTCACATATAATTGGATTTTTTCAATTAATTAGCAAGCACTTTATCTATTTTCTAATAGTTAACACTTAGCACTTTATATTATTTTAATAGCACTATATATCAGTCAGTTTTTTTGTTTTGCACTTTCAATGCTTTTGGATGAGTATTTGTATATTTTTACATATCATATTGTTTTCCACATTAGATATCTATATCTCTATTATCCAGTGCAAATACCACATTTTCTAACTTATGGACGATATGGTGGAACAGTATAAGATAATTATGTTTTAAATATTTGAAGTGCCGTTGTTTATTTTAACATTGATAAAAAATGTAATTTTAATTATTATGATTGTATCTTCCTTAAACTAATAGATAAGGGTTCAGCAATTAAGTGGAGTGTCTATCCTCTTTTTTTCTGAAATACTTGCGCAGTGAGTAGTGGGCATGTGAGTATAAAGAACCTAATAGAAACAGGGGAAGGTTCTAGGGCAGTTCTAGTATAAGTGTAGGAGTTTAAATATAAGGAGAGAGTGCAAAGGGGGAGAACATTGTAGTGCTTTATACCTTTTTCTACCCACTGTAATTATGAGTCAGTCCAGTGGCAACCTCACTCATTGTACATCCTGTCATATGTATGCAGTACTGGAACAGAGGATCCAGGGTCCATACCTGTGTGACATGTGTGAACATGTTGCCTATCTTGAAACTCAAATTGGAGAACTGGAGAGGAGAATTGCAGGACTTATTGTTATTGCTCCACTTAAAAAGGGGGTTGGTGCTCACGGAGCACAGTTTAGCTGGGCCTAGCATGGAGGGTGGAGCTGGGGCTAGTGAGGATGTTCAGGGAGGTAGCTGGGTTACAGTTACAAGGGGAAGCAGTGGGAACATGAGCAGGTGGGAGGCCAGTTCTGAGTTGGCAAGCTCCAACAGATTTGCCAGATTGAGTGAAACTGTTTAGGATGTCCATTCAGGAATGGCAATGCCAGATAAAGCTGTTCTAACAGCTGGGAGAACAGTTCTACTGGAGGAGTGGGAGGGCAGAATAGGCAGAGCAACAGGCAGGTTCTGGTGGTTGGGGACTCTATTATTAGTAAGGTAGACAGGGTGATTTGTCATCCAGATCCCAGCAATCGAACAGTCTGCTGTCTCCCGGGTGCTCGGGTTCGGCATTTTGTGGATCGGATAGACAAATTATTAGGAGGGGCTGGAAATGAACCGGCGGCCTTGGTTCATATTGGTACTGTAGCGGAACCCATCACTGTTTTACCCTGTTTTATGATTATTTAATTCTTGGTTAAAATATGATCCTACAATATGTATGCTGGTTTATGCTCTGCAGAATATTAGCCAGACTTTTGCAGACCTAGGCTAATAGATAATCCTATTACAGAGATTCAAGAGATAAGAAAGTTGTAAAGGATCCTTGCATTTTCCAAAGTGTTTTCATTCTCTGATAAGAACAAAGAAGTGTAATTGAATCAATGTCTGATTGTATCAAAGTTGCCAGGGAGGTGTGACCCCCCTATTGTTCTCTTTATGTGTATTGTGTGTAGCCAAATATGGGCATGTGTATTGCCTGTGGCCAAAGAGATGTATATATAGTTCTGCAATAACAAAATAAAGTCAGTATTCATTTGACTCCCAAATTGTGTGTCGTCCAATATGGGAGGTCGGGGATGGTGAAACTGTAGTGCCTCGTGGGTATTTTATCGTATACCAGCGGAGATTTTGGACTGCGTGTCCCAGCTCCGTTACATTTGTTGGCAAGTGGTGGAATTGTTCCCACGGTCAGAAGGACAGCTACAGGAGACACCATTCCGTGGAGTACAAATTGAGGGCAACGCTAGTATCCGTACAGCGCCCCTGGCTACAGCAGGATGGAACCGGCTAGTTTTCGGACAGCGTTCCATGATGAGGATGAGGAGGAGGCCGCAGACTACAGGGAAACAGACAGAAAGGAACTCTGGTATGATGCCCTGGAAGATGCCCAATGGCGGCGAGGTGAGAGTCTCCCCAGTGATGAGCAGCGGCTACAGAAGCGTGTGGCGATGCGGATGTATCTATTGGGAGAGCAGCCCCTGGATGAGTGGGTGACAAGACTAGAGACCCTGGTATGGCGAGAGATCTGGCTAGACAACGCATACCAGGC
Source organism: Discoglossus pictus (assembly GCA_027410445.1). Lineage (NCBI taxonomy): Eukaryota > Metazoa > Chordata > Amphibia > Anura > Alytidae > Discoglossus > Discoglossus pictus. Next base: position 275,420,416 of record CM050168.1, on the reverse strand, counting down.
CCTCTGGTGGCATACCGTTCGACTTACCCCCTGGACGGCTGAACACGACTTACCGGAGGGGGATGATTATGATGGCCCGGGTTTATTATGGGATGCCTTGGAGGACGATATTGATCTTGGCAGCACAGAGGGGTCTAGGTTTTGGGACATCTACGACTACCAGATGGGCATGTATGTCTGGGATGACGAAGGCGAGGTGAGCAAAGACATGACCCACCTGGTAACGAGAGAGTGGGAGCTGGAGCAGGACTACCAACACCTGCTCAGCCTTGTGCAGCCCCAACCTACTCGACAAGCAGAACCAGACTTCATTGACTGGTCCTGGGATGACCTCCAGATGGCAGGTAGAGATGGGACCGAGGTCTCTCTACCGGCCCTACAGGGGGCAGAAGGTGTCGTCCTTCCCCCCCAGCGGCAGTGTGAACCCCAGGGGGCAGAAGGTGTCGTCCTTTCCCCCCAGCGGCAGTGTGAACCCCAGGGGGCAGAAGGTGTCGTCCTTCCCCCTCAGCGGCAGTGTGAACCCCAGGGGGCAGAAGGTGTTGTCCTTTCCCCCCAGCGGCAGTGTGAACCCCAGGGGGCAGAAGGTGTCGTCCTTTCCCCCCAGCGGCCTTCCCCCCCAGCGTCAGTGTGTACCCCAGGGGGCCGAAGGTGTCGTCCTTCCCCCCCAGCGGCAGTGTGTACCCCAGGGAGCAGAAGGGGCCGTCCTTCCTCCCCAGCGGCAGTGTGAACCCCAGGGGGCAGAAGGTGTCATCCTTCCCCCTCAGTGGCAGTGTGTACCCCAGGGAGCTGAAGGTGTCGTCCTTCCTTCCCAGCGGCAGTGTGTACCTCAGGGAGCAGAAGATGTCGACCTTCCTCCACAGCGGCAGTGTGAACCCCAGGGGGCAGAAGGTGTCGTCCTTCCCCCTCAGCGGCAGTGTGAACCCCAGGGGGCAGAAGGTGTCGTCCTTCCCCCCCAGCGGCAGTGTGTACCTCAGGGAGCAGAAGGTGTCGACCTTCCTCCACAGCGGCAGTGGGTACCCCAGGGGGCCAAAGGTGTCGTCCTTCCCCCCCAGCGGCAGTGTGAAACACAGGGGGCAGAAGGTGTCGTCCTTTCCCCCCAGCGACAGTTTACCCTAACCAGGGGAGACACCAATCTCCCAGACGGCGCAGATGGGACCGTGGTCTCTGCGCCCGCAGCCTGTCCAGATCCCCAACTACCGTCACTGGGACAACCGGAGGAGGGGGGTAAGTACAAATTCCCCTCCCCAGCTAACTTCTAATGTGGCCCCAGGGTTAACAGAGGAAATGTTAACCCCCACGTTTCCCTGGCTACTGAGCCGGAATATGTCCCAAGTACCCCAGCTGAAGAGCTGACAGCGGGGCAGAGTGCAGTCGGCCTCTGCCCTCCCTTTGTCCCTTGTACAGAGCAGGATGGCCTGCAGGTTATACCAGCAGAAGAGCTGGCATCAGGGCAGAGTGCCGCTGGCCTCTGCCCCTCAAGTCCCCTCAGCGTGTTGCCCCATCACCACAGCAAAATATCCAGGTACCTGGTTAGACTTCCCCCCAAAGGGGAGATGAGTGACGAAGTGCCCTTCGCCACTTTGGCTTGGAGAGGACTGTTTGCCAGCCTCCTGCCCTGCGACTATGGCCCTGGTACATATTGCCCTTTGGAACCAGTGTTCGGCCATACCAGAGTGTAAGTCACTCATTCTGGCCCTTTACATACAGGGGGGTCATTCTGTACTTGCCCTGTGTGAACCATGATACCCCAGATAACTGTGCCATGAAGCCCATTCATATAATGAAAGACTATGGGAAAGACTTTAGCTACATGGCAATTGAACTGTGTGAAGAGGATCTGAGCGCTATTCGGTGGTTTTGTGCGCTTTAGATCCCAGCTATCTGGGGATATGGGAAATGTGAGTAAATGTGAATTGCAGTAATGCTGATGGGTTGTCAAACTAGAGAATTGACCAACAAATACTTTTGTCCGGACATCCCCAGGCCGAAAAGTTGGGATCAGACCGTGTATGCCGGCTTATGGTCAGGGGGGAGGTGTGTAGCGGAACCCATCACTGTTTTACCCTGTTTTATGATTATTTAATTCTTGGTTAAAATATGATCCTACAATATGTATGCTGGTTTATGCTCTGCAGAATATTAGCCAGACTTTTGCAGACCTAGGCTAATAGATAATCCTATTACAGAGATTCAAGAGATAAGAAAGTTGTAAAGGATCCTTGCATTTTCCAAAGTGTTTTCATTCTCTGATAAGAACAAAGAAGTGTAATTGAATCAATGTCTGATTGTATCAAAGTTGCCAGGGAGGTGTGACCCCCCTATTGTTCTCTTTATGTGTATTGTGTGTAGCCAAATATGGGCATGTGTATTGCCTGTGGCCAAAGAGATGTATATATAGTTCTGCAATAACAAAATAAAGTCAGTATTCATTTGACTCCCAAATTGTGTGTCGTCCAATATGGGAGGTCGGGGATGGTGAAACTGTAGTGCCTCGTGGGTATTTTATCGTATACCAGCGGAGATTTTGGACTGCGTGTCCCAGCTCCGTTACAGGTACTAATGATAAAGTTAGTGGAAGATGGAGTGTCCTAAACAATGATTTTATAGAAGTAGGTTATAAACTGAAGACAAGGACCTCGAAGGTAGTTTTTTTTTTCTGAGATACTACCAGTGCCACGTGCTATCCCAGGGAGGCAGAAGGAGCTTAGGGAGGTTAATGCGTGGCTAAAAATGTGGTGCATTAAGGAGGGGTTTGGGTTTTTAGAGCACTGAGCTGACATCTCACTTGGGTACAATCTCTATAGCAGAGATGGCTGGCACCTTAATGATGAGGGAGCTTCTGTGCTAGGGGATAGGATGGTAAAACGGCTGGGGGAGTTTTTTAAACTAGTAGGTGGGCGAGGGAAGAGATAGAAGTAATGGGGTAGAAAGTGTAGAGGGGGTAAGGAACGCATTAACTAGTCATGGGGGAGGAGATGGGGGGAAGGTTAGTACAGTTAATAGAAAGGTATTGCTAAGTAACTCAAGTACAGTGGCAGGCACTTCAGAACTACAGACTCCTAACATAAAGTGTTTGCTCGCTAACACCAGAAGCTTGCCATGAAAAATGAGAGAGTTCAAATTATTAGCAGTTACTGAAAAATGGGATTTAATAGGCATTACTGAAACGGGGTGGGATGAATCTCATGTCTGGACTGTTAATCTGGATGGTTATAACCTATTTAGGAAAGATAAATGCAATGGTAAAAGAGGAGGAGGGATTTGTCTGTATGTTAAGCCTGAATTTAAGCCTATAGTCAGAGAAGATATTTATGGCGGAACTAGCAGTAATGTTGAATGTTTGTGGGTAGAGTAAAATAGCTGAGGAGCACATTCTAAAAGAATATTAGTAGGAGTATGCTATAAACCCCAAAATATAATTGAAAGTGAGGAAATGCAATTAGAGATGTCCCAAATAGTTCGCCGGCGAACTGTTCCCGGCGAACATAGCATGTTCGCGTTCGCGGCGAACTGTGAACATATGCGATATTCGACCCGCCCCCAATAATTTAGCATTGAGCAAACTTTGACCCTGCATGTCACAGTCAGCAGACACATTCCAGCCAATCAGCAGCATACACTCCCTTCCAGAGCCTTCCATCTGAAGGACAGCAGCCATTTTGGAATCATAACTAACTTGCAGTCTTACTGAGAGGAGGCTGAGTGTAGGTGATACTGCATCAATAGGGAAAACCATAGCTAGGCTACTGTACACAGTGTGCAATACAGTCCTGAAGGACTCTTTTGATCTCTGCTGCAAGGACACCCCTGTGTCTCTTCCCCCCTTATCATCATCCTCCCCTCCCCTTAGCACCCAACCCTAACACCCCTCACACTTATCCCTAACACCCCTCACCCTAACCCTAACACTCCTCACACTTATCCCTAACACCCCTCACCCTAACCCTAACACCCCTCACCCTAACACCTAACCCTAACACCCCTCACACTTATCCCTAACACCCCTCACCCTAACCCTAACACCCCTCACACTTATCCATAACACCCATCAACCTAACACCTAACCCTAACAACCCTCACTCTTATCCCTAACACCCCTCACCCTAACCCTAACACTCCTCACACCTTACCCTAACACCCTTCACCCTAACACCTAACCCTAACACCCCTAACACTTATCCCTAACACCCCTCACCCTAACCCTAACACCCCTCACACTTATCCCTAACACCCCTCACCCTAACCCTAACACCCCTCACACTTATCCATAACACCCATCAACCTAACAACTAACCCTAACACCCCTCACACTTATCCCTAACACCCCTCACCCTAACCCTAACACTCCTCACATTTATCCCTAACACCCCTCACCCTAACACCTAACCCTAACACCCCTCACACTTGTCCCTAACACCCCTCACCCTAACCCTAACACCCCTCACACTTATCCCTAACACCCCTCACCCTAACCCTAACACCCCTCACACTTATCCATGCCACCCATCAACCTAACACCTAATCCTAACATTCTCACACTTATCCCTAAGACCTAACACCCCTCACACTTATCCCTAACACCCCTAACCCTAACCCTAACACTCCTCACACTTATCCCTAACACCCCTCACCCTAACCCTAACACCCCTCACACTTATCCATAACACCCATCAACCTAACACCTAACCCTAACACCCCTCACACTTATCCCTAACACCCCTCACCCTAACCCTAACACTCCTCACACTTACCCCTAACACCCCTCACCCTAACACCTAACCCTAACACCCATCACACTTATCCCTAACACCCCTAACCCTAATACCCCTCACACTTATCCCTAACACCCCTCACCCTAACCCTAACACCCCTCACATTTATCCATAACACCCATCAATCTAACACCTAACCCTAACATTCTCACACGTATCCCTAAGACCTAACACCCCTCACACTTATTCCTAACATGCCTCATCCTAACACCCCTTACACTTATCCCTAACACCCCTCACCCTAACACCCCTCACACTTAGCCCTAACACCCCTCACCCTAACACCTAACCCCCTCACCTTTATCCCTAACACCCCTTACCCTAACACCCCTCACACTTATCCCTGTGTCTCTTCCCCCCTAATCATCAAGGGAGGGGGGAGGATGATGAGGAAGAGGGGAAAGAGACACAGGGGAGGATGATGAGGGAGGGGGTAAAGAGATACAGGGGAGGATGATGATGATGGAGGGGGATGTTAGGTTATTTATGCCCTTTATGGATTAAAACCAGACTCTGCATCAACAATGTAATTTTCCGTGGGAGTTTTGTACATATATGGCCATTCCACCGTATCAAAAGCCTTCTGTATGTCTAGTACTAGAGGGCAAACTGGGTTGTTATAGTGTTGAGCCAAGAACTGGGCGTTCAGAACCCTCCTAACATTATCTCCTGCCTCTCTGAAAGTAATGAACCCAGTTTGGTCCTTGTGTATTTAGTCCAGTAAAAAGTTAGATATTCATTTGGCCATCATTTTAGCTAGGATTTTGACATCCACATTTATCAGGGGTATGAGGGGATAATTTTTAACCTCTAAAGGGTCCCTACCCTCTTTTGGAAAGACTATGAGGTCGGCCTGATTCAATTAAGGGGGCATAGGTTCTCCATTTAGTATAGCGTTAAACAAAGATGTTAGGTGCGGGGGTAAGCAAGGGCTCAAATTTCTTATAGTACAGATGAGTAAAACCGTCTTGCCAAATTTAAGATCTTGGATTGTAGATTTAACTTCCTCTTGGGATATGTCTAGGTTCAAGCTGTCCAATTGAGGTACAGGTATTTTGTGGACTTCTTACTGTAGTAGGAAGGACTCTATGTCAGATCCGCTGCAGCGGGATTGGGATGAATATATAGTCTGATAGAAGTTTTGAAATGTTTCTTGGATAGCATTGGGGCTAAAGGAGGTTTGGCCATCAGGTAGTCTAAAGATACCGTTTATTATGTCCTCTCTTGGGGGGTAAAGAAACTAATAATTCCTCTAATAAAATTCTGTTTTTTATGTGGGCAAGGTCCCTGGTTAGCCCCTTGGGTTATCTGTTAAAAAGAGTGGTGCAGAGACTGTGGGGGCTGTTAGCCTCCTTGTCCACGTGTGGCCGTTTAGAATCCCTGATGCTGCATGTTTCAGCTTTATTAAGGTGTAATTGTAAAGCGTTTGACTCAAGTAGCTGCCTGTGCTGGGTCAGTTTGGCTTAATTGCTGGGCCCTTTTCCTGCCAAGATGGCGACCGTCAGTCCATGGGCCTCAATGTCCCCTTCACTACCTTTGTCCCCGCTTGTGTGCTTATTTGGGATGGCCCCCCTTTATATCTCCGGCCCTGTAAGGGTCGCCCCCTGAATCTCGGAGTGTGGATATGCGGGGATGGGGCGTTGAATGAGGCCTACCTTCTTCTCTGCTCGCTGCAAGATCAACAATACCTAATTTTTCAGGCATGTGTACATGCCTAATTTTTCTGGCCTCTGGTGCTGCACTGTGGCTTCAACAACCAAACCCAAAAAAAAGGCACATAACAGGGATTTAACTGATAGGAGTAGTACTACTTAACACACCACTCATATCTGGTGTAACAGTAGTGTACATTTAAAAAAATAAAATAAATTCTACTGTAATAGATTGCATAGCAGTTAGTTGTCTGCAAGCGTGTGTGTCAGACCTACAGCGTCTACTCTGCCAACTTCTGCAAGTGCACAGTTCCACTCATATCTGTTGTCACAGTAGCTTGCACGCATAGTACCGATCTGTCAAAACCTGTAATGATGAATGAGGTCTAGAGTAGCCTGGTTCCCTTATCCTCTACATGTTGAGACCTAATGTTTGGGTGACTCCAGACCAACACATGAGTACAAGCAGCACACAAACTCAAAGCCGCCATCCTCCTCCTGGTGCAGCATCATAAGCCACATCAACCACTGCTGTCCTCCTTGCCCCCTCTCAACCATCGGCCACTCCGTCTCTCGCCTTGAGTAGTTCCTGCTCATCTGCCCATAGTCAGGTGCCTGTAAAGGACATGTTTGAGCGTAAGAAGCTAATGTCACAAAGTGCCCCAAAATTGAAGTGATACGACCAACAAAGCATCTTTTTCCATCTCCTGGTTCTAAAAATCCAGGCCTTATACACACCCCCTGATAGGTGACGTAACAAGTATTAAACTGATAAGAGTAGTACTTACAAACACGCCACTCCCATTTGGTGGCACCTTTGACTGCACGTGCCGTGCCCCAAAATTGAAGTGATTCGACCAACAAAGCATCTTTTTCCATCTCCCGGTTCTAAAAATCCAGGCCTTATACACGCCCCCTGATAGGTGCTGTAACAGGTATTAAACTGATAAGAGTAGTACTTACAAACACGCCACTCCTATCTGGTGGCACCTTTGATTGCACGTGCCGTGCCCCAAAATTGAAGTGATACGACCAACAAAGCATCTTTTTCCATCTCCTGGTTCTAAAAATCCAGGCCTTATACACGCCCCCTGATAGGTGACGTAACAAGCATTAAACTGATAAGAGTAGTACTTACAAACACGCCACTCCTATCTGGTGGCACCTTTGATTGCACGTGCCGTGCCCCAAAATTTAAGTGATACGACCAAGAAACCATCTTTTTCCATCTCCTGGTTCTAAAAATCCAGGCCTTACAGTATACAAGCCCCCTGATAGGTGACGTAACAAGTATTAAACTGATAAGAGTAGTACTTACAAACATGCCACTCCCATCTGGTGGCACCTTTGACTGCATGTGTTGTGCCCCAAAATTTAAGTGATACGACCAACAAAGCATCTTTTTCCATCTCCTGGTTCTAAAAATCCAGGCCTTATACACGCCCCCTGATAGGTGCTGTAACAAGTATTAAACTGATAAAAGTAGTACTTACAAACACGCCACTCCTATCTGGTGGCACCTTTGATTGCACGTGCCGTGCCCCAAAATTGAAGTGATACGACCAACAAAGCATCTTTTTCCATCTCCTGGTTCTAAAAATCCAGGCCTTATACACGCCCCCTGATATGTGCTGCAACAGGTATTAAACTGATAAGAGTAGTACTACTTAACACACCTTATAATAATGCAGAGAGAGGCAACGCAGTGAGAGGAGTCTGAAGAAGAGGAGTCAGAGGAGGAAGGTGGCTTTGAGGAGGTGGAAGACCAAATACAGCAGGCGTCCCAGGGGGCTTGTTGTCACCTTTCAGGGACCCTTGGTGGTTGGGTGGAAGAAGAGACCTTCAAGGACATCAGTGAGGACAAGGAACGGGACATGGCTAGCTTGGTATTAAGTCAACTGGGTTTGTGTTGCTTCTCCAGATGGCTATGTGATAACATATCTCTTAAGTTATTAGACCGTCTGCTGGTGATCTGTGCTTTATGGCTAAGGAATGGCCTTAAATCCTCATCATCTAGGAGGATGGACCAGTGATTGTTGAAACCCTCTTTACTTCATACCACATCTCATTGTATGTGCCTATGCATTTCACCATTGCATCAGGTTGTTTAAGCTTGTCTACTAGTAACTGATCTCTGGTAATATATAACCTGAAAGAGATAGTTGGGTAGGAGCTGCAACACAGTGGACAATGAAGGAGTGAGATCTCCTCACTAATTGTTTGTCTCAGAGGGAAGCAGAGATCACCAATCCCTCCTCCCAGCTATAAGAGACAGATGATCCCCTTAGTCAGTGGGAACACTGCTGTTTCATCCTCTACAGGAGCAGGGAGTGGTGGGTCTCTCTGATCTGGAGACACAGTTGATCCAAAGGGTTGGTGATCCAGAAGAGACAGGCACTGACCTCTAGGACCTGTGTACACAATGAATGCAAAGCCATGTCTACAGAAAGCTCATATGTGGAACTTAGAGCAGGAGCTTGTACAGGAGCGACATAAGGAGATACAGAAGTAGGAAGAAAGTATAGCTGAGCAGCCAGAGGTATTCAGGGAGGACCTAATGAATAAGACAGAGGAGATTCTTCAGCTGAACATGCAGCAAGAGACCCAGAGCAAGCAGAGAGAACTGGATATGCAACTATCTAAGGTGAAGCTGGGCTGAACGAAGAGAAGAAAAATCAAAAGCTGGAAACCTTGAAGGCAAAGCAAGAAGAATAAAAAAAGAAGAGATGTTAAAAGAGGTAGAAATGTGAAAGCTGAGAATGCTGAAATCACAAGGTTTTTTCAGATACCCAAATCTCAAAAGGCTCCTAAGACGTTGCTATCCTATGTGAACAGCTGAAGACATTCCAGCAAAACCAAGATTCTGAGAGATCCTTCCTAGCAGAGATTAAGAGTCTCAGACCTTGCAGGGTTAGAAGCACAGTGGTGCCAATGATGCATGTTGAGAACAATGAGACAGATGAGGTACAGATCCTAGGAAAGCAGGAAGCAGCCCTGGGAGAGGTCATGCTTGAGGAGCTTGTTAAAGATAATGTACCAGAGCAGAAGCAAGTTGGGCGTATGAAGATGATACAGTTTTGTGAGAGGTATCCGTCAGCCTATTGGAGCACCTGGAGCAGAAATAGCCAGGTTACCTGTCCTTGCAAACCAAAGTTTGCACTACTATGAAGTAAACAGAGATGGAGAGTGGAAAGAGAAACAGCAATAAGTTGGTGGCCCATAGTGAAGGTGATGATGTTTAAGACAATAATGATGATGAATTTAAAGAGGAGGCGGTTGAAGTGATTGACAAATTGAAGAATGAGCTTGAACAGCTGGGACCCAACAGGCATGAAGACGGCAATAGCCAGGAATGTCTAAATCGGCTGGGTATGGGAGAGTTGGAGACCCTGCCGAAAGAGCTGAGGAAGGGAGCCCAACAAGATCAAAGTGTCATAGAGTTTGACAGAATTACACAGACTGGAAGCAGCCAAACTTCATAAGATGGAGAGTGTCCTCAATAGTGTAAGGCAGTTGCTGATGGAGCTAAAAGTAGGGAGTGAGAGCAGAGATGCAAATAACAAATTGAGGTGCAGAAGCTTCACATTGCCCTAGAAAATCAGGGGATCACTATCACTAACAGAACACAAGTGTTGCAGAATAAACCCTCTGACCAGAATGCACTGGCCCAAAGCTTCACAGAGAATCTCACAGAGATGAGTGCCTGGGACTCCCATGAAATGGTCAAGACGCAGGACGCCAATTCCTTAATTGAGACTAGACATCCAGTAAAGTTACATATGGTCCATAAGAAGAGCTGCAAGATTGTGGCTCTGTCTGAGCGCACTTTAACTTACTTTGTTTAACTTATTTTTATACATTCAATAGTTAACACAAATGTAGTATTCATTTACTGTACTCTGTATAGTGGAGGGCATCTATCACTCTTTTGTCCCCCATAAACTAAATAATGTTGTGGTATAAATATAGATATCATACACAGCAGTTGTAATAAATATATGTATATTCCACATTCTCACGGTGCAGATACAAAGATCCTGTGTTTTCAAAATCAAAGACTACCTCACAATGTTTACTTGTTGATGCTTAAATGGTAAGTTCCTCAGCAACATCATTTCATTATAAATAAATCAAATAGAAACTGTAATTTTGGAAAATCTGAAAACATATTGTATATTTTCAGGAGTAGTTCTTTTAAGTGACTTTTTGACAGTTTCGACCACAGTAATCCTTTAAGACACGACATATAATTTTAACCCACCCCATTATTATTATTATTATTATTATTAATAATCTTTCTTTGTATCGCGCCAACATATTCCGTAGCGCTGTACGGGGGATAAGGACAAGAAAGAATACAATGTTAAAAAACTGGAGAAAAATGGAGGGCCCTGTTTTGAATCAAGAATCTTTGCAGGAAGTGCTTTTTTCCAAAGCACCCTACAAGATTGAAAACTCGCTACTTACAATCTAAATGGGATGGAAGAGGCAGGGAAGGAACCGATAGGGGATAGCAAGGGTGAGGAAGAAAGTGAACGTTTACTCAGGTAGGAAGGTATGTGACATTGTGAGGTGAATGGCTCAGGCGTGTAATATGTTATGTTATCTGTCCCTAGTGGTCAGATAATGTAACTGCTAGTGGAGATGTCAGGTCAGGCCCTGGGTTAGGAAATGTTTCTCCAGAAGCCAGAAGTAGAGAGAAGGAAGGGAGATGCAAATGGGACTCACAGAAGTGTTTCTGCTTATGAGTTTGAGATGAGGAGGAGATAATGGGGGGAGGAAGGAGTGTAGATCATGGCAGCATAAAAGAGGAGATGAGAGCATGGAAGGTGAGATAGTTATGCTGGAACATGATATGGATAAGTTGAGAGGAAGAGCCTGAGGAAAAGGTAGCAGGTTAAGAAGAAGAAGGCAGGAGGGAACATTGTGTAAAGGTTAAATTAGGAATAGTTAGCAGGGGTTCCTAATTGATCAGCTGAAAGAAATTTGTGGGATTCAATAAATTTAGAGCAAATAGGGGTGGATGGGAGGGGACTGGTGTGTAGTTCTGTTGGATCTGTGAAGGAATAATGTCTGCCGACAGAGGAAACACTTTAGTATACAGGAAGTTATTAGAGTGTGATAAGGAGGGGTTAAGGGAAGATTTGAACAAAAGGAGGATGGGGGAGGGTTACAGATACAAACTATAGTAATAAATAAGGCAATAAAGTAACAATGTCCCCAACAATAATAACAGTTGAATGCAAAATATTATTAATACAAGTACAGATGGTAGAAGTAAATTTAGCTCCTTCAAGTGTCTTCAATATACCTTAGAAGTGGGACTGGTGTGTAGTTCTGTTGGATCTGTGCAGGAATAATGTCTTAGAAGTGGGACTGGTGTGTAGTTCTGTTGGATCTGTGCAAGAATAATGTCTTAGAAGTGGGACTGGTGTGTAGCTCTGTTGGATCTGTGCAGGAATAATGTCTTAGAAGTGGGACTGGTGTGTAAATCTGTTGGATCTGTGCAGGAATAATGTCTTAGAAGTGGGACTGGTGTGTAGTTCTGTTGGATCTGTGCAGGAATAATGTCTTAGAAATGGGACTGGTGTGTAGTTCTGTTGGATCTGTGTAGGAATAATGTCTTAGAAGTGGGACTGGTGTGTAGTTCTGTTGGATCTGTGTAGGAATAATGTCTTAGAAGTGGGACTGGTGTGTAGTTCTGTTGGATCTGTGCAGGAATAATGTCTTAGAAGTGGGACTGGTGTGTAGTTCTGTTGGATCTGTGCAGGAATAATGGCTTATAAGTGGGACTGGTGTGTAGTTCTGTTGGATCTGTGCAGGAATAATGGCTTATAAGGGGGACTGGTGTGTAGTTCTGTTGGATCTGTGCAGGAATAATGTCTAAGGGCCTCATTCTATTATCGTCCGCAGCCGCTGCGGGGCCACAAGGACCGTCCGCAAGCTTTCCGGCTATTCTATTCCCCTCCGTCCGGGGGTTCCGGCAGGCTTGTGGCCGGCACCTTGTTATCTCTTGCGGCCGATCGCGCCGGAGAAAAGCCTTTGATCTAAAACGCCCGCAAGGAAATTGGCCGTAAGAAAAGCCTGGTTGCTATTCTATTGCTCCGGGAACCCTGTCTGCAAGGCTAAAAACGAGCCGCAGCTTACTTGCAGCAAACAGGTCCCGCTAGCACCAATTAAGCACATAAAATAGCTCAAATAAAGCCATCCTGCACTTTGCGGAGTCTATAAAGTGATATTCGGTGTTAGCAAAAATAGCACATAATTACCCTATACTCAAATCCGTAAAATAATTTTTTTTTAATATACGTAAAATATACATGTAGAAAGTCCATAGGGCTTGGAGCACCTCAGACCCGCCCACGCCGCATCCGGAAAATAAACAGTTAATTTGAACTCGGGTTTGGGCTGATGTGCAAGCTTGAGAGTAGGTTACTTTTAATCCTCATGTCCCCCAATATGATCCCTAGCATTTACAGAGCTGTACAGTGCAGGCTTGGATTTATTTTTGAGTTTTTAGATTTCAGAGCTTACGGCCGGTTTCAAGATATGCGGCCGGCCGTAAGGGGAGATCCTTGCGGGGCCGTATAATAGAATCGCGAGGTAACAGAACCCCCGCAAGGAATCGCAGCCTTACGGCCGATTTACGGCCGATAATAGAATGAGGCCCTAAGTGAGCTGGATTAATACATTTCTGCACTCTGCAAAAAGCAGCCTATGTGTATCGCAGCACATCTCATAAAACATGTTATATTTATTAATATCAAAAAAATCCTTCTAATGATTATGTTGACACCACACGGGGTGTCTACACAACTTCCTGGTGCCCCCCCAATCAGCATGCTGCACCTGGGGAGCAATATTAACCCACTATTTACCTGCTGTTGCTTGCTCAACCAATCTGTTTGCAGCTTCCTGTCACATGTCAGTGATACACTACATCTCCCATGCTCCTTTGCCTACATATCCCATGCTGCTTTGCACCACAGCCAATAGGACAGCAGTGTTGTCACTACTGGTATATAACTCATCCCTACTTCCTGTCTATGCTGTGGGATGTTGCCATAGCAACTAACCTAGTGCTATGTCTCAAATCTTTCTCTAACCGAATTGGCCAAAACAAATTGGAGGGGGTGTTAACCTTCATTTTAAACTGTCAGAAATTACAATAGATTTTGCTAACTTCAAGGTAAGTGTTTAAATTTTTATTTTAGTATTTTTTCATGCAAACATTTTTTTTCATACACTTCTGATTCTCCTCTATCAGATGCATTCATAATCCAGGAAATTTAGAAATTTAACATAAACAATGAGAGAGTACCACTGTACAATTAAAAAAATATTTACATGAAAATAAACTAACTAGGAGCATAAATAATTCTGGAGATTACAGCTAGTTTTTAATTAGAATATAGAATGCTGGATTCTGAGAGAATCCATGATTGAGTAAACTCTGATATCATTATCTGGCCCAGGTTATGCAATAACCTATTAGGAATTAGGCTTCTTGGATTAAGTCATCACAAATAATATTGATATGGTATGAAAAGTTGAGATAGGGCAACCTTTGGGAAACAGTGATCACAACACTCATTTGAGATTGAATTGAATAAACAAAATTTTAAGGGGCCAACAAAAACTCTTAATTTTAAAAAAAAAAACAGATTTTAAAGGTCTAAGGTCAGCAATACAAAATATAGACTGGGAAAAAGAACTGACAGGTAAAATTATTGAACATAAATAAACAATGTTCAAATCCTTACTAAATATTCATACTTATCACCATATACCATGTGGAAATAAAAGGAAAAGGAGTAAATGACATCCCATGTGGCCTAATGATTTAAAGATCAAGAGTAAAAAGCAGACATTTAAATTATACAAAAAAAAGACTGCTTTTCGCGAGTACAAGGAAATCAACAAGGCAGCAGAAGGCTTATTAGACTGGCTAAAATAGAAAATGAAAAATTAGTTGCAAAGGAGAGTAAGACTAACCCCAAAATAATTTTTATATATATTAATGGGAAGAAGGCCATGAAGGAAGCTGTAGGAGCATTACAGGAAAAGGAAGATGAGCTTAATAGGTAATTTTTTTCTGTATTCACAAGATCGATAGCAGTGGTGGGGACACCGCAATATAATTGGGCCACACTACCATCACCAAATAATTGGTTAACGCAAGAAGAAATCCAAAAGAGGTTGGAAAAAATAAATGTTAATAAAGTTCCAGGTCCTAATGGAATACATCCAAGAGTACAGAGGGAACTGAGTTCTGTAATAGCCAAACCATTATATATAAGTTTTCAGGATTCACTCAACATTGGGTCTCTACCAGATGACTGGACAAAAGCAGATGTGATAACTATATTTAAAAAGGGAGCAAGAGCAAATCCAGGGATTTATAGACCAATGAGCATCACTTCTATAGTTGGGAAGCTTTTAGAAGGGTTAATAAGGAATAATATACAATAATATGTCTATTCAAACAGTATTATAAGTAGGAGCCAACATGGATTTATGAGGGATAGGTTGTGTCAGACAAATCTAAATAGTTTCTATGAGGAGGATAGGAGGAACCTGGATCATGGCAAGTCAGTGGATGTAGTCTTTTTAGATTTTGCAAAGGCTTTTGATACAGTGCCACATGGGTGACTATTGTGCAAACTAAGGGATACAGAAATTGCAGTAAATATATGCATACGGATTGAGAGCTGGCTAAAAGACAGGAAACAAAGGGTTGTTGTAAATGGAACATACTCCGATTGGACTAATGTTGTAAGTGGGGTTCCTCAGGGCTCAGTGTTAGGTCCTCTCCTTGTTAACATATTTATTGATGACTTAGAAGTAGGATTGGAAAGTAGTGTTTCCATTTTTGCTGATTACACTAAGTTGTGCAAGGTAATTGAATCAGAAAATTATGTACTTTCCCTCCAAAGGGATTTGCATACATTAGAGAAATGGGTAATTAAATGGCAGATGAGATTTAATACAAATAAATGTAAGGTTATGCATCTGGGAAGAAAAATAACCATGCAATCTATAAACTTAATGAAGAAAATCTAGGGGTATCTGATATTGAAAGGGATTTGGGAGTGCTTGTGGACAATCACCTACGTAACAGTTCTCAATGACAAGCAGCAGCTGCAAAAGCAAATAAACTATTAGCATGTATTAAGAAGGGTATTGAAGCAAGGAAGGCAGATATAATTCTGCCACTATACGAATCCCTAGTACGCCCTCATTTTGAATATGGAGTATAGTTTTGGGCACCAATTCATAAAAAGGACATTTTAGAGCTGGAAAAGGTACAGAGAAGGGCTACAAAACTAATAAGGGGAATGGAGAAGCTAAGTTATGAAGACTAACAAAATTAAACATATTTTCTCTAGAAAAAAGGCGTCCAAGAGGGGATATGATTACCCTATATAAATACCTCCAAGGGTCAGTATAAAGATTTGTCAAGTGAGCTTTTTGTGCCAAGAGGTTTTCCAATGACAAGAGGACATCCTTTGAGGTTAGAAGTAAAAAGATTCCACCTTTAAGAAAGAAAAGGGTTCTTCACAGTAAGGGTGGTTAATCTGTGGAATTCTCGACAAGGGAGGTGGTGACAACGGACTTTAAAAAGGGATTGGCTATATTTTTTGTTAAAAAGGGCATTCAGGGTTATACTGGTTAATTAGAGAGGGATTATTGATCCAGGGAGAAATCCGATTGCCAGTATCTGGGGTCAGGAAATAATTAATTTCCCTTTTGAGACAATTTGCAATGTTTCACTGGGGGGGGGGGGGGGGGTTTGCCTTCCTCTGGATCAATTAACAACTAATCCGCATAATGCAGATCAAAGGAGACCTTAAAAGGTTGAACTTGATGGGCTAAAAGTCTTTTTTCAACCTCAATTACTATGTAACTATGTTGGAAGAAAAAAAGATAATAAAGTGTTTTTCTCTTGTTTGGAGTGAAGCAGCGGCTTCACTTACTTGTGACATTACCTCACATGCAGACTATCCATTCTCTGTATCAACTACTGTTGGGGTTTTTCACTTTCTCTCCCTGTTGGCAGATTGAAGCAGCAGCTGCACCTACTTGTGTCATTACCACACCTGCAGATTGTATTTTACCTGCATCATCAACTACTGCTGCATGTTTTTTTTGTTCTCTCACTGGAGGTGAACTCTGGTGAGAGCAGCAGCTCTGTTTGTGCTGATCTCTGGTGATGTGGGAGGGGGGGCAGCACAGCACACAGCAGACACTGCAGTAGGAAGCGGGGGGGAGGGTCACATTCCAGCAGTGACTTGGGGGCTGACATCAGTGCTCTCCTATTGGCTGAGGAAGACACAGCAGGTGAGTAATAGGTTAAAATGGGTCCCCTAATGCTGCATGCTGATTGGGTGGGGATCAAGGGCCAGTGTAGACACGCCTGGGGGAGTCAACATAATCCTTAGAGGGATTTTTAGATATTAATAAAAATATTTGTTTTATATGAAATGTGCTTCATATATAAAGGATGCTTTTTGATTAAAGAATGCAAGCATGTATTAACCCGGAAATTAGGATATGCCTTTTACATCTGGCAAGATACAGTTATGACAGTTTTTTTGGATAAGTGAGCTCATCAAAAACAGACCTACTTCCTCTTTTATATGGATATTGTTTATTGTGCAATGCTGAAAACCTAAACAAAGAAACAATTACAGAGTATAACATTCAAGACAATTGACTCATTCAAACACAATAATTAACATTGCATTGCAAGTGTTTTTGTGCTGAATAAAATCACACATTAATTGTAAATAATCAGAATTTGTACTGATTTCCTCCTAAGGAAGGAGACAGAGAACTACATAGAAAGTGAGATAGGTTGGGCATTTATCATGTGGTTGCTTTTTGTTTATTAGTAACATGACCTAAAAAAATAATTATGTTTACCATTTAGACACAGATAAAGGTATATTTTTATGAATTCAAACATACTCATTGAACGATTAACTGTTTTCATAGTGCTATTTTTGTCATTTTGCTACGTACTTCACTAGTATGAGCATTTTTTACTTTTTGTTTCTTGAGACAACAGCTCACAACCTCTGTCCCTGGACCTGAAAGCTGATTAACATAATTCAAAATGTATCCCATGATGATGTATTAATCCAAGTGTTTTGGGCAGATAGACTGTGCCAAGTAGAAGGGCCTGTGGGAGCTTGTCTACTTGCTTCTATATCATATTACTTTAGTAAAATATCTTAAATATATTGATCGGCTTTGTCATATCTCTTTAAATATTTATAAAACCATATATTCCCATCTGCAAAGCTGCTCTGGGGAATACATAGACAGTGAAATGCAGTGGCGGCTGGTGACTTCCCCTCCCCTTACATTGACTCCACACAACAGTATAAACCGCTCCCCTTCACAACATGTTATCTGTATAGACCCTGCCCAGTGACACAGACTTTACCCATAAAAGTAATCCCATAGAGAGAGACAGGGATAGAGATAGAGAGAGAGAGAGAGGGATAGTGAAAGAGGGAGATCGAGAGGGATAGAGAGAGAGAGGGAGAGAAAGAGACGGATAGAGAGAGAGAAAGGGATAGAGAGAAAGGGAGACAGACAGATAGATAGTTTATATCCCTCTTCTTATATACTTCTCTCTCTCTATCCATCCTCTATTCATCTCTCCTTCTACCCATCTCCCCCTCCTTCAACACCCCCCCATCACCATACCTCTCTATCCCTCCCTCTCTCTATCTATCCCTCTGAGCCTAGGCCAGCAGATATACTGAAAAAAGAGTAAAAATTGCATAAATAAACTATTTGTTAAATGAGCAAATAGATTAATTAAACAAACAGAGACTTAACAGCACGTGGGAGGAACATCTTGTACTTATAGAAGGACAGGGTAATAATTCACCAAAACAGACCACAACCAGAAAGTTGCACCCCAAGTTGGTTCTGCGTGACTCAGTACTGTTTTGTTTCTCACTCCATTTTTAACATTATTATCTTTAAAAAATACATTTGAATTAATCTATGTGTTTTTAGAAAATATTTATTCAGTTTATAGGCTGCCTATACATAATTAATATTACATTGCAAACAAACATATTTGAGTGGTTAATCAAGCATATATTTCTAATTCTGCTTCTTCACACACACACACATATATATATATATATATATATATCACATATATAGTTGTCAGTGTGTGTCGCGCTACAATGTTGGTCACACTGTTGCGGCCGTAGGTGAAGCGAGGCGAGCTGTCTACTGTAGGACTTAGGCTGCAATGAGCGAGGCGAGCAGTTAAGGCACGTGGGACTTAGGAGGTGAGCGGTTGAGGCACACGGGACTTAGGATGAAATGTGCGCCAAATGCACTCATTGCACTGCGAGCCTCACAAAGCGAGGTGAGCAGCTGAGCCACGCGGGACATAGCGAGGCGAGCAGTTGAAGCATGAGGGACTTAGGACCGAAACCCGTACATGCACTGTGCGCCTCACAAAATTACAACTTTAAAGGCCGAGCCACTGAACTGAAAAGACATGAAAAAAATAACAAATATGCCTCAAATTAACTTACACACACACCACAGTGGGAGAGGCAGGGAGCCTGTGAGTCAGCTTACAAGTTAATTTGAGTTACATTTGCCGTTTTTTCCCTAAGCGAGAAAACAAATTGATGCCGAAAAAAAGCAAAACAACTAAAACAAGGCCCAAGGAAGTAAAACTAGCCTGAAGGATGTAAAACTAGCACGAAGACCGTAAAATATAGCCCTAAGCAGTAACACTTACTGAGAGGCAGTAACAATTAATCCAAGCCACTAACATTTAACACAAGGCAGTAACACTTAACCCAAGGCACTAAAACTTAACCCAAGGCAGTAACACAACCCAAGACAGTAACAATCAAGCACCAGACCTATAAACTACACGGGGAGAGGCTTGCAATGAGTGTCCAAGGCGCTCATTGCAAAATCACGCGATGAGCGCCGAAGGTGCTCAGAGGGCCCATAGCCTCGCATTGTGTGGCAAAAAGCATTGCTAGCCTTACAATTGTACAGTAGACGGAGTGAGAGGCTCGCAAAGAGCAACGGAGGAGCTCATTGCAAGCAACGCGATGAGCGCCGAAAGCACTCAGTGCGTGGCTCGTGATGAGCAACAAAAGTACAGCATTCCCAGCCTTAAAATGTTACTCCCATAATTTTTGACGGTAAGTAGCTAGTGCATATATATATATATATATATATATATATATATATATATATATATATATATATATATATATGTGTCACAATCTGCTTTTTCTAGGGGGTTTGATATGAACCTAGTTCAAACCTACCCCAGCAGAATCATGTGGTTCTTGTTCTCTGTAGCGCAGGAGATGGCTTCTGAGGAGGACAACACCCAAAGGTACAGGCAAAGAATACTGGAGGATACAGGTTACTAGTGGCCTCCTGCAAGACCACTCCCCAATTCAGGGCACAAACACACAAAAAACAGCCTAACACCTTGGATATGTGAAACTAGAACTGAGCCTTTATTGAATCTTAGAACCAACATATTTATCACCATACCACACCCTTGTTTACCTTTGTGTGTGTGTGTGTGTGTGATGAAACACATCTTCCTTGCAGCCTTGGTTGCTTTTGAGGACTTGAGATAAACTCATCAGATATCTAAATGATATGCAAGGTGTCTATAGATAGCTAGGGCAGAAAACCTTGATGCTAATCTCAAGTGTTTGCTTGCTCAGGCCTAATAAAGTGCAATGGGCCACAACTGCGAGCCTCGCGATGTGAGGCTCGCAGTTGAGGCACTCAGGACTAAGGCTACAATGAGCATTGAAGTGAGGCGAGCAGTTGAGGCACGCCGTACATGCACTTTGCGCCTCAAGAAAATTACGACTTTAACGGCCGAACCACTGAACTGAAAAGACATGAAAAACAACAAATATGCCTCATATTAACGTACACACACATCACAGTGGGAGAAGCAGGGAGCCTGTGAGTGAGGTTGCAAGTTAATTTGATGCAAATTTGCCATTTTTCACGATTGAAAATCGGCTAAGCGAGCAAAAAAATGGCTGCCGAAAAAAACAAGAAAACGAGGCCCAAGGATGTAAAAGTAGCCTGAGGGACGTAAAACTAGTGCAAAGGACGTAAAACAAAGCCCTAAGCAGTAACACTTAACAAAAGCCAGTTACACTTAATCCAAGACACCAACATTTAACACAAAGCAGTAACACTTAACCCAACCCAGTAACACTTAACTCAATCCACTAAAACTTAACCCAAGGCAGTAACACAACCCAAGACAGTAACACTCAAGCACAAGGCCTATGAACTACACAGTGACAGAGGCTTTCAATGAGCACCGACGGTGCTCAGAGGGCCCATAGCTTTGCATCGTGTGGTAAACAGCATTGCTAGCCTCACAATTTTACTCCTGTCACTTTTGACAGGCAATTTCCATGTAATACATAAATACTGTCATTAGGAAAATTAAAGGGTGAGCTAAAGTTCTATGACTCTTCACATCAGGACAAACAGTTTATAACATTCCTAAATTGTTTGGAATAACATGCTTTAAAACATCAGGTATGATGTTGTAATGATCAGGTAGTGTAAGGGTTACACCCGCTTCACAGTAACAGACCAATCTCCCCGTTTAATGCACCGCAAACAACCGCAAACAGTCCCTTTGCACAACCGCAAACTCCCCATTTGCACAAGGTTGGATACCAAGCTAGCCATGTCCCGTTCCTTGTCCTCACTGATGTTATTGAAGGTCTCTTCCTCTACCCAGCCACCAAGGGTCCCCGAAAGGTGACAACAAGCCCCCTGGTACGCCTGCTGTGTTTGGTCTTCCACCTCCTCAAAGCCACCTTCCTCCTCTGACTCCTCTTCTTCAGACTCCTCTCTCTGCATTGCCTCTGTCAGCGTTATTATAAGGTGTGTACTGTTAAGTAGTACTATTCCTATCGGTTTAATCCCTGTTACGTCCACTATTAGGGGACTAGTATATGGCATGGATTTTTGGAACAGGGAGATGTAAAAAGATGCTTGCTCGGACCTCCTACTTCGAATTTGGGGCACTGCACGTGCAATGTAATGTGCCACCATATAGGAGTGGTGTGTTCAGTTGTACTATTTATTCCTATCAGTTTCATACCTGTTACGTCACGTATCAGGGGACGTGTATATGGCAAGGATTTTTGGAAGCGGGAGATGGAAAAAGATGCTTGGTCGGTCCTCCCACTTCAAATTCGGGGCAATGCGCATGCAATCTAAGGTGCCACCAGATATGAGTGTCACTGTGCACTGGCAAAAGTTGGCAGAGTAGGCGCTGTAGGCCTCACACACACGCCTGTGGGCAGGCAACTGATATTCAATCGATTACAGTCAAAAAAGTGTTGTTTTATGTCACTGAGCACAATATAAGCTGTTAGGTGTTAGCCTGTCACACACACACACTGGCAGGCAGGCATATGCAATTAGAATACACAGAAAAAAAATTATAAAATAAAAAAAATGATGTTCTAGCCCTAAAAAGGGCTTTTTGGGTTGCTGTCCTTGCAGCAGATATCAGATGAGTCCTTAAGGTCTGTAATGGAAGCTAAATACACAGCCTGGCTATCTATTTCCCTATTAAATCTCCAGCAGCTACACTATCTGTCCTCTCACAACGAATGCAGCTTCAGAATAATTCTAAAATGTATGCTGTCCTTCAGATAGAAGGCTCTGGAAGAGAGTGTATGCTGCTAATTGGCTGGAATGTGTCTGCTGACTGTGAGGTGCAGGGTCAAAGTTTCCTCAATGATAAAGTATAGGGGGCGAACCGAAAAGCGCATATGTTCGCCGTCCGCTGTGAACGCGAACATGCCAAAATCGCCGCGAATAGTCCGCGGGCGAACTGTCCGCGACATCTCTATTTATAACTAGTGATGTCGCGAACCTAAAATTTTCGGTTCGCGAACCGCGAACGTGAACCTCCGCAAATGTTCGCGAACCGGCGAACATCGGCGAACCGCCATAGACTTCAATGGTCAGGCGAATTTTAAAACCCACAGGGACTCTTTCTGGCCACAATAGTGATGGGAAAGTTGTTTCAAGGGGTCTAACAACTGGACTGTGGCATGCCGGAGGGGGATCCATGGCAAAACTCCCACGGAAAATTACATAGTTGATACAGAGTCTGGTTTTAAGCCATAAAGGGCATAAATTACCTAACATTCCTAAATTGTTTGGAATAACCTGCTTTAAAACATCAGGTATGATGTTGTATCGATCAGGTAGTGTAAGGGTTACACCTTACATGACTGGGGGTCTATAGGTGACATTAGTACTGACCTTTATCTGACTGGGTGTCTATAGAGTGACATTAGTACTGACCTTTATATGACTGGGGGTCTATAGGTGACATTAGTACTGACCTTTATCTGACTGGGTGTCTATAGAGGGACATTAGTAATGACCTTTATATGACTGGGGGTCTATAGAGGGACATTAGTACTGACCTTTATCTGACTGGGTGTCTATAGAGGGACATTAGTAATGACCTTTATCTGACTGGGTGTCTATAGAGGGACATTAGTAATGACCTTTATATGACTGGGGGTCTATAGGTGACATTAGTACTGACCTTTATCTGACTGGGTGTCTATAGAGTGACATTAGTCCTGACCTTTAGCTGACTGGGTGTCTATAGAGGGACATTAGTAATGACCTTTATCTGACTGGGTGTCTACAGAGGGACATTAGTACTGACCTTTATCTGACTGGCTGTCTATAGAGGGACATTAGTAATGACCTTTATCTGACTGGGTGTCTATAGAGGGACATTAGTACTGACCTTTATCTGACTGGGTGTCTATAGAGGGACATTAGTACTGACCTTTATCTGACTGGGGGTCTATAGAGGGACATTAGTACTGACCTTTATCTGTCTGGGGGTCTATAGGTGACATTAGTCCTGACCTCCTGCTGCAGTATTATTACTCCCAGTACTCCCAGGCTTGCTACTATTAGATATAATAACCTCAGTTTCGTTTCCTTATCTGTTGGTAACATCAAAATATGATTATTAAATATTTCATATTTGTTTTTTTTTTTCCTCCCAAAGTGAACCCCTTTGTGTGTGTCCCACAGATGTGGCGTTTCCGCTCTGCGTATGTTGGATTTGCACCACTCAAAAATTATGAAAAGAGATCCCCCCCCCTTGAAGCCCATTAATGACATCATCAGTAAATTGTATGTAACAGATTCCAGTGTTTAGGGTTTATGACCCAATACTGCGATCATATCACTTATGACAAAAATCCGTATTTGTCGTATTGTTCAGACGCGCGTGCATCTTTGTGTTACATTTCCTGATACTTTTATTATCTTGATCTTTATATATTTACTAGCGACTTGCCCATCAAAAAATGGCGGCAATAAGATTGTAAGGCAGGTAATGTTTTGGACGAGACATTCATTTTGTTGGCGGTCGGAGATCCTTCGGCGCTCATTGCGAGGCTGTTGGTTGTATTTTTTTTCTGATAGGCGCTTTTGCTGTTATTCTTTGGTCGGCGGTGATGTGTTTTTTGCGCTTATTGCAAGGCTTTGTATGCTATGAGCAGCGTTGGCGCTCGTTGTGAGGCGCGCAGTGAATGGCTTTTATGTTTAATGTGATAATGTTTTTTTTGTGTATATGTATTTTTGTATGCTAATGAAATAATTACTAAATGAATATACTTTACCTATTTGTAAGTAATATATGCAGGAAGCATTGTGCTGAAGAGCTGACAATCTGTTTTCATGTTCCTGCAGCATACAATGTAGGTTTTCAGTGCTGTGGAGCTGCTGTGTAAGTGTCAGCAATGTGTGCAGTGTGTAGTGTAAATAGGCTGCGTGCGCGAGGGGAAGCCGTTAGGGTAGCTGGGTACTTCCGCATTGTGTAAGTTAGTGTTGTAAAATGGCGGGGAATGTGTATGTGGTACGCGGGTGTGGATGATTTAGCGTCCTTGTAAATAGTGTATCTTTACCTCGTACGGTTTTGTAGGAAAATCCATATGTGTTTTGCGTGTTTAGGGTCCTGTAGCCTCGTTTTCTTTTTTTCAAGGGCCATTTTTTCTCTCACTTAGGTGATTTTCGGGTGTCTAAACTCATGAATTTGGACTTAAATGGAGGTGTAACTTCACTTGCAGAGGTCCTCGGTGCCCGCCTTGCTGTGGGTAAGCTTTTTATGTGTTTGTTGTGTGTATTTATTGTGTTTTTAATGTTTTTAAGTGCTTGCGGTTCGGGCGTTAAGGTCGTATTTTTGTGAGCTCGTAATGTTTTTTTTTCTAAGTCCCGTATTTTTGGATGGTAAGTCCGTAAATTTGATGGTGTAAGTCCCGCCTGCGGCTCATTGCAGCCGACGTGGGAGCCTTCAGCGCTCCTTGCCAGCAACTCTGGCCCTCGCTTCGCAAGCCCGCAGCGTTAGCAACAACCCGCCTGCTCACAACTATATATGTGATATCTGTAACGTCTTCCTCAGTTGGCACTTGTAAATCGGCTAAGCGACAAAAAAAATGGCGTCCGGAAAAAATGAAAACGAGGCTACACGACCCCAAATCGCGCAAAACATCGCCAGCCATGTACGACTTTTACCTAGGAACAGACGAGGTACAAAATACACTATTATAAATAATGGAAACTGCTGGCGAGCCGCGTAACACATACACAATCGCCGCCATTTTACAACACTAACTTGCAACTAATAACATTACAAATCTAAAATGGCGCGTTACACGACTATACAAGCGGTTTCCCCTTGTGCACTGCGCACATTGCTGACACTTACACCTCGAGTCACCAACAGTCCAAATGTACACTGTAAGCTGCAGGAAAATCAAAACTGATTGTTAGCTCTTCAGGTTATTGATCACTGGATATATTAATTACAAATAGGTAAAGTATTTTAGTAATTAATTAATTCATTATTATTAAAAAAAATATATATAAAAAAATACGCTTAATAGCATATTTTACACTGCGGTTACTTTACATACATTAACGCTTCGCACTTGCTAATACATTTGTTCATTCACAATAGTTATTATCGTGCATTCATTTAATAAGTATTAATTAGTAATGGAAAATAAAAATGTAGACTTTACACTACACTAAAATGTTTTACTTTTTACTCTGCAGTTATATATCTGGATTACTGCTCATTGGCTGCCAGCGATAGCACTCTCAAAGCAGTTACAAATCTAAATCACTTTATTATGCTCTGAGACCTGAATACATTTTTTAATTTACACTGCACAAAAAAAATTATATATTTAACACTGTACTTATATATCTGTCTTTGCGATGAGCGCCGAAGATTGATCGTTGCAAAGCACGAAACATGAAGGACACGAGGGAAGAGACTCACAATGAGCGCCGAAGGTCCTCGGAGTTCAAAAAGCATCACATTGTGTGGCAAACAGCATTGCCATGGCTTCAAACTTTATTGCCCCATCATTTGTGCCAGGCAAGTCGCTAGTGATATAACATAATGCAATACAATATTATACAGTACACATGGGTGTTGCAACTGGGGGGGGGGGGGGTAAGGGGTAACCCCCCCCCAGATTTCTTATCGTATGTATGTATGCGTATAGAAGCTAACAGGGGAGGAGAGAGGGGGAGGAAACACAGGGGAGAGGGAGAGGAAGACACAGGAGAGGGGAGAGCGGGAGGAAGACACAGTGGAGAGGGGGAGGAAGACACAGGGCAGAGGGGGGAAGAGAAACAGGGTAAGGGAGAGGTGAGGGGAAGAGACACATGGGAGGGGGGGAGAGACACAGGAGAGAGTGGGGGGTAGAGACACAGGGGAGAAGGGGGGAAGAGACTAATGGGAGGGAGTTATGAGGAGACACCGGGGAGAGAAAAGGGGGTAAAGACACAGAGGAGGGGGGAAGAAACACAGGGGAAGGGAGAGGGGGTATAGACACAGGGGAGAGGGGGTAGAGACACAGGGGAGAAGGGGGAAGAGACACAGATGAGGGGGCTGTGACACAGGGAAGAGGGAAGGGGGAAAAGACACAGGAGAGGGAGGAAAGAAACACTGGGGAAGGGAGAGGGGGTAGAGACACAGGCAAGGGTGGGAGAGACACAGGGGAGAGGGGGGGGAGAGAGACACATGGGAGGGAGTGGTGGGGAGACACAGGGGAGAGGGGGGTGAGAGACACATGGGAGGGAGTGGGGGGGGAGACACAGGGGAGGTCTTCTGCTTTATTATTATTCTTATTATTATTACTATATAATGTGTAATACGGACCACTTCTTGGCAATGAGCGCCGCAGGCGCTCATTGCAGGCGAGCTGTTAATACGGACCACTTTGGCAATGAGCGCCGTAGGCCTCTATATATCATTCCTGGCTTATTCAGATATATGGAGGATGAATCCGTGGACGTACCTGAATCCCACAAGAGAGTGGTCGCCATGTTCATGTGGTGTTTATTATGACACTAGCGACTGGCAGTGCACACAGAACTACAGCACCAAGTACACTGACAGTACACATAGACCTATAGCACCAAGCACACTGACAGTACACACAAACCTACAGCACCAAGCACACTGACAGTACACATTGACCCACAGCACCAAGTACACTGATAGTACACACATATATACAGCACCAAGTACACTGACAGTACACACAGACCTACAGCACCAAGTACACTGACAGTACACACAAACTCACAGCACCAAGCACACTGACAGTACACACAAACCTACAGCACCAAGCACACTGACAGTACACATTGACCCACAGCACCAAGTACACTGATAGTACACACATATATAAAGCACCAAGTACACTGACAGTACACACAGACCTACAGCACCAAGTACACTGACAGTACACACAGACTCACAGCACCAAGCACACTGACAGTACACACAAACCTACAGCACCAAGCACACTGACAGTACACACAGACCTAGAGCACCAAGCACACTGGCAGTGCACACAGACCCATAGCACCAAGTACACTGTCAGTGCACACAAAACTACAGCACCAAGAACACTGACAGTACACACAGACCCATAGCACCAAGTACACTAGCAGTGCACACAGACCTATAGCACCAAGCACACTGACAGTACACACAGACCTACAGCACCAAGTACACTGCCAAGTACACACAGACCCATAGCACCAAGCACACTGGCAGTGCACACAGACCCATAGCACCAAGTACACTGTCAGTGCACACAGAACTACAGCACCAAGAACACTGACAGTACACACAGACCCATAGCACCAAGTACACTGGCAGTGCACACAGACCTATAGCACCAAGCACACTGACAGTACACACAAACCTACAGCACCAAGCACACTGACAGTACACACAGACCTACAGCACCAAGCACACTGACAGTACACACAGACCTACAGCACCAAGTACACTGACAGTACACACAGACCTAAAGCACCAAGTACACTGACAGTACACATTGACCCACAGCACCAAGTACACTGATAGTACACACATATATACAGCACCAAGTACACTGACAGTACACACAGACCTACAGCACCAAGTACACTGACAGTACACACAGACTCACAGCACCAAGCACACTGACAGTACACACAAACCTACAGCACCAAGCACACTGACAGTACACACAAACCTACAGCACCAAGCACACTGACAGTACACACAGACCTACAGCACCAAGTACACTGACAGTACACACAGACCTAAAGCACCAAGCACACTGGCAGTGCACACAGACCCATAGCACCAAGTACACTGGCAGTGCACACAGAACTACAGCACCAAGTACACTGACAGTACACACAAACCTACAGCACCAAGCACACTGACAGTACACACAGACCTATAGCACCAAGCACACTGACAGTACACACAAACCTACAGCACCAAGCACACTGACAGTACACACAGACCTACAGCACCAAGCACACTGACAGTACACACAGACCTACAGCACCAAGTACACTGACAGTACACACAGACCTAAAGCACCAAGTACACTGACAGTACACATTGACCCACAGCACCAAGTACACTGATAGTACACACATATATACAGCACCAAGTACACTGACAGTACACACAGACCTACAGCACCAAGTACACTGACAGTACACACAGACTCACAGCACCAAGCACACTGACAGTACACACAAACCTACAGCACCAAGCACACTGACAGTACACACAAACCTACAGCACCAAGCACACTGACAGTACACACAGACCTACAGCACCAAGTACACTGACAGTACACACAGACCTAAAGCACCAAGCACACTGGCAGTGCACACAGACCCATAGAACCAAGTACACTGGCAGTGCACACAGAACTACAGCACCAAGTGCACTGACAGTACACACAGACTCACAGCACCAAGCACACTGACAGTACACACAGGCGCTCATTGCAGGCGAGCCTCGCATAGCGAGGCGAGCCGTTAATACGGACCACTTTTTTATGGAGCAAACTGCTCCATATGTATATTAATAACTATACAACTTTCCAAACATACACATCTCATTGCAATACGCTAGTAATAATAATAATGCACAAGAGTCCTTCAGCACTGCACTGGACTAAATAAACTTGCCTAGCTATGGTTTTCCCTATTGATGCAGTATCATCCAAACTGTCCCTCCTCTCAGTAAGACTGCAAGGTACTTATGATTCCAAAATGGCTGCTGTCCATGAGGTAGAAGGGTGTAGAAGGGAGTGTATGCTGCTGATTGGCTGGAATGTGTCTGCTGACTGTGACATGCAGGGTCAAAGTTTGCTCAATGATAAAGTATTGGGGGCGGGTCGAATCTCGCATATGTTCGCAGTTCGCCGCGAACGCGAACATGCTATGTTCGCCGAAAAAAGTCCGCTGGCGAACTATTCGCGACATCTCTATTTATAACATATCAAGTATCACCCGTTCTGGATCACACAGATGGACCACATGAATACTGCAAGGTGACCAAAGAGATTGAGAACCACTTGGGTAGTTGGTAAAACTCCAGTACAGGACAGTGTTTGACATCAGTAATATCTTAAATCCAATTAAATACAATATCCAGGCAGCATGAATTTAGTGCAAGAAGATTATGTTAGACTAATCTAGCAGACTTTTTTCATCAGTAATAGACTATGATGGAGCTACAGACATTGCTTATATGGCTTCTAGTAAAGCATTTTACACTGCTTACCACAATAAACAAATTCTTAAACGGAATAGTAAGGGGTTGAGTTCAAAGGTAATTAACCGGATAGGACATAGTCCGAAAGGCATTAGAGATTTAAAAAGGTTCAACTGAATTTCAAATGTATCAAAATTGTTTCAAAAATATTATGGTTCCAAATAGGACTTGCAAAGACGTTTTTCAAGACTTAAGAGTGCCCTAACAGCAATTAAAAAGACAGTAAACAACTTTAAAACAATACAAAAGCAGAGAAGTTCATCAGAATTAATTGTCCAATGAACAAATATCATAAAGAAAAATATTTTTGAAAATATGTTGTAAAGCAATTATTTATAAATGTTTGATGAGGATGGCACACTGAGATATATTGGACATAAGGTTTTCCTCTGCACAGAAAGACATTGCCAGAAATGAATATACCAATAGGAGATCAGATTAGAGTGACATGGGCCTAGTGAAGATAAGCAGGTTATGTAAACAAATAAGATATAGGGTCTGAAGTATTGTCCTACTTGACATACTACTCTAAGGTCAACAACTCAGGATAAGATAACTTGCCCTTTTGATTAGGTTACTGCACCACGGTGGTAGATTACAGGCCGGACATCAATTAATGGACAGGTGACATGAAGATGATCTCTGTACATATACTGTATATATGATTGTGAAATACATGTAATGTATGTAGATGTCCCAAATATTAACTATGAGAAAAACACGGAAACAGTGATAACGGTATAACAAAATATTTATTATATACACTCAGCACAGTCATAAATGTATCCAACTGTGCATTAATATCATGGATGTGGTGTGGTCAGTTCCCGGAAGGACATAGGACTGTCTGTGAAAAAGGGAAAACCTAAGAGGTTCAAAGCCAATACTGAATAATACTAATAATAATGCTGCTTATCATCTACTAGAGTCACATATGGTCAGTACACAACAGTGACCGTAATCTGATGAAAAGAAATGTCATCATACATTTCTCCGTTCAATAGGAGTTACCAGTAATGTGCATAGCACTTACATATGGTCTTCATTTGCTTAATTGAACAGATGCATAAATACCTGGACTATGTAATCCAAGTCAGTTACACACATATAGTGTGTTCCAAAAATATAGTGTGTTGCATATATACTTTCATGCCTAATTATTAAATAATTATCAGCCCAATTATCAGATAAACAACTTGTTTAGTATATTATATCTGTTGACCTGAAAATCTGGCCTAGTTGAGGCTCTTGAGGACAGAGACTGAAATCCATGGATGAAAATTTTAACAACTTCGCCTGACTATGTTTCAACAAGTAATATAATATTCACTGTAAAAAATACCAGATTACAGTGTTTGTTTTATTGTAAAAGTTACACCATCTATATCTGTAAAAAATAAGGTCTTCATTCCTTGGAAAGTATATATATATATATTGTGACACACAATATATATTGCCCCCTAGAGGATGTTGCCAAGTAAAGTAGTGTAAAGAGTTCTTGAAAGGAGTGATGGGGTTAAACTCCTGGAGAACTCCTGGAGAACTCCTAATTGGTCCAGGTGCAGTTTGAAAAGCCTGGAAAGCAGACACTGAGAGGGGCTGCTGATTAGGCTCTGGCCAAACTGGTGTGAGCTGAGTGTGGAAGCTGCAGCCAGAGGCTCCGAGGCCTTGCAAAGGACACAAGCTGCAAGGAGTATGGAAAGTACAGCTAGCAGAAGGAGCTGTTAGCTGTGTATGGATTGCTGCACTGCTGTTTCCTGGAGCTACAAGTGACATGTCCTACTTGAGACCAGAAAGCCTGAGAGAGACTGAAACACAGTAAGTTTTTTTGTTTGCCATGAGCTGTAAGAGTTGGACTACAGAGGTGGAAAGTGTTTTGTAGCCTGCAGAGTAACTACAGTCTCACAGGGGGCAAGCTGCTTGCAATAAGGAGACCAGAGAGAGTCTGACTGAGTTTATTATAGCCATTGAAATAAAATGATTTTTCAGAGGAACTGCTGCAAAGTCTGGACCACACCAGAGTTTGGAGAAAAGCCTGGAGAGGGACTAAAGAAAGATTGTACTATTTCAGGCTTTTGCATATACCCCAGGGAGAAGTCTGCAAAGTTAAGTTTTATGAACTCCCCTAAAAGAGTGTATCAGGGGTCCCTGGAAGTTGGGGTACCTGGAGAGTGGGTGGGCCAGGACCCCACCCCTCCATGCGAGTAATACAAAGGACTGCTTTACCTGAGAACCGAAAAGTGGTTTTCAGGGCTAGTGAGGGAACTAAGCTGTTCTAGTAGATTATTGTTTTGTGCTGCATTAAGCTATTTTCATATATATTTTGTCTGCACAATAAAAAGTAAACCAGAGCCCAGAAGTCTCTGCCATTTCTCTATGGGAGTAGGGATCGCTGAAGGCGATTAGGACCCCCCTGGTGTCCAAAATATTATTGAGGAACAGGGCCGTGTGGCCAGCCTTGTCACTATATATATATATATATATATATATATATATATATATATATATTGATATTTATTGAAGGCACACTTTTTATATACTTTATATATATAAAAAATGTATATACTTCTTCACACTTCACTCATCACAATTTCAGATCTTGTATTTTCACAATTCACTTATCGGTCATAAGGACCCACTTTTATTAGATTGGTTATTAAATTACCATTAAATCACTATATTTACACACAGTGGTGGCTGGTGAACTTTCAAGTTGGAGAAGCCAGAGGAAGACTTGGCTTACACGGGTTCCCACCCATTTTAAACTCCTCACTTGCTGTCATATTGACCTTTGTATGCCCCACCCAATGACCTTATACTTGTCACGCCCATTGCAATAGACTCTACCTACTGATTTTTTATTACAGTAAAAAAAATCTAGAATCTTGGGATTCAGGCAAATAATAACATTTCTCTTCTGTATGAACGTAATGACACTCACCAACAGGTGACTCTCGTTCTTGGGAGGGGGGGGGGCTTCAAGTGTAGTAGTCCAAAATAGTCTGCAGCTGTAGAGTGTTTGGACCGGGGTGTGATATAAAACAAGCAAACAACTCAGAGAGTGCAATACCCCAACCGTTCTTAAAACACTTTTGAAACCAAGCAAGACTATCTAGGCCTCAACCATACCTAAAAAACACATATTATACCAAGTAGGACTATATAGGACTCAACCGGACCTTAAAAACCCACATTATACCAATCGGGACTATATAGGCCCAAACCGTACCTAAAAAAACATAAAATACCAAGCAGGACTGTATAGGGTACAACTGGACCTTGAAAAACCACATTACACCAAGTGGGACCATATAGGCCCCAACTGTACATTCAAAACCTTAAAATACCAAGCGGGACTATATAGGCTCCAACCGGACCTTAAAAACCCACATTATACCAAGTGGGACCATAAAGGCCCCAACTGTATATTTAAAACCTTAAAATACCAAGTAGGACTATATAGGCCCCAAACGAACCTTAAAAACACACATTACATCAAGCAGGAACATATAGGCCACAACTGGACCTTAAATAGCCACATTAGACCAATCGGGACCATATAGGCCCAACCGGACCTTAAAAACTCACATTACACCAAGCGGGACCATATAGGCTCGAACGGGACCTTAAAAACGCACATTACACCAAGTGGGACCATATAGGCCCCAACCGTACATTTAAAACCTTAAAATACCAAGCAGGACTGTATAGGGCACAACCGGACCTTAAAAACCCACATTACAATAAGCGGGACCATATAGGCCCCAATCGGACCTTAAAAACCCACATTACACCAAACGGGACCATATAGGCCCCAACCGGACCTTAAAAACCCATATTATACAAAGCGGGACTATATATGCCCCAACCGGACCTTAAAAACCCACATTACACCAAGCAGTGCTATATAGGCCCAAACCGTACCTAAATAATCTTAAAATACCAAGTGGGACCATATAGTCCCCACCCAGACCTTAAAAACCCACATTACAGCAGACGTGCCTAAGCAGAGCTCCGGTACTAAAATTGGTAAAAAAAACAATTTCAAAGGGAACTCTCATCCCAATTCACCCTTGCTCTGCAACCACATATTCAGCTAGCCAGGGGGAGCTTTTAGATAGGTCTCAAGTGGGACCGGACATTTGTCTGCTGACCACGAGGCTTCCCCCCGGCCCTGACTGACCTGCTGTGCCACACGAATAGAGGACACACGAAGACTGAAGACCTCGATCCAGACTGTGCGGCAACGAGGTTAAAGAGAGGGAGGAACGAAGAGGAGAGACGGCGGGAACGGCTCCGCAATCCGTCCGGAGATTGGGGCCATAAGATTGCCCTCCTCACCTAGTCTTCTCCTGGGAACTCGACTGCGGACCGGTGAGTCGCCCGACAGGCACCCAACGGGGGAGGCAAGCTCTCAGGAAAGCGCGGGGTGGCGGAGCAGAGAAAGACGAGGAAAGGGCCTAGCAGTGGCGCAGGTACAGTGGAGCCACCATCTTGGGGAGGAAAGCCCTCGAATAGAGCGGCCGCCATCTTTAGGAGATATCAAATGGGAGAAAAAGCTACAGGGCCCTAGGCCCACACCCATACTCCCCATCACAAGTTGCCAACTAAGGGGCAAATGCCTAAAGAGGGAAGCAAGGGACCCCTTTTTGAATTCCCACAAGCAATTACAGAAAGAAATCCCAAAAAAGAAAAAACAGAAGGGCCCTGATAAGTAAAGGAAACAGTAGCTTCCACTGCAAGATCTATCCTGAATGCTTGGGTAAGAGACTTTCTACTCCCTCCAGAATCATCCACGGGCAGATCCACTAATCTAGCAACTCTCAGGCCCATAGCACAGGCAACAGAGGCAAAGACATAAACAGCTTAGAGAGACTTTAATAAGAGCTTCCTTATTGTGCCAACTTGAGGCCTACTCCTATTTCCATACCTTAAAAGTTGAGCTTATACTCCTAGACACATGAAATTGGCAACTAAATTGAACTGCACCGCGAACTAGAGCACCGTACGGTGGTGTGGTAAAGGTCTTAAGCATAATTTAGACATCCTACTCTATAAACTGGAAGGTCTCCGCCAGAGCAGACTTATAATAAATAAAAGGACTACCACTACAGTTCATATGCCAGAAATCATAATCCAGAAATGGTAGCCCCCCGCCCCCCCCCCCAAAAAATGAGATTCACTAATCTGTAATCCCCACAAGGGCAACTGGGACCAGCCGCTCAACCCCCCTGATGCTGTGAATTGATAGGCTTGGGCTGGAGGGGTCCCCCTACCGTCGGAAAGGCTACGTGATATTACTGAAATATTTTGGAAGAATTAAAATCTCTAACTCGCATATCTAAAGATTGCTGTTCTGATCCACGGATCTGGACTCCAAAATGGATAAATCAAAATGGAATCTGCCCTCAAGGCGTATTCAGGATCATTTTAAAGCACAACAACAAAACCATACCTCCCCGCAGACTTCCACATTAGACTCATCAGGAGGCTCAGATATGGAAGAAGATGCTTTCCACACAAAGCAGCCTAAGAAACTGTCGGACATTTCTCTTTCAGATTTTATTAACCTTCTTGGATCCCATTTTGACAAGGCTGTTAAGGAAATTAGGCAGGATTTACAAGATCTTGGACACCGCACCCATATACTGGAAACAATAAATGATCAGATTGTAGATACCCAACAGAAAGACCGCTTGGATATAACCCAGAACTATTGACCATATGAAGATAGACTCGGGGTAATTTTGTAGTATTGACAGGCACATTGTTGGGTACAAAAGTATCCCTGGTATCATTCTACTCGCAAACTACCACCCCACATAAATCATTCATAAATCTTCTCAAATACCTAAGGTCAGTGGATCATGGGAGGATTGTGCTAGGGAGAGATCTTAACCTGGTTTTAGATTCTAATCTAGATAGATCAGGCAGGGAAGGAGTTGGCAAATACTCAAACTAATTGAAACAGATTAACTCATTGCTTAATGACCTGCACCTTTTAGACGCATGGAGACTGCTGCATCAGGGTGACAGGGGGTACACCTTTTATTCTCAGTACATAGCACGTATTCCCGAATAGATACCATCTTGATAGACTCATCATTCTCAGATAATATAGATAAGGCAGATATCCATCCGTGCCCATGGTCTGACCACTCCCAGGTTAGCGTATCCTTAGATATGGGCCAGAAAAGCAGACCTCCCTACAGCTGGAGACTAAATGAGAAAATGTTGTCAAACCCAATGGTGGGAAAACAAATAGCGGATGATCTTGAGCTATTCTTTGCGACCAATATCACCCCAGAGTCAGGCATGGGATGGACCTGGGTGGCCCACAAGGCCTTCATAATGGGCTCTCTTATAAAAATAGCAAGCGGTCTCAAAAGACAATCCAAATTGAGGGAGGAGTCCCTGAGAAAAAACTTAGGAAATCTAGAAAGATTAAATCAACAAAACACTTCCAAACATTTGCGTAAAAAAATAGATAAAATTAGGCTGGAGCTGGATTACATAGTTATATAGTTACATAGTTACATAGTAATTAAGGTTGAAAAAAGACTTTCAGTCCATCAAGTTCAACCTGTTAAGATCTCCTCTGATCTGCAATATGCGGATTAGTTATTAATTAATACGGTGTTAAATAATTAATTAATAGTATAGTATTGGAGAATGAATAAAGAGTTAGTCCATCAAGCTCAACCTTTTTAGATCTCTATTGATCTTTTTAATATGTGGACTATTTATTATTAATTGTTAATTGATCCAGAGGAAGGCAAACAGAAAAAAAAACATTGAAACTTTCCCAATTGTTTCATAAGGGGAAAAAAAGCAAAATTCCTTCCTGACCCCAGAAACTGGCGATCAAATTTCTCCCTGGATCAATATTCCTTCGCTAGTTATGTAGGATAGCCTTGAATGCCCTCTTTATTCAAAAATATATATAACCCCTTTTTGAAGTTGTCTATCAAATTCGCTGTTACCACCTCCTTTGGTTGAGAATCCCACAGTTTAACCACCCTAACTGTGAAGAACCCTTTTCTTTGTTTAAGGTGAAATCCTTTTTTCCTCAATCCTCAAAGGATGTCCTCTTGTCAGTTGAAAATCTCTTGCTACAAAAAGTTCACTTGACAAAGCCTTATATTGACCCTCGATGTACTTAAATAAGGTAATCATATCCCCTCGTAGACACCTTTTTTCTAGCAAAAACAAGTTTAGTTTGGTTAGTCTTTCTTCATAACTTAGCCCCTCCATTCCCCCTTATTAGTTTTGTAGCCCTTCTCTGTACTTTTTCCAGCTCTAAAATTGCATTTTTATGAAGTGGTGCCCAAAATTGTACTCCATATTCCAAATGATTTGTTATTATATAACCACACTGAAAAAGCGATTAGATGGACAAACCACAGGTTCTATGCCAAGGCTGATAAGCTGGATAGCTTACTAGCCAAGGAACCTAGAAGTAAGATTTCTCAGTCTAAAATGTATAGAATTAGAACCTCTACTGGTGATGTCACAGCCAGTCCTAATCTTATACAAAAAAACTTCCTGGAATTTTTCCAGAAGATATATTCATCAGGCCCACACCAACATCAGCAAGAGCAACAGAATCTTGCCTTCTTGAACTCATGTGATTTGCCCACTCTGACTCTGGAGGAAGGGGAGCTCCTTAACTCGAGGGTTGAGGAATCAGAGGTTAGGAAAACTTTTATCGGCCTGAAAGGCGGGAAGGCCCGGGGCCCGGATGGATTCACCAACCTATACTATAAGAAATATTTTGATACTCTAGCCCTTATTTAACAAATCTTTTTAATCAAATCTTAGAAGGCCATCAAATGCCACAGGAATTAAACCAGGCAGATTTAATAATCTTCCTCAAAGAAGGTAGGGACCCCCTAGAAGTTAAAAATTATCACCCAATATCGCTCCTAAATAGGGATATTAAAATCTTAGCAAAGCTGATGGCTAATCGAATCTCCCCATTTCTCCCCAGACTCATCCATAAAGACCAAGTGGGATTTGTTCCTTGCAGACAAATAGCGCACTTTAAATTTAGTTTCATGGGCGTCCCAAAACCGCACCCCAACCTGCTTATTGGCCTTAGATATAGAAAAAGCTTTTGACACCATAGAATGGCGGTACTGTTCAAATTTGGCTTTGGGGGGAAATTTATGGACTTGATTGAGACCTACTATAGATCTCACAAAGCAAGGTTGAAACTTCCAGGCGATTCCATAGCGCAAATTGAGGTACAAAAGGGCACCAGACAGGGATGCCCCTTCTCACCCTTACTATTCGCCTTAGCAATAGAGCCGCTAGCGCAGTCTATATGCTCAAATCCAGAGATTACGGGGATCCAGATTGGCCATCATCATTTCAAATGCAGTCTCTTTGCGGATGATTTTTTAGGTTCACTCACGAAACCTACCACCTTCATACCGGAGCTACTAAGAATTCTCACCAATTTTGGAAACCTCTCTGGACTCAAAATAAATGTGGCTAAGTCGGAAACACTAGGCATTGCACTCTCTCAGACAGAGATGCCATTTCTTAAGCAAAACTTTGATTTTTCCTGGCCTAAATCACATTTTAAATACTTGGGGGTAGCTATCACTGGTAAACTAGCAGATTTATATAAAACAAATTATTTACCCTTGTACAAGGAGCTGATGTTGGATCTACAGAGATGGTTGAAAGATAGAATTTCATGGCTAGGCAGGATTCATGGGGTTAATTCTTCCGATCCCAATTGTTTATAGGGATCTCGAGAGCTTTCAAAATCAAATCTTTAGATACATATGGAACTACAAGCCCTCGAGGATTTCCAAATCTACCATGCACAAAGATAAAACCAAAGGGGGGCTCTTATGTCCCAACTTTAAATTGTATTATAAAGCTGCACAGTTCTTATTTATCCCCCTAGCGCACTCCTCTCAACACCAACCTCTATGGGTTTGTAGAGAAAACCTGCAGATGCTTCCATACTCATGGGACACCATTATATGGATTCCTAGGCCAAGTTATATTGTGGGGAAAATAAATAACCCAATGATCAAGCACTCATTAGTGATATGGACAGGGGCGACCCGTCTTTATCAGGCGGCCCCAAAGTTAGCCAGCATCTCCCCTATCATACCTAACCCACTTCTAACTATACAGCTAACCCCAACATCTAAACATTGGTGGAACTCCAGGAGGTTATTAACTTTGGGGGCCTGGTACCAAGAAGGGGCGATGGTTACCTTTGAATATATGAGAGACAAATATGACTTACCTTCAACAGAACACTACACATTCTGCAGGTTGCGACATTTTATAGGCTCCACGATAAATTCTTTAGGAGCCCCGAAAACCAATTGGCTAGTTAGAATTTGTAGGGATCTTCCACTGTCGAGTAATATTAAAAGCTTATTATATGATGCATTTAATGAGACTCCAAAGTCACGAAAAATGAAAATATATGCAAATATGGGAAGAGGACCTGGGATACACTCTAGACCAAACTGTTTGGGAACAGAGCTGGCGCAGCCTTACCAGAGGATCATTAAACTATAGTGTGTTGGAGACATCAATTAAGGTCCTACACAGAATTTATCACACACCAGTTAAACTCTTTATGTGGGGTTTGACTCAAGATGCTAAGTGCTTCAGAGGCTGTAGAGACCCAGGTACATTTTTACATATATGGTGGGTGTGTCCTGAGGTGAGGGGACTTTGGTCAGAAGTATTTAAGTTAGCTTCAAAAATATTTAAAATCAAAATACGCAAGTCCATGGAGGTCTCCCTCCTGGGCCTATCCAGCTCGCTTCTAACATCTCACCAGAATCAGCTACTGCAATTTTTGATGTTGGCCACCAAAAGCCATATTGCTCGACAGTGGAAGTCCTCAAACTTGAGCCTGCAGGCAGTGAAGAACAAGTTAAAAAAAAATTTCATCAAT
Source organism: Discoglossus pictus (assembly GCA_027410445.1). Classification (NCBI taxonomy): domain Eukaryota; kingdom Metazoa; phylum Chordata; class Amphibia; order Anura; family Alytidae; genus Discoglossus; species Discoglossus pictus. Next base: position 275,380,849 of record CM050168.1, on the reverse strand, counting down.
GAGGGAATAACCCATCTCCTGGAAGACTCAGTCCCTAAGTTTATGGATATTTCGGCTCCAGAATCCGATAGTATTGTGCTGTAGTCCAGCACAAGCTGTTAAGTAATAGGTGAGGTCTGGGAGGTGGATGGCCCTGGAGGAGGTGGACAGAGGTAAGAAAAACTGGAAAACATCTTTTTTCTCCCTGGTGAATCTGTGAAAGAATTGTTCTATGATTTATTTAATTATTGATTTATTTATTATAATTTTTTTTTAATTCCTTTTCCCAGTTGGGAATTGGATTGTGTAACGGAACCCATCACTGTTTTACCCTGTTTTATGGTTATTTAATTCTTGGTTAAAATATGATCCTACTATTATACTGTATGTATGTTGGTTTATGCTCTGCAGAATATTGGCCCAGACTAGTGCAGACCTTGGCATGGGAGATAATTCTGTTACAGAGACTCTCATAAGATAAGGAAGTCTATTGTATAAAGTGTTTTCATTCTCAGACATAAGAACAAAGAAGGATGATCTAATCCATGTCTGATTGTATCAAAGTTGCCAGGTAGCCTCAGGGAGGTGTGACTCACCTATTGTCCCTATATGTGTATTGTGTGGCCAACTATGGGGGATATGTGAAATGTGTGTGTGTTATGTGTAAAAGATACTTTTACTAACTTTTGAACCCCTGGTCTGATTCATGCCATTTTTTAATATGTTGTTCCACAATTTATGTTGTTCATAAAAATGTAAGTTTTATTTATGTACTATGTAAAATCATAAAGTTATAAAAATGTGTAACTTTTAGCTGGGAGATAATTGAGTAGATGCAGTAATAAACTCAATTATCTCTCAAGTAGAGAGGAGGGAAACTGTGGGCGTTACTATTGTGTTATTGGTTGTTTATACCTTCCCCTGGGTGTGTTCTGTTTTCCTGACTGTAATAAAAACCAGGCTGGGTGTGCCAGCAAGAGAGTTCACTGCTTGACCCTCAAACACAGAGCTTATGTCTCGTTCTTGGGGGGATTCATGGTATGCTGTTGCAGACTGACTGCCAGGAGTGTAAGCATCTTGGGGTGCTTTTCCTGTTCAGTTGCTAGCAGCTATTCGTGAGGCTTCAGTTAAGCTACGGCAGTTGTGGAGTCTGTGGTGGTGGTGGTGTCCAGTGCGGAGCTTGTAGTCCTCGACGCAAACTACGACGCGTCCATCAACGGAGGTACCCGGTCGGGGTGCCAGTAGATCCGTTACAGATTGTACTAAGGTTATAAGTTGGAGAAACCATGATATGTTAAATAAATAAAAAAAAGTAAAATATAGGCTTTGGCAAATGGCTCCCCGGAGAGGGTACTATGAAAATAATAATCTATCAATTTGATACTCCAAACACTTGATACTGAGTACAAAATGACATTTTTATATGTGAAAGTTGTACCTACTGGATATGGATGTATATTCTTTGTGATGTGATTTACCATTGCCTAATAAAAATTACTTCTTAAAAAAAAACACAAAAAAAACACATTACAACAAGCGGGACCGTATATGCCACAACCGGACCATAAAAACTCACATTACATCAAGCGGGATTATATAAGCCTAAACCGGACCTTAAAAACCCACATTACACCAAGTTAGATTATATAGGCCTAAACCGGACCTTAAAAACCCCATAACACAAAGTTGGACCATATAAGCCCCAACCGGACCTTAAAAGCCCACATTACACCAAGCAGGACTGTATAGGTCCAACCCGGTCCTTAAAAACCCACATTACACCATGCAGGACCATATAGGCCCCAACTCGACCTTAAAAACTTCAAAAATACCAAGCGGGACAATATAGGCCCAAACCGGACCTTAAAACCCCACATTACACCAAGCGGGATCTTAAGGAACACACTCTGCCAAATACCACATTTATTATGCATATATGTATTAGAACTATTATTAAGTTCTCAACATAAAGTAGAAATATATATTGGGTATAAGTAGGAACTATCTTGATAAACCCAGGATATGTTACTTCCATGCATTTAACCATCTATACTTGTAAAATAATCTTATGAATTAAGAGAATACCTTTCAAGAATCTAGGAAGTTAGCTGCCATAATACACTCCTTTATACAATTAGTATTTTTGTAATTTTATAACAATCGGTATTATAAATAATACTTTATCTATTGACATTGACATCCATTGAGAGCTTGAGTCATTTAATGACATGCAAGGACACAGCATTACAAAACAAGCAAGGATATAGTTCACACCCCCAATAGTCATGTGATCAGATTACTGTGGAAACGGGAATGCTTAAAAAGGCGGATCTGACGTCATTACAGCCTAGTCCTTTGAAAAAGACGTCATTATGTCGAAACGCGTCAGTATTTGATGACGATACGTACGTCCATGTGCTAGGAGCACATAGGCGTCTTAGTACTAGTGTTTTGTGTGTATGTGTGTATGTGTCCCTTACCAGTCCTTATCCAATATTTATGCATGCTGTAATGGCTGGATAACAAATCAAGGTAGCAACCTGTGATCTAGTTTGGAATTAGATTAAATATGGAATAAGAACTCCCTACCAGTATAATACACTGCAGTGAGTATGGATTTACCCTGCAATGGCATAGAGAATACCCCGCAAAGGGTCATCTATTAGGATACTGGCAAAATACATATAATATGGATTAAAAATAATTCTAGATTATAAAGAAAAGTGATCCTCAAAAGGAATACAGGAAGGGGGTGACCTAGTTTAAATAACTGTATCATTTGCACCAATTGGTAAATATTCCACACAAAAGGGTCACTATAGATTTGTGAAATAAATCACCACCATCACAGCTCTATATATACATGATCAAGAGGAATTAAAACTGAATCTTGATCGGATGGATCATACTATAATTGATATTATGGGACTCTGAAAAACACTTTAAGAACCAAATTTTTGTTAGAAAATACACACACACAATCACATGGTAGGCATTTTTTTGTTGCCCCTCAAGTGGGTTGCAGATATTCTTTGGTGAATATCACTGTGGCAACACAATTCCCTACAACTACCAATTTTTTATATTGAATCCCAATCCTGGATTTTTTATTATTATGTTTTAATAATTTATATATATATATATATATATATATATATATATATATATATATATATATATATATATTTTAAAGAGTTACTTTTCCCATTGTTGTCCTATAATTATTGATTATTAATAATTACAATTTTTTTTTTATATTTTACACTGGCCCCAAAAATATGTTCATTTTACAGTGCACTTATATATCTGTGTTGCTGCTCATTGCCTGATAGGCATAGGACCCTCAAAGCAGTTAAATATTTAAATCAGTTTATTATATTATGGCACCTGCTATATTTAATATTTTAAACTGCATTGATTTATGAATGTATCAGTGCTTAGGCCTTTACATTTTGCATGTATGCCAATTAAAAATGATACTTTAAATGGTTAATGAATAATTGAATCCAAACATTAAAAATGCTTGTCATGTCAATTTAAGGTTTCCTCATCTGTGCAGCTGCCTGAAGACAGAGAGTGAGCTCTACAGGATTTGAACTACAATAAGATCAATTTTACAGGTATATGATTTAATGATGCCCTTTACGAAAACAGGATTAAGTCTTTTTGTTTTGCATTGATGACAGTTATTGATTAATTAATTAATGTATATTAATTAACATATTAATTAATTATTAATTAATACAAAATAAAAAAATACATTCTTTAGGAATACATTTATGCTTAAGCAATTACATTTTAATGAATGCCAATTAAACCTCATAACTTGATTGGTGTATTCATTAATTGAATTAAAACATTACAAATCTTTTTCAGGTCAATCTATAGTTTGCTCATAGCTCTTTGTGTTTGCATATCCAATTTACATTTCAATGATGCACATCTTTAGGAAAACATGATTAGCTCTTCTATGTTTTGAATTGATGACAGTTATTGATTAATTAATTAACGTATATTCATTTATTAATTACTTCATACTTAATTATAAAAAAAAATCCCCTTAACTTATTTATTACTCTATATATGCTTAGCTCTTGTTTTCATGTATGCCAATTAAAAATAACACATTGATTAATTATTTAATTTAATGAAAAAATTACAAAGCATTTCAAGTAATTTATTTTTTCATTACTGCTCTTTAGGTTTTGCATTGATGACAGGTAAAAACAATATGTATAATAAAATAGACATTATAGCTTACACCTGTATTTACAATTACAGATTACAATGGCGGACAACGTAGAAGACAAAAATGAACGTAAAAGAAGAATGGCAAGGGAACGGAAGCAAAGATGGAGAGATGTACAGTACCCAGAAACTTCCCAAAGATTAAGAGAAGAAGACTGACAGAGACTTCTAAATAAAAGAAAAATGGCTAAAAAAGGACAAACTGAGTCTGATGGAGCTTTAAAGAAAAGAAAAAACTAAACAAAAAAAGTCACAGTGATCTATGTTCAGAAAGCTCAGGATTGTCCCTTATTTACAGCACTACCAGTAGACACTCATTATTGGGGTTTACTCAATGTGGCTTGTCAGTTTTGTGAGTCATTTTCTGAAGGAAAGACCAACTGATGGAGAGTTTATTAGTTACTGTCAGAAAGGAAAGGTAAGACTGCCAGAAAGATACACATTTCCTGAATATATAACAAGTATAATGAGTGATCCAACATTTCTAAATTATAGCAATTAAAAAAAAATCATCAGGTCTCATTACAGTCCAATTTCATTTGCTTCAATGGGTGCAACATTAGTAGAAAATGTGCCAGGACATGACCCGTACTTTTTTAAAGTACAAGGACAAATTTACCACAAAACTTTACATTTACACCCACAAGCAGGAGAGCAAAGGAAATTTGCACAGTTATATGTCCTTGATACAATGGAAATACGTAGCTCGCTAAAGAGCTTGTTAAGCGATTTGCTTACTATGATTCGTAATTACGTTCCTCGCGCCCGACTTAGCGTAATTTGAGCCTCCTCGGCCAAGGTAGGCTCTCAGGAGTGTCACATAGTAAGTCGCGGACCGAAAATCCTAGCGTGTTAGCTTGTACCTCTCTAATCGAGCGAAAATCACAACAAGAACAAAAAAGCACCCGCTAACCTAGTACGTACGATGACAACAATGCCGTTTAACATATAGGTAAAGCATGGCAGGCCATTACAATTAATTGCACAATAACCTCCCCAACATACATAAAGCAATTAAAGACACACTACCTCATTAAATAAAAACACAAAAACATCAAAATGATGCCATATTAACCCCTTATTACTCACAGAGGCTCTATTGTGGCCCCCAAAATATCAATATAATTGTATCTAAATTTTGCTTAACAAATCTACATTTGGGAACACAATTAGGGCACATTAGAATGCCACATGGCATATATCAAGTACACAGTGACCATCTAAATATGTCTTGTTCAGTCTTTCAGTCGTGTCTGACTGTCTGTGACTCTATGGACTGCAGCACATGCAGCTAGGCCTCTGCTGCTGTTTTTCCACAAGGTTTGCATGCTAGTGATACTGGAGTGGCTTGTCAGTTCCTTCTCCAGTGAATTGGGATTTGTCTGATTCCTCTGCTTTCACCCGACCACCTACACTGGCCTTTAATAGTATAGCTCACAGCTTCATTGAAGTACACAATATCCCTTGTTCAGTCTTTCAGTCGTGTCTGACTGTCTGTAACCCTATGGACTGCAGCACAAGCAGCTAGGCCTCTGCCACTGCTTTTCTACAAGGTTTGCATGCTAGTGATACCGGAGTGGGTTGTCAGTTCCTTTTCCAGTGAATTACAATTTGTCTGACCTCTCTCCAATTACTATCCACTTATACTGGTATAGCTCACAGCTTCATTGAAGTCCACAAGCCCCCTCACCAACACCACTTAGTACATCTTGGAATGTTCATGCATATGCCAATATGAGAAATCATGCTGCAAGATGCAGGAAGCCATTACAGAAACACTACATCATTACTGTATATTGCAACGCTTCTACCTCAAAATTGCTGCCATATTAACCCTTCTTCACTCACAGGGGCTCTAATGTGGACCCTGAAATCTCTATATAATTGCATGTACATCTCTCTCATCACATTTACAATTCATATATCAAGTACCAGGAGAATATTTAAATATCTGCTGTTCAGTCTTTCTGAGATTGTCCCTGATGTCCAGGCTGTGCCTCATGGCAGAGATGCTGGTCTCTTGCCTCCTCACGCTGGCCTCCATCCGATTCATAATGTCAATCTTTTCTTTCATGAGGGCCAGCATCTCTGCCAGTGCAGCCTGGACCATTGTTGGTGGGGGTGTGGAGGGGGGTCTTTGTTGCAGGGCTGGGTGAGGAGGTGGACGGGATTGAGTGAGGAGGGTCCGGTCCCCGGCTGGAGCGAGGGGTGGTGATGTCGGTGTCCCTGGTGGCTGTGACGTACAGGACTGCTCACTGCTGCATGGGTAATGAGGTGCTATCCTCTCGCCTGCTGCTGTTGAGGGCCCCGGCAAGATGAAAAGTATTTCGAGGAGGGGGTTGGTGTGGTGAAACAGTGGACATGAAGGTCCAGGGGGAACTCCCCCAACATGATGGCCTCGCCCTCCTCAGAGCCAGGGCCCTCTGAAGATCCCGTAGCCTCCTCCCCCTGAGCTGTCTCCTGCAGGCCGGGGCTGATGGCCCTCCCTCTGACTCGTCACTGGACCCAGACCTCATTAGTATGCTGATTAATTCATTGATATGTGAACATTCCTAACTAACTGACATCCAGGCTTGAACATGGATGATTCTCATAATTGCAGCTCCGATGAGCTATCATTTGCTAGATTTGATCGATTCTTTGGTGTCTGGTCTTGATCTCTACTGGCTCCTAATGCTATCTGTATTTCGTCTGTGGTCTGTAACTGCATAGGCTGCAGTGGCCTTAGGCCCAGACTTCACTTTCCTCCCACTGAGGATGACGGGGCAGGCATAGACCGCACCCAGGAGGGCCATATTCTCCTGGGACGTATAGTTACGTGCCCTGGTCCTGCCCTTGCGACTAGCCCCTTGCCCACTCAACTGTATTCGGGGATCCCAAATTCCGTGAACTCTCCCTGATGCCTGTCCCTTCCCCTACCTACCCCCCAACCCAAAGAACAGGCCCCTTCCCCTCTGTCCCTCCTCTATGTGTGCCTGATGCTCGGGGCCATCGTCCACCACCTGCTACTACACTGGAATCCCCCGACACCTCTCCTCCTTCCGACACCTCTCCTCCCTCTGACTCCTCTCCTCCCCCCGACTTCTCTTCTACCTCCAACTTCTCTCCTACCTCTGACCCCTCTCCTACCACCTCTTCTCCGGTGACCTCCTCACTCTCCTCTCCTCTACTCCTCTCCTCCTCCACCCTCCTCTCTCCACCTATCTCCTCCCTCCATGCTCCCCCCAAAAAATATCCAATAAGGATAAATTAAAATAAGTTTTTCTGGAATATGGGTGTGGAAACAAAAGTGCATGTTCTATGTGTAATTAATAAGTGTTGGTGGGTGCAGTGTGGGGGATGGGGGTTTGTGTGGTGTGTGTCCTAACGCTATGTATGTCTCTATGTGTCTTCTTTAACCTATGTGTCTGTCAAATATGTGTAATGTGTAAATACAGAAGATATAAAAAGTCTATACACCCCTGTTAAAATTTCAGGTTTCTGTGCTGTAAAAAAATGAGACAAAGATAAATAATTTCAGAACTTTTTCCATCTTTAATGTGACCTATAAACTGTACAACTCAATTGAAAAACAAACTGAAATCTTTTAGGTAGAGGAAAGAAAAAAATATAAAAATAAAATAATATGGATGCATAAGTATGAACACCCTTCAACTAATACTTTGTTGAAGCACCTTTTGATTTTATTACAGCACTCAGTCTTTTTGGGTATGAGTCTATTAGCATGGCATATTTTGACTTGGCAAGATTTGCCCACTCGTCTTTGCAAAAACACTCTAAATCTGTCAGATTGCGAGGGCATCTCCTGTGCACAGCCCTCTTCAGACCACCCCACAGATTTTCAATCAGATTCAGGTCTGGGCTCTGGCTGGGCCATTCCAAAACTTTAATCTTCTTCTGGTGAAGCCATTCCTTTGTTGATTTGGATGTATGCTTTGGGCCGTTGTCATACTGAAAGATGAAGTTCCTCTTCATGTTCAGCTTTCTAGCAGAAGCCTAAAGGTTTTGTGCCAATATTGACTGGTATTTGGAACTGTTCATAATTCCCTCTAACTTAACTAAGGCCCCAGCTGAAGAAAAACAGCCCCAAACATGATGCTGCCAGCACCATGCTTCACTGTGGGTATGGTGTTCTTTTGGTGATGTGCAGTGTTGTTTTTGCGCCAAACATATCTTTTGGAATTATGGCCAAAAAGTTCAACCTTAGTTTCATCAGACCATAACACCTTTTCCCACATGCTTTTGGGAGACTTCAGATGTGTTTTAGCAAAATGTAGCCTGGCTTGGATGTTTTTCTTCGTAAGAAAAGACTTTCGTCTTTTCACTCTACCCCATAGCCCAGAGATTGTTGTCACATGTACCACACAGCCAGTACTTGCCAGATATTCCTGCAGCTCCTTTAATGTTGCTGTAGGCCTCTTGGTAGTCTCCCAGACCAGTTTTCTTTTCGTCTTTTCATCAATTTTGGAGGGAGCTCCAGTTCTTGGTAATGTCACTGTTGTGCCATATTTTCTCCACTTGATGATGACTGTCTTCACTGTGTTCCCTGGTATATCTAATGCCTTGGAAATTCTTTTGTACCCTTCTCCTGACTGATACCTTTTAACAATGAGATCCCTCTGATGCTTTGGAAGCTCTCTGTGGCCCATGGCTTTTGCTGTGGGATGTGACTAAGAAAATTTCAGGAAAGACCAACTAGAGCAGCTGACCTTTATTTGGGGTTAATCCGAGGCACTTTAAATGATGGCACTTTAAATGATGGCAGGTGTATGCTGACTCCTATTTAACACGATTTGGATTAATTCTTAATTCTGAACACAGCTACATCCCCAGTTATAAGAGGGTGTGCAGACTTATGCAACCACAATATTATTTTTTTTCTTTTCTTTCCTCCACCTAAAAGGTTTCAGTTTGTTTTTCAATTGAGTTGTACAGTTTATAGGTCACTTTAAAGGTGGAAAAAGTTCTGAAATGATTTATCTTTGTCTAATTTTTTACAGCACAGAAACCTGACATTTTAACAGGGGTGTGTAGACTTTTTATATCCACTGTATGTGTAACTCTTAGGTTTAAATATGCTAGAAATATAATACAAATTAAAAGAAGGATAAAGAAAGAATAGTATTACTGTTAAATAGGAGTCAGCATACACCTGCCATCATTTAAAGGGTGTTGTAAAAAAATGGGGGATCGGGGATGGTAAATGGGATGGGGGGATGGGGGTGTGTGTGTGCTGTGTGTCCTAACTATATATATATATGTCTCAATGTGTGTTCTTTAATCTATGTGTCTTGCAAATATGTGACATCTGTAAATACGGTATGTGTGTCTTAAGTTTAAGTACTTAGGAAATAGAAAAGAAAAAAGACAAAAATGTAATCTACCTCTCTCCAAACCACTACTCTCACAACAACAAACTCTCTCCCACCTGCTCCTGGAACAGCGTGCTAACTCCAATAATTCTCACAACACATTCAACTCATGGACATGTGTCAAACACATATATAAGCTCCTAATGTCAATCAAATTGTCAAGCTCATATGTCTCGCTAGTCCATCCCCTTTTCAGCCTGCAAGTGCGCCAACGGCCACAGCCAATTACATGCGTGCTTGACAGACTGGCAGCCAATAACGCAATAACGAAGCCCGCCAAAGGCCTCTTAGCCAATTATTTGAGCGCTTCACGGCCTGACAGTCAATAGCGCAATAACGAAGCCTTCAAATTACATACACGCTTGACGTAAAATCATCAGCTGGAATGCCACATAAGTCCAGATCCACAGGTGACCAATTCCATACCTGAAATCTACCTGCCTAATACCAAGTGTTGTAATCAACAAGCTATATAACCACATCCCCAACAAGTCCTCAGCATGTCTGAAACAGCATGAATTCTCAACAAGTGAGAGGGATGCTGGAGAGTATGGATGGGTGAACAAATTTAATATATTATTGTGGGTACCGAAGGACGCAGAATGGAAATCCGTAGGCAAGGTGTGTGGTTGAGGGGTAAATGGGGAGTAACAGAGAGGAGTATCTGGGAGTAAATAAGAGTGTGAATGGTAATGTGATCCATGCTGGGGCAGAACCAAGCAAGGCAAGGGAATTACCACAAGCCATGCCTAGTATCATGGTGGAGGATCATGGAAGAGAGAGAGCTCCAGTGGCACAGGGACAGAGAGATATAGGGCCACCTGCAGCCAGGGAGGCTGACATTGATTAGTGGCTCAAGAACCCCCTTGCCCAGGTGCCTTTGAGGAGGCTCTAGGCACCCAATGTGTTCAGGGAGAGACTCTCATTAGAGGGGTTAACTGATGGGGAGGTGTATGAGCTTTTTCTGCTGACCCATGCCAGTCTTGTGGAGCTTTATGCGGTCCTGAGCGAGGCGCTTGAGTTTCAATCACAGACCAATAGACACCATCCCAGGGCTGACATGGATGTTAGCTACAATACACCTCCTTGCCTCTGGTAGCTTTCAGAACACCCTCAGCATCGCTGGAGGAATGTCTCAGCCAAGCCTCTTTAATTGTCTGTGTGCATTCCTCCGTGCTATTGTTCGGAAAGCTGTCAGATACATCAGTTACCCTAAAACTGTGGAAGAGATCTTGAAGGTGAAGGTAGATTTCTACCGATTAGGAGGTGTCCCCAATGTGCTTGGTGCTATAGATTGTACACATGTGACACTGATAACTCCTAAAGAGCATGAAAAGCTGTACAGAAATCGCAAACATTATCATGCAATCAATGTACAGGTTGTTTGCAATGCGAATATGCGTATACTAAGTAAATATGCAGCCTTCCCTGGAAGTGCTCACAACGCCTATATGCTGCATATACAATTGGATACAATAACATGTACAGTATTTTACTTATATAAGACACCCCCATGTATACGACCTCCCCTATATTTGGAGCACAAAATCATAAATAAATAAATATGCAAATGTGTATTTTAGAAGTTTTTATTGTGTTACACATATATTTAAGGGCACTTTCTGTCATGATTTGCACTGATTTCTATTACAGCTCAATATCCTTGTGACCACATATCTTATTACTCAGTTGCGATGTGCATTTATCCCGTTTAACACAGCATCCCAAAGATATTGAGCTGGAATGGAAATTTGTGAAAATTATGACAGAAAGTGCCCTTAAATATACTGTATGTGTAGCACAATAAAACATTATAAAATACACATTTTTATGCACACTTGCAGTATAGTTCAATCTAGTTGGAACCAGATGCATTTCCAAATTTGTGTCTTTTCTCCTGCCTTAAAGCTAGTGGCCAGATGCAGCATTGCAGTACCAGACCAGGGTATGTAACTGCAACATTCTGTGTATAAGATGACCACCATAATTTAGATTTACAAATCTGGGACCACAAATACCCTTTTTTCCATCAATTGCTCTGATGTTCATTACGGAGTAACCGTACCAAAGCCATAACATAATTGCTTATTGCTGTGCATAACCCTGTGTTAGCTTGCTCAAACAGTATGCAGTTCCCAACAACATATGACAATAAGAACAATTGATTAATCATTAGGTATATGTTCTGATGCATTACCTTGTATCCTGTGACACAGACATCTCTAGCTTTCATAACATTTTGTGTGTTATTGAAAGGGCTAGGCAAGTGAGCTGGATTAGGAATGCATCTCAGGAGAATTATTAGTGTTTGTAAACAATTTCTTGCATGAACATATCCTGAAATAAACATTAATTAGCTTACCTTGAAGTTAGCTAAATCTCCTAGGTCTTTTGGCATTTGCATTTGATTTAATGTAATTGAGCGCACCTTTGGTGTACTCAAAATGCGCTTCAGATGCTTAGATTCATCTGGTGGGGCTCCACAATAAAGCCAGAGAACGTTTGTCACATCATCGTTGCCTGCTGTTGTCTGCACAATACAGCAGTAGAGGCCAACTCTCTGGGGGACAGGGATGAGGCTCCGCTACATGGAGAGGAAGAGGCTTTACCTCCCCCTGTAGTGGATAATCTGCAGGGGTCACAACAACGTACCCGCCTCATTTGTAAGGACTTCACATGTACGTACATACCCAATATGCATGGAATACAGTCCAATGTATCTGGATTATGCCTAACTCCTAAATCCTCTTTTATCCATCGCCCTTGTCATACAGAATTCCAAACAGTCCACAGTAGAGGAGAGTTCCCTGATATAATGTCTCATGATGCACAACTGAGTAAAAACTATTACACTGGAACATGGCACGCTTTCAGTTACAGATAAGTAAGCAAACATCATAAGTACTGACAGTTCAAACCATCAATAGATGAATGGAGTGGATTATATATCCCACTATGTCAATGTATATATGCCCCACATCCGTATAGGAATAGCGCAAAACACTATGAACCAGTTATTGCTCACATCGTTTAATCCTGACAAACCACATGAAATAGGGATCAATATGTCTTAGGATAATACCACACACACATACTTTGGACTTTGAAAAACAGTCATGAGAACACAAAACAGAGTTCTCTGGTAATTTGCTCATGATTAGAGTTTATTCAGAAAAACAATATGTAGATCAGTAGCAAAACCCAACATGGATGCTGCTGACCGGCTGGAAAACTGACTACTACTGAAATATATCCAGACACAGCTTTTTAGACTTGTTTTCATAAGACAATGAAGAAATTCATTTTTTCCCCCTCTAGCAACATGGCAAAACCCACTAACAGCCAATAACATTTTATTTATAAGAGATATCCAATAGGAATATAACACATACTTTGTTAAAATCTGTGCGTGCATCTACTTTAGATGATACACTTGTGCTCGGTAAATAACGATTATTAGACCTTGGGGGTGAGTGAAAATACATATTTGCTATGTCTAGGGCTGTGTACTTGTCTATAACTTAAATTGCTAAGTCATGTTTCATGTAGACTTAACTATTTCATAACTTAGATAGTATGCAAATGTAAAATACTGGTTTACAGCCTTATTAAATTGTGATTCGTTAAATTTAAAAGGGCTCTATTTAAGCATACAGCATATTTTTTTTACAGAAATGTTTAGTTATTGAACTTCTATCCAAAAGCAAGGTCTTCACTAACTAAAAACTCCTGTAAAAAAAAAAGTATGCTGTGTGCTTAAATAAAGTCCTTTTAAATTTACCGAATCGCAATTTAATAAGGCTATTAATGTTTATATCCCAGACAAATATCACTCTAACTGGAAAGAGTGCTAATTGTGTGTGTGTGTATATATATATATATATATATATAGTTACATAGTTACATAGTAATTAAGGTTGAAAAAAGACTTTCAGTCCATCAAGTTCAACCTTTTAAGATCTCCTCTGATCTGCAATATGCAGATTATTAATTAATTAGTTGTTAATTAATTATTAATCAACTATTTAATTATTTATTTTTTATTATATTTTAATTATTAATTAATCCAGAGGAAGGCAAACAGAAAAAAAAAACAAGTGAAACTTAGCCAATCATCTCAAAGGGAAAAAATAATAATTCCTTCCTGACCCCAGATACTGGCGATTGGATTTCTCCCTGGATCAATACTGTCTCTCTAATTATCTATGATAACCCTGAATTCCCTTTTTAATTATAAATATATCCAGTCCCCTTTTAAAGTTATCTATCAAATCCACTATCACCACCTCCTCTGGTAGAGAATTCCACAGATTAACCACACTTACTGTGAAGAACCCTTTTCTTTCTTTAAGGTGGAATCTTTGTACTTCTAACCTCAAGGGATGTCCTCTTGTCAGTTGAAAACCTCTTGGCACAAAAAGCTCCCTTGACAAATCTTTATACTGGCCCTGGATGTATTTATATAAGGTAATCATATCTCCTCTTAGACGCCTTTTTTCTAGAGAAAATAACTGAGTCCCTCTATTCCCCTTATTAGTTTTGTTGCCCTCCTCTGTACCTTTCCAGCTCTAAAATGTCCTTTTTATGAAGTGGTGCCCACAATTGTAGTCCATATTCCACATGAGGGTGTACTAGAGATTTGTATAGTGGCAGAATTATATTTGCTTCCCTGGCTTCTATACCCTTCTTAATACATGCTAATATTTTTTTTGCCTTTGCAGCTGCTGCTTGGCTTTGAGCACTGTTACCTAGGTGGTTGTCCACAAGCACTCCCAAATCCCTTTAACTATCTGATACACCTAGATTTGCTCCATTAAGATTATAAATTGCATGGCTATTTTTCCTTCCCAGATGCATAAGCTTACATTTATTCGTATTAAATCTCATCTGCCATTTAGATGCCCATTCCTCAATTTTATGTAAATCCTTTTGGATGGAAATCACATCATTATCTGATTTAATTACCTTGCACAACTTTGTGTCATCAGAGAAAATGGAGACCCCACACTCCAATCCTACCTCTAAGTCATTAATAAATATGTTAAAAAGGAGAGGACCTAATACATCATTAGTCCAATCAGAGTATGTTCCATTTACAACAACCCTTTGCTTCCTGTCTTTTAGCCAGCTCTCAATCTGCCATTTAGATGCCCATTCTCAATTTTATGTAAATCCCTTTGGAGGGAATGCACATCATTATCTGATTTAATTACCTTGCACAACTTCGTGTCATCAGCATAAATGGAGACACCACACTCCAATCCCACCTCTAAGTCATTAATAAATATATTAAAAAGGAGAGGACCTAATACTGAACCTTGAGGAACCCCACTTACCACATTAGTCCAATCGGAGTATGTTCCATTTACAACAACCCTTTGCTTCCTGTCTTTTAGCCAGCTCCCAATCCATGAGCAGATATTTACTGGACTTCCTGTATCTCTTAGTTTGCATAATAGTCTTCCATGTGGCACTGTATCAAAAACCTTTGCAAAATCCAAAAAGACTACATCCACTGAGTTGCTTTGATCAGGTTCCTACTAATCTCCTCATAGAAACTAATTAGATTTGTTTGACATGACCTATCCCTTATAAATCCATGTTGACTCCTACTTATAATCCTGTTCAAATATTCTTGTATATTATCACTTATTAACCCTTCTAAAAGCTTCCCCACTACAGAACTGAGGCTCACTGGTCTATAATTCCCCAGATTTGCTCTTGCTCTCTTTTTAAATATAGGTATCACATCAGCTTTTCTCTAGAAATCTGGTAGAGACCCTGTGTTGAGTGAATCTTGAAAAATTAAATATAATGGTTTGGCTACTACAGAACTCAGTTCCCTCAGTACCCGTGGATGTATTCCATCAGGACCAGGGACTTTATTAACATTTATTTTTTCCAACCACTTTTGGATTACTTCCTGTGTTAACCAATTATTTGGCAAAGGTAGTGTTGCCCCATTATGTTGCAGTGTCCCAACCAATGGTACCTCCCTTGTGTATACAGAAGAAAAGAACCTATTTATCTCATCTGCCTTTCCCTGGTCACTAATTTTCAGATGGCCTTTGTCACATTGTAATGTTCCTTTAGCTTCCTTCCTCACCTTCTTCCCATTAATATATTTAAAAAATATTTTAGGGTTAGTTTTTTGCAATTAACTTTTCATTTTCTACTTTAGCCAGTCTAATCGCGCTTTTGCAAGCCTTGTTGATTTCCTTGTACTCCCGTAAAGCAGTCTCTGTCCCCTCTTGTTTGTATAATTTAAATGCCTGTTTTTTACTCTGTATCTTGATCTTTAAATCATTGTTAAGCCACATTGGATGGGATTTACTCCTTTTATTTTTATTCCCACTTGTTATATGTTAATAAGTATGTATATTTAGTAAGGATTTAAATGTTGTCCATTTTTGTTCAGTGTTTTCACCTATCAGTTCTCTGTCCCAGTCTATACTTTGTATTGCTGCCCTTAGACCGTTATTTGTATTTCCTCACTTTCAGCTATATTTGGGGGTTTATAGCATACTCCTACTAATATTCTATTGGAATTTGCTGCTCTGCTATTTAACTCTATCCACAAACATTCAACTGTATCACTAGGTCCACCATAAATATCTTCTCTAAATTCAGGTTTAACATACAGACAAATCCCTCCTCCTGTTTTACCATTGCCTCTATCTTTCCTAAATAGGTTATAACCATCCAGATTAACAGTCAAGTCATGAGATTCATCCCACAACGTTTCGGTAATCCCATTTTTCATTAATTGCTAATAATTCTAACTCTCCCATTTTTACTGGCAAGCTTCTACCATTAGCGTGCATACACCTTATGTTATGCGTCTGTAGTTCTGAAGTGCCTGCCACTGTACTTGAGTTACTTAGTACTACCTCCCTATGGACTATACTACCCCTCCCCCATCTCCTCCCCTATTAGTTGTTAATTCATCCCTTATACCCTCTACACTTTCTACCCCATTACTTATATCTAGTTGCTCGCCCCCACCTACTAGTTTAAAAACTCCTCCAGCCTTTCCACCATCCTATCCCCTAGCACAAAAGCTCCCTCATCATTAAGGTGCAATCCATCCCTACTGTAGAGGTTGTACCGAAGTGAGAAGTCAGCCCAGTGCTCTAAAAACCCAAACCCCTCCTTAGTGCACCACATCTTTAGCCACGCATTAACCTCCCTAAGCTCCTTCTGCCTCCCTGGGCTAGCATATGGCACTGGTAGTATCTCAGAATTGCACTTGATACTAGAAATGTTCGCAAGCTCACAAGTTCGCCCCTTCTCCTGTTTATATTTACTCCTGCCTTCTCACCTGGACACAATTACTACACTCTGCCATTTATCAGCCTTTACTTGCAAAGGAAAATCCACTTGCAAACAACCCCAAAACAGCTCACAAACCTTTTATACTAGTTTAACAGTCAAGCCACACCCCTCTCACCTGGACACAATTAGTGCACTGTGCAATATGTCAGCCTTTACTTGTAAAGGAATATCCACTTGCAAACAGCCCCAAAACAGCTCACAAACCTTTTATACTAGTTTAACAGTCAAGCCACACCCCTCTCACCTGGGCACAATTAGTTAACTCTGCAATTTAACATCCTTTACTTGTAAAGGAAAATCCACTTGCAAACAGCCCCAAAAACAGCTATGAAACCTTTTATACTAGATTAACAGTCAAGCCACGCCCCTCTCACCTGGGTAAAGGAAAATCCACTTGCATATTAATGCTAAAAATTTAATGAGAATTGTATTATTTCCTCAACTGATACAATTCATATCAATCCTGAAATATGAACATTCCTGCAGATGTGTACAGAGGATATGTGTAATGCATGAGATATAAATATGTGTTTATTAATCATATTTCATATCAATGTTCAAGGCAAATTATTGCAGTGTCTAATTTGTGACTATAATCATCACATCATATTAACCTCACAGAACTGCTGCCATGTGTCAACTCATCTTTCAACAACCTAGACATGGAAAACAACATGAACAGAAACAAATCAACTGCTACATCTATGTAAACTACATAGTGAGTATTTGCAGAATAATATGGCAATGTGTGCTGAATCACACATCAATCACTCCATTAATGTATGCCTATCTTTCACTTTCCAGAATACATCACATGGGTAAGCGATGAGAAATAATGACATCGCACCTGTCCTGGTGGAACAAATCACTTTGTGGATGATCTTGGGCCTGTGTCAAAGGTAAAACACCAGATGTGGCTCTCCAATGATGCATTAATGTGTAATAGGTGTTATATTACTACATCATTAGTAATCAGATATATCCCTACTCATCATCTGCCAGATGATTAGCTTGTTTCATATGTATGAAAAGAACAGTGAAGACATATGTATTTAATGACCAGCAAATATTGGTATGTGATGAAGTAGGCACTCATGTAGCATGTGTAATGTTAATATTGAAATGTTCCTTGTTACAAATCGCGAAGATTAGTCCCATTTCTCAGTCAGAACAAGGAATGATGATGAGCATCCCCACATTCCATGACCATGCTATTGTCACATTGCATCATGTATGTTCATATGCCAAAGTCGATCATGCGTTGCATCAGGTGTGATATCAAATACTCTACATACTGTAGATGTATATCTACCTATTGCTTTATACATGCTATTCTCTCCTTTACTTGGACTATTGTGAAGGCTGCATCATACTTCCTTTCAGATCTCTTCTGCAGTGCTGATGTGATCTTCCCTGTACATATGGGGAAGAGTAACTCTAGCCTTGGAAAATAACTGTTAATGAGGTTACGTTAATCTTCAGTTATGCATATGCTACAGCAGATAATAGAGATGCTCATTCAGAGAACAGAATTCCCCTCAAAGTGTCCGGTTTGTTGTGAGTACGTCTCACACATGAGTTTGAACACACTGATATGGCCCTCGTAAGGTCCCCATCGAGCGTCCAAACTTAGGTATGGAGAGGCTGCTCTCATTGCAGATTAGCATTGCCAGGGAACTGACCTATTGGGGTTATAACATTGACTGATTGAGCACTTATACCTCTGCAGTTGCATAGGAGTGACTGTTGCACACATAACACCCCTCAACTAATCGTCTATATCAATGTCATCCCGACTGCCTGCATTATGTCCCTACAGTATGTCCCTATGTCCCTGTGTTACTGGAACTCTGTATCCTACCCACCTCCAACATGATACTGAGCAGGCCTGTGGTAATTTGTCACTGTGTGGCTCTGTGATAAATGAAACATTATTTCCATTCAATGTTGTTAGTGTTATGCTGGCTAATGTTCATACTACAGATTTACCATGTAACAAGTACATTAGGAAAAATGGAGAGTGGTGGCCCAGGTATATTTCATAAGAACCAAATATAAATTTAATAATTAGGGTGCTCCTAAGGATAAATTAAAAAAGCGTACTGTATGGAGAGAGAGAAAAGATCCTTTTATAGGGGACACCTAAAAATCCTAATATCAGAAAGAAGAGAATAAACTAATTAATACAACTTAACTTTTAATGGTTGTTAAAATCCATATTAAAATATATAGACATAGGTGGCAGAGAGGTTACAAAAATATTGAATTGACAAGTATGGTATCTTAAAATTGTGGATTCTGCCCTTAATAGGCAAACCATATAAAGTGCTAAGTGCCAATATAATCACAAAAGAAAGTGACTAGTGTAGGAAATAAAGTGCTGGATGTATAAAGTGACAAGTGCTATAGTTCATATAGTGTAAAACTATATGGAAGTGAAAACTATTATTAAATACTATATATGGAAACCTGCAAAGGTACAGAAGATCCTATTATCCTATTATCCAGCTATATGCTGATGATATGAAAAGATACCAATATTCTACCAAGGTAACAATATTATAAAACTATAGAGTAAAGGAATAGCTATTGAGTAATAAATGCCTCAATGCTATATAGCTTGTCTATTTAAATAATATCCCAAAAATTAAAGCGTAGCAACCAGGATCCCTCTGTGTGTATTCTGCCTTCCTTGTACTAGTAAACTAGCTAGACTGCATAATTCTAAGATTCAGGGAAGGGACTTTAAGCTATGGGCCTTATTTTGAAAACGCTTGCTCTCTGCTTGGCACGCCGCGGTCTCGACGCAAACTAATGACGTCATTGACCCGCGACGGCGTTCCTACGTGGACCCGATGCCAATTCTTGAATTTCATCAAGGGTTACACCTGCCTTCCCATCATACCTTTTTAAAGGCTGGCGTAGTCATGGCAACATAAAACGAGATTAAAAAAACCTAAGTGTGATAAAATCTGCAACATTATTATCTCACAGTTAAAAACTAAATTAGTGATCTCCTTATTTAGAAGTCCAACTGATGTTAAATATATGAGATCAAAAGTATTTAGAAGAATATAGCTGAAATTATAGAGTCTTTAATTTTAGGTATTAGGTATTCTAATGTATTCTGGATGAACTGAATTGTAATAAGGCATTTGTCTGTTTTTGCATATAGTAAATATAATTGGTGTATAAAAACTTCCAAAAGCCTATATTATTAGGAGGATATAACCAAAATTGTTGGGTTTTTAATATTAGGTATTTTTATATTCTAAATAAACAGCATTAAGGCAAGGCATTTGTCTATTATCACATATAATGGATATAATAGGTATGTAAAACCAAATTTTGCTTGACTTTCAATTGCTTGTATTATTAACATCCTTTATACCAACTTTTACTTGACTTTCAATTGCTTGTATTATTAACATCCTTTATACCAAGCGTTTTTATTATTCCCCATATTTCAGAGCCTACCTAATATAAGGCCCATAAATTCCCAATATTGCTTTAGCATTGACCAAATTAATATTGTTCCAGTATATAAATTTAGTTATGGATAATATTATAATTTGGGCTCATGAGATTTGAAATATAAGGAGTAAAGGTGAAGCCTTCTTTATGGCCCTTAGGTTTTTTTGTGCCAAGTAGATAGATCCATTTGGCTTCTTTCTTTAATAACTCAGTATCTATATCACCTCTCCTTATTGTTTTTTCAACATGATCTATAGCTGTAAATGTCAAAACTTTAGTATCGCCCTTATGCTTGTTATTGACATGCAAAGCTATTGGGGTATCATATTCTTTTTTAACACTATAAATGTGCTCAAGAATTAGTTGTCTAAATTCTCTACAGGTTTTACCTACGTATCTGGCTCCACACAAACATGTTATTAAATAGATGACACCCTCTGTTTTACATGTGATAAGGTGCTTTATTTTATATGTTTGTTTTTTGAGAGAAAGATCTTTGTCGTTTTTACATATTGACGTGCTTTGCATGAATGACATTTAAAGCAACCTTTTGTTTTTTGTAACCATGATTGGCTCTTTCCTGTATCCAAATGACTTTTTGAGAGGTAATCTCTTAGATTTCTAGACCTTCTGCTGGTAATAGCTGCATGGGTGGGTAAATATGGTTTGAGATCTTTATCATCCAATAAAATACCCCAATGTTTGTTAAAGATGTTTTTAACCATTTATTATTAAAGGTTCCAATACATCTGACAGTATTGTCTAATTCTCGCTTTTTATCCTTAAGTAGATCTTCTCTCTTGGTGCTTTTAGCTCTCTGATAGGCTTTTTTTTATATTATTTTTTGAATAGCCTCTCTCCAAGCAGCGAGATTGTAAATTCTGAGATTCTTTCTCAAAGTCTTTGTCATTAGAGCAGTTTCTTTTTACTCTCAAGTATTGGCCAATAGGTATGCCTTTAATCAAGGCCTTTGGGTGACTTTTTGCATGGAGCAAACTATTGGTGGCTGTAGGTTTCCTGTAGTTCTTTGTACTGACAGTACCATCTTGTGTTTTAAATATCTTGTAAGTCCAAAAATGTAATGGACTCATAGCGAAATTCTGATGTCAAATAAAGACCTAAATTATTGGTATTAAGGGTTTTAATAAAGTTCTGTAACTGTAGAATTGAGCCATTCCAGAGTATTAATATATCATCGATAAAACGGACCCAGAGTTCTATGTGTGAAGTATTTATCTCCATTTCTTCACTGAAAACCATTTGCTCTTCCCAACAACCCAGACATAAATTTGCGTAGGTGGGGGAACAAGCTGTGCCCATCGCTGTACCCCGAATTTGTTTATAGAATTTATCCATAAAAATAAAGTAATTGTGGGTTAAGACAAATTCTAGTAATGCTAAGAGAAATTCATTATGTATAGCATATTGGTTACCTTGTTTATTTAGGAAGTACTTGGCTGCAGCTATTCCTTTGGCATGATGGATGCTAGTATATAGAGCTTCTACATCTAGTGACACCAGTATGGTATGTTTCTTAGATTGTATGCCATCCAATTTAGTCAGTACCTCCTTAGAATCTTTAACATAGAATTAAAGGCTAAATATGAATTCTCTTAGAATTTGGTCTAAATATTTACTAGAATTTTCAGTTAGATTACCAATACCCGATACTATTGGTCTTCCTGGGGGTTTCTGGGGATTTTTATGAATTTGTAATGTGTAGAAAGTTGCCACTTTGGGGTTTTTACTGAGCATAAATTCAAATTCCTGTTTATTAATGGTTTTATTTTCTAGGCCTTTATGGAGTATCTCTGATATACTTGTCATACTTGTCAATTCAATATGTTTGTAACCTCTCTGCCACCTATGTTTATATATTTTAATATGGATTTTAACAACCATTAAAAGTTAAGTTTTATTAATTAGTTTATTCTCTTCTTTCTGAGATTAGGATTTTTATTAAAGTAAATTACCCTGAAAGTCAACATATGTGCTCATCACCATCAGTTCGGAGTGTAACTATTATATTCAAATGTGTTTACATTACTGCATAATAATCATGAATGTAGATTTTTACCATCATTCAAGTTGAGCCCTTCAAGTCATTACACACAACCCTGCATGTATATAGACATGACTCATGATTTCACGCCCCTCTAGCTGACACCTACATGTATATTGGCAAGGTACAGATTAATGTGGTATATGTATATATCTAAACAAACACATATACATATATATGTATAGAACAATAACACTTCATTCTATCTCTATTCTGTCAATTAGAAAGCATGATATGGTACAAACACACAGAAACAGTGATAACAGTATAACATCCTCATACTTTATTTCTTACACAGATCAAAAATGGTCAAGATTGTGCATTAATATCATGTATGGCAACTGGCTGTGGCAAATCAGAGGACATCTGAAGGGTAAACAGACAACATTATGAGGGTAATGCATAGCATCTACTAGGGTCACATGTAGTCATGACCCCACAGTAACCAACAACATATAACACTCCATTCCATAGACATAACCATTAATGCACATACAACAACCATACGGTTGCCATATTAAACAGAGACTAGAAAACATAGATCATGTGATACTAAACAAATCCACACACAGTGTGTTTGTATACATTACTGCTGATTGGTCAATAGATGATGTGAATCTGGAAAACATAAAGAGGAGGTGTTAGAACAATCATGAGCTGTTATTACAGTATATTGTTGTTGCTCTGGACACTACCATTGACCAATTAACATAAACAACATCTACGACCAGTACTAACCATATTGATTCTGTCCTGTTCAATCAGTCTGCCTGGAATATGTTAAGGATGTGTAATACAACAAGGCATGCTTCACTGTGGCCACAATACTTCAGCAAAGACTATTACTATCTACATGGAACAGTTGTGCCATGCTGATATCACATCTCACTGGTATATGGGTGGTAACCAGGCCAGACAGATCACACTGTTCACATTACCCCTAAACACATGCACATTGATCCTGATGTCAAACCAAGGAAATTATCCATTTGGTTTGGATAGGATGAAATGCTAAAAAACACATGTTTAACTACTGCTTTGGATTTGCAGATCCTAATGGGACCGTGCAACTCTAAAGCCGGGACACTATTCATTATTATGGAAACTCACAACAGCCATATTCATTAGTGAAGAGATATGCAGTCATATATTTAATTTCAGATCCATCTACAGTGGTGGATGAAACCGTTCTAATGCCCGTTGGGAACTGGGTTGAGTGTTTACTCACATGATGGTATTGTACTGCTTGAAGATGAAGAACATGCCTTCATGGTAGTGAGATTTGGCTATTATCACCTACAGAGACAAGAACAAGATATTAATCATAATAATATTCTAATTAACTACAGCACCTCACCTCAAAGTCAATCCACATTGAACATCAATTGTTGAAATGTTAAACAAAACCAGACATGTACACACTCTGTAGCCAGCCAATAGAATGTCAACATTTATAACAATCAGTATTCATTGAGGAGTGATCAGGAGGAGGACTTCCTCGATGGGCCTAAGACGTCCTACTCCTCGTGACTGGGCCCCCCACCTCCCTCTCGGTGGCCCTCTTCTACATTGTGGTGGCGTAGGAGTGGAGGGTGCCACTACGCTGGGTGGCTGGGGATCGGGTGATGTCTGAGATGAGGAGGCAGGTTGTGCAACTGAAGGCTGCTAAGGTATGGGCTGCCGTTGGGCTAGCTTGATTAATAGCTGTTGCTCCAGACTCGCCTGTACCTCATATCTCTCCATCCTTTGGTTGTGCCTCCTCATCTCAGCATGGTGAAACCTATTGGCAGCCATGAAAGCCCTACTCAGGCGACACTGCCTCTGAAGCAACCTGAGTGCCTGATTCTCCATGGCACACTGGGTCATGATGTCCATCAATGTCCAGGGTGTTTGCGGCAATGAGGCCGCACGTGAGGATTGCATGGCTGGAGGCAGTGGATGTGTGAGTGGCAGAGCAGACGTTGAGCCAGCATCCGAAGGTGAGCCTGCCTCCAAAGGTAAGCCTGCCTCCTAGGGTGAGCCAGGCTCCAAAGGTGAGCCTGCCTCCAAAGGTGAGCCCGCCTCCAAAGGTGAGTCAGCCTCCTATCGTGTGACAGCCCGCGGTGGCTGCTGCATCTGTGGCCGCTGCATCTGTGGCTGCTGCATCTGTGGCTGCTGCATCTGTGACCGCTGCATCTGTGGCTGCTGCATCTGTGGCTGCTGCATCTGTGGCTGCTGCATCTGTGGCCACTGCATCTGTTGAGGATGCTGGATTGGTGGCTGGAGCAGGTCCTGATGTGGCAGCATGTGGGCTTAGGCCATGATGGGTGGGCCAGTGGACCATAGGTTTGATAACCATAGGACAGGCCAGCATGAAACGGGGCAGCATAAGATGGGGCAGCATAGTAGGGGTCATCATAGGATGTCCTGGCCCTCCTTTTTGGGCACTCCTGCCTCCTCCTCTTCCTCTCTTGCTTGCCTTCTGGGTACTACAATGGAATTAACATATATTTCAGTTGGTTGCCATAGACAATTGACAGCTAAGTCTTCCTCTCCCACCCAGGGATCAGGCCCATGCCCCTCTGACCCTCCACCGTGTGTGCCTATGTCTGGGGGAACCTATCTCCCCCCCCTGCTCTTCTCCTCCTCCTCCTCTCCCTCCTCCTCCTCCTCCCCCTCCTTTCCCTCCTCTCCCTCCTCCTCTCTCCATCACTCAAGCTCTTAGTACTCTTCTCCTCCTCCCTCTACCCCTCCGATAGTCCCCTCACTCTCCTCCTCTCTCTCCTTACTTTCCTCCTTCCTTCTCTACCCTCCTATGAAAATAAAATAATGAGAAAGAAATATAATATGTATGTGGATGTGTATGGTGTAAAACAACATATGTATGAGTATTATGTGTAGTATAGTAATTGTATGGGGGGTGTAGGTGTGCCTTGGCCTACCACTAGGTATAGCTATGTGTACGTAATTTATGTGTGTGAATTATGTGATATCAGTAATTATGTGTGTTGTAAATTAAGGGTTAAATGCTATGATAGGTCAAAAGATCTAAACTTACAATCCTCCCAAAGCTTAAAAACCCACCTGTGTGTCTACTTGCAAAAGCTACAGCACAGTCAATGATTTCCTGTTTTGGCTCGCTTTTAAAGGCATACTGGTGTCTAATTGTTAAGTTTTATGTTTTATGTTTTTCGCGCTCATTTACAATGCCAAGCTTAATTGATAATTGATATGCACGTAGCCTCATATGTACTGTACTCCTTTGCAAATTGTAAATCGTACGAGATATCGTCCCTTTGCTCGTAGCGCGCAGCCCTTCTAGTTTAATAGCGTTGTTAACATGACAAATTTCAAGCTCGTAGCCTTTAGCATTCGCATTTTCGAATTACATTTTTGGGAATTTAATAAGGCTGATAGTATTTAAGCAGCTGGATAACATTATGGCCAACATCCCATATAGTCAAGCATACAAAAAATTAGCAGAGGTTGATTTACCAACAGCAAATGAGGTTGCCATGGTCTTTAAAAATGATGATGGTGAACCACAATTTAAACGGGATATTAGAATATATCCATGCAATGAAGACCAACCTTTTATAAACATAAATATATTACCGTATATACTCGAGTATAAGCCGACCCGAGTGTAAGCCGAGGCACCCATTTTACCACAAAATGCTGGGTAAAATGAGTGACTCGAGTATAAGCCGAGGGTGGGAAATGTGCTGCCCCCTGTGTCCCTCTTGTGCCCTCTGTGTCCCCCTCTCTCTCCGTGCCTCTTCTCCCCTCTCCCTTCCCTGTGTCTCTTCTCCGCTCTCACTTCCCTGTGTCTCTTCCAACCTCTCCCTTCCCTGTGTCTCTTCCCCCCTCCCTTATTACCCTCCTCAACCCCACTCCTCAATCTCCCTCCTCATCCTCAACCTCCCTCCTCATCCTCAACCTCCCTCCTCATCCTCAACCCCCTCCTCAACCCCCCATCCTCAATCCCCCTCATAAACCCCCCCATCCTTATCCTCTCTCCTCAACCCCCAACCTCAACCCCCCTCCTCAACCTCAACCCCCCTCCTCAACCCCTCCTCCTCATCCTCAACCTCCCTCCTCAACCCGCCCATCCTCAACCCCTTCCTCAACCTCCCTCCTCAACCCCACCATCCTCAACCCCCATCCTCATCCTCCCTCCTCAACCCCCCCATCCTCATCCTCAACCCCCTCCTCATTCTCAACCCTCCTCAACCTCAACCCCCCTCAAACCCAACCCCCCTCCTCAACCTCCCTCCTCATCCTCAACCCCCTCCTCAACATCCCTCCTCAACCCCAGCATTCTCAGTCCCCCTCCTCATCCCCCCATCCTTATCCTCTCTCCTCAACCCCCCATCCTCAACCCCCCATCCTCAACCCCCCTCCTCAACCTCAACCCCCCTCCTCAACCCCTCCTCCTCATCCTCAACCTCCCTCCTCAACCCCCCATCCTCAACCCCTTCCTCAACCTCCCTCCTCAACCCCCCCATCCTCAACCCCCCATCCTCATCCTCTCTCCTCAACCCCTCCTCCTCATCCTCCCTCCTCATCCTAAACCTCCCTCCTCATCCTCAACCTCCCTCCTTATCCTCAACCCCCTCCTCAACCCCCTCCTCAACCTCCCTCCTCAACCCCCCATCCTCAACCTTCATCCTCAACCCCCCATCCTAAACCCCATCCTCAACCCCACCATCCTCATCCTCAACCACCCATCCTCAACCTCCATTCCTCAACCTCAACCCCCCTCAATCCCCCTCATCAACCTCAACCCCCCTCAACCCCAACCCACCTCCTCAACCTCAACCCCCCTCAACCTCCCCCTCAATCCCCCTCAACCCCAACCCCCTCCTCAACCCCCCTCCTCAACCTCAACCCCCCTCAACCCCAACCCACCTCCTCAACCTCAACCCCCCTCAACCTCCCCCCTCAATCCCCCTTAACCCCAACCCCCCTCCTCAACCCCCGTCCTCAACTTAAACCCCCCTCCTCCACCTAAACCCCCCTAAATACCTCCCCCCTCTCCCCTCACTTACCTGCTTGTGCTCCGGCCTCCACTCCTTGACCCGGCGCGCATGTGACGTCACATGCGCTCCGCGTCATTAGCATATACCGTGTGCCGGCACCCGGTATATGCTAATGACGCGGCGCTCATGTGACGTCACATGCACGCCGGGGCAAGGAGCGGAGGCCAGAGTCAAGCAAGTAAGTGAGGGGAGAGGGGGGAGGTATTTAGGGGGGTTTAGGTGGAGGAGGGGGGTTGAGGGGGGTTTAGGTTAAGGACGGGGGTTGGGGTTGAGGGGGGTTGAGGTTGAGGAGGGGGGAGGGAAAGAGACACACGGGGGTAGAGAGACACACGGGGGTGTTAGAGACACGGGGGAGTTAGAGAGACATGGGGGGTTTAGAGAGACACGGGGGGGTTAGAGAGACACGGGGGAGATTGACTCGAGTATAAGCCAAGAGGGGCCTTTTTTGACCTTAAAAAAAGGGCTGAAAAACTCGGCTTATACTCGAGTATATACGGTAAGTAGTAATTTGCATCCAATGACATATCCCATTTTCTTTCCAAATGGTAAGTCAGGATAGCAACCAAAATTCCTATTGCAAAGTTATCCCAATAATAAAGTTTGTGTTAGAAACAATATTTCTACGCTGGACTATAAAGTGGCCCAAACTGCTATTCTATTATGTGGGGGGAAGCTCACACAACAATGGATTATTGATTCATATCTACAAGTCGAAGCAAATAATCTAAATTTTGTAAAATTTCAACAAAATAAAATTCGAGAAAGATACAATAATGCCATGGCTAATGTGACTAAATTTGGAAACCCAGATTTATTCATTACATTCACATGTAATCCACAATAGCCAAAGATCAAGGAAACTTGACCATATATACTTCTGATAGACCAGATTTAGTGGCTAGCGTATTCAAAATAAAACTAAATTCATAAATACATGATATAACTGAAGCACACTTATTTGGGAAATGTGTGGCTTTTGTTTATACCATTGAATTTTTAAAAAAAGAGGCCTGCCACATGCACACATACTTTTAATCCTACAAGAAAAAGATGAATTGAATATGGCAGAGAGAGCAGATTCAGTAATTACTGCTTTACTGCCACATCCAGAAAA
Source organism: Discoglossus pictus (assembly GCA_027410445.1). NCBI lineage: Eukaryota > Metazoa > Chordata > Amphibia > Anura > Alytidae > Discoglossus > Discoglossus pictus. The sequence goes on along the minus strand of CM050168.1, from coordinate 275,352,244 downwards.
ATATTCAAAACTTTATGAGATTGTAACACATAGAATGATTCATGGTCCATGTGGAAATATCAATCCAAATTCCCCATGTATGGAAAATAAAAAATGTACAAAAGAGTTCCCAAAACTATTTCAAATGCAAACTTATGCTAATTGTGATGGACACACTTTGTATAAAAGAAGACAAGGACAAACAGCTATTATCCGTGGCCAAAAGGTTGATAATAGATATGTAGTTCCATACATTCCACATTTGCTGATGAAGTACAATGCACTCATAAATGTGGAAGCTTGCACTTCTATCAAATCCATCAAATATGTGTATAAATATACTGTATATACAAAGGATACGATGCAGCAACTGTTGTTGTGCAAGGTGCACAAAATGAACAAGACAATCCAGTTTTACATGATGAAATATTATCTTATTTAGATGCTCGCTATGTAAGTGTTCCAGAAGCAATGTGGCGTCTTCTCAAATTTGAGATGCATGATCGGTCACATGCTGTGTATCGATTAGCTGTCCATTTGCCACAATGTCAATTTGTTTGCTTCACTGCAGGGAATGAAAGAAATGATTTAGCACAAAGTGAACATAGAGCAAGAACCTACTGCTTGGTTTCAATTAAATTGCCAGGACACTGAGGCCAGAGAATTTTTATACAATGACATTCCATATCACTATGTATTCGTAAATGGCCAATGGCGACAACGAAAAAAACATAATAAAAAAATTATCCCACAAATTTATACCGTTAGCCCAAGAGACATTGAACGTTTCAGCTTAAGATTACTTCTTTTACGTGTTCCCGGTGCACAAAGTTATGAACATTTACGCACAGTGAATGACCTGGTTTATGATACTTTCCAATTAGCTTCACGACATCAAAACTTTCTGGCAGATGGTACGGAATGGGAGAAATGTCTAGAAGAAGCAGCACTATGTCAAATGCCAAAGCAAATGAGAGAACAATTTGCTTTCATTTGCATCTATTGCAATGTACCTGATGCATTAGCTTTGTGGGAAACATTTAAATTACATTTGTGTGAAGACTTCTTGAAACGTTACAATGATACCATTGCGCTATTAAAAGCATTAATGGAAATTCAGAAAATCTTTCTTTGTCATGGATTAAATTGTGCAAATTTTAATCTGCCTGATCCAGGATTTATAGATGAAATTAACTTTGAGGAGTATGACACTGAGATTAAATACCAAAATACACAAGAACAAATTGGACCTTTAAATGCATTACAATTGGAAGCATTTAACGACATTACAAATGCAATAGACATGCTCAGAGAGCCTTATTTCTATCTAGATGGCCCTGGTGGATCAGGAAAAATGTATCTATATAATTTATTGATGAGTTGCATTTGAGCACGAGGTCAAATAGCACTGCCATTTGCAACCACTGGAATTGCCGCACTTAGAAGGTGGTAGAACTGTGCATAGTGGATTTAAACTGCCAGTTCCCATTCTAAAAACATCAGTGTCGGATATTCGAATGAATTCTTTACAAGCCAAAACATTTCACAAAAGTTAATTAATTATAATATATGAGGCAACAATGATGTAATGTCATGCCCTGCAATGTATTGATCAATTATTAAAAGAAGTTATGGGTAAGGATTTGCCATTTGGTGGAAAGATGATGTTGTTAGGAGGAGATTTTAGGCAAACATTAGCTGTGGTGCCACATGACAATAGGACTGACAACTTCAAAACATGTATAAGGAGAAGTAAACTGTGGAAAATATTTACACACCTTAAATTATAAATAAATATGAGATCTGAAGGCCAAAATCAATTAAATGATTGGCTAATTCAAATTGGAGAAGGAAAACATAAAAAAATAACTAATCTACCTGATGATACCGTCAAAATTTTATCAGAAATGATTGGCAAAGAATCACTAATATCGACAATCTTTCTCAATACCATCAATAACAAAGATTACTCAGACATTGCAAGCAAAGTGATATTAAAATCAAAAAATATAGATACCTTGAATGTAAATTACAAAATTTAAAAATGAATCAATGCACCCCAAAATATTATTACAGTGCAGATTTGGTTCTGGCAGATGACAAAGACAGTGAATTTAACTTTACTATGGGATTTATTAATTCTTTAACTCCCCCTGGAATTCCACCACATATTTTGCAACTTAAAAAAGGGGCAATTGTCATGCTACCGAGAAATATGAATCCCAAAAAAACACTTTGTAATAAGACCAGATTAATTGTGAAGGATTTAAAAGATCATTTTATACATTTATACAAATAAATGGTACCCATAAAGGTGAACAAGTTCTTATACCAAGAATTGATTTGTCTCCACGTGAGAGTGGTTTGCCTTTTGTCCTTCGAAGGAGACAATTTCCCATTATCATGGCATTTGCCATGACCATTAATAAATCCCAAGTACAAACTTTTAAGTCTGTGGATATTTTTTTTTACAGGAAACTGTATTTGCACATGGACAACTCTATGTTGCATTTTCAAGATGCAATCCAGAGGAAATTAGTGTTCATATTGAAGAAGACCCAAGTCAAGGTGATTTATTGGAGGATGGATGCATTTTTAGCAAAAACTTTTTGTACTATGAGGTTCTGTAAACCTAGAGAACAGTGGTTTTATTTTGAGGACAAAATTTTATGTCACTTGGACTCTTTTTAGCGGACCACTATTCCAGGAAAACAAGCTTTTATGTCTGGCATTCTCTTTTTAGAGGACCACTATTTCACATAGCAAACTCTATGTGATATTTTTCAAGAACAACAAGAATAACAACACAAAGTGAAAAAACAAACAAATGCAAAGACAAAGTAACATATTACCTTTTTGAATGATTGGCCCCACGAAAAAATTACCGTATATGCTCGAGTATAAGCCGAGTTTTTCAGCACTTTTTTTAAGGCTGAAAAGGTCCCCCTCGACTTATACTCAAGTCACCCCCCCCCCCGTCTCTTCACCCCCGTGTCTCTTGCCCTCTCTCTCTCTCCTGTGTCTCTTTCCCCCCTCTCCCTTGTGTCTCTTTCCCTCCCCCTCCCTTATTATCCTCCTTATCCTCCCTCCTCAAACCCCTTTCCTCATCCTCAACCCCCCTCCTCAGCTCCCCTCCTCATCCTCAACCCCCTCCTCATCCTCAACCCACCTCCTCAACTCTCCTCCTTATTCTCAACTCCCCTCCTCATCCTCAACCCCCTCCTCAACCTCAACCCCCCTCCTCAAACCCCCTACTCATCGTCAACCCCCCTCCTCATCCTCAACCGCCTTCCTCATCCTCAATCCCCTTCCTCAACTTCAACCCCCATCCTCAACCTCAACCCCCCTTCTCATCCTCCCTCCTCAACCCCCCTCTCCTTTTCCCCTCACTTACCTTCCATCAGCAGCTGCTCCTCTGCTCCTCCGCACATTTTTAGGCTGTTTCGGGACCTGGCATATGCTAATGATGTGTTGTCACATTCGCGTCACGTCATTAGCATATGCCGGGTGCCGATTCAGCCTGAAGACGCGCAAAGGAGTAGAGGAGCAGTTGATGGAAGGTAAGTGAGGGGAAAGGGAGAGGGGGAGGTTATTAGAGAGGGGGAAAAGACACAAGGGGAGAGAGGGTGGGGGAAGAGACACATGGGGAGGGAGGGGGAAGAGACACATGGGGAGAGAGGGAGGGGGAAGAGACACATGGGGAGAGAGGGAAGGGAAAGAGACACATGGGAAGAGAGGAAGAGGAAGAGACACATGGGGAGAGAGGGAGGGGGAAGAGACACATGGGGAGGGAGTTGGGCAAAAAGACACATGGGGAGGGAGAAGGGGAAAGAGAGACATGGGGAGGGAGAGGGGGGAAAGAGACACATGGGGGAGGGAGAGGGGGATAGAGACACATAGGGGAGGGAGAGGGGGGAAGAGACACATAGGGAAAGGAGAGGGGGAAAGAGACACATAGGGAAGGGAGAGGGGTTAAAGAGACACTGAGGGGAGGAAGAGGGGGGAAGAGACACATAGGGGAGGGGGAGGGGGAGGGATACACAGGGGAGGGAGAGGAGGGGAAGAGACACAGGGGAGGGAGAGGAGGGGAAGAGACACAGGAGAGGGAGAGGGAGGAGAGACACAGGGGAGGGAGGGTGAAAAGACAAAGGGGAGGGAGGGGGGAGAGACACATGGGAGAGAGAAGGGGGACACAAGAAAGGGGCAAAGAAGACACACAAGAGGGGGACACAGAGGGCACAAGAGGGACACAGGGGGCAGCACATTTCCCACCCTCGGCTTATACTCGAGTCACTATGTTTTCCCAGTATTTTGTGGTAAAATAGGTGCCTCGGCTTATACTAGGGTTGGCTTATATTCGAGTATATACGGTAGGTAGCTTTTTCGTACAATTCAAGTTAAAATGTTAGTATTTTATGGTACTATTTGAGATGTTAATATTTTATTTTAAAAGGTGTGCAAAGTTGTTTCATTGTATATAATTACGATTTATGTTAGTAGGAGGATAACTATTTGTTAATTATTATTATTATAGTTTATTTATATTGCGCCAACATATTCCGTAGAGCTGTACATAAATTAAGTTCAGACAAAGATAAATACAAATTAACATATAGCAAAGCAAGGAGGGCCCTGTCTTTGAGCTAGGAATCCAATTTCCATGGTGAATTCCCAAAGTAGTTAGGATAGAAACTCTTAGACTTAGACAAACTAAGGTATAGAGAGTGATAAAAAAAGGAGAGAGAGGTGATAAGTGAATTAGGGTGGAAGGTGATACGCTTCTTTAAATTGATAAATTGAAATGTATAATTAAATACAGAGTATTAATCCAGGGAGTAATCCGATCGCCAGTTAATGGGGTCAGTAAGGAATTCATTTTTCCCCCTTTCATACAATTGGCTAAGTTTCAATGGGGTTTTTTACTGCTTGTCTTCCTCTGGATTCAATACCTATGTGGTTTATCAGTACTTGAAATAAAAGTTGCATGTTACAAGGCATTATGTAATGGTTGCAAATACTTATTCAGAGAAAGTTGACCTATTCTTATGTTTCTCACGCATATCTCTGAATTAAAAATGTTAGTATTGTTAAAAAAAATGGTTCACCATTGTTTCAAATATAAGTTGCATGTTACAACGTATTATGTAATGGTTTAAAATAAGTATTCATTAAAACTTCAGCCATTGGTATATTATTCTTGCATACATGATAATTAAAATAGTTATTATTGTTCAAAATTTATGGTTTACCTGTTGGTGAAATACAAGTATAAAGTAAAAAAAAAAAAAAAAATATATATATAAAATTATTTTAAAAAATTATAATTGTTGTACTTCTTTGTAGATAACAAAAAGGTTAAGAGTGTCACATTGTGTGGCATACAGCTTTCCCAGCCTTAAAATGTTATTGCCCTGTCATTTTTGATGGGCAAGTCGCTAGCAATAAATAATCACCTCTAGTGAAAAATCCTTCTGATTCGTTCACTATCCACCATGCCTCTATCTTACTGCATTATCTCAAATGCCCACTGATGCACTCTTGATTTCAAGCTCTCCAGAACAGGAACCTTGACTCCATTGTATCAGTATTTCCAATGACATTGTCTGTTATGTATCACATATAATAGTTGTCAAACTGCGAGACGTCGTCACGCTTTGTGAGGTGTGTACAACTTAGGCGATGAGCGCCGCAGGCACTCATCACTAGCGAGCCTCGCGAGGCGAGCTGTTAAACTGTGGCACTTAGCCCATGCGAGCCTCGAAAAGCGAGGAGAGCCATTAAAATACGAGACGCAGGACTTAGAACAAAAAAGATACGAGACGCTAAAATTTACGAGATTAGCGGCCGAACAAAAAAACCTGAAAAACACACTAAATACACCCAATAAAATTACAAAAACATCACAGACAGCCAGGACATCTGTGAGTGAGGTGGAACTCGAATTTAACTTGATTTAGGCTATTATCGCCACTCGAAAATCGCCTAAGTAAGGAAAAAAATGGCCACCCTAAAGAATGAAAACTAGGCTACACGACCCCGGACCGTGCAAAACACTGCAAAACGCGTAGCACTTTACACATCACATTATGACCTACCACATACACTCTTACAAATGCCCAAAAATTCTCACGACCGCGAAAACCAATGCAAACTGCGTACCACTTTACACATCACACTACGACCTACAAGATACACTATTACAAAAGCCGGAAAATGCTCACGAGACGCGTACCACATAAATAACATTACGACTATACAATGCCGCTTTACACAATACACCAACGGCTTTACCTCGCGCACGCAGCCTATTTAGAATGCAAAGTTCAAACATTCATTCCACTTTATAAGCAGGTCGTTAACACTGAAAATGTATATTCTATGCAGACGCGAAATACAAACAAATTGTTACCTCTTCAGCCTATTGCTCACTGCATATATCAATGATAAATAATTAAACTGCGAGGCATGCGATGAGCGCCAAAGGTCCTCACAGTACAAAACGGTTTCAATTATGTCTCAAACAGCATTCCTATGGCTTCAAATGTAATTGCCCCGTCATTTTTGAATGGCAAGTCGCTAGTCACTAATATATTTGTCGTACTGCGAGTTTGTGTGTAATGCTCGCAAAGTTGCGAGTTGCGCATTGGGAGGCCTGCAATGGGCGCCGAAGATGCTCATTGCGAGGCTCGCAATGGGGACGAAGGGGGAGAGGGAGGGAGAGAGGAGAAGAGGGAGGGAGAGAGGAGAAGAGAGAGGTAGAGAGGAGGCAAGGAGAGAGGGGGAGAGAGAAGGAAGAAGGGTTAGGGAGAGAAAGGGTGAGGAGAGAGAGAGAAGGAAAGAGAGAGGACGCACAGATAGACAGGGTACACAGAGACAGGGTACACAGAGAGAGGATGCACAAACAGCCAGAGGACACAATTTTTAAGACAATATTATGCCTTCATTTTTTCTGGGCAAGTGACTAGTAACAAATGTTTTATAGTATCTCATGTATTTAGAATATTTTAAACAAATATAAATTATAAGAACAAACATAATATTTAAATTAAATGAAGATTGACCAATTTCTTGCATGTACCGTATATACTCGAGTATAAGCCGAGTTTTTCAGCCCTTTTTTTAAGGCAAAAAAGGGCCTCCTCTGCTTTTACTCGAGTCACTCTCCCCCCGTGTCTCTCTACCCCCCGTGTCTCTCTAACCCCCCCTTGTGTCTCTAACCCCCCCGTATGTCTCTAACCCCCGTGTGTCTCTAACCCCCCCGTGTGTCTCTTTCCCTCCCCCTCCTCAACCTCAACCCCCCTCCTCAACCTTAACCCCCCTCAACCCCCCTCCTCCACCTAAACCCCCCTAAATACCTCCCCCTCTCCCCTCACTTACCTGCTTGTGCTCCGGCCTCCGCTCCTTGACCCGGCTCGCATGTGACGTCACGGCCGCCGTTTTTTTCCTCAGCCAATTTTTAGAGTGACGAAAAATTGAAAATATGTCTCTAATTCGTTTGCAACTTCACTATCAGGCTTCCTGGCACTCCTCCTGTGCTGTGTGGGAGTGTTATTATTATTTTTATTATTTTGGTGTTTTTTCTGTGTTTTCGAGTTACGCGTTTGAACCAACTGCGTGCCTCACGTGCCCCAACTGCTCACCTCGCTTCGGCTCTAATTCTAGCCCAAGTCCTGAACTGCTGGCGATGAGCGCCGCTGATGATGAGCGCCTGCGGCGCTCATTGCGAGCTCTGCAATAAGCGCCTTTGGTGCTCATTGCAGCCTAAGTCCCACTCGCCTTGCAGTTGTGGGTATCAACTGCTCGCCTCGCTTCACAAGGGTTGCAATTATTTAACAGTTGGAGAGTCAACTGCTTGCCTCGCTTTGTGAGGGTAGAAATTATTTAACATTGCGTGACCAACATCGCAAACGTGACAACTGCCATCTATATATATGAGGTACTAATCAAAGGGTTTCCAGAAAGATATGAATAAAGTAATATAATAACACTAAACTACTTACAGGACCACAGTAGCTCAAGAAAAAAGGCACTAGTTTGTCAAGTATGTACCAAACTAATAATACTAGCAGCTGTGTGGGAGATGGACATACATTTTTGTGGGGAAAATCACATTTTTTGCTGACTCTGTTTATGAGTAAGGGAATCCATTTTATGTTTGTTACATTACAGCTGGGTTTGTTGAATTTGTCTGGTGCGGAGGCTGCACAGGCTCCGTGGATCAGCAGCCAATGCCGGTAAGCCGGCGGAGCCTGTGGCGTGTGTGGTAGGCAGGTTGCGTTGGGGGGCGGGACTTTTGCCCATTTTGCGGGCTTTTCCATCAGTCTCCGCGTTGCCTCCTCGGGAATCCCACCCCTTGTTATTGGCTCCGTTGTAAGCTATGTTAAAGTTTGGTCGTAATTATGTTGTAAGATATGTTTAAAAAAAAAAAATGATTGGTTTATAATACCATTGGTGAATAATACTATGGAGAGAACGCCTTATTGAATGATCAATTGTTTGCTATCTTTCATATTGGTTGGCGGGAGGTGAGTCACCCGGCCCACTGGCCTAAGAGGGCGAGGCCATACCTCACGGGCGTGCTTAGAATAAGCATTGGGGGCCCTGGGCATGGGCCCAAGGCGTGAGGTCGCTGTCCATGGCCGGGCTTCTCCCTCAAATATGTTAATATATGTTAATTTATGTTATGGTAATTTACTATGTAAATTACTAAAGCTGTGGCCCGTGTTTCTCCCACCCAGTTGTTGCATCCATTTATTTCCTCCATAAGCCCCAATGGATCACGCTTGGGTCATGTTGGCTGCAGTGAAGGGAGGGGTGGGAAAGCGGAATCAGGGGTCCTCTGTTAATATAATTGGATACGATTGAAATTGATACCACACTGCTTCCCCCGACACTCTGAAACACATATTAGGAGGGAGCAGTGTAACCTGAGCAGCTGTCCATGCACAAAAACACTTTCTAGTGGCCATGCCCTATCAAACTGCAGTTGTGGTATGCCAATTTAGATAGCCCCACTTTGTTTATGGGGATGAGAGATAAGGAGCGTATAATGCCTTGGTGACATCATTGAAAATAGTAATTGTTTAAATGCCCAGTAAAAGTTGTATAAAGAGTTTTTTATTTTCATGCCCTACCTAACTATTCTTTAGGTGTATCTGTGATTATTATTCTTTAGGTGTATCTGTGATTATTATTCATTCCACAGGACTCTTCTTAGTCACTCCTCTCTGTGAGAGTTTACTAATGGCCCTTGATAAGGATACTTAGAGAGGGAGGTCCTGTATAGTTTATGCTTAAAACTCACGACTTTCAGGCTCAATTATTTAACACTTCCACCCAACTGCAATTATACTAATTCTGTAACTTTAATTCCTGCAATAACTGAAGCCTTTGTTATATGACTTGCAGCAGGTTTCTGTACAAGACGTTGCTCTTTTTAATCTCATTATCTGTTTACATTTGGGCTGCATCTTCTCGGAATCATTTAAAAAATGGTAAAATTGCTTTAGGAAATTAATTAATTGATAATAAAGATATAGATAATGAGGAGAAGTATTTAGGGGTGCAATTTGGTATTATTTGCTAATTTAAAAAAATATATAAAGGACAGTGTGCTGTTGATGCTCGCCAATGCCAGAGAAGAGGCTGGGGGCGCATGTAAAGTGAGTGACAGACAAATACAGACTGTCTGTTACCCCCCACCATTCTCCAGTATTTCATCAGAAATAGCAAAACAGTATTACTTATATAATCTAGAAACATAATAGTAACCAGATTATAGAAGATGCAGTTGATACTTACATCCGCACAATAACCCAATAACACCTAAGACGTAGGCAACACCAATCAGGTCTGCCCTCAGGGGGGTATATAGCCCCCAAAAGAGACGCTATTAGGGATCCTGAGCGTAAGATGCAAGAATAACTTCAACAGGTTGAGATGAGTTAGGTTATATCTCGGTCTTCCCTCAGGAGCATGTGTTAGGCACAATACACTTCCCTCACAGGATCAGGGTTACTACAGATGGTTTCTGGAATATTGTTTTTTTTTGTTGGGCAATAAGCCAATAAGCATTCTATATTGTTGATATCCTATATAAAGTACCTTGTTTTATGTTACATGATGCCTGTGTATGAGACATAGTGAAGTGTGTCTTAACATGTTTTGTTGCTTATTATATTGAGTGCTGCGGGCATGATACATTGTGAACCGTCATTAATATGCGTGGCTCGTGGCTACAGTCTCCAATCCTTAAGCCAAGTAATTAGATCAAAATCACTAAAGCCAGGATCCACCCACCTATACATAAGCAGAGATTCCCTTAAAGGTATACTATAATACCTTATTTATAATAAGCCCATTTAAAGAACTATACTTGATTTTTCCAAAGTATTTTTACAAAATAAATAAATCCAGTATTGTAGATATAAATGATTAGATACATTTTTTATTGACTAAGGCAGCCATTACCTAGTCCAACTTGCCTGTTCCAGCGACTTTCTAAGCGCCTCATTCAAATGCGACTTGGCCAATTGAATAACGCAATATATAAGCACAGAGCATATTTTTTACAGAAGTTTTTAGTTAGTGAACTTCTATCCAAAACTAAGGTCTTCACTAACTAAAAACTTATGTAAAAAATATGCTATGTGCTTATATAGAGCCCTATTCAATTGGCCAAATCACATTTGAATGAGGCCCTAAGAAAAGTGTGTTCTAAAATAATGTACTTCCCCTAAGTCCTACTGGAAAATAGGCACTGAAGGTTGCCATATTTCAACTAAAGTATATGACATTGGATTCAAGTTCTTATCTGACCTGTACAACTAGATCAGCATAATTGCAAATACAAGTTAAAGGACACTCAGCCCAACAGAGGTTGGTTTCATCCTTAAGCACATTATAACTGCCTATACATTGTACTAGCCATTTTCTCAACGGCAATCATTCCTACCATATTTAGCATTGGAAGTGTGGCTCCTTTATGCTAATGTTTATCTTAGTATGCTAACTTACATAGTACTTGATAAGGGTAGGGGAAGGGGTATGATAACCTTATGATAACCATTGTTTTGCTTTACAGAGACAGACAAGCAGATTTTAATCCTAATTAGCACATCAAATCCACTAATTAATATTTTAAATACTTTAATTTGCATAAGAATACAGCAGAAAAAATATGATTAACTCGGGAAAGACTTACTTTAGAATCGATTGGCACAATGTGCAGCTAGTTTTTCATGCTATTTAAGAATAATAGCATGACCCCGGCAAGATCCATTAGGCGTTTAGTTAAATAAACACACTGACTGAAGTGTTTCTTGGGGAAAATACGGGCCACAGCTTTATGAAAGCAACCATATTGCAATAACCAATTAACATAATTAACATTAACATAGAGTTAAATAGCGGAGCAGCAAATTCCAAAATAATATTAGTAGGAGTATGCTATAAAACCCCAAATATAGCTGAAAGTGAGGAAATACAATTATTGTTACAGATTGGAAATGCAGCTAAACATGGACAAGTACTAATAATGGGAGATTTTAATTACCCTGAAATAAACTGGATAAATGAGACCAGCAGTTCAGCTAAGGGGAGCAGGTTCTTGAGTACACTCAGGGATCATTATCTGTCCCAGGTTGTACAAGAGCCTACTAAAAATGAGGATATCTTGGATTTAGTTATCACAAATAATATTGATATAGTATCTAATGTTGGAATAGGGCAACCTTTGGGAAACAGTGATCACAACACAGTCTCATTTGAGATTGAATTAAAAAAACATAACTGTAAGGGGCCAACAAAAACTCTTAATTTTAAAAGGGCAGATTTTAACGGTCTAAGGGCAGCAATACAAAGTATAGACTGGGACAGAGAACTGATAGGTAAAAACACTGAACATAAATGGACAACATTTAAATCCTTACTAAATATACATACACATCGGCATATACCGTGTGGCATTAAAAATAAAAGGAGTAAATCCCATCCAATGTGGCTTAACAATGATTTAAAGATCAAGATACGGAGTAAAAAACAGGCATTTAAATTATACAAACAAGAGGGGACAGAGACTGCTTTACATGAGTACAAGGAAATCAACATGGCAGCAAAAGCGCGATTAGACTGGCTAAAATAGAAAATGAAAAATTAATTGCAAAAGAGAGTAAGACTAACCCTAAAATATTTTTTAAGTATATTATTGGGAAGAAGGCGAGGAACGAAGCTATAGGAACATTAGAATGTGAAACAGGCTGTCTGAAAATTAGTGACCAGGAAAAGGCAGATGAGCTAAATAGGTTATTTTCTTCGGTATACACAAGGGAGGTACCAGTGGTTGGGACACTGCCACATAATGGGGCTACACTACCTTTGCCAAATAATTGGTTAACACAGGAAGTAATCAAAAAGAGGCTGGAAAAAATAAATGTTAATAAAGCCCCGGGTCCTGATGGAATACATCCACGGGTACTGAGGGAACTGGGTTCTGTAATAGCCAAACCATTATATTTAATTTTTCAAGATTCACTCAACACAAGGTCTCTACCAGATGACTGGAGAAAAGCTGATGTGATACCTATATATAAAAAGGGAGCAAGAGCAAATCCGGGGAATTATAGACCAGTGAGCCTCACTTCTGTAGTGGGGAAGCTTTTAGAAGGGTTAGTAAGGCATAATATACAAGAATATGGCTATTTGAACAGCATTATAAGTAGGAGTCAACATGGATTTATGAGGGATAGGTCATGTCAAACAAATCTAATTAGTTTCTATGAGGCGGTTAGTAGGAACCTAGATCAAGGCAACTCAGTGGATGTAGTCTTTTTGGATTTTGCAAAAGGCTTTTGATACAGTGCCACATGGGAGACTATTGGGCAAACTAAGGGATACAGGAATTGCAGTAAATATCTGCTCATGGATTGAGAGCTGGCTAAAAGACAGGAAGCAAAGGGTTGTTGTAAATGGAACATACTCTGATTGGACTAATGTTGTAAGTGTGGTTCCTCAGGGTTCAGTATTAGGTCCTCTCCTTTTTAACATATTTATTAATGACTTAGAGGTAGGATTGGAGTGTGGGGTCTCCATTTTAGCTGATGACACAAAGTTGTGCAAGGTAATTAAATCAGATAATGATGTGATTTCCCTCCAAAGGGATTTACATAAAATTGAGGAATGGGCATCTAAATGGCAGATGAGATTTAATACGAATAAATGTAAGCTTATGCATCTGGGAAGGAAAAATAGCCATGCAATTTATAATCTTAACGGAGCAAATCTAGGTGTATCAGATAGTGAAAGGGATTTGGGAGTGCTTGTGGACAACCACCTAGGTAACAGTGCTCAAAGCCAAGCAGCACCTGCAAAGGCAAATAAAATATTAGCATGTATTAAGAAGGGTATAGAAGCCAGGGAAGCAAATATAATTCTGCCACTATACAAATCTCTAGTACGCCCTCATTTGGAATATGGAGTACAATTTTGGGCACCACTTCATAAAAAGAACATTTTAGAGCTGGAAAAGGTACAGAGGAGGGCAACAAAACTAATAAGGGGAATGGAGGGGCTAAGTTATGAAGAAAGACTAACCAAATTAAACTTATTTTCTCTAGAAGAAAGGTGTCTAAGAGGGGATATGATTACCTTATATAAATACATCCAGTGTCAGTATAAAGATTTGTCAAGGGAGCTTTTTGTGCCAAGAGGTTTTCATCTGACAATAGGACATCCCTTGAGGTTAGAAGTAAAAAGATTATACCTCAAAGAAAGAAAAGGGTTCTTCACAGTAAGAGTGGTTAATCTGTGGAATTCTCTACCAGAAGAGGTGGTGACAGCGGATTCGATAGATAACTTTAAAAGGGGACTAGATTTATTTCTAATTAAAAAGGGAATGCAGGGTTATCATGGATAATTAGAAAGACAGTATTGATCCAATTTTTTTACATTTCCCTTTGAGACAATTGGCTAAGTCTCGCTTGTTTTTTTTTGTTTTTGTTTGTTTTTTTTCTATTTGCCTTCCTCTGCACTAATTAATCATTTAAAAAAAACTAACTATGTAACTATGTAACATGTAACTATGTAACATTGTTACATCACAGCTCAATTAAAAATCCCGGAGGAGGAGCCCGGCCCGGTCAGTAACCTCACTTCCTGGGCTTGCGCTCAGAGCCTCCCAGTGCTTTACTAAGCACGCCCATGAGGCAGGGCAACGCCCACTTAAGCCCGTGGGCCAGGTGACTCACCTCCCGCCACAGAGCAGGCGATGGATGCCTCCTGAGGCTGTGATCCCCCCTCTTGCTCTCTCAATAAAGCTAAGGCCCTCCTAGCCCCATCCCTAAGCTCCAGGGTAAACAGTTCTAATCCTATCTCTGTTAGATGAACCTTATCAGTGCAAAATAATTAATTGGCATCTGCGCCTTCAAATTCTTGGTGCCTAATAGTAATGAAACCCAAGTTCCTTATAAAACTAGCCAAGTCCTTCTGCCCTGCCAACCTGAACATAAATGTCAGGGCCGCCAACTGCCGAGCCACAGTCGCCCTGGAATCACCTCTCTCTGTGCTCCGGAGCAAGAACCACAGCAGAATTCATATGGCCTTCTCTTCTGAACCTTCGCCACCGGCTTCCTCAACCATGTTGCTCCACCTGTTCCATACCTTCTTGTAGGCTACCCACTTCTTTGGTGCTACTGCCTGTCTGACGTAACCAGCTACCTTACCACTCCAAGCTCCCAGAGTTCTGAAGGTATGTCCTCTCCGTGTTCGGAACCGGGTTCCCTGCAACAGAGAAAGGGCGTCAACCGCCCCAACATTAAGGCAGGGAACACTCTCAGCCCTCAACCAGATGTTCGCCCATAAGCAACAAAGAATCAAATGCCGTATGAGCCGTATCAACGGCCCAGACGCCGCCGTCGAGCTATTGACTACCCGGACCGTGTTCGGGTTGCTTGATTGAAAAAGGAATTGAATGGCGGTTCCCGAAGCCCCTGACCCACAGATGAACCGCCGCAGTGATGGCAAACAGCTCCAGAACCGTAGCATCGTCTTTTAATGCGGGCCATGGTGCTGCGCACCACGCGCCTCTAAAATAGGCTCCCACTCCGACCGCACTTGAGCCCGCATAAAAGTCGAGCTGCCCGTTCATCACCCTGCTCGGTTGAATCATTGTGCTCCCGTTGAAGTTCCGTAGGAATGCCGTCCACACTCGTGCATCCTCCTTCATATCCCCAGACACTTTTATTTATGCTACGGTTCTGGAGCTGTTTGCCATCACCGCGGCGGTTCATCTGTGGGTCAGGAGCTTCGGGAACCGCCATGTCCTTTTTAAATCAAGCAACCCGAACACGGTAAAATGATGCTTCTGTGATATTCTGGCCATAGCCAACGACATTTTTCTGCTGAATATTCGGCCCATTGGAATGATCCTACACGCAAAATTCAGTTTTCGCAAGATGGAGTGCAGCCGCCGCAGTGACACTCTTCTTGCGCCTGCTAGGGCTGCCAGTTCTGCAGACAGATCCAATACCTTCTTCATCGGCAAGCTGCACTCCATCTTGTCCGAATTGATCAGAATCTCCAGGAACGGCAATTCCGTGGTCGGCCCTTCCGTCTTTTTGTCTGCCAGGGGAACCCCGAAATCTTGACATATCCTTGAACAGGTCCTCAGTATGAAGTAGCATGTGGCGAGACCCGCGGGACCCACAAAAATGAAATTGTCAAGGAAATGGGCAATACCATGGCGACCTGACTCAGTGTGCGCTACTCATTGCAAGAACGTCCTGAAGGCTTTGAAATAGGAAGAAGAAATAGAACATCCCTTGGGTAGACAAAGGTCCACGAAGTACTGCCCATCAACAAAACAGCCAAAGAACCGATGACTCTGAGGATGCACCGATAGTAAACGAAACGCAGATTCGATATCCACTTTCGCCATCTTAGCCCCAACACCCGCCCGCCTGACCAGGTCCGTGGCCCGATCGAAAGGAGCGTAAGACACTGACAAATACTGTTTGTAGATCCCGACGTTGACCGAGCCGCCCTGGGATAGGATAAATGCTGGATGAGGCGGAATTTCCCTGTTTCCTTCTGCGGCACTATGCCCAGAGGGGAAATTACTAAACCCTGGAAAGGAATGGAGGGAAAGGGCCCTGCCATTCTACCCAGTTCTACCTCAGTCCAGATTTTATCCGATGCCACCCCGAAAAACTCCTTCACCGACTTCAAGTTCCGGAGACGCGACTCAGGCAGTGCGAGAGTGCACGGAATCTTGAACCCTTCCCGGAAACCCTTGCGTAGTAGGGCAGGCGCCCCAGCTTTTGCTGGCAACCTACCATAGCGTTCTAGCCACGGCAGCATTGCGCCCAAACGTATGGCGGTCCGTCCCTTTTTGAGCGGACTCTCCAGCCCTGAACCCCTCCTTTTGTCTGCTGCATTTTGAGGCTGCGTGATCCCCTCCACAAATTTCACAGACGTGCTTGAAACAGCAGTTTTGTGCCCACCTGCAGCTGCCTTCGTTGAATGAGTGGCAGACACCTCGACCAGCTGTAAACGTGGCGACGGGGCCTTTAGCCCCGCCTGAGTTCCCACGAAAGGGCGGCACTGCCCACATTGGTGTCATTATGTTCAGCCAATAGGCCATCTCCGGTCGGGAGGACATGTACTGCCGGAATCCCTCGTCATATCACCACCAAGCTATTCCACCATACGTCCGGTATACGTTCCTGATTTCCTCCAGATACACAAACAGCGCAGAGCATTGTCCTGGGTGTCTTTCTCCCATGACACAGGCCATGATGGCAAAGGCTTTTAACCAGTTGTCAAATGTCCTCGGTATGCGCCTGAAAGTGGGTCTCCAGTCATCTCCTTCCCTGTGAAACCTCTCTGGATTATCGGCCAGCCGTGACATTGGCAACAAGGAAAATATCTCTCTGGTCCTCTCCTGTTCTGCTCCTCAGGCGTGTACTGCTACACTTGTCGGGGGTGTTGCGGGGTTGGTGAGCCTCGCGCAGAGCGACCTCGCAGGAGGAGATGGACGAGCGAGCGTCCCGGCATGTCTCGACCGCTGAGGACTCATTTCCCCCCACTCATGTGCAAGCACAGCTGCAGCCGCAAGACCGTCTGCTCCAAGACCTGGATCTGCCTCTGGCTCTGGTAAAGCATGAGGAACAATCACTAGACCTCCTGCGTCTATGCCCCGATAGTGACTGCACGGTCTGTTCCCCCCCCAGAGGAGTACTCTGACTCTGCAGCTATGCTAGGGCATAGGGATTCCCTCCAGCTCGGTGGCCTACGGCTGTCGATCCTGCCCCTGAGTCACTATGAGCATCCCTGTATCCGTAACAATGTCAGGGATGGCTGAAGTGCGCTGTGGCCTAGATCTCTTGTCAGGGGATTTCTGTCTCTTGGCTGGTGTCGAGGGGAAAATCAAGGGGCTGTACCTGTTCGTTGGCTTCCGGACCCTGGTGGGGCGCGTCTGCCGTGCCACCTTGTCCGTCACTGGAATCTCGTCAATGACCACCAGACTGTCGTCTGCAGCCATCTCGCCGATTACCTGATCTCTTCTTCCTCCGGTGGTCTCTTTTTTTCTTCTCGGCCTCTCCGTCAGCATTGCGTCGACCCTGCGAAACACCTGCAGCGCTGTGCGGCAGTGGGGACCGCAGGGGCCAACCGGTGAGATCCTGTTGGAACTTTTTTAGAGCTCCTTGTGCTTTTGCTGTTACCCCTGAAGGCTCGAGGCTGATTCGGGGTGTTTCCAGAACCTGGGTTCTGATGTGGGCCATGGGGCAAGTCGCTGGGTGGTGGCCGGATGGCTAGGCCCTCACCCCCGCTTCCCGCTGGCAGCACGCTCTCTGTGGGAGGGGGATAAGCTCCTGGCTCTCAAGAACCCTATCCGTGCCCTCCACGCTGCTCCTAGCCCTATTGCTCCAATCAGAGCTAGCATGCTGCTCCTCAAGTCTATCTACGCTATGAGACCTGTCCACCTGGCCTAGGCTACCGGTCACAGCAGGCCAGGCCTGTGCCTCAGTGGCATCAACCTCCCCCTAATTGACCTGAGTCCATTCTGTCTTGGACCCATCTAACCCCAGGGCTTAATGCCCTAGTTCTGACCACGGCCAGTAAGGCCTCTAACTCCCCAGGGTCCATTATAGCTGTACACCCTTCAGGCACCCAAGACACGCACGATTCCAACAGTAATGGAGGGATGGGAATGTGCTTATAATATAGGGCTTATGCATAAATTGGGCACTTATGGTAACCTGCTTATGATGCAGAGGAGTGCAGCGTGCAGCTTCTGATCAGCTCAATGGCCGGTGCAGAGTGAGGAGGAAGCCTGTGAAACGGTCAGGAGCCCCTCCTCCTCCAGCCAATCAGAAGCGCCCAGGCTACGCCGGGTCACGCATTGCTGCGTCAGACCAGGTGTGCCTGGGGCTGCCTCCGCGCCGGCCAAAAAACAACTTCATTTTGGGTTGATTTTGTTTGTTTGTTTCACTAGTTGACTGATCCTGGGAACTGACTTGAGTTCAGTTTCTGCAAAATTACAGTTCTGGCCATTTACGTGCATATGTCAGATTTTAAATATATAATTTTGTTAAAGTTAAAAATATTGCTTCAAAATATTCTAACTGTTTGTTTGAACCAACAATCCAGGCTACAGGAAGCACAAGTCAAAAATGACATACCGATAAATGGAATAAGATTTGTTTCAACATGTATTTGTATATATCTGCCAAGAAGGAGATATCAAAGGGCTGCTGTAATGCACGAACATTGTGAAATCATATAAAAGTACCATTCTAATGAAAGCCTTTGTATATCATTTGGTTACATTTCAGTGTAATTACATACATTTTTATAGTATTTTTTTATGTTTTCTTTCTTCCAGGTCAAAGAGCACCACATAAATTTGTTAAATAACAATATTGAAATAATAATATTGAAATGTAACCAAATCTATTCAAATTCCCTTATCAATAAGATTTTTCTCCTAGAATTATGTTACATTTCCAAATATGTCTGCATTACTGTCACTTTAAATGTTATAGTAAATTAATTAATTACATCTAAGAGAGTGTTTATTAGGATTAATCTGCATATATTTATCATGAACAATAATATCTTGTGTTTCATGTGTTTATCTAATAAATGTTCCTTGTAGATTCATCCTCATTCCTAGAGAGAAGCAAATCCACTGGAAGATACAATGCTAATAATAATTTTATTACCTTGAAATACTGATTTTTAAAGATTTTGCTAAATAAACAAATTAAAACTTATTGTTTGACCCCTATTGTGGTCCTTTTTTTGTGTGTTGCTCGGTTGTTTCTGACTCTCTGTGACCTCATGGACCGTAACACACCAGGCACATCTTTATGCCCATGATCATGCTGATCCACTTGGTTTCCATGGCAGAGATGCAGTTCCTTCTCCAGTAGGCCACAGCATACAGTTCCTGGTATTCCTAGGTGGTCTCCCAACCAAGTACTGACCAGACCCAACCCTGCATGTTTTCAGGATGGTGTGACCTCTTGGTCCCTGACTGTAATGAAACCCAGGCCGAATTGGTGACAGCACCTAATCCTAACCACTGGACCACCAGGGAACATTTTGGTGGTCGTTTAGGAAAAGGTAATTATAAGGAGCAGGTAAATCTGATATACTAGAGACTTGCCCAACAAAAAATGACGGCAATAAAATTGTAAGGTTGGGAATGCTGTTTGGCACACAATGTAAGGTTTTTGGTCGTCTGAGCACCTTCGGCGCCCATTGCAAGCCCGGCACTGAGTGCCTTCGGCGCTCATCGCAAGGCTCGCAATGAGCGCCTTCACGGTCATTGCGAACTTCTCCCCTGGTGCACTTTGGCTCCTCTGAGCACCCTCTGCGCTCATTGCAAGGCTCTCCGCTCGTGTAATTTTGGTGGTGTGTGCACCTTTGGCTCTCATTACAAGGGCCGCGCCGATCGCTTTTGGCGCCTATTGAGAGCCTCTCCCCTCATGTACTTTTGCACTCTCGGTGATCAATTGTGAGCCCCGTGCTGAACGCCTTTGGCGCTCATTGCAATCCTCTCCTCTGGTCTACTGAGCACCCTGTGCGCTGATTGTGAGCCCCGTGCTGAGCGCCTGTAGCGCTCATCGCATGGCTCGCAATGAGCGCCTTCGGTTATGCATGTTACGGGGTCATGTAGCCTTGTTTTCTTTTTCTCTGCTGTCATTGTTTTTCTCGCTTAGGCGATTTTCGTGTGTGGAAACTCGGCAAATTGTGGTTAAATTGTCGTGCCTGTCCCCCCAAATGTTTTTTTATAATTATTTTTGTTAATTTTGGTGTTGTTATTGCTGTTTTTATATGTGCGCGGTTCGGCCGTTAACTTCCTATGTTTTTGACCTCATATTTTTTTTTTTTTTTTAAGTGCCGCAGGTCATATTTTTTTTTTGGTAAGTGCCGCTTTCCTTTTTGCTAGTGTTATGGGCCTTAATTTTCCCAAACATTTTTTTTTAAACTGCTATGGGTCTCGCATTGTGAATGGTGTAATTGAGATTTCAGTTGATGTACAGTTCCGCGGGTCGCAGGGAGGCGTGCCTTTGACGCTCCCTGCTTAAGTCCTATGGGGTCGTAGGAATGAGCGCCTATGGCGCTCATCTGCACCAGCGCAGTGAGCGCCTTCGGCGCTCCCTGCCTAAGTCGTACGGGGTCGTAGGGATGAGTGACTATGGAGCTCATCTCCACCAGTGTAAGGAGCGCCTTTGGCGAGGGCCGCAGTTGCAGCGGGCTCGCTTCGCAGTTTTAACGTTGCGTTACCGATGGATTTTGTCAAGCCCGCGCTGCAGAGAACTATATATGTGAAATAGTTTAATGATACCATTAAAATATATCTATGTGACACGCAGCCAAGAAGGGAGTTTCCCTGTACCCTTTGTATTCAGCAATAAAAAACCATGGTAGTATTAACACTTCCTTCAAGTACTTTTATCGGGTCACCTAAACTGCTTGCTGTAGTTGGGTTTAGGTATAGCTGTATGTTTGTATGATTTATTATAGACATCTCTCGTGCTCGCTTCTGCATTTCTATGTTTCAGTTTGATCTAAATGTTCCAGTCCAGCTGCTCAATCCTGGGTGGCTTTCCCGTAATTCATTTGCTTTTACTGTATAATATTACTTTTTTTTTTAATTAGGCATTAATTTAATTTATTAGTGGTGTTATTCTGTTAATTTGACAGTGGCACTTAAGGTATAACACATGCAAATTCACTGTTCATCACCCGTAATATATAGTCCTTTAGCACATCAGTACATATGAGTATAGTACTTTTACAATTATTCAGTGTATATATATATATGGACTTGCAAGTATATTGATATAGTTGGAATTTTAGTCCATCTTGATAACACATATCATGATTATTGCTTAATGTATTTGATGGTATTTACTATGGAGGACAAACATGCATTATAGTTCTGATAATGACTATTGGACTAATTTATATATTGATTATCACAGCACTATATTGTAAAGTTTATGGTGAATAGCTTTTCAGTATCTATAGTTCCTTTGTACATCGTTATTATCTGTTAATATTCATATTTATTTTTATATCATACTTTGTATATGGTGTTGTTATTAATACCTTTTTAATGGCTCATTTTTTGTTCTACTTTAATTTTTCAGAACTAGAGTATTATAGCATCTGGGATTATCTATACAAGAGACTTTCAGCAATCTAATTGGAATCGTGTCACTATCCTTTGAACATGAAGGGTTAATGACCCTCCCCCTCTCTGTCTCCTTTAAAAGCTCTTCAGAATCGATAGCAAGCAGGCCCATGCAGAAGCTTCACGCGAAACGTGCTTCAGCCAGTTTTGTCCTGTGGAGATGATGTCACCAGCGTGCTGTACCTGCACCATGCTATGAACTCAGAAGCTGCATACAGCTTAGCAGATACTGTATGTGCCTGTAATTCATTTTTTCCATTATAATATGTATTTTAATTAAATTCTCTTGATTCAGTATTATTGTTTCTTGATATGTACCACTGTGATGATCAGGATAATTTATAAATGCTTGACTCTTTATGATTCCTTAACTATATACTGAATATATGATTAGGCGTATAAATATTTTGAACAGATTGATATATTATACATGCCTGCCAAAGGGATGGGATTATGTATAAACTAGTGAATTGGCTGTCAAAAAATGATGGTCATAAAATAGTAAGGCAGTTAATGCTGTTTGCCACACAAAGTAAGTCTTTTGGTCGTCTGAGTGCCTTTGGCGCTCATTGCGAGCCTCTCCCCTGGTGTACTTTTGCTCCCCTGTGCACCCTCGGCGCTCATTGTGAGCCACGCACTGAACACCTTTGGCGTTTATTGCAATCCTGTCGTCTGGCCCTTTTTTTTCTCTATATGTATTTTTTTATGATAATGAATTAATAAAATCATAAATGAATATACTTTTCCTATTTGTAATTAATATATGCATCAAGCAATATCCTGAAGAGCTAATACTCTTTTTTTGATGTTCCTGCAGCATACAATGTACATTTGCACTCTTGCTGAGCTGAGGTGTAAGTGTCAGCACTGTGTGCAGCGTGCAGTGTAAATAGGCTGCGTGCACGAGCGCAAAACGTTTGTTTAGGTGTGTAATTCTGCAGTGTATGTGTTACGCGGGTGTGGAACATTATATGTTATACCTCGTATGGTCTTGTGAAGAAGTCTTATGTGTCTGGCATGTTTTGCGTGTTTATTGGTCGTGTAGCCTCGTTTTGGGTTTTTTCGTCCTCCATTTTTTTGTCGCTTAGGCGATTCTCGTGTCTGGAAACTCGTAAAATTGTGGTTCAATTGTAGTGCAAAGAGAAAGAGTAGGTGGCTCTAGGTGTATATATGTAATGACCAGTTCATAGGGCGCTACTAAGGGTAAGTAAGATATATAAATGGTTTGTAGAGACAGAAAGTAGCCTTTATTAGTGCACACCTGTTAATCCCACTCTATATTTGAATTTATAAGAAAAATAAAACGTAACTTTTAATAACTGTATATTAAAAACTTTTGGACGCAGCAAAGTAGAGCAATTCTGATATAGAAATTATTATAAGGTGCATTATTATATTAAGTGCTTTTTAGGGAATTTTATTATAATCCTAGAAGAAATATCAGTGCTTTTGTACATAAAGTGCTTCTGTACATAAAGTGCCAGTGCTTTAGTATAAAGCAAAATATTGACAAAATTCAATATCTTGCTTAATTCCATCCACAAAAAAGGTGCCAGTGCTATCACAAAAAATATAAATGAATTCACCAAGAAATCTGTGTTATAATAAGTCTTTTTTGAGACTCATTATAAAAGTAACAATATAATATATCCATAATATGTGGAATTTTCTTAAAAGTTATACATTTATAAACTTGTTAAAAAACTTCTTCTAAGAAAAATATTGTATTGAATATTGGTAGTATTGAATACTAATAGTGTTATTTTTAAATCCTTTATAGAATAATGCACTTAAATTTAATAAATTGATTCCATTTTAGTCTTTACAGTTCAGATCCTATATATATGGATCTTATCGTAAGTTTCTATATTTAAACCTGTTCTTTAGTGCTAGCGTAGTAATACTACAAAAATGTATCTTGTTAGCATTGTAATAACTTTAGTGAGTTACTAGTTCTTTTTCAGTAGCTAAAGTTGCTGAAGTTACTGAATTTCTCTTTCAACTGTTTTCTATTGCTTGGTATAGCTTTGTTTGGCGTGTTTGTTTGGAAATTTCAGTCTAGCACGTTTACTGTGGAGATTGCGGTCAGGACGCCTCGCGATGACGTCACTGACCCGCGTCTCACGTTGCTGCGTCGGACACTAATTGCCCATTGACTTATATCTTGATTAGATACGATAGTATATGTAAGCATATTAGTAATATAATTGCTTCTAGTTTCAAGCGTTACATTACTTATTATTTTTTTCTCAGCACTGGACACTTTTCAGTAAATGAGATTAGAGTAGTTAATAGTTGATTATTAGTTAAGGGGGTAAATCTGTGGATCCCCCAGTTCTGCCACTAGACACAGGGAAAGGATTACTACAGGCAGGTGTTAGGTGATTTAGTATAAAGGAGTAAGAGGCAGGCTCTGCTACCACTGAAATACTCAGGGATTATATTTTTGCACATTACACGTATGCACTTTTCTTACACTTTGTATAAATTGATGTACGGTATGTAATTCAATTCATTCTATATTAATTTATAGCAGCAATTTATTCTATTATTATTATTATTATTAAACCTTCGCAGTGCCATAATTTATAATTGAGCATCACCTGTTTAAATAATTGTGGCTTTCCATTATATTGATTAGCAGTCTTACACATTTCCAATAGGGCTGTAAATGTTTTTCATTTTTTTATATACGTCGTGATTCTGTTTTAACTGTACTACAATAAAACTGTATTTTATATTTGATAGTGATTGGTAATTTTCTTATATATTTGAGGTTTATCTCTCATCTCTAAGGAGTTGCCACTATATATATATATATATATATATATATATATATATATATATATATATATATATGTCTTTTTCTCTAATTTTTCAAATGTTTGCTTTACACTTGATTGTGTTGCCTGGTACTTATTCATTGTAGAACTATCTATTTAGTGATATTATTATTGAAGTAATTTTTTACCAGCTCCCTGCTGTATACTGTTTTTTCTTCTTTTCCTTTTACTGTATAAGGCAAGTTTTATTTTTCACCAACATTTATCCCCTTGAAGTCTCATCTGCTCTGGTATGCTGGGGGAGTAAAACATTCCAGGCACAAACTAGGAAATTGACGGGAGTAAAATTGTAAGCCTGGCAATGCTGTTTGCCACACAATGCAAGACTATGGACCCTCTGAGCACCTTTGACGCTCATCGCAAGCCCCGCTCATTGCTAGCCGCAACTTTCCGGCTTTGCAATGAGCACCTTTGGTGCTCATTGCAAGCCTCTCCCAGGTGTACTTTATAGGCGTTGCGCTTGAGTGTTACTGTCTTGGGTTGTGTTACTGCCTTGCGTTGTGTTACTGCCTTGTGGTAAATGTTGTTGACTTGGATTAAGTGTTACTGGCTTGCGTTAAGTGTTACTGCTTAGGGCTCCTTTTAACATCCTACGGGCTAGTTTTACGTCCTTGGGCCTCATTTTCATTGTGTTGTGTTTTGTCAGCAGCCATTTTTTTGTTGCTTAGGCGATTGTTGAAAAATGGGAAAGATGGCTCAAGTTAACTTGCAACCTCACTCACAGGCTCTGTGCCTCTCCAACTTTGCTGTGTGTGAGTGTGTAAGTAAATTTGAGGCATATTTGTTGTTATTTTCTGGTCTTTTGAGTTCCGTGGTTCGGCCGTTGAAGTCGGATTTTTGCGAGGTGGACAGTGCATGTACGGGTTTCTGTCCTAAGTCGTAAGTCCTGCTTGCACCGCTGGCGATGAGTGCCTGCGGTGCTCCTTGCGAGTCCTGCAATGAGTGCCTTTGGTGCTCATTGCAGCCTAAGTCCTGCGTGCCTCAACTGCCCATGAGTAAGCTTAGTCATGCCATCCACAATCAAACTCTGTAGTCCTTTAAATGCTAAGAAATCTTTATCTATTTATTTTTTATTTCCAGAATCCACATAATTCTGATCAGAGAGCTGCCAATCCACCATGGCTAAAGGTTGACACTATCTACACAGAGATCAAACGACCGATGTAAGGTCCTAGGAGACTATACCATCTGTACAAGTCTCCGTTCTCCTACTGGTACTCAATGTAATATCATTCTTTACAAGTCGGACATTGCAGATTTTGATTCTGTGTGGTGTTCTTTAATTATAATTTCTTGCCCTTGAAGTTGAGACTTTGTCCATTAAAACTTTCTGCGTGAGAAATAAGAAGACAATTTTTTTAATGAACCATACATTATTTTATTTAATTATGTTTGTTTTCCAGTTATCTTTGTGTTAACGCAACAGTAAAATCAAATTTTCTGATACACATTTCAGAGAACATATTTAAAATATTGGAAAAAAGTCAAAACAGTGGTACCTCGGTTTTCACCTTTAATCCGTTCCGGACAAGACTGTGTAACCTGAAAAAGGTGTAAACTGAGGTAGCATTTCCCATAGGAATCAATGTAAATTGAATTAATCTGTTTCGGACCCCAGATTTTTCACATTTTAGTTTGAACTGATGGCCTTGTTTTTGGATACAAATTTAAAACTAAACAGGCATTAATAAAGAACAATAATTACATCAAATAACTTTTATTTATCTTCACTTTAACTTTACTGAGAATAAATAACAGATACTTTAACTTCAATTTAACAGTTCTTGAGAGCAGAGAAAGAGGAAACATGTTATTGTTTGGAAGGGGAGTCCTCTTCTATTGCAATATGAGGCACTTGCACAGGGGGTGTTTGTCCTGTATGTCTTCTAACACCATTGCACCCTGCTAGAGACAGTGATATAGGCATTTTCACAAGAAACCTATCCATGGAAACTTGTTTCCGCCTCCGTTTCAAGATGTTCCTAAACATCAAACAAGTCGACAAGACAGCTTACTTGAACTCTGTTTGGGGGATAGTGTTCAACAATTTTTTTTACATGAGTCCATTTAGCACACATTTGTTTGATAAGAGATACAATGCCCTCTACTACTGGGCTAGGTTCAGCCTCAAAGTTTACCGGAGCTACAGCTTCTGGCCACAATTTCCTCCAGCCACAGTTCATGGTCTTGTGAGAGACCTCACGCCAGGCCTTATCTGTTAGAGTGACACAGGATGTTGAAATGGTCCTTCAACAACTGTTTCAGTTTCAACTGGGTATCCAAGGTCACCTAAAAGCACCTCTGGAAGAGGTCCTTTGTATACATCTTCTTAAAGTTAGAAATTACCTGCTGGTCCATTGCCTGGATCAGAGGAGTTGTGTTAAGTCCTCCAGTAAGTTATCTGCAATGAATGGACGGTGAGCAGGAGCATTTCCCATGATTAAGAGAGTCCTTAGAGGCACTTCTTTCTCTTTCAAATAGTTTTTGACCCATGGGCCAAAAATTTAATTCATCCATTCAGTGAAGATGATTCAGGTTACCCAGGTTTTTCTGTTGGCCCTCCACATCACACTTAAGTTGTCTTTATGGATGTTTTCCCTCTTGTACAATCTTGGGTTCTCTCTGTGGTACATTACCTCTCATTAGTCTCTGAGAGGGCTGGATTTTTAAATTCCAACTACATTCCAGCTCACCAACAGAGTTAGCCCGTCCTTCATGGGCTTGTGCCCTGGCAATGTTTTTTCCTCCTGGGTGATGTAGGTTCTGGAAGGCATCTTCTTCCAAAAAAGCCCTGTCTCATTGCAGTTGAAGACTTGTTGTAGAACAAAAGCCTCAGCCTCCACGTACTGTCTGAACTCCCTGACAAAGATTTCAGCAGCTTCTTTGTCAGCACTGGCTGCCTCTCGGTGCCTCACCACACTGTGAATGCCAGTTCTCTTTCGAAATTTATCAAACCAACCATGACTGGCTTTAAATGCTCTCACCACTTGCTGTAGGCCTGTCTTTTGTCAGATCAGCGAGCAGTTTTTTGGCATATGATAGCCTGGGAAACGCTATCACCTGTCAGTTGTTTCTCATTTATCCAAAAATACTTTCTCTACTTCCTCCAAGCTCTTTGACCATTGCTTTGTGATGATATTCACATCTCTAGCCACATCAGCTCATTTAATGGCTTCCTTATTTCTCACAATGGAAGGGGTGGGTCATGGCATTTTGAACTCAGCAAAGAGATCACAAATGTGGCTACCATGTCAGGCTTGGCTATTATTTATTTTTTTACTCTTGATAGGATCAGATTAGTGAGTAATTATATATTCTGATTGTGTGTGTCAATTATATCTGGGCACCTAGATATAATGAGAGATAAATAATGCACAGAAATCAGAGTGTCATCAGGATAATCTCTGCTCTTTATTTAGACAGTCTGTCTCTTATATAGCATAGAACACGTCACAACTTATTAGCATAGTTGGAAATAGGGTTAAATACAAAATTGCAAGCAACTGTCTTTTCAGACAATGTTTACTCGGCAAAACACCATCTAAAAAAAACCCCTGTTTGCTTCAGATACATTGTCTCAGCAGTATCTGAAGCAAAAACAGGAAACAGGATACAGATGTTTTATACATAGACACTCTACAGATCACGCACTTAAACATTCTAGTGAGATAAGGAAAATGCTGACATACTTTTATAATTTCTACAACATACAATTTTTATAACATACAATTAATTTCTAAATGAAGCAATTAAAATACCTAACATATCCCTCCTCTTATAAATGTATTAGACCAAGGTCTTAAGGCAAGGTTCAGGTCATAGTCCTTTCTTTAGTGAAGAGTTGGGGTCTGGACCATCATGGTGCTTCTCTTAATCCACTTGTTTTTATACATCATCAATGTCATGATCAAGATAAGAATCAGATTCTCCTTGAGTGAGGGGTATCGTCTCTATTAGGTATTGTTGAGTTACTGCTTGGTCAACAACCTTATTCACCAATCCACGGATGCATGGTATCAATAGTCTGTCTGGGCTCCTCTTTTTGCAGTACCTGAATATGCAAATATTCCATGTTGTTACCTCTGCCTGAGGTGTAAATTCCAAGAGTATATCTCCCCTCATCACACTTTTGTGGGTCCTGGAGGGTGATCCGGATGGGGTTGCATAGCTGATTTTGGCTGCAAGAGGATGGCTCCACACCCCGTGTCAGCTTTAAGCGTCTCTTTGTACTTTTGCACTTCATGTGATTAGGTGGGGAGTAACCCCAGTCAGCTCCTGTATTCCATACGGCCAGTTTCCAGCTAGGACATCTCTCATTTCCATACAGAGAGGCTATACACAAATATACTGGCGCTTTTCTCACCCCTCCACTACGTCCTCCTCCAGAAAGTCCACATCTTAGTACTTGACATAGGTCTATTTGGTTGGTTCCTATCTGCCCTTCCTTGAACACTAGGGTCACTTGGCCAGTTAAATTGACTTCCATCATGTCTCTTTTCATTCTGTGCATCCACATCTCTCCGATAGATTGCGCCTGGTTGCCTCTGGGTCTTGTTACTTCTTCCCATATGATTATGGGTGCTACTATGCAAAGAGTTATCAAGATGAGGCATGTCAGTGAGATTCTTAGGCCACACCAGTTAGGTCTTTTGAACAGGTGCCAGGACATTTTCTTGGGCCAGTTGAGAACCCCAAAAACCCGCACCATTCGGTTCTTCACTGGATTTGAGACGAGTTTCCCCCCCTTTGTAGCCAAGCCTGACTCGCAATGAGTCAGCTAGCAGGTTTTTAGGAATCAACTGGCTCAAGCTCTGGCACTTTTACTCTCTTGCAGTGAGTCAGGTGTATCCAGGTGGCTCGTTCGGCAACTTTCAAGGCAGTGGGTGTTGACAGCAGAACTTGGTACGGTCCTTCCCACCTGGCCGATGCCCAATTTTTACGCTTGATTACTTTAATTAGGACCCACTGGCCTGGTTGTACCAAGCAGGGTCCCTGCTGTTGCTGTGGATGAGAGAGAGAGATGGAGGTAATATCTTTCTTACTTAACATTTTTCTAATATAGTCTGCTAAGTTTTCACTCATGTTCTCATCTTCTGAGATAAATGGTCTAAATTCTGGTAGTAGGAATGGTCTCCCATACAATATTTCAAACGGGGTTAACTTCTTCCTGCCTGGAAGCATGTGCATGTTTAGCATGACTAATGGTAAACAGTAAAGCCAATTTTTTCCTGTCGCTGCCATTGTTTTCCTCAATTTATTTTTAATGGTACCATTAGTTCTCTCCACTAATCCAGCTGACTGTGGGTGGTACGCACAGTGGTTTTTCAACTCTATGTGTAATGCTTTACTCAAGTGGTTGATAATCCTGTTCACAAAATGTGTGCCATTATCGTTATATATTTTCTCTGGTATACCAAACCTAGGAATTATTTGTGTCACTAAGGTTTTAGCCACTGTGATTGCGTCAGGGTGTGCACATGGTTTCGTTTCCACCCACCTAGAGTATACATCAATTATCACTAGGCAATATTTCTTCCCTTCACACTTTGTTAGTTCAATGAAATCCATACATATTGTCTGGAAGGGGTATGTTGGTTCTGGGAATGTGCCCCTTATGGGGTGATAGTTACCCTGAGGGTTATGTTGTGCACAAACAAGGCACCCTGCACAAAAAATTTTAAAATAGGTGTTTAATCCATAGGCTGAAAATATTCTGCTGACCATGTCTACCATACTCCCTCTTGAGACATGACTAATTCCATGGCTCAACATAGCTGCATATCTGAATAGCGATTTTGGTAAAATTGGTTTCCCTTCTATACTCTCATAAATATTATCAGCATTTAGTTTACTCCCTTTCTTCAACCAGTATGTTTTTTCCTGTGAGGGTGCATTTGCCTGTAGTTGCTGTAGAATACTCTTGTCAATATGGTTTACTAAATACACAGATGTGTAGCTGTGTAAGAGAAAAATGTGTATGTTTCCCGTTTGAGCCGCTTGCTTTGCAGCTGTATCTGCCCTGCCATTTCCTATTGAAATTGCGTCTGTGTTCGTGGTATGAGCCACACATTTACATACCGCAATCTTCAAGGGCAGTTGAATGGCTTCAAGTAACTGCAAAAGGAGTTGTTTATGAGTGACTTGCCTGCCAGTAGATGTGACCATACCTCTATTTTTCCACAATTGTGCAAATATGTGCACAGTTGAGAATGCATATTGGCTGTCGGTGTATATATTTACTATTTGTCCCTTTCCTATTTTACAGGCTTCAGTAAGGGCCACAATCTCAGCTGCCTGTGCTGAAAAATGTGATGGAAGTTTTCCTGCTCTTATAGTTTCTTCTTGTGTTACTACTGCATATCCCGTTGCATTTGTACCATCTTTGTTTCTACTTGATGACCCATCTACAAACAGAGTTAGTGTAGCCTCGGTGTATGCAACATCTCTAAGGCCATCTCTTGGTGAGACTTCTTTTTCTATGATTTCAGTACATGCATGTGGTGTACCATCTTCCTGGATGGGAACTAACGTTGATGGGTTCAGTGTTGTGCACCTTTCTATGTGCAAGTGTGGTTGTGACAGAAGTATAGTCATGCATGATAAGTGTCTTGAAGGGGAAAGGTATGAAACCTTATTTTGTAGTAGAATGACAGATACAGCATGTGGTACTCTTAGAGTCAAAGGGTGGAACAGGACTAAGGCTGCCGACGCCAGAACTGCCATGGAAGCCGCCACTACAGCCTGTACACAAACCGGAAGTCCCCTGGCTACAGGGTCCAACCTGGTTGAGTAAAAAGCCAAGGGTCGGTCTCGCAGGCCATGTTTCTGAGTCACAACAGAAGTCATATAGCCTCCCCTTGAGTCAACAGTTTGTACAAATGGCTTGCTGTAATCTGGCAATCCCAATACAGATGTTCCCACTACTGTGTTCTTAAGCTGAATGAATGCTGCTTCAGCTTCATGTGTCCACGCTACCTTTTCATTAGCTGACATTGATTGTGCATAAATAAGGTGTTGTATGGGCCCTGTAAGTTCTGCATAGTTGGGAATCCAACTCCTGCAGAAATTTACCATCCCTAAGAAAGACATAACTTGTCTCTTTGTGACCGGCTTAGGGGCTTCTAGTATGGCCCTTTTCCTAACTGGGTCTAGTGATCGTCCCTTTCTGCTCACTAGGTATCCCAGGTACTTCACTTCTGATTTCCAGAGCTGTAATTTATCCCGACTAACCTTATGTCCCTCTTCTGCCAGGAATGTGAGTAAGGCTAGCGTGTCCTCCTGGCATATCTCCTCAGAAGGAGAGGCCACCAAGATATCGTCCACATACAGTAGTATTTGGCTTCCCCTTGGGGGCGTAAATTTCGCCAAATTGGAGGACATAGCTTGGGAAAATATAGTTGTACTTTCCGTATATCCTTGAGCCAATCTTGTATATGTGTACCTCCTCCCCATATAGGTGAAGGCAAACCAATATTGGGAACCTTTATCCACTGGTATGGAGAAGAATGCATTGGCTAAGTCTACCACAGAAAAATGTGTGTTATCTGGCTGCATGTCATTTAGGAGTGTATGTGGATCTGGCACCGTGGGTGCTCGGGGAATTACAGCTTTGTTTACTGCTTGTAAATCCTGCACTAATCTCCAAGCTCCGGTTGCTTTCCTGACTGGGTAAAGTGGGGTGTTACATGGGGATCCTGGGCATTCTATTATAATCCCTTTCTCAATCAAAACCTTTATAATAGGTTCTATGCCCTTCTCTGCTTCAGGTTTTAGAGGATACTGTCTCTGATGTGGCCGAAAAGTACTTTTTGGGGTGATTTCTACTGGCTCTACCCCCTTTATAAGGCCTACATCAGCGGGCCCTGTGGACCATAAGGTGTCCGGAAGGCTCTCTAATGCTACCTCCTGTTCCTGAGTGAACAGTATCTGTGTGTTGTGTCATGGTTCCTCTAACAGAAGAACTTTCTCCCACCTGGATGACTGTAAGTGTATTCCTTTCTTTGTCTCTGTTACCCAGTTTAGGATTTTCCGATATATTTTTGTGCTCGGTGAGTACTGCACTCCGAGGTCATAGGGTAAGTACTCCCATGGTGTTTTATCTGTCTGAGCCTCTTCTACCATCCCTCCTACCTGTACCCACCTTCCACCAGCTGGCATAGTCAGTGATATGTGTGGCACTGTGTGTCCTGCATAGAGGAACTGGTCTTGATTATTCAGTTTTACTCCCACCCCTGTATACCCATTTTCTGTCACATCCCTCCCCGGTGTACTTTCAAATTTCATAGTGCAGTGTAATGACCCTGTGCTTTGTTTTACACTGGAAGATGGAGCTAGGTCATTAGCCATGGCTACCAAAGTGCTGGATACTTGTGCCGGCCCTTTCGACACCATGTCTAATGTGTAAAAGTAATGTGGTTCACCCATCTCCTGCACTACATTTACATCGACAGGTATGTCCCCCATGTATGCTTTCATGCCTTTCCATGTGGGAACCACTCTAATGTTGCATTTCAGCATCAGATCTCTACCCAAGAGATTTATCGGGCATCTAGGGGAGAGTATAAAAGGATGCTCAAATGTTTAGCCATTGAACAATCTCACTGTAAGTGGGCATGATACAGGTTCACTATTTGTCTGTCCTGCTGCTGACCTAACCAGTATGTTTTGTGATGACGTATAAATACTCCATGTGCCATCATCGCTCAATACTGACCTACAGGCTCCTGTATCGCATAAAAATGTTATCATTACCCCCTCTACATCTAGTTTAATGACTGGTTGTTCTGCTAGAGCCATTAAGTCTATACATGATTCTAAATTCAACACATCATTTATTTCTGGCAAATTTGCGTCATTATTACCATACTCATACAATTCAGATTCATGCAATTCTTGTTCAGCAAATATTAGTAAAGGAAGGGTACAACCTGGTTCTAGTCATTTGTCAGTCTGGTCATCGTCATCTGCTCCCTCTTCCTCCTGGTACTTTTTGTTTCTGCAGGAACGTGCTAAGTGGCCGGCCTTGCCACATACGTAACAATTTCCATAAAATTTGTCCTCTGCTTCCACCTCGACCTCGTCCACCTCCTCTCCCTCCACGTTTTTGGTTATTTCCACCATCACCAGAAAAGAAAGCAAAAAGTTATAGGTTGCGCTTTCCCATCAACAGAAGTCATCAAATACACCTCCTTTGGTTTACTATCTTGCTTTATCTGTTTCTTTTCATTTGCTCTCTTACACTGCTCCTCTGCATGTTTAGCATATTCTATGGTTTCCCTAAGGGGACATGTTTTGTAAGTAATTTGGTGTTGTATCACAAAGTCATTTATTTGTTTAGCTGCTGAGCATATGGTCCAGCATCATCATATGGGTTAGGTCTGGCTACCCCGCTATGGCTGTCAAATACTACCCGCAACCTCCCTATATATTGTTCCACACTTTCATCATCTTTCTGTACACACTCGTTTATCTTAGTCCAGTCTGCGTCTGTCAGCTATTCTGCCTATTAGAGTGTCTACTCTTTGGGTCAGTTCTTGTGATCCATATTGCAATGGCTCCCCCCTTGGGTCCAGTGGATTCCAGTCACCTTCACTAAGGATCCAATCGGACCCTAATATCTGCCTCAGACACCGTACAACCTCCACACCATTTAATTTAAAACTTTGCTGCAATCGCTGGAACTTAAGTCTGAAAATTCCCATATTGTCATTTGGGTGGGGGACTCCTTCTACAGCTCTCCTCACATCTGCATCTGTCCATGCTCGGTATACTAGCATTGTGGGTGGCAACACATTTCCCCCCTCTAGGATTGGGAACCTCAATTAAGGGATAAAATGGCACAGATGTTATTCCCTTACCTCCGTATTGACGATCTGGTGCCCGCCTGGTTCTGGCGGGCCGTCCCTAAGGTGGTGGTGTTGGAGGAGGTGGATTTGGAGCGGTGGCGGCAAGCAGGTATTTGCGGGCATCATCAAATTCGTCCTCTACATCATCACTATAAGTGACCATATTCCCAGGAGGTGGAGGGGCGGTCAGTCGTGGAAGTCTTTTCTGTGTACACATAAACATATCCTCTTCCGAAGGAGAGAGGTGGTTAACATTACATGTCCCTCCCCCCGTAGGCACCGTCATTGTGATACACATTTAACTTTTTGTTTTCATCTTCAACAATTTGTTATTTTTAGTATAGAAAATGTATTTACTTTTTAGTATTTTTATGTTGATTTCCTTAATTAAGTAACGTTGCGTTTACTTTTCCTTTCCTATACTTCTTTGTATATAGTAAAGCTCAATAAAGTTTGAACGTCTCCTATACCTTCCTTGTAATAAGGATTAATATTGCCAAGAAGTAGTGGATACAGGGCACCGATTTCCAGCAGAGGTAGTATAGTAGATGCTGTGTATCCAGTGGGTGCGGTGAGCATTGTCATCACTTAAAAGAGTTATAA
This sequence comes from Discoglossus pictus, assembly GCA_027410445.1. NCBI lineage: Eukaryota > Metazoa > Chordata > Amphibia > Anura > Alytidae > Discoglossus > Discoglossus pictus. The sequence continues at coordinate 275,317,271 of CM050168.1, read as the reverse complement.
TAACATGCCTTTGTCTCTCTTTACAGCAACCACACTTCCTCCCTTCTGCTATGTTCCCTTAAGGTTACAGACAGACATATTTTACATAAAAAAAACTAACACACACACACAGAGAAAATTGGAGTAGAAAGGGGAGTGGTCTGCTATGCTGACTGTGGGGGGTGGGCCAGACCCTGCACATCGTCACATAATACAGATCAATCACCTCCCTGCCCAAAGGTAAAGCATTGAGTAAAGGTACAAAGACACAGAAACTTTATATATATACACAAATACACATAAGAAAACAATTCTAGAATACAGTGTTCACAATTCCCACACATAAGTGTGTTTTTACCAGACATAAGTTACAGATGCACACCAGAAACCCTTTGCATAATAAACATGTCTTTAGAGATTACCTTGAAAACTGCAGGGTCTAGAAACCACACACCTGGCAGTGCCATTTATGCCCTAGAGAGCCTATCCACCTATACATATACATATATATACACATATACATATGTATATACCCACATATATATATATATATCTTGAACTCCTATAGTATCAATTAAAGTTAATAGATATACACAACAAATAATATCACAGGTACATGGAAATATACATAGCATTACATATACATACAACAACCAACAGACCTTTTATACATTTTCCAGAAATAATCTGTATATCTCCCACCCAGTGCTTCATACACACAATCTTACAGAGTATTTTAGTAAGAAGTTATGAATACACAGAAACTGCAGACAAAATATTTCAACATGGTATAACCAAGTAAAGAATGAGAAAGAATACATATGTACATATATACATACACTCACAAGTACACAGAAATATACAGAATGTTTACAGGTATATATAATAACCAAGAAACTGTTATCCGTGTGACACCCCTCACAAACATACATACACCCGGTACCGGTATTTAAATCATACAAAATGGTAACATGCACACACATACATATTTTCTTGCAAGAGCTCATGTGAAAGTCAGACTCATTTACCCCTTTTTCATGGTAAGCTTTCTCAATATTGTTACGTACGGAGAACTTATTTTATAGTCTTTTCCTCAGGATAATGACTCTTTTACCTCCCTATGGGTAAGTTTCAACCCTTCTACCTATTACTAGGCTAGAAACCTAGTTGTACAACTCTTTTACCTAACATCACCGTAAGGTAAGGACCTACAGAACATACACACAAATGCAAAATGCAACAGAAATTCAGGTACTCACTGTCAGTTCGCTGTAAGCTGTGCCTTGTCATCCCCCGGAAAAACAAACACCTTGCCTCTGTGGTCCAACTGATCGTATATATCAGGCCTGAGGTCTTTCTCAAGGTAAGGGAGTCCTCAGTGACTTACCCCCCCGTGCACGGTAAAAGGAGTTTTGCTTCGTCCGAGGAATGATAAGGGAAACAACCACCGTTCGAAGGACCAAAATGATAGGATCAGATTAGTGAGTAATTATATATTCTGATTGTGTGTGTCAATTATATCTGGGCACCTAGATATAATGAGAGATAAATAATGCACAGAAATCAGAGTGTCCTCAGGATAATCTCTGCTCTTTATTTAGACAGTCTGTCTCTTATATAGCATAGAACACGTCACAACTTATTAGCATAGTTGGAAATAGGGTTAAATACAAAATTGCAAGCAACTGTCTTTTCAGACAATGTTTACTCGGCAAAACACCATCTAAAAAAAACCCCTGTTTGCTTCAGATACATTGTCTCAGCAGTATCTGAAGCAAAAACAGGAAACAGGATACAGATGTTTTATACATAGACACTCTACAGATCACGCACTTAAACATTCTAGTGAGATAAGGAAAATGCTGACATACTTTTATAATTTCTACAACATACAATTTTTATAACATACAATTAATTTCTAAATGAAGCAATTAAAATACCTAACAACTCTCTACGGACATTTTCTCTTTTTCGTGCGGAATGGTAGCCTTCTTTGAATTTATTATGTAGGCACAGGCTGGACTTGGTCTCTGAGAGGTGCCGGCTGGACTTGGGCTTGCGATTGCTTCAACTGAGACCTGTAACCTCTACCATCCTCTACAGGTCTTAGCTGAAGCAATCGTGAAACACCTGTGTCAGACCTACTATGATGTCATAGGCCCTTGTCTGAAGGCTAACGGAGCTGAATGCAGCTTTTCTTTTGTACTGCATAAATCCAGTATACACAGGCCAACAAAGGGACAGATCAGGAGGCGAGTGAAGTGTAAAGACATAATAGATGCCTAATTACGGAGTGCATCAATTGGAGCACACCAAATAGGGGGCAAGTAGTGGGTCCCGTCTACCTCCACTACAACTGAGTATTTGTAGGGTAACAGATAACCCTAAATAATAAATTTTTTGATCCCTGTAGATGGCTAGATGTGTATGGATTTGATAATAGCTCCTTTGCTATTTATTATTTATTAGTATTTGACCTGATATCACCAAAGATAAATTAATTTGACTTTCTTAATACTACTCTCATTTAAAGATAAATACTTAAAATACTTATGCAGGAATTGTTGCTGTATTTTGCTGTGTTTCTATGTGTTTTTATACAACGTGTATTCAGTGGTATATTTTATTGTATTCAATAAAGGTTAAATTTTATTTTACATACTCAGCCAAGGGTATAGTGTCTAGCTTTTAGAATGCCAATTTTTCTCCCTTTTCAGTAATTAGTCAGACGGGAAGGAATTTTATTTCTGCCCCTATGAGAAAATTGGAAATGTTTCAAAACGTTTTTGGCTTGCATTACAATGCATTATCTATTAATCTACATATGAAAGGATCAGAAGAAATATAAAAAGGTTGCACTTTATGGATTAAAAATTGTTTTCAATCCCAATTACTATATAACTATGTAACTTTGCAACTATATACAATTTATAGGTGAATGTGGGATATTATATACATACACACACAAATATACATCCATATATAATAGCCTATAAACGTAAACACATATATATATATATATATATATATATATATATATATATACCTGTATGTATGTATATATGCATATATATATATATATATATATATATATATATATATACTGTATATGTAAGGGGAACACATTTAAAAAAAAATATTGTTTAAAAACTCTTGATGACATCTTTCTTGTAACACTGAGCCTCATTCAATTGGACGAATTTGACATATGGATGCCCGTGAGTAAGCTTGCAGTGAAATTTGCTATTGAGTTGTCTCAGATCAGGTTACGAGTTACGATCTTGAAAAAATGTCAGCCGTCAAACTCGTAACTTACACCATCCCAAATCCTTTGATCTGTTAAGGCCGCAAGACTTCGAATTGCGAAAATCGCAAATCCCTATTCAGTTGACAAAATCGCTCAACACTGCAGCCGCAATCAAGCTCGGAGAAGCCAAATGGACACCAGAATCTTGCGGGTTCCAAATAGGATCGGCAAAGGGTTTTCAGACCAGTTTTGAACACTGTAAATGACAATATAAAGACACCAATACACTTTAAAACATGGTGAAAGCAATGGAAGGCATTACAATGACATGCACAACAAGTCCCATCTATCAAATATTGCAAAATAAAAGATTTAATTTTCACACAGTTTGTAATGGTCATGCATATGCCAATATGAAAAAGAATGCTGATACATGCTGAAAGCTAATAAAGACACACTACACCATTAAATTGCAACACAAATAAATTAAAATGGCTGCCATATTAACCCCTTCACACTCACAGAGCCTATAATGTGGACTCTAAAATACAAAGATCATCTCATATACATTTCACTCATCACATCTACATTGGGACAACAAATAGTGGACAAATCACACCGCCACATGTAATATATCAAGCACCAGTGGAACAAAAAGTAATGCACGTAAAAACATTATATGACTTGCAAAAGTTATACAAAAGCAGGTTAGTGCATTAGATCAACATGATCCAGATTCCCAAAGCCAAAACCTCAATCTGCTGTAATGACAAATAATTCTCAAAAACACAAGTGACCTATTCCGAAAATGACATCCACCTGGAAATCAACAAGTGGTGCAATCAGCAACCCATAAAACCACAGCACAATCAATCCATAAGCTAGTCTGACCCATCATGGATGTCATTGCTGTGTATATGTATCTGAGGGGGAGGTGTAGGAGTAGGCATGAGTTGTTGTACCGATTGTTGACATGTGGAGACCCTGATGTAAGGCGTGAGATTGAGGAATGGCAGGGGAGTGACAGAGAGGCGTGGCTGGGAGTGAATGTGGGTTAGCGTGCTAATGTTAGGCCATGGTGGGCCAAAACAACGCCAGGCACAGGAATTATCACAGGATTTGCCTAGGATCATGTTGGGGGGGGGTCAGGTAGGGTGTGGGTGAACAGCTGCAGGGGGTCCAGAACCACAAAACCAGGCAGATGATGTATTGGGAGAGGCTGCTCTCCTAGTGGATTATCATTGACAGAGAACTGATCTATTGAGGTTATACGGTTCACTGATTGAGCACCTATACTTCTGATGTTGCACAGTAGTGTCTGTTGGACACCCGAGCCTACATACTACTTTTCCCCATAAGTACATCTCCTTAGTTTGTATTGTTGTTATCTTTGCTTATAGAATGGAATAGTTGTCTGGATATCTGGAATACAATGATGTAAATGATTTGCCTCATTTGTGATCATACACTGTAAATCCCCTCCACTGTTCGTCCATATCAATTTCATTCCCCCAGCCTGCATTGTGTTCCTCTATCCCTATTTCCCGGTAGCACATCTTTTGCACGCTGTAGAACAGCGCGCCGTCCTCAGGTCGCAGACAAACGTGCGGACCCTCATTTGCGGGTGGGTGAAGAGATGGAGAACTGCAACAAGTGTGTGTACATTTATATGAATATACACATTACACAATTGTACCTCATTCTGACATATGCTCTAATATATAACATGATTACATATCTTCAGGTGTTAGGAAACCCAAATATTAAACATAGCTGTGGCTTAAATCAAACCCAGGAAAATTACTTCCACCATCGGCTGCACTGGTGACACTGCTATGACCAACTCTAAATTAACACAGGACGTGTATAGAGAAGGAAGACCTATGTACAAAATAGTTATTGTTAAAAAAATTATTAATCTTGTGATTCACAATCATGGTACATTACAAACACACAGTTACACAGATAACGACTGTGCATTAACATCATAGGTGGGAAGGGGGTAATGTCATAGTCCAGAATAAGCATGATGCATAGCATCTACCAGGGTCACATGTGGTCACTACACCACTACAACCAGAATCTAGTGAGAAAAGGGATCATCAGAAATCACTCCATGTAATTGGAGAAACAGATCTATTCCACACACAGTGTGTTGTCTGAAGCAATAATCTGAAATTGATTAGCAGAATATGTGACACAGAAAGAGGAGGTTGAGGAGAATGCCTTCATGGTCGTGAGATTGGGATATTAAAACTTACAGAGGCAAGAAGAAGATATCAAACAGAACACTATTTTGATTGACTTCAATATCTCATCTCAATGGCAATCCACATTGAACATCAATTGCAGAAATATTCAACATAACCATACGTGTACACACTCTGTAGGCAGCCATAAGAATGTCAACCATAATATAAAATGATAGTCATTGTGGAGAGTGGATGAGGAGGACTTAGGGCAGTGGTTCTCAATCCTCTCCTCAGGAGCCATCAGACAGGCCATGATTTAATTGAATGAATAAATTAGGCAAATTATATCCAACAGGTGGCATGTCTTTTCTACCTTCAGGAATCACGTGCCTCCTCGTCTATTACGTGCAGGAGGTCTTGGTTTGAGGGGTGTATACAATTGTGGTGGCTGCTGTGTAAGTTGTGAGTGGATGCTGTAGCCTCTGTCTGAGGTGGCTGCTGTGTATCAACTGTTGTTGGCAGTAAGGTGTGAGTGGATACTGTAGCCTCTGTCTGATGTGGCTGCTGTGTGGCAGCTGGCATTGGTGGTAAAGTGTGAATGGATGCTTTAGCCTCTGTCTGAGGTGGTGGAGCATGTAGAACTGAAGGCTGCGTGTCAGCAGGTGGGCTTCAGCCAACTGCACTATCTGCGCCAGTTGATGTGTCTGGGCTTGCCGCAATGGGTGTTAACATGCTTATGAGACATGGTCCAGATAAGCTAGTACATAACACGCACATGCAGTCTCTTAGAGTCTGTATCCGCATATGCTGTTGTGTAAAATCATTGTGGATCTACAGCTGTACCTTGTTTAACGCTGGGGATAGCTTCCAAGCAGTTGGAGTGTTAAGCGACACAGTAACATGGGGAAGATAGAGATAGGGGAACTCCTTACAAAATATATACAATTGCAAATTATATTTATACTGTTTTGTTGTAAATTAACTTTGAACAAACAGCAAAAATAACACTAACACAAACTGCATTGGCAACTGCTATTCAGAATGGGTTTTGAATACAGGTATTGGACAGACATTACATTGATAATACTTATGATAATAATATCATAATAATATAATATATAATAATATTTACATGGTTATTGCTGACCCACATATCTGTAGTCATAACCAGAAACCTTATAGTGCTATTGGATGTGTGTGTCGTTCATGTGTGTGCATATGAGGGGTGATGGTGTATAGGTTACTCACTTTGCAGGGTTTCCTGATAGCCAGTGTCAAACTGCCCTGGAAGGCTTACTACCAATGATGGCTGCATAAAAACCCTGATGGTCCGCTCCCATCCATGGTATGTTATATTTGGTGGTGGCCCACCACCAGTCACACGGGCTCCTATGACCTCCGCTGACATCTTCTTCTTAACCTTCATCCTGATGTCATTGTATCAGTGTTTCACCAACTTCCTATGCCTGTTTGCAACCCCCAACAAAGCCACAACTGCAGTTACTTCAATCCAGGCACGTGTCTTGACGCCAGCTGTCACATTCCTACCACCATGAATAATACTATGGCTCCTCCTACTCTGAGGAGGGTTTCTGTCACCTCATCTGTATAATTGTGGGCCCTCCGCTGTTTCCCTGCCAACTGTGCCTGGGGTTTCTGGCCTCCCTGGAGCCTGCTCCTCATCCCCACTACCTGCCCTCCTGGGATCAGGCCCCTGACCCTCTGCACCTTCATATTGTGTGCCTACACCTGGGGGTACATCCCCTCCCCCTGTAGCTCTCCTCCACCTGTACATCCCCTCCCTCGCCTGCTGCTTCGATTCCCTTTCTCCCTACTTCTCCTCACTCTGCTCCTCACCTCACTCTGCTCCTCTCCTCACTCTACCCCTCAATGTTCCCCTCTCTCTCCTCCTTTCCATTCTCTCTCCTCACTTTCCTCCTACCCTCCTCTACCCTCCTGTAATATCAGAAATAAAAATAAGGATAAGGAAATATAATCTATATGTGGATGTGTATGAGGGAAAATAAGAATGTGAGTGTTATGTGTACTATAGTCATTGTAGGGGGGGGGGTATGGGGATGTGTGGGTGCGATGGGGCCTACTGCTATGTATAGCTATGTGTAGGTAATAATCTATGTGTGGGAATTATGTGATATCTGTAATTATGTGTGTTGTAAATAAAAGGTTAAATTATCTGATAGGTCAAAAGATCAAAACTTACAGTACTCCTTCTCTCTCACTCGCTCTCCTCTCTCTCCAAAGCTCAAAAACCCACCAACTCCTAGACCTGTATGTCCACTTGCTCAGTTACAGCACAGTCACAGATTTGCAAACTATGCAGGCTTTTAAACTGTTTCCTGTGGCATTGATTTGCAATGTGACACAGGCCGTCTGAAAATTAGTGACCAGGAAAAGGCAGATGAGCTAAATAAGTCCTTTTCTTCGGTATACACAAGGGAGGTACCAGTGGTTGGGACACTGCAACATAATGGGGCTATACTACCTTCACCAAATAATTGGTTAACACAGGAAGAAATCCAAAAGAGGTTGGAAAAAATAAATGTTAATAAAGCCCCGGGTCCTGATGGAATACATCCAAGGGTACTGAGGGAGCTGGGTTCTGTAACAGCCAAACCATTATATTTACTTTTTCAAGATTCACTCAACACAGGGTCTCTACCAGATGACGGGAGAAAAGCAGATGTGATACTTTTATTTAAAAAGGGAGCAAGAGCAAATCCGGGGAATTATAGACCAGTGAGCCTCACTTCTGTAGTGGGGAAGCTTTTAGAAGGGTTAATAAGGGATAATATACAAGAATATGTCTATTTGAACAGGATTATAAGTAGGATCAAGGCAACTCAGTGGATGTAGTCTTTTCGGATATTGCAAAGGCTTTTGATACAGTGCCACATAGAAGACTATTGTGCCAACTAAGAGATACAGGAATTTCAGTAAATATCTGCTCATGGATTGAGAGCTGGCTAAAAGACAGGAAGCAAAGGACTGTTGTAAATGGAACATACTCCGATTGGACTAAGGTCGCAGACAAACGGTCAGGTCGCAGACAAACGTGCGGGCCCTCATTTGCGGGTGGGTGAAGAGATTTAGAACTCCAACAAGTGTGTGTACATTTATATGAATATACACATTACACAATTGTACCTCATTCTGACATATGCTCTAATATATAACATGATTACATATCTTCAGGTGTTAGGAAACCCAAATATTAAACATAGCTGTGGCTTAAATCAAACCCAGGAAAATTACTTCCACCATCGGCTGCACTGGTGACACTGCTATGACCAACTCTAAATTAACACAGGACGTGTATAGAGAAGGAAGATCTATGTACAAAATAGTTATTGTTAGATAAATAATTAATCTTGTGATTCACAATCATGGTACATTACAAACACACAGTTACACAGATAACGACTGTGCATTAACATCATAGGTGGGAAGGGGGTAATGTCATAGTCCAGAATAAGCATGATGCATTACATCTACCAGGGTCACATGTGGTCACTACACCACTACAACCCGAATCTGGTGAGAAAAGGGATCATCAGAAATCACTCCATGTAATTGGAGAAAACATTAATGTGCATAGCACTTACAACTTGTCTAGATCGGTTCAATTAAACAGATGAACATAAACATGGATCATGTCATACAGATCTATTCCACACACAGTGTGTTGTCTTAAGCAATAATCTGAAATTGATTAGCAGAATATGTGACACAGAAAGAGGAGGTTGAGGAGAATGCCTTCATGGTCGTGAGATTGGGATATTAAAACTTACAGAGGCAAGAAGAAGATATCAAACAGAACACTATTTTGATTGACTTCAATATCTCATCTCAATGGCAATCCACATTGAACATCAATTGCAGAAATATTCAACATAACCATACGTGTACACACTCTGTAGGCAGCCATAAGTATGTCAACCATAATATAAAATGATAGTCATTGTGGAGAGTGGATGAGGAGGATTTAGGGCAGTGGTTCTCAATCCTCTCCTCAGGAGCCATCAGACAGGCCATGATTTATTGGAAACAATAAATTAGGCAAATTATATCCAACAGGTGGCATGTCTATTCTACTTTCAGGAACCACGTGCCTCCTCGTCTATTACGTGCAGGAGGTCTTGGTTTGAGGGGTGTATACAATTGTGGTGGCTGCTGTGTAAGTTGTGAGCGGATGCTGTAGCCTCTGTCTGAGGTGGCTGCTGTGTATCAACTGTTGTTGGCAGTAAGGTGTGAGTGGATACTGTAGCCTCTGTCTGATGTGGCTGCTGTGTGGCAGCTGGCATTGGTGGTAAAGTGTGAATGGATGCTTTAGCCTCTGTCTGAGGTGGTGGAGCATGTAGAACTGAAGGCTGCCTGTCAGCAGGTGGGCTTCAGCCAACTGCACTATCTGCGCCAGTTGATGTGTCTGGGCTTGCCGCAATGGGTGTTAACATGCTTATGAGACATGGTCCAGATAAGCTAGTACATAACACGCACATGCAGTCTCTTAGAGTCTGTATCCGCATATGCTGTTGTGTAAAATCATTGTGGATCTACAGCTGTACCTTGTTTAACGCTGGGGATAGCTTCCAAGCAGTTGGAGTGTTAAGCGACACAGCTTTAAATGGTGCAGTGTAACATGGGGAAGATAGAGATAGGGGAACTCATTACAAAATATATACAATTGCAAATTATTTTTATATTGTTTTGTTGTATGTTAACTTTGAACAAACAGCAAACATAACACTAACACAAACTGCATTGGCAACTGCTATTCAGAATGGGTTTTGAATACAGGTATTGGACAGACATTACATTGATAACACTTATGATAATAATATCATAATAATATAATATATAATAATATTTACATGGTTATTGCTGACCCACATATCTGTAGTCATAACCAGAAACCTTATAGTGCTATTGGATGTGTGTGTCGTTCATGTGTGTGCATATGAGGGGTGATGGTGTATAGGTTACTCACTTTGCAGGGTTTCCTGATAGCCAGTGTCAAACTGCCCTGGAAGGCTTACTACCAATGATGGCTGCATAAAAACCCTGATGGTCCGCTCCCATCCATGGTATGTTATATTTGGTGGTGGCCCATCACCAGTCACATGGGCTCCTATGACCTCCGCTGACATCTTCTTCTTAACCTTCATCCTGATGTCATTGTATCAGTGTTTCACCAACTTCCTATGCCTGTTTGCAACCCCCAACAAAGCCACAACTGCAGTTACTTCAATGCAGGCACGTGTCTTGACGCCAGCTGTCACATTCCTACTACCATGAATAATACTATGGCTCCTCGTACTCTGAGGAGGGTTTCTGTCACCTCATCGGTATAATTGTGGGCCCTCCGCTGTTGCCCTGCCAACTGTGCCTGGGGTTTCTGGCCACCCTGGAGCCTGCTCCTCATCCCCACTACCTGCCCCCCCCGGGATCAGGCCCCTGATCCTCTGCACCTTCATATTGTGTGCCTACACCTGGGGGTACATCCCCTCCCCCTGTAGCTCTCCTCCACCTGTACATCCCCTCCCTCGCCTGCTGCTTCGATTCCCTTTCTCCCTACTTCTCCTCACTCTGCTCCTCACCTCACTCTGCTCCTCTCCTCACTCTACCCCTCAATGTTCCCCTCTCTCTCCTCCTTTCCATTCTCTCTTCTCACTTTCCTCCTCCCCTCCTCTACCCTCCTATGATATCAGAAATAAAAATAAGGATAAGGAAATATAATCTATATGTGGATGTGTATGAGGTAAAATAAGAATGTGAGTGTTATGTGTACTAGTCATTGTAGGGGGGGGTATGGGGATGTGTGGGTGCGATGGGGCCTACTGCTATGTATAGCTATGTATAGGTATTAATCTATGTGTGGGAATTATGTGATATCAGTAATTATGTGTGTTGTAAATAAAAGGTTAAATTATCTGATAGGTCAAAAGATCAAAACTTACAGTACTCCTTCTCTCTCACTCGCTCTCCTCTCTCTCCAAAGCTCAAAAACCCACCAACTCCTAGACCTGTGTGTCCACTTGCTCAGTTACAGCACAGTCACAGATTTGCAAACTATGCAGGCTTTTAAACTGTTTCCTTTGGCATTGATTTGCAATGGGACACAGGCTGTCTGAAAATTAGTGACCAGGAAAAGGCAGATGAGCTAAATAAGTCCTTTTCTTCGGTATACACAGGGGCGGCCCGTCCATTGGGGCGTCAGGGCAAACGCCCCCCCAAATATTTTCGTGACCCTGCAATAAAAAAACACAACAATGTATTAGTAATAGCCCAAAAACAATGAAATATAAGGTGTACATCATCATTCAAGTCTTAATACAGTAATAAAATGAAGTAAAGTTAGTAAACTATTCCTAGGGACACTGTCACTTTAAGATAACCCCTTGCGCTACATTAACTAATGCTGCTGTGTATCTATTGTAGCCCCCTGCACCCTGTGTGATCATATTACACTAGTAAAGTACAGTAACCTTTAGACTCTTCTCTTCAATGAGGCCTGGCCTGGCCCCCTGACCATTAATGCATGCCGCCCACCATCACAGTGACGATATGCATGGGCGGTCATAAATGTATCAATTTAATGACTGACAGTCTTCCATCATTGACCAATCAATGATGGAAGGTTGTACAGTTGCTAAGAGAACATTGTAAACCCACCCAGACCGTTAGCCCTGAGCGCCCGCCAGCTAATAGGGCCTCGAGTTTACTTTTTGATTGACTGATACAGTGAATAAAACCACCAGTTGCCTGTCCCTTCCCCCTTTCTGTTTCCTGACCCTGGTCACGCTGAGACTGAGAGACCTCCCTGGCTGAAACTACTCACATCTGCTCTGCTGCCTGCCTAACAGTAAGTCTACCTGGCACCTGCCCTGCCCTTGGCGAAACCAAACCCCTAGTAGCCCCTAATAAAAGGTAGGGGTGACCAGTTACCCCACTATGCCTGCCTGGCCTGCCATCTTCCCAGCCACCAACCAACTTACCTAGCACCGACGACCCTAGGCCTGCAATGCCTGGTGCCACCCCCAGCCATCACCCCCATGTGGCCTGCGCCACCCCCGATCAGGCCTGCCGTATGCGATTCCACCGCCCGATTACCCCGATCACGGGATCGGGGTAGTCGGGTGGTGAGCGGCGTGGCACAGGCCCACATGGGGGTGATCGGATCACCCCCTTGATGAGGCCTGTGCCACCCCTGATCACCTCCATGTCGCCTGTGCCACCCCCGAGGCCCGATCACCACCACCCCGATGTGGCCTATGCTATGCCACCGCCCGATTACCCCGATCACGGTGATCGAGGTATTCGGGCGGTGAGCGGGGTTGCAAAGGCCATATGGAGGTGGATGTTCACCCCCATGAGGCCTGTGCCACCCCTGATCATGGCCTACGCGGCCACTGACCGACCGATGGGCGCCTGAGCATGACCGACCCCACCCTGATCCAACTACCTACCAGTACCTAGCAGCCCCCCCCCCTATTTTTATTCCATTTTTAGAAGTAACAGGCATGTGCATGTGCCTGTCACTTTTAAAGATAAAATAAAAATAAGGTAAGGGAAAAACAATACAGTAAAAACATTATTACAATTATACAAATAAAGTAAACAGCTTTAAACAAACAATAATAAAAATAAAATAAACAACAGCACATACTTACCTGTCAAATTGACCCCTCCAGCGTTGGCCTTCTGTCCTCTATGACCTGGATAGTCATAATAATCCAATGTTGATTGAAGCCCATGTCATAAAATCCAATGTTGATTGAAGCCCATGTCAAATAAATAATCCAATGTTGATTGAAGCCACTGGTCAAATAATCCAATGTTGATTGAAGCCACTAGTCAAATAATCCAATGTTGATTGAAGCCACTGGTCAAATAAATAATCCAATCTTGATTGAAGCCATTGTCAAAAAATAATCCAATCTTGATTGAAGCCATTGTCCATCCATCCATTCTGGCCCATTGAAAGAGGCCTCCACCAAAAAAAAAACGAACGCTCTAAAAAAAAAAACAACAAACTAACAGAGCTCCTCCTACAAGGAGCCCAACCCGCGATTAATTGATTTTTTCCCACGGTCTGCTTTATATACTAATTTTTGAAGGACTCTGATTGGCTGAAATTTTTGATTGACATAGATTTCAACCAATGAGAGTCTTTAAAAAATTAGCAAATCAGCAAGCAGGTATGGAAGCCTGTAAGGGAAAAAAAGGTTAGTGTGAACTTGTTTGACCCTGTATGTATTATACATATTACAGGGCTATATATGTGATATACATGTTACAGGATAATATCCTGTAACATGTATAGCCAAAAAATAGCACTGTAATATGTATAAAAAATAATGTGTAATAGAAATACATGAACAATATAATAAAATAAGTTATAAAGTACATCAATTAATCAAATAATAAATATCAATTAATATATATTGTTTTATGTATATGTTTATGTATATTTATGTGTATTTTTTATGTGTGTGTGTGTGATATATATATATATATATATATATATTCATTGATTGATTGATAGATAGATATATTGATTGATATATATATATTTATATATTGATTGATTTATATATTGATTATTGATTGATATATATATATATTGAGTTATATATATATATATATATATTTATATATTGATTGATTTATATATTGATTTTTGATTGATATATATATATATATTGAGTTATATATATATATATATATATATATATATATATATATATATATTTATATATTGATTGATTTATATATTGATTATTTATTTATATATATATGGTCCCAATTTGTTATTTAGGGTTTTAAGGTGCAGTTGGGGCCTACAAGGTCTCACTTTGTTATTTAGGGTTTTTAAGGTGCGGTTGGGGCCTATATGGTCACACTTGGTCTTTTAAGGTTTTAAAAGTTACGGTTTGGGTCTTGAACGCTCTAATGTTTTTTTTGTTGTTTTCTATCCACCCCCAGGTGCAAACTATCTGTGGAAGCAGATTTGTTTGGACTCGTTGGTTGACTTACTGGACGTGAATACCCCGAGAAGGAGAGTCAACTGTAGGTGAGTATCATTGCTTTTAATTTTCTGTCCATGCGTATAGGTGCAAATTTTATGTTGATGTAGTCTTGTCACATGAGGGTTTGCAATCTGTAATGTATACCAATGAATTCAACACACTGTTATTTTAAAGTAATTTTGTGACATAATATAAATTAATATACCGTGATCTCTTTCTTCTATTGGTATCAGAAATGAATACTATTGACTCTACTTGTGAAGCCTTTCGGCACCCTAACCTATGAGGAGAAGGTGGAAGTAAAACGGTTAGGAGCTGACCAACCAGAGATAAATCTGCAGCAAATCCCAAGAGATAGAGGGAAGCAATATATCCGTACTTTCAATACTGAATGGTACAAGAAGAACGACTGGCTTTCTGGAAGCGTTTCTAGGAAGTCCTTATATTGTTTCCCATGCATCCTATTTGGTGGTGACGCTGCTTAGACCAAAACTGGAGTGACTGACGTCAAACATCTAGCTGATAAATTGGCAAAACACAAAAGTTCTAAAGCTCACTTGGATAACAGGATCAAGTTTGAGATGCTTGGACAGGCGAACATTGCTGTTCAACTGGACCAAGGATACCAAGTCAGCATTCAAAAACACAACGAAGAAGTGGCTAAGAACCGGTACATCCTTTCCAAGATAATTGATTGTGTTCGCTTTTGTGGCGCTTTTGAACTGGCATTAAGAGGACACAACGAGAGTGAAACATCGCTAAATCCAGGAGTCTTTCGAGGCCTGGTGGATTTGGTTGGCAGTATCGATAGTGCAATGCAACAGCATTTGAAGACTGCAACTGTGTTTAAGGGCACGTCCAAAACCATGCAGAATGAGCTACTGGACTGCATGCATGAAGTCATTAAGGAAGTGATTCACCAAGAGCTTAAGGAAGCCCAGTTTGTGGCAATCCAAGCGGATGAAACAACCGATATTTCCGCTAGGACACAGTGCGTTGTAGTCTATCGCTACATTGAGAAGAAGCATCAAGTGGTGGAAAGATTTGATGGCTACACGGAAATGAAATCAACGGATGCAGACTCGATTGCTGCAGTTGTGCTGGAAAGTCTGCATACTGTTCTCCCAGAGCCAGAAGACAAGAAGAAACTCATAGCTTAAAGCTACGATGGTGCCAGTGTGATGCGTGGAGATCAAGGAGGAGTTCAAAGAAAAATAAAAGACGTGTACCCGAACGCACACTATGTCCATTGCTATGCTCACCAACTGAACCTAATAATGGAGAAAGCAGTTTCAAGGATTGGAAGAGTTCGAGTTTTTTTTCCCAACATAGGCGGCATACCATCTTATTTTTCACGCTCTCCAAAAAGGACTGGAGTTCTGGATGAGGTAGTTGGTAGAAGACTTCCAAGAGGTGCACCGACACGATGGAACTTCAACGTTAGGACCGTGAACGTCATCTACGAGAACAGAGATGCGCTACTTGAGTGTTTCCAGACAATTGAAGCATGTGTAAACTTCAATCAAACATCTATACGTGAAGCCGCAGGTTTCATTGGAATGCTTGAAGACAGGGAGTTCCTTTACTTCCTTAAATTATTTCATTTAATAATGCCACATGTTGACATCCTCTATAGTCAGCTTCAGAAGAGAGACACGGATACTGTTTATATCCAAAAAGTCACAGAAGACTTTGTCGCCAGCATCCAGAAAATCTGTAATTCTGTTGACGAGATAGAAGCAAGTTTGCCGAGCGATGTAACAGTCCACAGACGGAGTGCAGAGATCTCAACCTTGAGACAACTTTCAAGAGAGGTATGTGACATAGTGGTGGTTCATGCAAAAGAATGTTTTTCATTTTCAAATCACCTAGTCAGTGCCAAACTTGTTCAAAGTGACTTGTATACAACCCATGACACTTGCTTTCCAACCCAAACTCTGGAAGACACCGTGCAAGCATATGCAATACTGAAGAAAGAACAATTACGCACTGAGCTGTCACTTCTGTATGGGAAGACAGATTTTCATGCTTGTACAAGTGCTGTTGCTCTGCACAAACTTTTCCATCAATTTAATCTGCAGAATGATTTCACAGAGACAGTGAAATTATTAAGAATCCTGATTACAACACCGATGACCACTGCAGAATCAGAAAGATGCTTCTCCACATTGAAGAGGATCAAAACCTTTTTAAGAAGCACCATGTCCCTGGAGCGGTTGAATGCATTGGCGATGCTCTCAATGGAAAAGCAACTGATTTCCGAGATCCCAGACTTCAATGAAAAGACCATTGAGAAGTTTTGTTCTTTGAAAGATCGCCGTGCAAAATTTAAATACAAGTGATTGAAGCAAAGAAGAATGCATACCCCCAGGGTGTGCAAAGAGAAACTGCGTTAAGCAGCACCACCTCACTACCAAACATAACTAGTGGTAAGTAAAGTATGAACGGTGTGTGGGTGTGCATATGGAAGGAGCTATGAAAGGTGTGTGCATGGTCAGTAACAATTGTTGAAGCCTTGGCGTGGTTTGAAGGAATTGGAGGCACTTCCAAGGGTAGCTGTCACTTCTGTACGAGAAGCCAGAATTTCATGTCTGTACGAGTGCTGTTGCTCTGCACCAACTTTACCATCAATTTAATCTGCATAATGATTTCACAGAGACAGTGAAGCTATAAGTAATCCTGCTTACAACACCGAAGACTACTAAAGAATCAGAAAGATGCTTCTCCACATTGAAGACGATAAAAAGATATTTAAGAAGCACCATGGCCCTGGAGCGGTTGAATGCATTGGTTTGAAGGAATTGGAGGCACTTCCATGGGTAGCTGTCACTTGTGTACGGTAAGCCAGAATTTCATGTCTGAACGAGTGCTGTTGCTCTGCACCAACATTACTATCAATTTAATCTGCATAATGATTTCACAGAGACAGTGAAGCTATAAGCAATCCTCCTTACAACACCGAAGACGACTGCAGAATCAGAAAGATGCTTCTCCACATTGAAGAGGATAAAAAGGTATTTAAGAAGCACCATGGCCCTGGAGCGGTTGAATGCATTGTTTTGAAGGAATTGGAGGCACTTCCAAGGGTAGCTGTCACTTCTGTACGAGAAGTCAGAATTTCATGTCTGTACGAGTGCTGTTGCTCTGCACCAACTTTACCATCAATTTAATCTGCATAATGATTTCACAGAGACAGTGAAGCTATAAGGAATCCTGCTTACAACAACGAAGACTACTGCAGAATCAGAAAGATGCTTCTCCACATTGAAGAGGATAAAAAGGTATTTAAGAAGCACCATGGCCCTGGAGCGGTTGAATGCATTGGTTTGAAGGAATTGGAGGCACCTTCAAGGGTACGTAAAGTTCTCAGAAATGGCACCACCGAACTACAAAAAATAACTAGTGGTAAGTAAAGTATGAATGGTGTGTGGGTGTGCATATGGAAGGAGATATGAAAGGTGTGTGAATGGTCAGTAAGGAGATATGAAAGGTGTGTGAATGGTCAGTAACAATTGTTGAAGCCTTGGCGTGGCGTTACTGCTCATATGGTTATCCATATGCTAATTCAACGTGTTTGTTTGACATTGATTATTGTGTTGTCTAAACAGAATTGAAATGTTGTTGTTTTCTTGAATCCCAAGATCCACTGGTTTGGGCCTATACAGTGCTGATTGGTCTTTTAAGGTATGTTTGGGGCCTATGGTCACACTTGGTCTTCTAAGGTATGTTTGGGGCCTATATGGTCACACTTGGTCTTTTAAGGTATGTTTGGGGCCTATGGTCACACTTGGTCTTCTAAGGTATGTTTGGGGCCTATATGGTCACACTTGGTCTTCTAAGGTATGTTTGGGGCCTATGGTCACACTTGGTCTTCTAAGGTATGTTTGGGGCCTATATGGTTCCACTTGGTCTTCTAAGGTATGTTTGGGGCCTATATGGTCACACTTGGTCTTCTAAGGTATGTTTAGGGCCTATGGTCACACTTGGTCTTCTAAGGTATGTTTGGGGCCTATATGGTTCCACTTGGTCTTCTAAGGTATGTTTGGGGCCTAATTGGTTCCACTTTGTCTTCTAAGGTATGTTTGGGGCCTATATGGTTCCACTTGGTCTTTTAAGGTTTTTAGGTATGGTTTAGTTCTTGAATGGTCTGATTGATTTGCTTGTTTTCTTTCAACCCCAGGTGCAAACCCTATGTGGCAGCAGATTTGTTTGTACTCGTTGGTCAATTTACTGAACGTGAATACCCTGAGAAGAAGAGCCGACTAATGGTAGGTGTCACTGCTTTAATTTTTCTGTTAATGCGTATAGGTGCAATTATGATATTGCTGTAGTCTTGTCACATGAGTTTTTCAATCTATATTGTATACCAATGAATTTAACACATTGTTACTTTACTTCTTGACATTTCTGCATTGCTGATCATGTATTTCAATGGGCTTTACAAGTATAAGTTCATTGGGCGGGGCTTATAAAGGTCATTATGACATTAGGGGGAGGAGTTATAAAAATGGGTGTGGTTTGAAAAAGGGGGAGTGGCTATGTTTCGCCCTGGCACCCCTCCAACTTGAAAAGTCTACAGCCGCCACTGGGTATACACAAGGGAGGTACCAGTGGTTGGGACACTGCAACATAATGGGGCTATACTACCTTCACCAAATAATTGGTTAACACAGGAAGAAATCCAAAAGAGGTTGGAAAAAATAAATGTTAATAAAGCCCCGGGTCCTGATGGAATACATCCAAGGGTACTGAGGGAGCTGGGTTCTGTAATAGCCAAACCATTATATTTACTTTTTCAAGATTCACTCAACACAGGGTCTCTACCAGATGACTGGAGAAAAGCAGATGTGATACTTATATTTAAAAAGGGAGCAAGAGCAAATCCGGGGAATTATAGACCAGTGAGCCTCACTTCTGTAGTGGGGAAGCTTTTAGAAGGGTTAATAAGGGATAATATACAAGAATATGTCTATTTGAACAGGATTATAAGTAGGATCAAGGCAGCTCAGTGGATGTAGTCTTTTTGGATATTGCAAAGGCTTTTGATACAGTGCCACATAGGAGACTATTGTGCAAACTAAGAGATACAGGAATTGCAGTAAATATCTGCTCATGGATTGAGAGCTGGCTAAAAGATAGGAAGCAAAGGGCTGTTGTAAATGGAACATACTCCGATTGGACTAATGTGGTAAGTGTTGTTCCTCACGGTTCAGTATTAGGTCCTCTCCTTTTTAACATATTTATTAATGACTTAGAGGTGGGATTGGAGTGTGGTGTCTCCATTTTTGCTGATGACACAAAGTTGTGCAAGGTTATTAAATCAGATAATGATGTGCTTTCCCTCCAAAGGGATTTACATAAAATTGAGGAGTGGGCATCTAAATGGCAGATGAGTTTTAATATGAATAAATGTAAAGTTATGCATCTGAGAAGGAAAAATAGCCGTGCAATTTATAATCTTAATGGAGCTAATCTAGGAGTATCAGATATTGAAAGTAATGATTTAGAAACAGCAAATAGTAATTGAGACCGTCATCATGACATCAGTTAAACATGCGTTTAAACGTCAATCAATTAGTGTTTAGTGTTTAGACATCCGATATGCGATTGGCTCTCAGTCCAGCGATTTAAAAGTCAATACAATGAATGAAGAAATTGCTATAGTCCATGTGGGTGGCCTGATATGTATTAACTACTTGATACCCAAGATTGATATAACACGGAAATTAAACGTAAAAAAAAATATTTTTTTATTTTAGATTTTAAAAGTTCAGCATTGATTTTTTATTGACTTTTATAGTGTTAAGAACAGGTGTTTAACCCCCTTGCGAGTCCTCTCTAGTACTCATAGAATTTTTTGCTACATTTGACATTCACAGGTTTTAAGGCAATTGCAGGCTTGTGGAATTGTTGCAATTAAAATTGCGTTTTAAGCGATTGTATCATTTGTGGGCTTGAAGGATCAAAGACTTAGATGGGTCAGAGTTACAATTTTGACAACTGCAGGAATTTCCAGCTTGTAGCTCACAAATAGATTGCTGATAGCTAGAGGAGGCCAATTAAATATCAGTAACTTTTGAGGGCTACTTTACGGGCTTCAGTAATTGCGATTTTAACAATTTAATAGGGCCCATAGAATTGTGATTACCCAGTTATGATAGGAAATTATAGGTATATTAATATGAATTACAGATATTATTGTGAGATATATTTATATATCAAATACGGGTTTTTCACATGCATATTGGGCACAATGAGTGTAACCCACACATATTATGAACAAACAAGAAAATGATGTACCAGAGAGTTTTTTTTATCATTGGTGTATAATGACATGGATGAATATGTGGTACTAACATACTCATAAACGCGGAGGTATAAACGATATACAGTATTTAGCTATTATAATACTATCGTTATGGTATCCCCTGGAGGTTATATATTTAGACAAAGTATTGTAATTATATATTTTATTGTATTATAACAGTCATGTAAGATGTACAAGCACCATATGTGCTCTTCATCATTAGATAGAGAGCAAAAGTGTTTTCCTTTTTAGACTTAATGCTGAATTCAAGGAGATAGGATCAAAATAAGTCAGGATACTTCAGTGTGTTGCCTTTTCCTGAATGGGTAATTAGCTCTGTGCCATGCTGTATATAAATAATATTCATTCAAATCATGTGTAATGTCTTTGAATCATACAGTGGCTAAGTGATTTGTGACCATGTACAGCACCTGCAAAACCAGAACAAATAGTACAAGACATTATGCTGAAGGTACCTGGTTCATATAGACTATATGTCACTATCTAACACAAGACACAACTAAAATTCTAGCCATTCTCTCATAATATCTCGACTTTATAAGTGCAACCTGCCCCTTGCTGGCCTTCCCATCACCCGTCTGTCTCCACTCCAATCCATAATGACACCTCGGCCAGTCTCATCTACCAAACTCAACACTCAGTGTCTGCAGCGCCTCTCTGTCATTCTGTCCACTGGCTTCCCATAGCCTCCATAATACATTTAAAATGTTGACCCTTAGGTATAAAGCCCGCAACAATAATATACTCTCTTATACGTCTACTCTCATCTCAAACTACTCCCAGATCTGCCCTCTTCACTCTGCTAATGACCATCTTCTTTCCTACTCTCTTATCATCTCCTCTCACTCCCGCCTTCGGAACGTTTGCTGCCGTTATTCTCTAGAATCCTTGCCTCGCTCTACTAGACTATCCACCTACCTCAAAACTTTCAAAGCACCTGCACTTCCTTGTGCCAATTACATTCATACTGCCATCTTGCATTGATAGATAGATAGATAGATAGATAGACAAAATTAATTAAAAAAAAAAATACAACCTAAATAACATATTTATTTTTATGGGGATTTGAACCAGGCACCTTTAGCAATCAAAATGAGCAGCTTAACTTGTGCAATGTGAATATCTAATACTACTATTTGGTAAAAAGACAAATACCTACACAGAACATGTGAATAGTAAAGTTGAAGTCAATTCTTGATCAATTTAATTATCCACTTTCTAACGGATGTGGTCCATTTGGGTAGCAAACTTAGATTAATTAAGCAGTGGTTTCCAAACCGGTCCTCATGGCACCCCAGACAGGCCAGGGATTTGATTTAACAGTGTGCAAACACAGGTGTGGCAATTAGTACTCAACAGGAACCTCTCATTTTCTCACTTGTGTTAACAAAACTAAATAGAAAATCTGGCCTGTCTGTGGTGCCCTGAGGACCGGATTGGAAACCACTGCAGTAAAGAGTGCTATCATTAAGATAAGTATAAACACAAATTATACACAAGTTAGAAATTAGCTTTCTAATCACTAATATAATTGTGGTAAGTCTGTAACGGTCCATGGGAGAGTGCACACTTACCATTTACTTCCTAAGTCCGTACAGAGCTGTGCACAGGAGTGGGGAGGAAGAGACAGGGAAGAAGGGGAGGAAGACACAGGGGAGAGGGGGAGGAAGACACAGGGGAGAGGAGGAGGGAGGGGAGAGGGGGAGGAAGACACAGGGGAGAGGAGGAGGAAGGGGAGAGGGGGAGGAAGGGGAGAGAGGGAAGATGCAGGGGAGCGGAGAGGGGGAGACATAGGGGAGAGGAGGGGGGGAAGAGACACCTGGTGGCGGGGAAGAAATACAGGAGAGGGGGAAGAGACACAGTGGAGGAGGGGAGAGACACAGTGGAAGGAGTGAGGGGGAAAGATACATGGGAGGGAGAAGGGGGTAAAGAGACACATATGAGGGAGAAGGGGAGAAGAGACACAGGGGAGGGAGAGGGTGAGAGAGACACAGGGGAGGGAGATGGGGGAAGAGATATACAGGGGAAGGGGGGTGGAAAAAAAATATATCCCATCATTTATGGTGGGCGAATGACTAGTACTAAATAATTAATGAGTTTGTCATTTCCATTAATGGGCCGTTGGACAATTCAAAACAAATATTTATGTCTGACAGCTTTGAGTCTGACTAACAGCATAAAATAGGAATAAAGTCATAAAGTCATAATTAGAAGAAAAAAAAATGTGATGCCTTTACTGGACCACGGGAAAATCCAGAATACATAAGTGTAAGCTGTGTGTGTGTAAGGGAGGAGCATTTACATTTCTGGAAAGATGTGGTTGCATCTATTGATGCATTTCCTTCTTCTGGGCCAGTGGGGTAAGGCATGTGGCATACAATTTTAAACTTATCTAATTAAGAAATATTATCTGCCCCCTTCGTTCACATCCCTCCATCCAAAACAACACAACCTTATGATCTAGCTCTTAGGAAGTGAGGTAACAAACACAAAATGGATTTCTATACTCATAAAAAGAGTCTAAAAAAATCAGACCCCCAAATGTTTTATGTCCATGGCTTATACAGCTGCTAATATTGTTATTTTTGTACATATTTGACAGACCAGTGCCAGGTTTCTTGAATTACAGTGGGCCTATTATATAATGCCCTGCAAAAAAGTATTCACAAATAGCATATGATAAATAATACTGATAAATTATAAATATTTACCTCTTATTTGATCTTCCACTCACTCAGCATTTGTGAAAAAAAAAAAAGTCAACGTCTTCTAGTTCGGAACCATAATATGTTTTAGAGTCTTCTAAGTATGTCTAGCAGGAAGAAAACATACAATAATAAATGCACCTATGCAACTGCTCATTTTCAAAAGACATTGAGCCTCATTCAATTTGAAGCCTGCATCTTGCGGTATACAGGCCATATGTCTGCGGGCCTGCTGCTGGCTCGGGGTTGTCTACAATTCCTTTGCTATTTAATTGAACAAGCCCACAAGTTACAGGCCAAAAGCTGAAAAACATGCACTTGTACGAAGCATTTCAGGGTGGGAACATGATAAATTAAGCAAGATTGTAACTACCCATTTAGAAACAGCCATTAGAAAATGAGACCGTCATCATTAGGTCAGTAAAACATGGAGGTTACATGTCAATCAATTAGCGTTTGGAGGTCCGATATGCGATGAGACTCGCAAAATACAAAATAATAAAAATGAATGCCAATACTGTTCTAGTCCATGTGGGTGGCCTAATATGTAATAACTCATTGATTACCAAGATATATATATAATCCCGAAATGAAACATAAAATACAATTATTTTTGATTGCCAATACGGGAGCTTGAGACTGTTGTGCAATTAATTCTAATGTCTGCCATCGCTTTCCCCGTTATTTACAGTGCAGTATTGATTTATTATTTGCTTTTACGGTGATACGGATATGTCTTTAACCCCTTTGCGGGTCCTCTCTGGTACTCGTAGGATTTTCTTCTACATTTAGGGTTGTAACAATGGCAAGGATTTCAAGCCCGTAACACATAGACCATTTGCGTCTTGCAAAAAAACACCAATTGAATGGCAAATTAACTTACGGCCTCCATTACAGGCTACTGTTACTTACAATTGCTCAATTGAATGAGGCTCATTATTACTGGAACAAAATACATGTAAATGCCTATGAATGCTTCACAAATCTCATCCTATTTAGAGCTTCCATGAATAATACTGACAAAGAGGAAAATCAGCTTAGCCGAAAAACACCCAAATAATATGTTATTATTTTAAGTATTTGCCCTCAATTTTTTTTTGTAAAATGAGCATTGATATAGTTAAATGGTCACTTTGGTCCCTAATATGAAGAGTTAGATGTTCTAATCAGACATCTATCTTTAAAGGGCCAGTTTCCTCACAATAAGTGCTCTTCATGGTGTGAAAAAGAATAAGATTTTATGTTAAAATTATCTTTTTTTTTTATTTACGCTTATTACAAAAATTTAAAATGTGTTTATAAACACATTGACTGTTCCAGATATAATGATATCTGCCGACAACAGCCGTTGAAGCTCCAGTGCAGAGAAAGATTTATGTTTTTTCTTGGCATTCAGGAATCCAACAGTCCAGCAGTTAACTCACAAGTAACTTTATAGTCCATGTGGGTGGCTTGATAAGTATTAACTCCTTGAATCCCAAGAGTGATATAACATGGAAATAAAACGTAAAAAAATTATGTGTTTATTTGTGCTTGTTTTTTTTATTTTCTATGTGAGTAGTATTTTTTATTTTTCTGTAAATGGTGTTTTTTTCTGTAGTAGTGTTTTTTTGTTTTGTGTGATGCTGCTTTCATTATTTTCTGTAAAGGTGTATTTTTTTTCTGTAATCTAGTTTTATAGTTAGTGGGGTGTTGGGGGGTTTAATAGAGAGTTAGGTAGTGTAGGTGTTAATAGGTAAGGGTAGGTGTTAGGTAGGTACAGGAAGGGTTAATAGGTTAGGGTAGAGGGGGGTTAATAGGATAGGGAGGAGGGGGTTCATTTGTTAGAGGGGGTTGGTTTAGATTTATTGGTTTATTGGGGGAATAGTGTAGTGTAGTGTTTGTACTTAGTGTCATTAGGGTCCTGAAGGACCTTCATGGCACTTATGAGGTTAATGTTAGGGTTCTTATTGTCCCATAAGGATCTTTATAGACCCTTATGGGACTGATGGGGTTAAATAGAGACTTATGTTTAAATGCACCGAGGGTCCCAATCAGGACCCCCACTGCAAGGGTTATTGTGGGGACCCTCCAGGGGTCCCGATGGGAACCCTGCAGCATGGGGGTTAATGTTAGTTACCCCATGGGGTACTTACAGTACCCCAGAGGAATGGGGGTAACAGTTTTCATTCCGGGGGCCCTTTAAGGACCAGCGTCTGGAAATTTAAATTTTGTTAATGCTGCAGGGGTCCCAATCGGGACCCCTGCAGCAAGGGGGGTTGATTTGGAAGCAATGGGGAGGATACGTAAGGGCTTTGCAAGCCTTGCAACACCTCCTTGGTGCAAGTAAGCAGGCATTGGCATTTTGCCATTTATGGGCTTGAGGGGGTGGATCGGAAGGGGGGATTGGAGCAATTGAATAGTGATTTGCGATTCGGGAGCTGCGGCCTTGAAAGATCAAAGGCTTTGGGGGAAGTAACTAGCAATTTCTCAAATCGCAAGGGGTCGGTAGGGATCGCAGGTCGCAGCACGTAACGAGATCGGAGGCCACGATAGGAGGGCAATTTAATAGGAGAGTTAGGAGGGTAGCTTGCGATCACTCCTTGCGATCTCAAAATCGGAGCAATTGAGTGAGGCCCTATTTGTAGTAATAATATATTTCCATATCTAATTTTCTACTCTTTCTTCCTTCTTCTTTCCCCTTACTCTGTTTTTTATATATACAATTAAATAGCTTAAATTTTGTATCAGAGTGAACAAAAAAAAAAAAAGGTCAGGGGATAAATTATAAGTCATAGTTAGTAAGGCTGTATGTTATCATTCCATATATTCCTGTCTATTTTCAGAGTCCATATGTCCCAGCAAGATGCACATTTTCTAAAGTTCTCATCTATATATTTGTGTATATATTTAATTTTCCTTTTTATCTTTTGTGTTGTGGGTATATTTGATTTCCAGTTTAATCTTTAATACACATAATTTGTCTTAGATATCTTATTATGCCGACTGACTTAAATTTAAATATGTATATATTGATTTATATTTTTAAATTTTAATACTCTGGAGTTTACTAATACATGGATCCATTTAACAGAAAGTTAACACAGTACTACAAAATATACAAGAATTCACAAAGCCAGGTTGTACACTTCATTCTTGAATTATATAATTTTAGTTCTTCCCAGATGCTTTAGATTTAATTACAAGCCCATAATTGCCTCCAAACTCAACTTTTGGCTGCTGGTCACATTTTTCTAAAAATTTAGATGTATTCAATTGTCTCTAGCTCGCAACTGCCAGCAATTGCAAATGTATCTAATTGAATATTAGTTACCTTGACAGGCTACATTACAGTTTCAAGTTATTACGATTTGGGCAATTGAATGAGGCTCAATATAACTAAATATAACACTGCGTCCCAGTAGGATAACCCTCCCTCTCTAGCCACAGAAAGACAAGCAGTAAAAGATGGACTTCCACATGCCCAAAGAAAGGGTAATAAATTAAGCTTGGATTGACAACTTCCACTGTTCACAAATTCAAAGATTTTACACAGTTATATTTTTGGAGAGTGCACTCTAATATAAAATAAACTTAAAGGGACATGGGACACAATTCTTTTTTTCATGCATTTTAAAACATATTAAGTAAAACTTATTTCAATCTTAGGAAGTGCACAGAGTGTACATATGACATTGGCTGGCAGGCACAAGCCATCAGATCAATTAAACATTTGAATAATTTTTTTTTTGCTATTTTGAGAGCATCATTTGAAAAAAAGAAAACACACCTTATCAAACGCAACAAAAAAAACAGTGTTTTCCATGTTCCTTTAATTAAGTTTAGGTGGAACTTGTCCTTGTCTGGGTTAATATTTGCATAGAGCTTATATTTCAAATATTGTACATATTGTACGAGGAAACATGAAACTACATTACTTGTGATTTCTTTAACTCTTAAAGGAAATTAGTCTGAAATCTCAAATGAATTAAAACAAACAGAAATAAAAATTGTAAGCATTTTTATTTGTATAAAAACACATGAAATAAAAATAAATACCATATATATATATATATATATATATATATATATATACACATATATGAAGAGTGAGGTAGCCGTGAATGTCCAGTAATCGAGATGAATAACCTTTTTTATTGGACAAACATATTCATAGGTTTCATGACAGGCTTTCGAGAGCGTTCCTCTCTTTGTCGAGTCAGAGTCAATACTGATTATAGATTCACAAATACAGCAAAAAAATCCAGGATTAACAAATAATGTTCTGTTCAGCCAGCCGTGCAAGTGTGTGGGGGTGCAGACCAGAGTAAGTAAATTGGGGTCGTAAATAGTTTTACATCTAAGGAACCATGGAGCTGTAACCAAACTCAGGAGGAAGGCAGAGAACAACAAAAATAAATAAATCAATAAACACACATATATATTTACAATCATGAATGTTCGAGGTTACAAGAAATGTTGATAATGAGATAAAAATTCAATGTCTACATTAAGGCCTGAGTTATTACTGTTAAAGAACATATATATATATATATAAAACATCTTTTATATTAAAATATATACATGAAATCAAACATCAGTTTTTAAAATATAATTCCTTAAACATATGTTTACTATGTTTTATAGTGTCCCGAAATAATGGCAAACGTCAAAAGTGCACCGTCAGATCCGCCACCCAATTAAAGCTTGCAGGACTAAAGCGTGCTGATGACAAATGTGTGCATTCTTGCGACAAATGCGTGCTGGCAAAAGCGTGCACGCCAAAAGCGTGCATGACAAAACCGGGGTATTCCCTGTAACCTAAATTGTTTGAGTGTTAACTTCTAAGACCACCCTTATGAGCTTGTCTCAAGGTGATAACCAGAGTTTGTTTCAGAATATAAAAGATAAAGTGAACAGCCAGGGCTTTTTATTTTATTTTAGAAAATACTTTTGAGTGTTACTGTAAGTCCTCTTTGCAAAAGTTACTTGTATTGCAAATCCTACATCAATGAATGTAAGGTGTGTGATGAGAAGGCACAAGGTTATTTCGTCATCTACAGGTGCTGCTTTAGTGATACCTGCTTGAGGTTGCAATAGTTTCCAACCAGTCACATGATCTTGTAATTGAAAGTGATTTACATTTTAAAGCGCATTAATCATTGTACTAGCAGTCTCCCTACAGTAAGTAATATTAAAATAGCATACAGTTACTTTAAGTTCAGCGATTAATAATATGTGGCTCAGTACTTGATAATGGAAGGGGTCCAATTGCCAGATACCATTGCAGGTCTTTTTTTGTGTGGCCACAATAGAGATAGACAAGCAGACTAATCTTAATCAGCAAAAAAAATGTAGTATTTGCAAGGTGGATTCAATTAAGAAAAGAATGGATAACACACCATATAGCCAGTTTTAGAAGAGCCTAAAAGATATGACTTTATTTTGGAATGATAGTGTCCATTTTATCCGCATAGCGTAACAGGAGTGAAGATGGTCTCTTGGTTGGTCTGAGAAGAACTACCACAGATATAAAGCTGGTCTCCATTCTTTAGCCTGAATAAAACGTGAACAGACATGTCTGGGAGGTTGCAGGCAGTTGTTCCAGCATAGCTTATGCCAAGTTTCCTTAGCCTAGAGGAAGCCAGGAAGAGGGGACCACAAGACACAAATCAGATCTTATATACAAAAGGGAAATTTCATATGCTGATATTCCTTGGGCAAAAAAAGAGCATCTGACAATCCTATAATCTATAGACCAAATAATATATTGTGTCTCTCTTAGAACCGGGTATGAAAGAAAAACATCAATGTAAGCAAAAAAAGAAGAAAAAAGTCTCCCATTTTATATAGTATGCCCTATTACATTACCCTTATTAATTATAAATAAACAATATAATAGTGTTGAATCAAATATTTAGAATTTATTAGCAAGTATAACACTATTAAAAAACGATGATTAAAAAACAAACAAATTATAAATTACATCAATGTATAAAGTCTACGTGCAAAGTATTGCTGGTGGTATTCTCCAAACCACTTAGGAATTAAGTGCTTAAGTGCAATATTATATACCTATATACAACCTGATGGCATAGGAGGAGCCTGCCACTTACTCCCTAAATGTGCATAAAGGTGAAGACTAATCTAACCCTTCTAAAAAACGCACCCTACTATAAAAGGAAAACACTATTAGGATGTGGCAGAATAAGGATTATCACTTACCCCCCTATCTGCATGTGAAATTAACCTATACTATACTATACAATAATAATTCCCTAAGTGGGATGTGTATACCACTTATTATACCTAAACACAAATATATATTGTAAGATTGTTTAAATAGCTAGTATATCAGACATCATGGAGTCTATATAGATAAGGGGTTCCAACTCAAAAGTGTCGTGCTGCACAAGTTAACACAGGGCAATAGGAGCTGAGTTTGGTTACTGGTACACAGAGCTGACAGCAGTCCAGAGATAAGCACCTGCAGGGATTGCCATGTTTACACATTGAAAGTGTGTTAAAACACACATACAACATGCATTTTAATTTGCATAGGGCTCCCTGAAGGAATTGCCATATCCTTGGGGAAGGGAATCCTTTCTGACTAAATTATGCTAATCGTTGTCTCTTGTTTACATAATATGTTGTGAGATGAGCTTTTTTTCTGCGTAAGCCATTGACAGCCAGTAATGTAATAATAAAGCATTGGCTATATAATAACCCCATCTCTGTCAGAGCAACACAGCAGCTCTGTTATTGAAAAGCTGCCTGTTGCCTGGTGTTTGTCAGTTTCCACAACGTTTCTTTGCAATGGTGCCGTTTGTCCAGTCACGGTACACTTTAATCACAGCAGCACCCAAGCAGTTCACAAACTGCCCTTTTTAAAGAAATACTGCCACCCTTGGCCCGTAAGTGCAATGATTATCCCCTTTTTAAAGTCAGATAAATCGCATGTTTTACACAGGAGTTGCAATCGCAAATCGCTATTCAATTGCTACAATTCCTCAAGCCCGCAAATATTTTCTCACCCGTAAATGTCAAATGTAGAGGAAAATCCTAGGGGTACCAGATAGGACTCGCAAGGGGGTTTAACCTCTTTTTGTAGTACTGTAAATGCAATAAAAAAAATAATACTGCACTGTAAATTACAGGGGTAGTGATAAAGGACATTAGGATTAATTGCACAACAGCCTCAAGCTCGAAAATCTCAGGAATTAATGAGTAAAAACATATCAGGCCACCCACATGGAGTAGAATATTTCCTTCATTCATTTTTATTATTTTGTACATTGCAGAATTGCGAGTCTGATCGCATATCGGACCCCTAAACTCTAATTGATTGATGTGTAACCTCCATGTTTTACTGACCAAATGATGGCGGTGTCATTTTCTATTGGCTGTTTCTAAATGGTTACGTCCTTGCTTAATTGCTCATGTTCATGCTCTTAAATGCTACATACGATTGCATGGTTTATGGTTTCGGCTTTTGGCCTGTAAGCTGCGGGCTTGTTAAATTGAATCGCTCTGTAGCAAATGTCAACTGAATGAGGCCCCAGAGGATTGAATTCATCAGGGACATAGGACTCAATAAGAAAGAGACATTCTGGATAAAAATGATCCATTCTAGAGATCTAAGCCTGGATTTGGACCTCAATATATATATACTGTATATGTAAATAGATATAGTTTTTAGGGGGTTATCTTTGTATTACTCTTATTTATTTCCAGTTTTTTTGTATGTCATATTTGTTATGCTTTTTGATATTCCATGTTTTCAAATTTTTAAATTCCCAGGGATTCCCTTAATCCACACTGTTATGACTAACTTGTGTGTGTGTGTGTGGGGGGGGGGGGGGGCAGGATGTGAGACCCCTGAACCCCACCAGTGAGGGCCTGTATAGTCCAAGATCAAACTGTCACCTGTCTTTATTCTACCGTGGACTATTTTATTATGACCATAATAACCTATGTAAGGTTAGGTCTCAGGCTCTGATCCGGTACTCCGGTTCCCCATGGAGCATGGCCTGTGAGTATTCAGGCCTATTAAGAAATGTTTATACAATCTCTATTCTAATTTTAGTTAAAAAGGCTGATGGACCTCCCATACCAAAATCTGCAGACACTTGTTTAAAACAAGTTATATTGGGGAAAAGGTTTTTGTTATTAAATTGACATTTAGCACCTTAAATTCAGATAAGTCATGACTAACGTGTTTCATCTGTTCAAAGTAGAATTTCCTGGTATTTCAGGGCTGGATTCAGTCTTCTGTGTGAGACTAAAACTTTTTTCAATATGTTCACCATGGACAGTGGGGTCATAGGGCAGATTACACAATCTAGAGTACTCTAGACATATATGGTGTGGTGCAAGCTGGAATGAACATTACATTATGTGTCCAGTTCCCAGCTAAGAAACCCAAGGCTCTGTCAGAAATCCTACAGTTTAATTTTGCAAAAAATATAGAGATTTATGTGATCTGCTGTTTTATACTGATCATTTGTATCCCTCTCATCCTTGAGGGCAGCAGAAACCTAGACCAGAGACCAGATTGATATAGCATAGATAGGCCCATTCATTTGCTGAGTCAGGGCCGGATCCACCTTTTTGGAGCCCCGAGGCAGTGAAGTGGCGGAGCCCCTGCGATTCAGTACATAAGGTATGCACGGACCCAGTTTTGCATTTTCTGTGTATTTAAGTTCCTTTTCCTGTAAGTTCCTTCTTGTTCTAGGTCTTACCCCTAGTAGCCAGTATATGAACTGCAGCATTTAATTTTTAAAAGCCAGGAACCATTTTTTTTTTTAAAGTGGCGCCCCTCACAGGGAAGCGCCCTTAGGCGGCTGCCTACTTGACCTAATGGGTAATCTGGTCATGGTCACACTGTCACATATAGATAAACTGGAATGAAAAGTACACAACAGGTTAAGACTTATTCTAAAAAGAATCACACAAAATACAGCTTCTCATGGTATTTTATTTACTGGTACGTAGCAGGAGCTTAGGGTTTCTAATAGAACAGTTTTTCATTTCATCTCATGTTATAATTCAGGTTACGTGCATCTTTACTGTACATATTTAATTGAACAATTTGTGCCATTTACACTAATTGAACCTTCTTTCATTTTGAAAATTATGTGACTAAAATATTTCAACACTATAAACTAAATGATTACATTTTAACCAGAAGCCAGGCATCAATCATTTTGGCTTTTTAACTTCTTTACTTTTTAAAATCACGTATCCCTCAATATCATTGATAATTTGATTCCCCTTTGTATATATTGATGTACATATATTACATTCTGGTACAGTGATTTGGGGGACGGCGTAAAGGGGAAAAGTACGGAACGGGCAGGATCAGGCCATTTTTAAAAGAAATCAATATCAACATCACTGGAATGTGTTAAATATTATTGAGAACAATATTTAAGAACTAAAACTAATTCAATTTAATACTTTATTAACCCTTTAAAAACAAAAATGTCAACTGGAACAGGCTAAAACGGGCTGGAACGCCCTCTTTATAAACGCAATTTAAGCTAAAATGATTGGGATTTGTTAAATATAATTGAGAACTATATTTAAGAGCCAAGCCCCATTTGATAGTATGCTTTATTAACCCTTTGATAAGAATACAATATTTCGTAAAATTACTCGGAACGTCTACCTTCCAGAGGGCCAAAAAAAAAAATTCATACATATAACTAGGTGGGATCACATATATAGTTCTTAGCAGTGCGGGCTTGGCAAAAAACATTGTTAAGCAATGATAAAACTGCGGGCTCGCACAGAAAGCCTGCCGAAATTGCGGAACTCGCAAAGGGTCGCGGTTGCGGCCAGGCAATGAGCGCCAAAGGTGCTTATTGTGCTGGTGGAGACGCATCATCCTTACGACCCACAGGACTACAGAAAGCTCAATAGCCGTAGCAGTTTGGAAAAATTACCTGCAAAAATTACGGGCCGTAACACTTTGGAAAGAAAACCGGGACTTTGAAAAAGAAAAAAAACGAGGTTGAAAAAATATGAAATTAACGTCCGAACCGCGCACATCCAAAAACAACAAAAAGCACAAAGAAAATAAAAAATACAAATACAAAACATCACACACAGCACGGGGGACAGCCAGGACATCTGGGAGTGAGGTTGCATGAGAATTTAAACACAATTTGCCGAGATTCGGCACTCGAAAATCCCCTAAGCGACAAAAATAATGTCGTACGAAAAAAAACAAAAATGAGGCTACATGACCCATAACCACGCAAAACACCATCAGGCACATAAGACTTTTAGCCAGGAATGTACGAGGTACAAAATACACTATTAGGAAGGATGCAAAATGCTCGAGACCAGCGTTAACACATAGAGAATCGCAGCCATTTTACAACACTACCTTGCAACTAATAACATTACCATTCTAAAATGGCGCTTTACCCGACTAAACAAACGGTTTGCCCTACTTATACTGCACACTTGCCACATTGCTGACACTTGACCTCAGCAGCAACAGTCCAAATGTACATTGTATGCTGCAGCAAAACAGATTGTTAGCTCTTCAGGATATTGGTTGCTGGATATATTAATTAGAAATAGGTAAAGTATATTAATTCATTATTTCATTAATTAATGAATTAATTATTATTATTTTTAAAACATATATATATATATATATATATATATATATATATATATAAACAGGAGAGAGGCTCGGAATGTTTGCCTTTGTTGCTCATTGCGAGCCTCGCAATGAGCCCCAAAGGTGCTCAGCGCGGGGCTTGCATTGAGCACAGAAGGTGCTGAGACGACCAAAAGTACACGAGGGGAGAGGCTCGCAACGAGCGTGGAAGGTACTCAGAGAACCAAAAGCCTTTCATTGTGTGGCAAACAGCATTGCCATGGTTTCTAATTTTATTGCCGTAATTTTTTGACGGGCAAGTCGCTTCATGTAATAACCTTCAGAAATTCCACAGAAATGGTATTTGGTATTTTTTTTACCCTCTGTAAAGTCGCTGCTCCGGGTCATTTTGTGAAATTGTATTCTGGCCAGGAACTTGTACTTGAAATTAGATTCTGTGGAATTTATGGAGGTTGTTACACCTAGTTATGTGTATCTGGTGACTATGGAATTTTTTACCCTTTGGAAAGTTGCCTTTCTGTGTCATTTTATGAAATATTGCATTCTGACTTATTAAAGGGTTAATAAAGCATACTATCAGATGGGGTTTGGCTCTTAAATATAGTTCCCAATGACATTTAACAAATTCCAAAGATTTTAGCATGAATTCCATTTATAAAGAGTGCATTCAGGACTTTTTTTTGCCTGTTCCGTATTTTGCTTTTTATAAGGTTTAATAATGTATTAAATTGAATAGTTTTTGGTTCTTAATTGTCGTTCTCAATAATATCCAACACGTCACAGATTTCTATTGCAAATTGCCTGTTACAGCCCGTTCCGTTCCATTCCGGCTTTTACACCATCCTGTAATTTGGTAATTTTCATATTTCAATACTCTAATGTAACGAGCAAATTAAATCAATTATCTTTCATGGATCAAAATAACTCAATAGTCCCAATTTAATGTCCATAATATTTAAATTTAATGCCAATTCTCTGGTACCCGGTGATAAGTAACATTTTCCCTTAATTTTCTCATTCCGATCAATTTCCTCAAACAAGCTCTTCTTGGTGTTTTACTGGTTAACTTAGAAAAAAAAAAAAGAGACAAGCACATTAGTGACATCTACTGGTTAAAAATCGCAAATTAATTTACCTTATAAAATAGAAGAGCCTAGCAGCCTAATTAAATGCCCTCAGCGTGTAAAGCCGTAGCCCATAAAGTAGCCTGCAAGACTTGCGGCTATTAAATTGGCCCCGTAAAGCAACCCGCTGACGATCTGTGGGTTAGGAGCAAGAAAACCCTACGGGACATGAAAATTTGAACTGCGTGCCCGCAAATCCTTTGATCTGTTGAAAATGGCTATTAAATTGCAAAGAATTCACTGGCGTTCAAACTGTAACGCGCTAATGGAGCCCAAAAGCCAACGGGTGCTAGAGAGGACCAGCAAGGGGGTTAAAGTCCTATCCGTAGCACTGTAAATACAAATATCAAAACACTACTGTGTCAATATTAAAGTAAAAGTTATGTTAGGTATCAGAAATATTTGCACACTATTCTCAAGCTCGCAAATCGGCAATATAAAATACTTTATTTATCGTTGAATTTCCGTGTTATATCAATCTCGGCAATCAATGTGTTAATACATATAATGGAACTCGCATGGACTTGAATATCGTATTTATTGATGTATTAATGTTACATTATTTCTGGAATGCGGGTCCGATCGAAACCCGTAAGACTTTGAAATCCAACCTCCATTGTTCCGTGATGTCATGATCACAATACCAATCTCTTTTGCCATTGGCTCCCTCTAAATCCATAACGACGGGTTTGACTAATTGATCACGTTCAGGCAGCACATGCAACATGAACAAGAATGGTTTATGGGTTTGCATCTCTGGCCTGTAGCTTGTGGTATGTTCTAATTGAATAACTCTGTAACTAGGCCAAATTTCAAGCCCGCAGCCATTGCAGGTCTCATGTTGCCCTTATGGGCTTGGAATTTAATGTGGCTGTAAATGTCCTCTCCAGGCCCATGTTGAAGCTACAAGCTCAAAGCGCATTAGGCCGTTTTTCGCTAGGGCATCACACTATTGCGATGTCAAGTGAGGGCCACAGCTTGTTCAGTATCATGGAGAGAGTCTTAGGGATCATTTTACCAACACGACAGCATTACAGGACAGGGAATGTGGCTTATTACACAAACACTCTAGTTTTTAAAAATTCCACTAATAATCTACTTTATTGCTGTTGGAAGTCATGAGTATTAACTATCTATAAGAATCTGACCATCTGTGGGTTTGTAGTTTATAAGTAAAGGAACTGAGAGCATTATCCAGTGCCATTAATTAAGTGCCATATACTAAAGAGCCAATCCATGTGAGATATATATTAGTTTAGTGATTATAGAGATATATTAAAGTAATTAGGTTGAAAAGAGACTTTCAGTCCATCAAGTTCAACCTTTTAAGATCTTCTATGATCTGCAATATGCGGATTAGTTTTGAATTAATTAGTTGTTAATTCATTATTAATCAATTATTTATTTTTTTTTTTTTTTTTTTTTAAATTATTATTTAATCCAGAGGAAGGCAAACAGAAAAAATTCCACAGATTAACCAGCGTTAATGAGAAGAACCCTTTTCTTTCTTAAAGGTGGAATCTTTTTACTTCTAACCTCAAGGGATGTCCTTTTGTCAGTTGAAAACCTCTTGGCACAGAAAGCTCCCTTGACAAATCTTTATACTGACCCTGGATGTATTTATATAGGGTAACCATATTTAACCTTAGACGCGTTTCTTCTAGAGCAAATAACCTTAATTTGGTTAGTCTTTCTTCATAACTTAGCCCCTCCATTCCCCTTATTAGTTTTGTTGCCCTCGTCTGTACCTTTTCCAGCTCTAAAATGTCCTTTTTATGAAGTGGTGCCCAAAATTGTACTCCATATTCCAAATGAGCGCGTACTAGGGATTTGTATAGAGGCAGAATTATATTTGCTTCCCTTGCTTCTATACCCTTCTTAATACATGCTAATATTTGATTTGCCTTTGCAGCTGCTGCTTGCCTTTGAGCACTGTTACCTAGGTGGTTGTCCACAAGCACTCCCAAATCCCTTTCAATATATGATACCCCTAGATTTGCTCCATTAAGGTTATAAATTGCATGGCTATTTTTCCTTCCCAGATGCATAACTTTACATTTATTCATATTAAATCTCATCTGTCATTTAGATGCCCATCCCTTAATTTTATGTAAATCCCTTTGGAGTCAAAGCACATCATTATCTGATTTAATTACCTTGCACAACTTCGTGTCATCAGCGAAAATGGAGACACTTCTTTCCAGTTCCACCTCTAAGTCATTAATAAATATGTAAAAAAGTAGAGGACCTAATAATGAACCCTGAGGAACCCCACTTACCACATTAGTCCAATCGGAGTAAGTTCCATTTACAACAACCCTTTGCTTCCTGTCTTTTAGCCAGCTCTCAATCTCTGAGCAGATATTTACTGCAATTCCTGTATCTCTTAGTTTGCACAATAGTCTCACATGTGGCACTGTATCAAAAGCCTTTGCAAAATCCAAAAAGACTACATCCACTGAGTTGCCTTGATCCAGGTTCCTACTAACATCCTCATAGAAACTAATTAGATTTGTTTGACATAACCTATTCCTCATAAATCCATGTTGACTCCTACTTATAATCCTGTTCATATGGACATATTCTTGTATATTATCCCTTATTAACCCTTCTAAAAGCATTCCCACTACAGAAATGAGGCTCACTTGTCTATAATTCCCCGAATTTGCTCTTGCTCCCTTTTTAAATATAGGTATCACATCTGCTTTTCTCCAGTCATCAGGTAGAGACCCTGTGTTGAGTGAATCTTGAAAAATTAAATATAATGGTTTGGCTATTACAGAACCCAGTTCCCTTAGTACCCTTGGATGTATTCAATTAGGACCCGGGGCTTTATTAACATTTATTTTTTCCAGCCTCTTTTGGATTACTTCCTGTGTTAACCAATTATTTGGCAAAGGTAGTGTAGCCCCATTACGTTGCCGTGTCCCAACCACTGGTACCTCCCTTGTGTATACCGAAGAAAATAACCTATTTAGCTCATCTGCCTTTTCCTGGTCACTAATTATCAGACTGCCTGTGTCACATTGTAATGTTCCTATAGCTTCCTTCCTCTCCTTCTTCCCATTAATATACTTAAAAAATATTTTACGTTAGTCTTACTCTCTTTTGCAATGGATTTTTTATTTTCTATTTTAGCCAGTCTAATAGCCCTTTTGAAAGCAGTGTTGATTTCCTTGTACTCCCGTAACGCAGTCTCTGTCTCCTCTTGTTTGTATAATTTAAATGTTGTTTTTCACTCTGTATCTTGATCTTTAAATCATTGTTAAGCAACAATGGATCTGATTTACTCCTTTTACTTTTATTCCCACTTAGTATATGGTGATAAGTATGTATATTTAGTAAGGATTTAAATGTTGCCCATTTATGTTGTGTTTTTTTCAGTTCTCTGTCCCAGTCTATATTTTGTATTGCTGCCCTTAGACAGTTAAAATCTGCCCTTTTAAAATTAAGAGTTTTTGTTGGCCCCTTAAAATTTTGTTTTTATAATTCAATATCAAATTAGACTGTGTTGTGACCACTGTTTCCCAATGTTTGCCCTATTCCAACATTTGATACTATATCAATATTATATCAATATATCAATATATTTGTGATGACTAAATCTAAGATAGCTTCATTTCTAGTTGGCTCTTGTATAACCTGGGCCAGATAAGGATCCATGAGTGTACTCAAGAACCTGCTCCCCCTAGCTGAACTGCTGGTCTCATTTATCCAGTTATTTCAGGGAAATTAAAATCTCCCATTATTAGAACGTGCCCATGCTTAGCTGCATTTCCAATCTGTAATAATATTCTTTTGCAATTCGCTGCTCCACTATTTAACTCTACCCACAAACATTCAACTTTATCACTAGTTCTGCCATATGTATCGTCTCTGACTATAGGCCTAAATACAGGCTTAACATACAGACAAATCTCTGCTCCTCTTTTAGAACAGTCCAGTCAATGAGATTCATCCCACCACGTTTCAGTAATGCCTATTAAATGCCATTTTTCATAAATTGATAATACTTCTAACTCTCCCATTTTTCCTGGCAAGCTTCTGACATTAGAAGCATACACCTTATGTTATGAGTCTGTAGGTCTGAAGTGCCTGCCACTGTGCTTGAGTTACTTAGTACTACCTCCCTATTGACTATACTACCCCTCCCCCCATCTACTCCCCTATGAGTTATTAATTCATCCCTTATACCCTCTACACTTTCTACCCCATTACTTATATCTAGTCCCTCCCCCCACCTACTATTTTAAAAACTCCTCCAGCCTTTCTACCATCCTATCCCCTAGCACAAAAGCTCCCTCATCATTAAGGTGCATCCCTTCTGTAGAGATTGTACCAAAGTAAGAAGTCAGCCCAGTGCTCTAAAAACCCAAACCCCTCCTTAGTGCACCACATCTTTAGCCACGCATTAACCTCCCTAAGATCCTTCTGCCTCCCTGGGCTAGCACGTGGTACCGGTAGCATCTCAGAAAATACTACCTTGTTATCACACAGACTAGCCTTTGAAAATGGTATGTGGTAATCATTATTGTAAGTTACATGGAGAAAAGAATGAAAGCAGCTGATATGACAAGGCATATTAACTGCTTGGTATATACCTACAACATATCTAATGCATATTAGTGGCTTTTGGTTACTTTGGTGGAGGTGTGCATAATTCTGTAACCCAACGCTGGAGACAAACAGAAAGGGGATAAGTATCAAAGGTATAATAATCCCTAATGTGATTGGACCCCTGTAAGACCTGCATCCACCAATAATTGCTTTTAGATTCATATGAACATATACTATAGCTACCTAGATATATGTATACCCACATATCATTCTATAAAATGTAACTTGTAATAGTTATCCTTTCTAAAAACATTTAAAATCCATAAATTAAGAACAACTTACTGAGCAACATAACGCTCAGTTTACACATTTGACATCATTATTCCCAGTATTGAATTCATATTTCTTAGGTTATTCCTTTATATATTCTAACACAGACATTTGCAGCCTTATTAAATTGCAATTCTGCAAATTCTAAAGGGCTTTATATAAGCACATAGCATATTTTTTTACAGTTTGTGAAGACCTAGCCTTTTGATAGAAGTTCACTGACTAAAAACTTCTGTAAAAAAAATAGGCTCTATACTTTTATAGAGCCTTTTAGATTTTGCCGAATTGCAATTTAATAAGGCTGTATGACTAGACTACTTTAACATCATTAAATTACTCCTTGTTGTTCCCTCGGCCCTTGCTAAAGGTCTTGTCGAGCTGTTAGCGAGGGCCGATTCGTCAAAATGTTCCTCGCAGCCGACTGTGCAAGATTACGGCCATAAACAACCAAAAATAGCTCAGAGGAGAGCTACAAAGAAAATGCACACTCTAATCTATGGGGTGAACCTCGTCCCTCGCCAATATCCCAATGAGCACAAAAAATTGCTCGCTAGTGCTACAAAAGCCTATACATGCTGCCTCATGGCATTTATGGTGTTATTATAGGGGATAATTAGGGTCCTATATGGGTCTATTTAACCCTAACTGGACCTAATAACCCTAACCGGGCCTATCTAACCCTAACTGGGCCTATAGTTAGGGTTAAGGATTAATGGGGCATAGTAAGGGTTAATAGTGTAGTGTTTAGACTTTGTGTCATGATGGTCCTAGAGGACCCTCATCGCACTTATGGTGTTATTATAGGGGATAATTAGTATCGTATATGGGTCTATATAGACTCCTATTGGCCTAATTGGGATAATTAGTGTCCCATAAGGGTCTGTATAGACCATTATGAGACTGATAGGGTTAATTATGGGCTCATGGGGCTCTATATAGAGCGCCATGAGTTATAGGGGTTATTAGGGACTCATGGGGCTCTGTATGGAGCCCCACGAGTGATGGGGTTGATTTTAGGTGCCTGGGGGTACTTATAGTACCCCTGCGGCAGGGATTAATATTTTATTTTAGCGCAGGTCCTTTTAGGACCTTTAGGAAATTTAACATTTTAAATGCAGCGGGGGTCCCGATTGATACCGATCGGGGACTCCTGCTGTAAGGGGTTAATGTGGGGACACTTCTGGGGTCCCGATGGGGACCTTCAGCATAGAGGGGGGTTAATGTTAGCTGCCGCAGGGGTAATTGCAGTACCCCAGCGGCCTGGATTGGTTAATAGTGTGCCGCGGGCCCTTTAAGGACACGCGGCAGGAATTTTGAATATTTTAAATGCAGCGGTGGGTCTCGATTGATGCCGGTCGGAGACCCCCGCTGCAAGGGCTAATGTGGGGACACTTCAGGGGTCCTGATGGGGACCCCCAGCATAGGTGGGTTAGATTTAGATGCTGGGGGGGCGGGTACTTGGAGTACATCCGACGGCAGGGCTTATGTTTAGAACTGCCGCGGAGGTCACAATTGGGCCTGTGAGATCATCTCACAGACTTTTCACTTCTCCTGTATGTTTTACTCGATCATCGTGGAACGGCAGTGCTGCGAGCTCATACGTTGCTAGCCGCAGGTCTAATTTGATAGAGTCGGTAAACTGTCATATTTCCAGCTCGCAAGCCTAATGTTCAAACCTCGTTAGAATATTTTTCTAATTTAATGAGGCTGTCCGCCTCCTTTTCCTTATTTGTTTAATAAAGAGTACTTATTTGTATCCAGATTATAACTGATAACTTGGTGACCCTTGTTTTTATGTGTTCTAGTTTTCTGATAGTCTTAAACCAGCTAACTGCTAATGTTCATAAAGGATTGATCTCAATATTGAAACACAGTGATTATTCCTGTATGATGCTGTTATATATATATTATTACTTCACAATGAGTGAAGTTACATACATTGGAAAATTACTAAACTTAGTTGTTTTTTAGTAATTCAATTTAGCTTACAGTGCCTTGCAAAAGTATTCACCCCCCTTGACTTTTAACCTATTTTGTTACATAACAGCCTTATGTTTAATGTTTTGTTAATCTGAATGTTATGTGATGGATCAGAAGACAATACTCTAAGTTGGTGAAGTGAAATCAAAAAAATATTAACATAAAAGTATTTTTTTTAGAAATAGAAAACAGAAAACTGTCATGTGCGTATGTATTCACCCCCTTTGTCATGAAGCCCATAAAAAGCTCTGGTACAACCAATTACCTTCAGAAGTCACATAATTAGTGAAATGATGTCCACCTGTGTGCAATCTAAGTGTCACATGATCTGTCATTACATATACACACCTTTTTTTAAAGGCCCCAGAGACTGCAACACCTAAGAGCACCACTAACCAAACACTGCCATGAAGACCAAGGAACTCTCCAAAAAAGTAAGAGACAATTTCGTTGAGAAGTACAAGTCAGGGCTAGGTTATAAAAAATATCCAAACATTTGATGATCCCCAGGAGCACCATCAAATCTATCATAACCAAATGGAAAGAACAGCAAACCTGCCAAGAAACGTCCGCCCACCAAAACTCATGGACCGGGCAAGGAGAGCATTAATCAGAGAGGCAGCACAGAGACCTAAGGTAACCCTGGACGAGCTGCACAGCAGAGACTGGAGTATCTGTACATAGGACGACAATAGGCTGTACGCTCCATAGAGTTGGGCTTTATGGCAGAGTGGCCAGAAGAAAGCCATTGCTTTCAGCAAAGAAACAAAATGGCACACTTTGAGTTTGCGAAAAGGCATGTGGGAGACTCCAAAAATGTATGGAGGAAGGTGCTCTGGTCTCAAGAGAACAAAAATTTATAAAATTTAACTTTTCGTCCATCAAAGAAAACGCTATCTCTGGCGCAAACCCAACACATCACATCACTCAAAGAACACCACTCCTACAGTGAAACATGGTGGTGGCAGCATCGTGCTGTGGGGATGTTTTTCAGCAGCCAGGACTGGGAAACTGGTCAGAGTTGAGGGAAAGATGGATGGTGCAAAATACAGGGATATTCTTGAGCAAAACCTGGACCACTCTGCGTGATTTGATGCTAGGACGGAGGTTTAGCTTCCAGCAGGACAATGACCCAGAAACAGACTGCTAAAGCAACACTTTAAGGAGTCTTTTAAGGAGAAACATGTAAATGTGTTGGAATGGCCTAGTCATAGCCCAGACCTCAATTCAATAGAAAATCTGTGGTCAGACTTAAAGATTGCTGTTCACAAGCGCAAACCATTCAACTTGAAGGAGCTGGAGCAGTTTTGCAAGGAGGAATGGGCAAAAATCCCAGTGGTAAGATGTGGCAAACTCATAGAGAATTATCCAAAGCGACTTGAAGTTGTGATTGCCACAAAAGGTGGCTCTACAAAGTATTGACATTTTCTGTTATTTTGTCCTATTTGTTGTTTGCTTCACAATAAAAATTAAATAAACATCTTCAAAGTTGTGGGCATGTTCTGTAAATTAAGTGATGCAAATCCTCAAACAATCCATGTTAATTCCAGGTTGTGAGGCAACAAAACACAAAAAATGCCAAAGGGGGTGAATAATTGTGCAAGACACTGTACACGCTGAGCTTCAAATTGCTCAATGCCATTTTATTATCCTCAGTATTAAGCTATTCGGCAACCATATATGTCTTTTTTATGTATACTGTTATACCTCACTGTGTTTTTAAATTTAACACCACTACTTAACCATACTTTAATGGTTGTACTTAAATTCTCTGTGTTTGCTTCATTCAAATGGACTATGTTGCAAGCCTTCTTGTTCTGGCCACTTAGGTTTGATACTTAATTTGAGTTATTTTTCTCACTCTTGTATATAACATATTAAACTTAGATCATACTATATTGTTTTTTGTTGTTAGTCATTCAGTCGCATCTGACTCTCTGTGACTCTATGGACCACAGTATGCCAGGTGCATCTCTCAGTCACTGCCCCTCTTAGTTCCACCAAGTTCATGTTCATTGCCTCAGTGACCTCATCTATCCATCTCCGCCTCTGTCCTCACTTTCTTCTTGTGCCTTCAATCTTTCCCAGCATCAGAGTCTTTCTAGGGAATCCTGCCGTCTCATGATATGGCCAAAATATT
Source organism: Discoglossus pictus (assembly GCA_027410445.1). Lineage (NCBI taxonomy): Eukaryota > Metazoa > Chordata > Amphibia > Anura > Alytidae > Discoglossus > Discoglossus pictus. Next base: position 275,273,027 of record CM050168.1, on the reverse strand, counting down.
TGAGCTTCAGCTTCATGATCATACCTTCTAGTGAACAGTTTGTATTGATTTATTGGATCTTCTTGCAGTCCAATGGACTCAAAGCAGTCTTCTCCAACACCACAATTCAAAGGCGTCAATTCTACGGCACTCAGACTTCTTTATGGTCCAGCTCTCACATCCGTTTGTTGCTACTAGGAATACCATAGTCTAAACTATGCGGACCTTTGTTGATAGTTTAATATCTTTACTTTTTACTAGCTTTTCCAAGCTTGCCATAGCTTTCCTCCCCAAAAGCAAACTTATTTTAATTTCATGACAACAGTCACCATCTGCAGAGATCTTGGATCAAGGAAAATAAAATCTGTCACTGCCTCCACTTGCCATGAAGTGAGATTGCCGTTTGCCATGATCTTTATCTTTTTAACATTGAGCAGCAGGCCAACTTTTGCATTCTCTTCTGTTACCCTCATCAATAAGTCATTTTAGTTCCTCCTCACTTTCAGCTATCAGAGTAGTGTCATCGGCGTATCTGAGGTTTTTTATATTCCTTCCAGCAGTATTGATTCCGGTTTTGGATTCATCCAATCCAGCCTTACGCATGATGTACTCTGCATATAAGTGAAATAAATAAGGTGACAATATACAACCTTGTTGCACTCCTTTTCCAATCTTGAACCATTCTGGTGCCCCATGTTTGGTTCTGATCATGGCTTCTTGGTTGACATACAGATTCTTTAGTAGGAGGATGAGATGATCTGGCACTCCCATCTCTTTGAGGACCTGCCACATTTTGTTGTGATCCACACAGTCAAAGGCTTTAGGATAGTCTATGGAGCAGAAGTAAATGTTTTTTTTGCAACTCTCTTGCTTTCTCTATTATCCTGCAGACATTGGCAATTTGATCTCTTGTGCCCCTTCCTCTGAGAAACCCGGCTTGCATATCTGGTAGATCCTGGTCCATATATTGTTGGAGTCAAGCTTGTAGAATCTTAAGCATTCCTTAGCTGTCATGAGCACAATTGTTCGATTATTGGAGCACTCTTTGGCACTGCCTTTTTTGGGATTGGGATGTAGACTGACCTTTTCCAGTCTATTGGCCATTGTTGAGTTTTCCAAATGTTTTGGCATGAGGTAAGTAACACTTTCGCAGCATCATCCTGTAGAATTTTGAATAGTTCCGTTGGGATTAAATCACATCCCATCTCACTTCACTCTCCAAGATGTCTGGCTCCAGCTCATTGTACAAATTATTGAGGTCATCACTGCTGTTAAGTTCCTTCCTGTATAGATATTCAGTGTATTCCTGCCACCTCTCCTTTATATGATCTTCTTCTGTTAAGTCCCTACCATTTTGATCTTTTATCACACCCACTTTGGCATGAAAGGTGCCTTTTAGGTTCCCAATTTTCTTGAAGAGATCTCTTGATTTACCCATTCTGTTATATTCTTCAATCTCTTTACATCACTCATTGTAGAATGCCTCCTTGTCTCTTCTTGCTATCATCTGGAATTCTGCATTCAGTTGGACAAATCTTTTTTTTTTTCTCAACTACCTTTCGCTTTCCTTCTTTCCTGGGCTACTTTCAAAGCCTCATCAGACAGCCAGTTTGACTTCTTACTTTTAGGGATATACTTTGTTGTCGTTTCCTGTTGCAAACTTTGATCCAAAGTTCTTCAGGCATTGTTATTTTATTTTCAAAATACAAACATTAAAACATACAGTATTTTATACACAAAAAATACACTATTCAATACAGTTACACAACAAATATAAATGTTGGTCTGGGTTGATATTGCTAAAACAATAAATGTAACTACAGTAGGAAAATATTTATGGGTCTACATCTGATTTAGCTCTAGATATACATCCGATATTTTCCATTTATACCCTTTTATTACACTCAAACCTTTCAACTGGATAGACTTTTCTAAATCTCTATTCCGACCAGTCACACTGATTATTTCTTTCCAGCAAGGAACAGAAGATTGATTCCATTTCTTGGCTATAAATAATTTAGCTGACATCCCAATCTGTAGAAAAAATGCTTTAACTTCCAAGGAAAGATCATTGGGAAAAATATAAAACAATATAGCTTCTGGGGATAGGCATATCTGAATTTTAGGAATCATAACAATTTGGTTTAAACAATCTTCCCAAAATGTTTGTAATAGTGGGCATTCCCACCATATGTGATATTGAGATCCCCCATCTGTCCACATTCCCTCCAACAACATTTTACTAATTCATTTTACTGTTATGTAATCTGTGCCATCTTTGTAGGAACTAAATACCATTGATTAATTAATTTAAAATACACTTCCCTGTAAGATACCTAAGTTTCTCATTGAATCAAACCAAACATCTTCAGACCAACTACTTTTGAGACAATATTCCCAATTCTTAATTTTACAAGTTACTAGCTTATCCATTTCTTCTCTTAATATATTATAACAACTTGAAATTAAATGTTTTTTCCTCTTCATTATGATACGTTTTTCTAAAGATGTTAAAAAAAAAAAAAATTAAATTTCTAAAGGCAGATTTAAGCCTATTATAATCAAACTAATAATTTTGATTATTTGATCCCCTGCTGATTTTGAGCATTTCTCCACTGACAAAGAAATGATCAGTCTATAATTGTAATGGTAGGTGTATTTTAACAGTGACAAAGAGACAGAATAACAACAAAAAAAAAACAAGAAAAATGCATGTCAAAAAAGTTATAAATTGATTTGCAGGTCAATGAGAGAAATAAGTATTTGACCCCTTCGTCTTAGTACTTGGTGGCAAACCCCTGTTGGCAATCACAGAGGTCAGATGTTTCTTGTACTTGGCCACCAGAGTTGCACACATCTCAGGAAGTTCTCACCCAAGATTTGACGGTACATGGCCCTGTCCATTGTCCCTTTGATGCGGTAATGTGGTGGTGTGGCCAACTTATTTATATATAGGGGAAGCTATGAAACAATTGGATGACAAGAGATGTTACCGGAAATTGGACTTAGATCCTACAGAGGGTTTTTTGCAAAAATACATGACTATCATAGATAGAGCGAAGGTAAACAATCTGATCACACACAAGGAATATCATTCCTAGGATATCAACATTTTATATGCTTTCCAAGGTCCATAAAGATCTTTTAAGACCACCAGGCAGGCCCATAATTTCTGGGAATGCGAGCCTTGGAGAAAATGAGAGTAAATATCTTGACCGATGTTTGATTCGTTTTGTGTTGACGTTACATTCATATACTCGGGACACAATGGATGTCCTGAGTAAATTGAATGATGTCACAGTTGATACAAAGACGGTAATAATAACATGTGACGTTGAATCACTTTATACTTCTATCGACCATCAGAAAGGTTGTGAAGCCGTAGCATATTTTTTAAATATGGATTCTAATGATAGTCAGGATAAGAAAGAGTTCATTTTGGAAGTTTTGGACTTTATCCTGCATCATAATTATTTCATTTTGACAATAAATATTATGTACAAATACGTGGTACGGCTATGGGGTCTTGTGTAGCACCAACGTATGCAAATATATATATGGGTTGGTGGGAGAGAGATAGAGTATTCTGTGAAGAGCAGAAGTACACAGATAAGGTTGTCATGTGGCTACACTACTTTGATGACATTTTGATCCTATGGGACAATACCATGGATAACTTCACAGAATTCATCACCATTCTGAATGATAATGAATGAAATCTGAAATTGACACATCATATGAGTCTGAATGAAATAGATTTTTTAGATCTTAAGATATTCAAGAATGAGGATAGTACTATAGGCACAGACCTATATAGAAAAGCCACTTCCACCAACAGCATATTATACTCAAGCAGTTCGCATTTTCCGGCCACAAAGAGGGCCATACCGGTCGGAGAGTTTTTGAGGATACAACACAATTGCTTCAATGAAGATAATTAAAAAAAACAAGCAAAATTATTGCATACTAATAGAGAGTCTCTCCTGTCACCTAAGAATAGAAGAAACAATGTGAAGAATTACCCGAGATTCATCAGTACTTTCAATCAACAGTGGAAAGAAATTGATTCCATTCTTACTAGACATGCTCATGTCTTGAGGTGTGATGCTCAACTTGATACATTTCTTGGAGATCGTATTTTCACAGGTTATAGGATTGTGAAAAGTCATTTTGAAAAGCCAAAGAATAAGATCATCTCTCACATGTGCGGCCATTGTAAAACATGTATTCATATGAGGAGATTGCACCATGTATAGGATAGAACAGGGAGGAAACACAAACTGCTGGGTTTCTATAATTGTGGTTCTAAAAATGTTACCAAGCTAATGTGGTATGAAATATATTGGTATGATCTCTATAGAGAGATCCGTAAGAGAGTAGGTGAGCATATCAATAATATTAAGAATAGTAAAAAAGATCAAGAGATGGGTTAAACCCTTACTACTGTTGTAAAACATTATTTACAACAACATTGGTGTAAACCACAGATCAAGTGTACAATATTACAACAAGTTAATGTGGGAATTAGAGGTGGTAATTTGGAAGATGAACTATTGAAAGCTGAGAGTAAATGGATTACATTATTAAACACTCTAATGCCATTTGGTCTGAATGAAACTGTGAACTATGCTGTATTCTGATAAGATCTGAGAGATCCTTCCTGATCTCACCATTTATTAATTATCATTGAACGGCGCAAATTGAAAAACACAAAAAAGAAAAAACTTTGCACACAGCATGGGGGGACGGCCAGGACATCTGAGAGTGAGGTTGCACGCAAATTTAAGCAGAATTTGCAGAGTTTAGTCACCTGAAAATCGGCTTAGCGAGAAAAAAATGTCATCAGAAAAAAATTAAACGAGGCTACACGACCCCGGCCCGCGCAAAATACCGCCAGGCACGTACAAGTTACAAAATACACTATTAGGACGGAAAATGCTTGCGAGCCGCTTTACACATAGACAATTGCCGCCATTTTACAACACTAACTTGCAACTAATAACATTACAAATCTAAAATGGCGCTTTACCCGACTAAACAAACGGTTTGCCCTCGCGCACACAGCCTCTTTATATTGAACACTTGGCGCATTTATGACACTTTCTCCTCAGGTCAGCAACAGTCCAACTGTACATTGTATGCTGCAGGAAAATCAAAATAGATTGTTAGCTTTTCAGGATATTGATTGCTGGATATATTAATTAGACATTGTAAAGTATATTAATTTAATTCATTAATTATTATTAAAAAATATATACTGTATATATAAAAAATAAAAAATAAACGCTAAATAGCATATTTTACACTGCCATTACTTTATGAATACATTAATGCTTCGCACTAATACATTTATTAATTCCTAATTAATTATTAACATACATCCATTTAATAGTTATTAATTAGTAATGGAAAATAAAAATGTATACTTTCCACTGCACTAAAAAAAAAATTACATTTTACACTGCACTTATATATCTGGATTACTGCTCATTGGCTGCCAGCGATAGGACTCTCAAAGCAGTTACATATTTAAATCACTTTATTATGCTCTGAAAAAAAATTGCATTTACACTGCACTAAAAATATTGTATATTTAACACTGTACTTATATATCTGTCTTTGCGATGAGCGACGAAGATGATCGTTGCAAAGCACGAAGCTTGAAATACACGAGGGGAGAGACTCGCAATGAGCGCCAAAGGTGCTCAGAGAAGCAAAAGTACACGAGGGGAGAGGCTCGCAATGAGCGTCGAAGGTGCTCAGAGAAGCAAAAATACACAAGGAGAGAGGCTCGCAATGAGCGCCGAAGGTGCTCAGAGAAGCAAAAATACACAAGGGGAGAGGCTCGCAATGAGCGCCGAAGGTATTCAGAGGAGCAAATGCCTTACATTCCGTGGCAAATAACATTGCCATGGCTTCAAATTTTATTGCCGTCATTTTTGACAGGCAAGTCGCTAGTGTACACATAATAGGTAATGGTCACCTATAATTTCATAACAAATAAATGTACATATAAATACATAAATAAATATTAAGGCAGGGATAACTATAACTACAGTATTCAAAGTCATTCACACAGAATACTTAGAATCAATAAATTAGTTTCTACCAATATTTCCTTACGAAAAAAAAACATTTTTGGTAGAAATCTTTATACTGTATAAACTTACTAATGCTCTGTGGTGCAGGAACCACATGGGATGATAGAAAGCTGTGAACTCTCTGTACTCTTGTTTTAGGCGGGCACCACTTAGTGGCCAGTTTGGGAACTGCAGCTATTCGTCTTTAAACCAAAAACAACCATTTTTAGACTAAAAAAAGCTACAAATAAATGGGCTCCTCCCACAAGTAAGCGCCCTTAGGCAGCTGCCTAGTTTGCCTAGTTGGTAGTCCGCCATGACTGTAGGCAATGATACCTGAGCCTAAAACTCTAATACATAAAACTATAACATATTTTATTAATATTCCTCTGGAAGTGACACATTTGCCAACATACTTTTAAAATAGCAGGTTTTAAACATATCATATGTTTTTATTTACATGAAAAATTAGTGATATAAGGACTAAAAACTATTCTTGCAATCCGTGTGCAAACTGCTTTTTGGACCAATTTAGGAACACCTGTTAAAAGTAGGTTTTAGCTATATTAGATGTAACCACCAGAGCAGGGGTTTGCTTATTCCATATGTTTGTGTCGCTCAGTCGTGTCTGACTCTCCTTGACCTCATGGACCGCAACACACCATGCTGATCCACTTGGTATTCATGGCAAAGATACTGGAGTGGGTTGCCAGTTCCTGCTCCAGTGGGCTACAGCATACAGCTCCTGGTATTTCTAGGAGGTCTCCCATCCAGGTACTGATCAGGTCCAACCCTGCATGGCTTCAGGGTGGTGTGACCTCTTGATTCCCTGACATATTCCTAGCAGGAAGACAAATCTTTTTACATATACAATACTATTTAATACACTTCTCGTATGTAGATTACATTTAGCTCTGTATCACTATCCTGTATTATCTTGTTTTTATTTGTCTCTAATTTGTTTCAGATATATCCCTGTACTAAATGCTTTATTTACCATCATCACACTATATTAGTTATTTTAATTAACTGATTATGTATCTGTCTCATCTGCATGTTTGTGTGATCAGGACGGGCCACAGCTCTGGTCCATGGAGGGTTTGGCTCTACATGTTTTTGGAATTCTGTTACTATTGATCCTCTCTGTACATCTCTTGTGGACTTACATGTGACCAGGTAACCAACAAATCATGTACAACAAATATGAAATCCTATACTCAAAATATTTACCACTACGTGTTGATAAGTACTTGTTTAATATTTGTTTTATTAGTTAAAGAACCAATGCAATACTTTATTTAAACAACACTTTTTGAAGAAAGGTTGCAAAATGTAAAATCATTCAGTCTGAATTTTATTACCTTTTATATGCAATTATGCTGCAGTGAAACCTACCATTTTAGTTATTGCCGATTAATGTGGGAAGATAATTTGAATGCAAATGATGCTTCTATCTGAACCATGGGAATGTGTCAGTAAAAACGGCCATTTCTTTAAATAGGTGTAATTAAACACACTTGATGGTTATTATGGCGCTTTTTTCCATGTGTGTGATTCTGCTTCATAGGACTGCACAGACTTCATAAGGATCAGACATGCTGGGTGACCACAAGCTGACCACTCTGTGTTGCCCACGCCAATGTATTAAATGTATTTCCTGTGTTTGTGGCTTTTGTTGCAACTAGTTCTGTTCTGCAAAATGACAAAAATGTTTGCTTCCAATTAATAATTACACAAAAAATAATTGTCTTGATAATATGCTCTTTAGAGTTTTTGTTTTATTTATTTTATTATACTGAATTGCCCTTTAGTGAATATAATATTTTTTGTCTAAATACGAGGTCTGGCTTGTAAACAATTATTTTATTACTTCGTCCAAACATATAATTATATACAACTAGAATATTGCCCGTCAAAAAATGACGGCAATGAAATTGTAAGTGAGCTAATGCTGTTTGGTGTATGATAATCAAATAAATATATTTTTTACCTATTTGGAAGTAATATATGCAGGAAGCATTGTGTTGAAGAGATGGCAATCTGTTTTCATGTTGCTGCAGCATATAATGTAGCGTTTCAGTGCTGTGGAGCTGCTGTGTAAGTGTCATTAATGTGTGCAGAGTGTAGTGTAATAGTGTGCGTACGCGAGGCAAATCCGTTAGGGTAGCTGTGTACTTCCGCATTCAGGAAGTTAGTGTTGTAAAATGGCGGCTAATGTGTGGTACGCGGCTGTTGCTGATTGTGCCGGTCCCTGTTGTTGGATCTCGTACAGCTTTTTTGGAAAATCCGTATGTGTTTGGTGGTGTTTTGCGTCTTTAGGGTCCTGTAGACTCGTTTTCGTTTTTTTTGGCTGCCATTTTTTCTCTCGCTTAAGTAATTTTCGGGTGTCTAAACACTGTAATTTGGACTTAAATGGAGGTGTAACTTCACTTGCAGATGTCCTGGGTGCCCCCTCTTGCTGTGGGTGAGCTTTTTATGTGTTTGTTGTGTGTATTTATTGTGTTTTTAATTTTTTTTATGGTTTGCGCGCTTCGGCCGTTAAAGTCGTATTTTTGAGAGGTCGTAATGGTTTTTGTTCTAAGTCCTGCGTCTCGTATTTGTTTGTCGTAAGTCTGTAAATGTTGCGAGTTCTGCAGTTGCTGGCATGGAGCGCTTTGGCGCTCCATGACAGCAACTGAGGCCCTCGCCTTGCTTGGCGAGGGCCGCAGGCTCGCTACACGAGCCCGCAGCGTTATCAATGACCCGCTTGCTCACAACTATATATGTGATTAATAAGAATGTACGCTTCTCTAACATATTTGGAAAAAACTATGTGGCTTGACCAAAATCCCAACCTAGACATGTTATCCAGAGGTGGGGCTGCTGCCACAGGTTCAAACCACTAAGACCCAGAACAGCTTAGGGACCCTCTATTAGAAGCTGCAGCCTGGAATTAAGGAGGCTCTTCATTTATTAGATCATAAAGAATGGTGATCTAATCATCCTCGGGCTGATCAGACAACTTACATAATAATTTTGGCTATCTATTGTCCACAATAGGCATTTACCTTGTACGGAGAACTAGTAAGGAGAGCCCCAAACTATTTTGCACCATGGTTTGCATTCACTTCTATCGCTGATGCTATCTTTCATTTTTAGGATCTCCAATCCATCTAGATTTCTAAACTCTTACAGATTGTAGTCAGGGGGATTCAAGAGTGTTGACGCCCTGGGCTATATTGATTTGTCGCCCTGTGAAAATCGAAGGGTTAATATTATAATAATCATAATAATAAAATAAAAAAAATTGGTGCAACCTAATTTCATTTTTTTTTTTTAAACTCAGCTATTTGGGTGTTTTTTTTTTTAAAGGGAAGCCCTCTCCCACCCCATGTGGCCTAGGCACCAAGCCCATGTCCCCAAGATCCCCATGGAGACCCTCACCTTCACCAGGTCCCCCTCTTTTACCATCATCGGCGGGAGTAAATCTGCATGTGGCTGGGAGTCATGTAACGTCATTGAAGACTCTCTGCCTCTGCAGATAGACGCGCCAGCAGGGGAGGCAGGGAGATTTACTCCCACCGATTGGTGTACGGACATTTAATCCCACGACATTTAATCCCACGACATTTAATCCCGCGACAGTTAATCCCATTGACACTTAATCCCCCGATACTTCATACACATTGACCCAGATTCACTAAGCTTTGCAGGGACTACACTTGGGAAAATTGTCCTTGCAGCCTCTTTTTATATCCCTTAGTGAATGTGCCCATTGAACAAAAAATATATACATATATTCATTAACACTCTACAAATAAAATATTATTAACAATAGAAATACATGTAAAATCACACACATGCACCTACTGAATACTTATTTAACAGTATCTGTATTTGAAATAGTTTTTCTTTGAGTGTGGTATTATATAGAATATTCATATATGCAAGTGAGCATTATCTGTCTCGGGATTAAGTGTCGCGGGATTAAGTGTCGCGGGATTAAGTGTCGCGGGATTAAGTGTCACCAAGCCCACCGATTAGGGTAAGAAAGGGGATCCTGGTGAGGGGCTCCAGGAGGGCCTAGTCGACATAGGCTGGGTGCCTAGGGGCCATAATGTGGGTGAGGGCATTCCATTAAAAAAAAAAACAATAGCTGAGTTTTGCCGCCCTAAAATAGTCCCGCCCTGGGCTGCAGCCCATTTAGCCCATATGTAAATACGGCCCTGATTGTAGTTCATAGTTTAATTCACTTCCAGTCACACTTTCACTGCTATAGATATTTTCAACAGCAAAAGTAATTAAATCTCATAATGTTCAGAAAAATCTTTGGAGTCTGCTAAGCACCTTCATCAAACGCATAGAAAATCTATCAATCAGTTAGATTGCATAGTGTATGTAGCCCAGGAAAGGGAAAACCCATAAAACCATACACAACAAGTACTATTTTCTAAAGATATTCATTTTTAGAATTTACAGAGCATGGATAAAACAAAAAAGAAGATGGCGGCACATTACAGCAATCTAAATTGGTCAGGATATGAACACAACTCAGTTTTATTTAAGTTTTTATGCACTTCCTTAAATTATTCTGTTTGTCATATTTTTGTGAAAAGGATAGAAAAAGCAGGAAGCAATGAGTAAAAATCAGGTACACTTGTAAATGAATGAGGAGGGGATTAGGATACAATACTTATAAAAAGTATTTAATACTACAGTCATTCATCATTTAAATCCTGTGGTGGCCAAACATCTAACCTGCATATCAAATATCCTAACGTGATTTATTTTACTACTACTAAGAAGTGATGTCGCGAACATCAAATTTTCGGTTCGTGAACCGCGGACGCGAATTTCATCAAATGTTCGCGAACGGGCGTATCCGCCGAACCACCATAGACTACAATGGGCAGGCAAATTTTAAAACCCACAGGGACTCTTTCTGGCCACAATAGTGATGGGAAAGTTGTTTCAAGGGGACTAACACCTGGACTGTGGCATGCCGGAGGGGGATCCATGGCAAAACTCCCAAGGAAAATTACATAGTTGATGCAGAGTCTGGTTTTAAGCCCTGTTACGTCCACTATTAGGGGACGTGTATATGGCATGGTGTGAGGAATTGACTCTGCTGGGTTTTGAACCCTGGTCCCCAGGCTGCTATACCTCTTCCCTACCACTGCGCCAGCCTGCCTCTTGCAGATTTGCCTGAGATCTGATACCTTGACTCTAAAAGCAATGCAATCAGTGACAACTCTCTTTAGCTGTGTCTGGTCAGCTGTCTGGTTCTTGGCCTATAAAAGGCACTTCCTGTCTCTGTATCCTTGCCAGATTATTGTGTGGTTTCTGATCACTTCAATAAACCTTGTTCCTGTTTTCACCTACAAGTTTGCGGAACTGGATTATTGCTGACCTTGGCTACTGGTCTCCACAACTTTGTGATTCCATATCATTACACATGGATTTTTGGAACAGGGAGATGGAAAGAGATGCTTGGTCGGACCTCCTACTTCGAATTTGGGGCACTGCACGTGCAATGTAATGTGCCACCAGATAGGAATAAATAGTACAACTTAATACACCACTCCTATTAGTTTAATACCTGTTACGTCACCTATCAGGGGACGTGTATATGGCATGGATTTTTGGAACAGGGAGATGGAAAAAGATGCTTGGTCGGACCTCCTACTTTGAATTTGGGGCACTGCGCGTGCAATCTAAGGTGCCACCAGATAGGAGTGGTGTGTTAAGTTGTACTATTTATTCCTATCAGTTTAATACCTGTTACGTCACCTATCTTTCCTCCCAATAGCACATTCTATATGTCATCAACCGGCCTGGGTGTATTTAGAGAACCACACTTTAAGGCCCTTAACCTGGGACAAGGTGGCTTGACTATCAGAATTGCCTCAGAGCCTTAAAAACTCACCAAACCCCCAATCAGACACTCACTATCATACTGGAAATGGGCCAAGAAACACACGGGTTTGTTCCCTGGATCCACCTAAATGACCCCAATTCTTGACCACCCTCAGCCCCGAAACACATGAGCACAGCATCACAACACTGGTGGAGGTCAAGGAAACTAGATAGACTGGGAGACTGGTTAGTAAAGGGCCAGATGCTCACCTATGAGGAACTGAGGGACAAGCATGAGCTACCACTGTCAGAACATTACAATTACTGTAGGCTGAGGCATTTCACACACTCCCTGACCCAGAAACAGGGGACACCGGTCTTAAATTGGTTCTCCAAAATTTGTAAAGATAAACCTCTATCAAGGGGGATCATTGGGTCGCTTTACAAATATAAAACATTTGTTACTGGTTGAAGCGACACTGGGGGAAGGACCGGTGTGGGGGAGAAGCAACCAGAAGCAACAGGCGGCAAAATCATCCCAGGAAAGGAGAGGTCACTTACTGAAGCCTGCCCTAGGGTAACCCAAGGGTGATTGCCCAGGTTAGAAATTGTAAATAATAAGCTAATACTGCTGGAGGGATGATAGTTAATAGGACTTTGGTGTTTCCTGCAGATATACTCTTTACTATTGTCTGTTTTACCATGTTTTAGGTATCTCTTAAATTGCAATCACAGTAAAAAATAAGAAAAATTATTAACCTAAAAAGTAAAAATAAGAAGGAATAGCCAGCTAACTTTCACAAAATGTCTTTATTGTAAATATGTATTTTTGCACAACTGTTATGCAAGACTGATCAAAAAATGCTTTATTTTTCATTACATGCTGTACACCTTCTGACAATAAAAGAATTTAAATGCAAAAATTAGGTATTGTTGCAGCGACCAGAAAAATTGATGTTAGTTTGCCAAGCAGAAAGTGCCCTAAAACATTGCGTCTTGAACCCTAGTTGGTGACGGATAAGTCACGCAAGTCATCCGGCATTCAGGGATAAAATACAGCAGCGTGTGGACCATTATTAGCTCAAGGCAGCTCATCTATCAGGCCTTTTTTAATCGAATGTATCGGCCACTGTCAGTCCCTTCGGGATCCATCCCTCATTCATCTTAATAAAGGTGAGGTAATCTAGACTTTTTTGACCTAGGCGACTTCTCTTATTAGTGACAAAACCTCCTGCTGCACTGAAGGTCCTTTCTGACAGGACACTTGAAGCGGGGCAGGACAGAAGTTCTATGGCAAATTGGGATAGCTCAGGCCACAGGGCAAGCGTGCACACCCAGTAGTCAAGGGGTTCATCGCTCCTCATAGTGTCGATATCTGTAGTTATGGCGATGTAGTCTGTTACCTGACGGTCAAGTCGTTCTCTGACCGTGGACCCCGAAGGGCTGTGGCGATGCATAGGACTTAAAAAGCTCTGTATGTCCTCCATCAACAACACGTCTGTAAAGCGTCCTCTCCTTGCTGGCGTGGTCGTGGGAGGAGGAGGATCATGTTCACCTCTTCCGCTGTTAGATTGCCGTTGTGCTGTGACATCACCCTTAAACGCTGTGTAAAGCATACTTTTTAATTTATTTTGGAAGTGCTGCATCCTTTCTGACTTGTGGTAATTCGGTAACATTTCAGGCACTTTCTGCTTATACCGGGGTCTAGTAGCGTGGACACCCAGTACAGGTCGTTCTCCTTCAACCTTTTTATACGAGGGTCCCTCAACAGTAACGACAGCATGATAGACCCCATTAGCACAAGGTTGGATGCTGAGCTAGTCATGTCCCGTTCCTCGTCCTCAGTGATCTCACTGAAGGTATGTTCTTCCCCCCAGCCACGTCCAACACTACGGGTACCAGATAGGTGACAACGAGCACCCTGGGATGCCTGTTGTGGTTGGTCTTCCTCCTCAAAGCCACATTCCTCCTCTGACTCCTCTTCCTCACAATCCTCTTCCAGAGTTGCCGCAGGTCCAGCAAGCAATGCTGATAAGGCTGTTTCTGGTGGTGATGGTGACCACAACTCTTCCTCTTCCTCTTCACGCTCATCTACGGCCTGACCCAGCACTCTTTGCAGGGCACGCTCCAGGAAGAAAACAAATGGTATGATGTCGCTGATGGTGCCCTCGGTGCGACTGACCAGGTTTGCCACCTCCTCAAAAGGACGCATAAGCCTACAGGCATTGCGCATGAGCATCCAGTAACGCGGCAAAAAAAAACCCAGCTCCGTAGAGGCTGTCCTAGCACCCCGGTCATACAAATACTCGTTAACAGCCTTTTCTTGTTGGAGCAGGCAGTCGAACATTAGGAGTGTTGAATTCCGTGTCGGGCTGTCTAAAATCAAGCTCCTCGCTGACATGTTGTTTCAACGCTGGATATCTATAAAGTGCGCCATGGCCGTGTAGGAACGCCTGAAATGGCCACACACCTTCCTGGCCTGCTTCAGGACATCCTGTAAGCCTGGGTGCTTATGCACAAAGCGTTGTACAATCAGATTACACACATGTGCCATGAACGGCACATGTGTCAACTTGCCCAAATTCAATGCCGCCAACAAATTTCTTCCGTTGTCACAAACCACTTTGCCGATCTCCAGTTGGGGCGGAGTCAGCAACTGATCCACCTGTGTGTTCAGGGCAGACAGGAGTGCTGGTCCCGTGTGACTCTCTGCTTTTAGGGAAGTCAACCCCAAGATGGCATGACACTGCCGTATCCGGGATGTGGAATAGTACCTGTGGAGCTGGGGGGGTGCCGTTGATGTGGAGCAAGACATAGCAGCAGCAGAAGAGGACTCAGCCAAGGAGGTTATGGAAGAGGATGGAGTAGGAGGAGTAGAGGAGGTTGCAGCAGGCCTGCCTGCAAGTCATGGCGGTGTCACCAACTCCTCTGCAGAGCCACGTATTCAATGCTTGACAGCCGTCACCAGGTTTACCCAATGCACAGTGTAGGTGATATACCTGCCCTGACCAAGCTTTGCAGACCAGGTATCAGTGGTCAGATGGACACTTGCCCCAACACTGTGTGCCAGAGATGCCATTACTTCCTTTTGCACAAATGAATACAGGTTGGGGATTGCCTTTCGTGCAAAGAAATTTCGACCGGGTACCTTCCACTGCGTTGTCCCAATAGCAACAAATTTTTTGAACGCCTTTAGACTCCACCACCTTGTATGGTAAAAGCTGGCGGGCTAAGAGTTCAGACAAGCCAGCTGTCAGTTGCCGGGCAAGGGGGTGACATTGTGACATTGGCTTCTTACGCTCAAACATGTCCTCGACAGACACTTGACTGTGGGCAGATGAGCAGGGACTGCTCAGGGCGAGACACGGAGTGGCGGATGGTTGAGAGGGGGCAAGCAGGGCAGCAGTAGTTGATGTGGCTGAAGAGGCTGGACCAGGAGGAGGATGGCGGCTTTGACTTGTGTGCTGCTTGTACTCATGTGTTGATCCCATAGGCGTTTGTGATGTGACATCATGTGCTTCGCAAAGAAGTTGTACCTAGGTGGGTGTTGGACTTCCCACGACTCAGTTTCTTTTCGCACAGGTTGCAAATGGCATCACTGTTGTCACAGGCAGACACATGAAAAAATTGCCACACTGCTGAGCTCTGCAATGACGGCATTCTGGTGGTGGCAACAGCATGCGTTGACTGGCGTGCTGTCTGGCTGACCACGGGTGCCCATGCATGCTGTCTGACTGTGCCACTAGCTACTTTCGACGACCTCTCCCTGCTTTCAACTCGTCTCCTCCTCCTCTCAGTCTCCCCATCTGAACTTTCCTCCTGTTCTTCTTCTCTTATAGCGGGCACCCACGTGACATCCACGGACGCATCGTCATCATCAACTGCTTCACTTGTATCTGACAACTCAACAAAGGAAGCAGCACCGGGTACAACATCATCATCATCATCAGACCGTACATCCATGTGTGTAATGCTGCCTGACTGGGACATATCACTGTTATCTACATCCTCTGGCACTAATGTTTGCACATTACTCATTTCTTCCAACGGATGTGTAAATAACTCTGCTGACATATCAAGTGAAGCGGCTGTGGTGCTAGTGTTGGTGGTGGCGGCAGGCGGGCGAGTGGTAACTGGAGAAGTGCCCGAAGCTAAGCTGGAGGAGGATGGTGCGTCTAGGTTCCAAACGGAAGCTGTAGAAGATTGGGTGTCCTGTGTTAGCCAGTCAACCATGTCCTCAGAACTTTTCAAGTTCAGGGTACGTTGCCTCTGAAAACTGGGCATTATTCTAGGGCCAAAGGGAATCACAGCACCTGCGGGGTGGGCTGCCTCTGCCTGTAATTTTTTTTTTGATTAGTGGTACTATGCGTGCAAGCTACTGTGACACCAGATATGACTGTCACTGTGCACTGGCAAAAGTTGGCACAGTAGATGCAATAGGCTTCACACACACGCCTGTAGGCAGGCAACTGATATTCAATCGATTACAGTCAAAAAAGTTTTGTTTTATATCACTGTACACTAGGTTGCACCAGATATGAGTGTCACTGTGCACTGGCAAAAGTTGACAGAGTAGATGCAATAGGCTTCACACACACACCTGTAGGCAGGCAACTGATATTCAATCGATTACAGTCAAAAAAGGATTCTTTTATTTCACTGTACACTAGGTTGCACCAGATATGAGTGTCACTGTGCACTGGCAAAAGTTGGCAGAGTAGATGCAATAGGCTTAACACAAACGCTTGTAGGCAGGCAACTGATATTCAATCAATTACAGTCAAAAAAGTGTTGTTTTATTTCACTGAGCACAATAGAAGCTGTTAGGTGTTAGCCTGTCACACACACATGCTGGAAGGCAGGCATATGCAATTAGATTACACAGAAAAAAATAATAAAATAAAATAAATGATGTTCTAGCCCTAAAAAGGGCTTTTTGGGTTGCTGTCTTTGCAGCAGATATCAGATGAGTCCTTCAGGTCTGTAGTGGAAGCTAAATACACAGCCTGGCTATCTATTTCCCTATTAAATCAGCAGCATCTACAATATATGTCCTCTCTCAATGAATGTAGCTTCAGAATGATTCTAAAATGGATGCTGTCCTTTAGATGGAAGGCTCTGGAAGGGAGTGTATGCTGCTGATTGGCTGGAATGTATCTGCTGACTGTGAGGTGCAGGGTCAAAGTTTCCTCAATGATAAAGAATAGGGGGCGGAGCGAAAAGCGCATGTGTTCGCCGTTCGCTGCGAACGCGAACATGCCAAAATCGCCGCGAATAGTCCGCGGGCGAACTGTTCAGGACATCACTACTACTAAGTTAATTAAACATACAGTGGAGGTAAAGGCACTTCTTGTTCCCACACCAGAAATATCTTTTTAGAAGTACTATTATATTCCTTCACATAAAAGTTATTGGTATTTTTTCTCCTTGCTTAATTAATAATATGCAGTAATTATTTTTACCCAATTTTAAATATGATATGGTTTTGTATGTAACTCAAAAATGGTTAAAAAAAAAGGAATTTTACTTGTTTTACTTTTATTAAAGGTGAGCAATGTCTCATTATCAGTATTATACGTTATTTCCAAACATTGATCTAAATCTTCAGTGATATAATCTTTGTTACTGTTTATGTTTTTTTAGACAAAAACAAATCAGAAAAGAATGTTGTCGTTAATACAACTTAAATAGGTCTTTTAGTCTAACATATACCATTACACATGGACAATTAAAGATGCACACTTCTTGGTGTTACACTAGAAAAAAATATTCAATAGTTCTTTCTTCCATATAAAGGTAAATGAGAATCTACCAATTATGCTGTTGCAATTCTGCAACTGTCAAAATGGACATTGGTGCTTCATTGGGTCTTTTTGAAGTATTAGCATTTTCTGTCACCAAATAATCACTGATATTGTATCCAAATGTATAATTTGTAATAAGAGACTGGTACATTTTGGCCATTTTTAAATTTCTTTTGAATGTAAATATATTTAATTCTAATCTGTACACTTTTAAAGATTAACAATGGTACTAGCCACAGACTCTTCCTATTAAAGAGGCTGATGGATAAAATAAGGTTTTTTAGTGAAAATGGCCACATAAGAAGTATTTGGCATCTATTCAAGCAAAGATGCTGACATCTTTATATTGCTTTGATGTTTTCTGCTTATCGAAGTCATAACATCAAGACTGTTGTGGTATTTATAGTAAAGATATTAGAAATAATCAATGTAATTTATTATTCAAGTATATTGTTAATTCATAGATAAATATAGCTTTTAAACAAAATAGCGTTTATTATCAATAACACAATCAAATGATAATATAATACAATTTTAAACAGTGCTATATTATTCACAGATGTTAATAACCCAATCAAATATATTGCAATATTAATATGATTAAATATTATGAAACATAAACCATCCTTCCAACATAACCTTTCTAGGATAACATAAAAATAACAATGAAATACTATTAATCAATATCTCTTTTTAGCTGTTCATAATCAACACAAATAAATCTTCATCCGTATAGCAAATCACAAAAATATATTAGCAGAATATAATATACACCTAGTAGGACTATATAGCAATTAAATGACTAATACTTTAGTAATAACCACCTATGGGAATAACAAAATATTATCTGAAGATAGATATATTGGTAATGAATACAATTGATGTAATAGAATAAATAAGATCAATTTATCTATCTTGAACTAAAGAAAAAATAAATTTCGTATTTCCCAAATTACATTTTATAATGTTAAAAAATGTTTAATTATCAATAAGGTTTCAATAAGGTTTCTTTTATATCTCCTGTTTAGAAGTTAAAACAGATACAATGTCTATCATATAATTTATCAATTATATCACAACATTGGAATCAAATCTATACATTACAGATATCAGTAACAAAAACCCAATTCAGTGTAGAGTGTCAATCCTTATATTTCCATATCAATTTTATAGGGAAATATAAAATATATCAGGATCCCCAAAATAGACCTATGCTCTCAAGAGCTTGCCTTGGGTCTATCAACCTTTCTCTTTTTTCCAGTCCAGTCCTAATGTGTTGTAATCTTGTAAAACTCTCCTTCGCTTGTGTCTAGGGCAATCTTAAATAGTCATTCCTATCTATTCGTTTTTGTTTGATTAAATACTGAGATCCCTTTCTACCTTAGGAAACCACACTAAATTATCACTCTAGTTTCTTTCTAATTTTGAAAACAATGGTTATGTTTGACCTAGCCGTATTCAGAAAGGTCTTAAGACACCTGAGTGTATTTTGGATAAATATCTGTTCTTTGGGGTTTCAAGAAATAAAATCTTATCCTACCATTGTCTCAAGTGAGGACTCATGCAAATCAAACAGATTGCGAATACTCAATGACCAGCCACTGTTTCATTCTAAGCCAAGTCTACCTGAGTACACCGGATATTCTCATCATGGTTAAATGAAACTCGTGAGATGTGTTCTTCTAGAATTGAATCTTAGTTTCACTATTTTATAAACTGAAATTGCAAATATACAAACATCTATGTTTACAACCCATTGTTGATTCTAAACCCACCTGGGTAAATAGGACAGATCTCAAACATTAATGCAAACTCAGAAAATGTAACAGAATCAAATGGATATATCTATCTATATACCAAATAATGTATAATATAAAAGTTCTGACAAGACATACCATGGCTCTTTACTTGAGGTAGCCATATTTACAGAGCCTGATTTAGAAAAATTAGATCTCTGGAACAAAGAACCCGTTGATTAGTTTAATGGATAACAGAGAAATATGTGAAATAATGGGCACCATTGATAACGGTTGTACATAACATGCCCTTAAATAATGTATTCTGATGAATTTTTTAAGAACGGGTGGTCACATTTTTCCATTTGATTGAAAAATATTCCATTATATAAGTCACTGACAACATTAATATGGCAAAACTTTCTACTTAGCAAACCAGGCCACCCTCCCCCTATTATTGTTTGAATAAATTCATATATTTTATAAAAAAGTAATTAAAAATCCATCCATCATAACTGAAGCATGACTACATATTTTCTAAAATAGATAAACATGTCTCATTAATGCTTTATTATGTAAGATATATGATACACATGCAAAAATCAATAAATTGGAAAAAAATATTTCTGATGTCTGCTTCTTTTTTTCTAAACCATCATTAGCTTTGGTCTAATAAGGATAGAGGTATATGTCCATGGACACTGCTATGTGCAAAGTGCTCTTAAAGTGTAAGGGTCCTAAATCCTATTGTCTTGTAATGGGCTTCCATCAAAGGGAGAGTCAGATTTAAACAAATATTTTATTTTCAAATGCCAAACTATAAAATAATTACAATACGTCATATTGTATTGTATACCAGGCTGGCTCCTGGGCAGATCCTTCCCTACTCATTGGTCACCTGATAGTTGGTGAAGAGAAACAGATCTCCAGACGTCTGAAATACTAAAATTAAAATGTAGGGTTTTAAGTAAAGTTTTAATGATTTTATTACTAAACAATTATTTAATAAAGAAAATGAAAGTTATTCCTACTCCAGATGACTCTTTTATCATCATTTTTGAAGACTGAAATATCTTGTCCATGGGCTGGTTGTTCAGTGTTCAGTGCTTGATATTGAAATATAAGTAAGTTCATCCTGTAAAAATGGAGGAAACAGATTATTATTGGCCAATTACGTCAATGCACTCTACTGCAGGTTATAATGTGTGTGACTGAAACTCAAAGAATAATTTATGTTTTTACATTATATTTTTTGAAGAAATACAAGATACAATATTTTAGAAAGTAAGTATATTGTATATAGTTTAAGTCTAAAGTCCAAATCTTTCTATGATAAATTTAAAATCATTACAGAAAACACTAAGTGAATTTAGAGGAAATGGAAACAAAATTTCATGGAGAACCTGTTAATTGTGTTTCTTATCGGATCTCATGCAATGGAATGAGAATACAGGCTCAGAGAGATGCAGCCAGACATCATTATAATTCACACAGCCCTATTAAATCCGAAGCCCTTAGCGGCAACGTAAAGTCTGCGGGCTTGAAAATCGCCGGAGTTACAGGGCTATTTAAACGCAAGCCCGTAAACTATTCTTGAGCAGGATGCCTGTGCAGCCGTGGCCATGATCAATTAGTCAAAGCCGTATTATGGGTTTAGACAGAGCCAATGGTAAATTAGATCGTCATCATTACGTCACTGAAACATGGAGGTTAGATTTCAAAGCCTTACAGGTTTCAATTACGGGTTTCATTGGGACCCGCATTCCAGAAATAATGTAAAATCAATAAACAAGTAAATATGATATTCTTGTCCATTCGAGTTCCATTATATGTATTAACACATTGATTGCCGAGATTGATATAAAACGGAAATTATACAGAAAATAAAGTATTTTATATTGCAGATTTGCGGGCTTGAACATTTTGTGCTATTATTTCTAATGCCTAACATCACTTTCCCTTTAATTATAAGTACAGTAGTGTGTTGATATTTGCATTTACAGTGCTAAGGATAGGAAGTTATCCCCCTTGTGGGTCCTTTCTAGTACCGGTTGGCTATTTGTCTCCATTTGCGGGTTACGGGTTTGAATGATAGTGGATTCGTAGCAGTTTAATAGCGATTTTCGAACGTAACAGTTAAGGGCTTGACAGATCAAAAGATTTGCTGCTGAAGAGTTCAACGTTCCACGTCCTATAAGGTCTTTCTGCCTGTAACCTGCAGATCTTTAGCGGGTTGCTTTACAGGGCAAAATTAATAGCCGTAAGTCTTGCGGGCTAAGTTACAGGCTACGGTTTAACACGCTGAGGGAATTTAATAGGACTGGCAGTGCCTTTGTTTCCTGTAAAAAAATCTACACTGTAGACCACTTTTTTTCATACAAAAATACTCTTGTATGGTCTTTTTAATGCAAGATAGACATTGTTAGACTACAATGACCATTTAAATAAACAAATAAAGCCTGTATTTAGTAACTATTGTATGTATTTATGTGCAGTACTAGATTTATCCATTAAAGAACGCTGAACGCCTTTCTACATTGTTTTATAGGAAACTGGTATGCATTTGTAGTTAAAATAAAATTGTATATAAAAGTTGAAAAAAAAAGATTTAAGTAAGAAAGTTAGTGTAGAAAATACCGTAAGCGTGAGAGACTCCAGCTACGGTGCCTCTCTCCACCCACTGTTATGTCATGAAGGGGGTGGGAGTATTGCTGACTGTGAGTTTGTCTGAGGATTTTCAGAACATTCTTCTCATGAACATCACCTTCCCTTTATGTAAATCAGCATCAGACAGTGCTCTTAGCCCCACTCCTTTGACTATCCCTACACTGCTGTACCGTCTATCAGTTTAGTAGAGATGTTCAGGAAAGTCAGTATACATGAATGTTTTACAAACTCTATGTAAATGTACTGTATGCTATTTTGTGTCACTCTAAACTTTAAATTGTTTGCTTTACAAAAACAGAATATTTGAAACTTCTCTTCAGAAAACCTCGAATCCAGCACCACTCTCATTCCCTTTATGCTGTAATAGGGAATGAGGAGAAGCAAAAGTACCATATTTTTCCATGTATAAGACGCCCTTATGTATAAGACGATCCCTATTTCTGGAGCCCAAAATTAATAAATAAATAAATATGCAAATGTGTATTTTATAACTTCATTATTGTGCTACACATATATTTAAGTGCACTTCCTGTCATGATTTTCACTGATTTCCATTCCAGCTCAATATCCCTGTGATCCCTGTGTTAAACCGGAAAAATGCAATGCAAAGCGCCAGTGAGCTGAACAGCTTGTGTGTGGCATATGTGTGTGGTGCTTGTGTCCATAGAAATGTGTATTTTATAACTTCTTATTGTGCTACACATATATTTAAGTGCATTTTTTATCATGATTTTCACTGATTTCCATTCCAGCTCAAGATCCCTGTGACCACATCACTTATTAGTTGCGCTGTGCATTGCTTTTTTCCAGTTTAACACAGTAATAAGTGATGTGGCCACAGGGATCTTGAAGTGTTTGTAGACACACCCCATGCATGCATTATCTCTAATGGTTACCATATTGCTGTATAGCATTTTATAGACTTCAGTGATCAGCTAATGTGGAGTTATTGAGTCAGTTTTGCAGCAAAACCTGTGGCTGCTTCTTCTAGTTAGGAGGCCCCTTTATGCTGTCATAGGCTTTAACTCTCATATATATAGTTTGAGATCTCATTTTGACTCTCCCTCTTCTGTTGTATTGCAGATTTTATTGTTGTTTTTATATTCTTACACCTTTGTTTGTCTGCTTGTGATTGACTAATAAATAATTTAGCGATGGATTTATGTACTTCACATTCTTTTCTACTTTTTCACGTATGTTTTGCACCCTCGGTTTTATGTTTATTAATAAAAGCTAAATTTTATGTACCAGGTCTATTTTTTTCACAGAACTTGAATTAGGTGTGAATCACCTTGGTATTGGTTTATGTATGGCCATAAATGTATATATAGATTATTTATTTTGGCCAGAAACAAAAGCTCTGAATGTAAATATTGAACATCAGTATCCAAAGGACACTGATATAGTATCATGTATGCTACGTAAACTGGAACATTTTAAGCTGTATTTGTTGATCTCATGAACTTTTTAACATCATGATTGCTGTACATGTTACACTTATTGTGATATAAAAGGACACACAACCACATATGTGTCTAACATGCATTTAGAAGACAAGTTTTAAAAAATTACTAAAGTTTTTACAATTTTTACATGTTTCTGATATTTGTCTTTTACAAATTGCTAAGAACATCTGATAATAAGATATAACCTGCTTGAACATAAGAGAAAAAGAGTATGAGGAAAAAGGAATTAATGACGGATGTGGAAGGATTGTAGACTCTTGAAAAATAAAGTACAAAAAGTTAAAATAGAGGTGGGGATCGGAAGAGGGTGTTTCAACCTGAGCATCTATCTCTCCCACCATTGAATTCCTAACAATTGATATAAGAGCTGTTAGGATAAATATCAGATTATTTTTTTGGTGTATTATTTATTATAGATTTAATCTAGGGGTAAAACTAAGGATATAAATAGATAGTATACCCAAGGTATAATGGTGATGCATGCCTAAATCTTATACTAGGGAAAGTGGAGTCTGTCATCCAGTGCCCCCCCCCCCAAGACTTTGTGGTAGTGTTGGACTATTTATGGCCCTAAATTAACATGGACTATTAATAATCTTTCTTCTTTCTATTCCTTGTCCTCCCAGCCTGGACACTTGAAATGTAACAACTATATTCTTATTGTGTTCCCTGTGGGATGGGGGAACTACATTGTTCTTGGAGAGGGCCATAATATGGGGGTGATCAAAATGATTGTATTGTTGTATGATTTTATTGATGTAAAAGTGGCAACCAGTCATGTTTGGTAATGAAAGGCTGCATTTTTCCCACATAGTTTAATTGAGTGAATTACGGAGGTCAGTGAGGTGCAGGGGCACCATTTATGGGTTACCTGTTTGTGGGGACAGAAGGAGCCTTGCAGTAAAAAAAAAGATAGGAGGCTGGTCCAGTACATGAAAGGGGCTACTTAGATGCTATGCAGAGGAAGTTTACAATACCATTCTACCTTTGGCTTCCTGCCAGAGGAAAGACTAACTCATGACACAAACGTGTGAATTCCCTTTTCTCAGGAAACAGAGATTAAAAGACCTAATCATTTAGAGACAGTCACAAAAGTTATGAGGGAAGGAGCTAATCCATCTTATTAATGAAATTTAAATAAAAACTGTAGTTGTAGTGTAACGTATAACCCCTCTTTAAAGCTTTATACAAGGTTTCCCAAGAAGTAAATATGGTTTAATGTTGTCATACAGATGAGTAGTGTTTCTCTAGGATGAGATATGGCCATGTTTAGGCTTAAAGTGCTGAATTTATCCTAGGGCTTCTAATAAAATATGCTGTGTGGGACTCCCCACTAGTAAGGGGGTCAAGTAAGAGGTGCAACAAGGTGGGGAGTTAGTCATCAGCCTAAAGGAACATTGCCCCCACCCCCTGATGTCTCTGCAGGGGTTATTAGCAATAACCCTTTACCAAGTATAAAGATCATGAACAACATTCCTGATATGGGGATAGGACTGACGTCTCTAATTTTGAACTTTTCATCTCCCCGTAATGTAATGTGCCTATAAATGTGCTGTGTGTTCATCACTAAAGGCGTTGTCAGGCTGAACTACATAAGTGTACGTTTCATTCTGAGGGTTATAATAATCCTTATTACTGGGATTATTGCTGCTGAGCCTGCATTGGACTCTGTTACAGTCTATGACATTTGCTGGATTGTTCTACTGATTCCACTTTGATAAATGTAAGCTGGGTTGGTTCCGTTCCTGCTATCAGGGATATACAAAGAACCAAGTGGTCCTACTGGGTAAGATAGAACTTACATGCAGTATTGCACAGGGCTAGGAGTTGGGAACGAGTTGGAAAAGAGTAATAGGATAAGTGGAGAAATATGAAAGTAATTGAGAAATTTAAGAAGGGAAGGAACCATAACTAAGGTGAAGACAAGCTATAAACTGTCCAGGCTCAGTCTGTTAATGGTAGCATATTGTGTTTTGAAATTAAAAATTAGTATAGCTAAGGCACATAAAACGTATTTTTAAAAAGGAATTAGTGTGGGATTTCTCCATAGAGCACCACATAGCTCAACAGGTGTAGTGTCATGACACACTTTAATTCGAGTTAATCAGAAGGGAGTCCTTACAATACTCAAAATAAAGACTGCAGAAGGACTAAATAACCATTTGATGTGCCCTTTTTCATACCAACATTTTTTTGTCATGTTTAAAGACAGTTGTTTTTATTGCAATCCAGTCAAATATATGAGTTCATGCTCATTTTATTAGCCCTCAAAGGTAAATTCTCGGTTAAAGGTGTAATCTCCAACATAATTTTTTTCTGTTGATTACCTACTTCAATATAAAGGTGGGATAAATGGGTGATAGCTAACACATGATGCATATTGAAGTGTTGTGATTAATAGAAATTGTAAAACACATATGGTAGATGTGAAGGAGGGTGAGCGAGTGAGTCTAAGACTTCTCTAACTGGAATGAACAATACATAATGACTTATGGAGGCTTAAACTGTTAGACAAAATCACCACATACTGTTTATTGATTAAAATGGGTTTGCTGGTTTTAAGGGATAAAATAGGTAGAAAACTGTTGGAAATTGTTACCAGTTAGTCATATTGAAATGTATTTAATCAGACTTTAACATATTTAAGTATATCAGGGAAACCAGATATCAAATTATATCTTATCACAACTTACTGTTTTTTGTATTCCAATGTTTCACAATGTGCCACACTGCCAAGAAAATACTGATTATGCTGATAATTGGCAAATAGACATATAGTTTAATCCAGCAGATATTGTCTGTAATGAAAAAGAAATGCCCATAAAAAATATATATAATTTGAGTTTTGCCTGGTTTACAGCTAACTTCTCATTTAGAGACTACTGATGCCTGATAGCATAATAATTCACATTAAAGAGACTGCATGGCTTTAACCAAACATACCCTGACAGGAAAGGTTCAGTGGCCAATTAATACTTAATATGGAGCCATATATTCACCAACTCACTGTAAATGTAAGCTCATTGTTTTCTATTATTGTAGTAATTTTTTCATACAGTGCCTTGCAAAAGTATTCACCCCCTTGACTTTTTACCTATTTTGTTACATTACAGCCTTAAGTTATGGATCAGAACACAGTAGTCTAAGTTGGTGAAGTAAAATGCGAAAAAATATATACATAAAACTTTTTTTTAGAAATAGAAAACAGAAAATTGGCATGTGCATATGTATTTACCCCCTTTGTTATGAAGCCCATAAAAAGTTCTGGTGCAACCAATTACCTTCAGAAGTCACATAATTAGTGAATGATGTCCACCTGTGTGCAATCTGTGTCACATGATCTGTCATTACATATACACACCTTTTTTGAAAGTCCCCAGAGGCTGCAACACCTAAGCAAGAGGCACCACTAACCAAACACTGCCATGAAGACCAAGGAACTCTCCAAACAAGTAAGGGACAATGTTGTTGAGAAGTACAAGTCAGGGTTAGGTTATAAAAAAATATCCAAATCTTTGATGATCCCCAGCATAAGTCACACGTGATTCAACTGTACGCCTCGGTTTGCGAGGCTCGAAAATTTGAGATACTGTATATACAGCATATATATGTAAATTATATGTAATATGTATATATATATGAATCATATATATATATATATATATATATATATATATATATAAATCAATACATATATAAAAAAAAAAAATATATATATATATATATATATATTTATATTTATTTATATATATAGATATATATATATTTATATATGCACACATATACATATAAATGATGACATAGCCACCCATAAAAACAAGACCTATAACATCAAAGGATTGTATACATGTACATCCAATGTACTTTATGTGATATACGCTGTTACATTGGAAAAAAACGCCGAAAATGCACTTAAGGATGAACTTACAAAGACATTCAATAAGAAAGCATAATGAAGACAGTTATTTTACCCCAGTGGGACACCATTTTATCCAGAATGATCACTCCATCCATAGCTTAAAAGTCAAAATACTCAGAGGAAAATTTAAGAACTTCCAAGAGTGAAAAGCATTTGAAATAAAGATGATCACATTCTTCACCACTAAAAACACAGGACTTAATATAGGCTTGGGTTTTCTAACACATTATCACAATTAAATGTGATTTTTTCTTATTTTACAATAACAGGCTTGGCACTCTGAGGAAGGATATCACTGTGGACTACAGTGCTCTGTTGTTTTCATATGTATATTGATATATACAGTATGTGTATATAGTATATGTATTTATGTTTCCTGTAATATGTTGTGTTGATCCCCCCATATGCATTTACCTGAAGACGTCAGAAGCTATCTGCACTCTCTCTGCATCGCTGTTTACATTGAAACTGGGAATTCCATTCAATTGATAAAGAGAGGTTGAACCTCGTCAATATAAATAAGGCATTTGTCCAATACAAAAGGTATCATAATATACTGCAATACTCATTTTATATACATATATATAGCTCTGTGTTTCTCACCATTCATTAATTCTTTGCTTCTTTCAGCACAATTGTGACATATTTCCGGTAACTGTATAGATGCATTCTTCTGATCAGCCGGATTGCGTACCAAGCAGAGAAACTCTGTAGTCCATGCATCTGGATGTAATGCCACTAGGACTGTGCTTCCATTTCCGTAATACTGATACGTCTGGTCCTGAAGTCTGCGCATCCAACTAATGGAACAACATGATGTAGTGATTGGGACAGAGCAATGAAGGGTGAAATTACACCAGTCTGAGGTATTCCCTTGTAGTTCTTTACTTATAATCGGTTTAGGAACAGGCTCTGAAACAAAGGAACATGATCCGAAAAAAAAGGAACAAGATCAATACACATAAATTGTTGTTTTTTTGACTGTTTCTCGATTAATAAACAATTCATATAATACAAGGATTAGTACAAAACTAACAACATTTTGCATGGTGACTGAAAGTCTTTTTTTCAAGCTAAATTACTGTGTTACTATGTAAATTAGGAATTATTAGCAGGCTGTTCTCAGGTAATGTCTAATCCTAAAAATAAATATTTGTCTGCAATATTTGGATGCCTACTTTTTTATTCTGTTAATCTTTATATGTAAAAATGTTCTATAGCTCTATTTAAAATGGTTATTATAGATTACTAAGGGTAGAGTAATAGTGTACATGTAACCATAATACTGTTAAACATGGTCTTAGATGTCTGAACTGTAGGAACTATAGGTGTTGGTGGCATGATCCTTCAAAATAGGATTTGAAGTCATATTGGAACATGTCATTGTAAGCGTCCTATACTATAGTCGAACCTCTGACCAGATACTGCTTGAGCGAGACAAGGTCTGTAATAGTGGTACATTCCCTTGCTAGCCCACATATCATTATAGTCATTAATTTCTTTACTCCATCCTTATCTTTTATAAACTTTATGTTTACATTGAAACAGATTTTGATGGTAAATAAAAATACTAGTCAGCCCAATCTGATATCTTACACTTAATTATAAGTTATATAGTGCCTTTATCCCATAAGAGAACTCAAGAAAAATAGAAGAGGACAAGAGAAAGAGTTATTATAATATTTGTTGGGGATGTTTGCTAGGGGATTTCTTAGAGCTCTGGTATTATAATAAAAATCCTGTATTAAAAGAAATGTTCAAAGAAGGTGCATGTCTGAATTAATGTTTTGGAGAATTCCAGAATATTGTTAATGCACACATGACATTTTTAGACCAATAGGTTGGTAAAGACATTCTAGTGACAGTTCTATATCTGCAGATCTCAGTTGTGATTATATTAAGGCCATTGACACTGGGCCCATACCATCCAACTGAGCAGAAGCACTGACCAACTGACATCTTTCCAGTTCAATTCACCTTAGTTTCTTTTACCTGCAGACCTAGAGCCTCACACACCACCTTTTCTTCTGCCCAAAATTGTCTAATG
Source organism: Discoglossus pictus (assembly GCA_027410445.1). NCBI lineage: Eukaryota > Metazoa > Chordata > Amphibia > Anura > Alytidae > Discoglossus > Discoglossus pictus. Next base: position 275,243,494 of record CM050168.1, on the reverse strand, counting down.
TGCCCTTCGATCTACCCTGTCCACACCAACCCATCTATGATTTGTATTACTTTATAATGCAGGTTTCTGCACTATCACCTCCATTCTGTATAGCTGATACTCCCACAAATTCCATTACTTTTTAATTACTTGCCAAGCCATCATTTCTCACTTGTCATGTGTATGATTGTTATTTCAATTGCAGGGTCGTCAACTCCCTTATTAACAGTCTGTCAGATTACATATTGCCATAACCTTATTTTATTGTATCCCAGTGCTATGGAATGTGTTGACACTATACAAATGAAAAATAAAAAAAGGTTTGAACCAATGTGGGAAGGTCTTGAATCATGCTTTATCCAAACAATATTTTTTGTAAGATGGATAACATGCATAGCCCATGCATTTGTTTAATGTAATGCATTTGTTCTTATCACTTTTGCTCATATTAATTTGCTAATCCGTTTACTTCATCTGTCTACTAAGGATAATATTACTAATATACATTGCAGAGATGGTAATTAAAGGTCCATTTACCTCACTGTACTTTTCATGGTGTGAAATAGCGCAGGATTGTTTGTTAAAAAATTTTAAAAAAATAATTACACTAAAAACAGATCTAAATCTAAAGTTTTAATTATCTGTTTACATACAAGTATACCCTGCTCACTGGCTTTTGCATGAGTAATAGCAGATTGCCATGTGCATGCTGTGAGTCTGTATGGGGAAGGCTATGATTGATAAGGCAGCTTTCCTTTGGACTTAATTTACACTGCACTGACCAGTTAGCCCATAGTTTTGCTGTTTAGGTTAGTCCTGTACTTCATCCCTGCAAAGATAGATGTATTAAGGGTTAAACTTTTGTTTCATAGGATCACTGCATGGAGCTGCATCGAGCACCCACCAAGCACAGAGCACTGACCCCCCCTGCTTTGTCTGCATTGTTTAAATTCCAGAGAGGCAAGGGAGTAGAAACCTGAATTTTCTCCCTGCAATGAAAACAGAACCTGTTCCCTTCAAACTTGAAATATAAGCAGTCTGACAAAGTTTTAACATTGACATGAATGGAGGACAAATCTCTGCAATCTGATTGGTTGCAGTAATGCAACAAACGTTGATCAGTCTGTGGGCAGTTAGTTATACATGTAAACTAAGAATTTATTTTATTTTAATTCTCTGTGAAAATGCACAAGTTTCAAAAATCTAAAAAGTATTTCAACATGCTTTTATGGTATATTCACAGTGATGATATGCTCCAAATTGTGCTCAATTAAAATTTGAAGTGAAAAATTATCATTGATAATCATAATTCAGAAATAAACATTTTTGGATTCTAATATCTATTTTTGTTTATTTGAAAGTATATTTTAATATTTATATTCTTGCATTAATTACACATTTTTATGTAAGTTTAGGACATTTAGAATCAAGCTGAAAAGAAGGTTGATACACTGTTGGATTTTTTTCATTTAGATTAATTTTTTAAAGGGATGTGGGAAACAGTTTTCTTTGTTGCATCTAAAAAAAGAGTATTTCATAATGTGTCACAATGTGTGTTTTTTTTTTTTCTTTAAATGGATTCAAAGCATAGTAAACTGAATCACATATGTAACTGTTGAGAAAGGGAGTTTGCTCCTGTCAGCCAATGATCAGTAATGTAGCTGTATGTTATATAAGGATTTTTTTTTATAGGTTTTTAAAAAAAATCTGGAAGATTAGGTGAATTCTCTATCACATATATATTTGTCAGCAATGCGGGGTGTTGCTAACGCTTGCGAGCCCGGTGCAAGGGCGGCCCTCATGAAGCGAGGGCCGCAGTTGCTGGCAAGGAGTGCAGAATGCACTCCTTGCGCTGGTGGAGATGAGTGCCATAGGCGCTCATCCCTACGACCCCCTGCGACTTTCGGACCGCAAATGCAGACCCTTGCAAAGCGAGGGGCCGCATTTCCGGAGGTGGAGGCTCCCACGACGGCTGCAATGAGTCACAGGCTCATTACAGGCTGTAAATGGGGACCCTTGAGAAGTGAGGGGCCTTATTTGCAGAGGTGGAGGCCCTACGGTGCCTCACAACCGGTTACAAACCACTACACAAGCGGGACTTGGAAGAAAAAAACATAAACACGCAATGACTAACTACGGACTTACACAAAAATATTCCAGCCGTGGGACAGAAAAAAATAAATTGCGGACTTACACCAAAACAAGTACAACCAGCGGGACTTAGAAAAAATCCATTACGGACTCGCAAAAATACAACCTTAACGTACAATCAGCGCACAGAGCAAAACATAAAAAAACACAAAAATACACACTCAAATAAAATAAAAACCTTACCCACATCAAGGGGGGGGGGGCAGGACCTCTGCAACACAGCTTAAGCCTTGAATTCGGTCACATTTACAAAGTTTAGCCACTCGAAAATCTACTAAGAGACAGAAAAAATGGCAGCCGAAAAAAACAAAAACGAGGCTACACGACCCCTAAAGCAGCTAAATACAACAAAGCAAATACGACTTTTACAAAAGCCCGTACGACCTACATCATACAAACCCGCCTACCACATACACATTCGCCGCCATTTTACAACACTAACTTACAGAATATGGAAGTACACAGCTACCCTAACGGCTTCCCCTCGCGCACGCAGCCTATTTACACTACACACTGCACACATTGCTGACACTTACACCTCAGCTCCACAACACTGCAATCCTACATTGTATGCTGCAGGAACATCACAACAGATTGTCAGCTCTTCAGCACAATGCTTCCTGCATGTATTACTTACAAATAGGTAAAGTATATTCATTTATTCATTTACTAATTTTTTTATTAGCATCACAAAAAACATATACACAAAAAAAAAAACACTATCGCAAGAAACACAAACGACATTCACTGCGTGCCTCACAACGAGCGCCAACGCTGCTCATACCTCACAAACTACACCAGGGGACAGCCTTGCAATAACTGCAAAAAGCAGATCAGCGCCGACCTTACAATGACAGCAAAAGCGCCTCTCATAAAAAAATGCAACAACCAAGAGGCTCGCAATGAGCGCCGAGATCTCAGACCACCACAAAAAATAATGTCTGTGCCAAACAACATTCCTTGACTTACAATTCTATTGCCGTCATTTTTTGACGGGCAATTCGCTATTCTTGTTGTAATTTACATTTTGTTTTTAATTATTCTCATACAAACAGTTCTCTCAATTGTAATTTCTATTGGAAATATTTGTTAGGAAATAAAGTAACATGGGATAATTACAGTTGAACACCTCCACTCACAGATCTGTAACAAACACTGATATATAAAAAATAATATTGAACAAAATGATATACAGTATATGTAATTCTTATTATATGCCCATTTGCTTCTGCTTATGGCAATATATCAGATTCATCCAAGTTTACAATGGTTCTGTATGAAATGCATCTCTATAAATACATACCGTACACAGTGAGATTAAATGACAGGTCCTCTGTAGTTTGGTCAGTAAGTGTAATGGATGCAGTGAAGATCCCACTGTCCTCCATCCTCAGTCCTAGGATCCGTAATGTTGTGCCATTGTTAGTTGCTTCAAGGTGATTGGTGAATACAGGGTGTTTTATCGTCAAATGTAGATCCTTGAATTCTGCCACTTTGACTATTTGTCCATCCCGTGTAAAGTGCCAGAAAACCTCTTCTACAGGAAGTGTCAGGTCCAAGTAGTTTGATAGATAGACCGACTGGTTTATCAGGCCATTTACCTGGAGAGGGACAGAGCTGGTTCCTATGGAGAATGATGGAGATGGAAATAAGGTAATTGTAATTAATGTTTATTACACACATTGTACATTTTCTGTCTATTCTGATAATGGAGGTCATGCAACCAGTAATTAAAGTGACATACAGAGGCTTTTTTTCTATACACTCATCCAAAGGTAATATTAAGATTATGAGGACTGCTGCATATATTAAAACACTTGCAAAAGCTTGATAACTTACATTTCAGTTGTCTTGTACTGTTTCATGGTTCCCCTGCTTTCTCCTCCCTTACCTCCCTAACCACATGATTTGTCATTAAATCGCAGGTAAGACAGAATATCCAAACAGAAAAAGACAGTGGTATCATGGGAAAAAAACATTTCAGGATGTTGTCTCTGATTGCCTTGATTGGCTGACTAGCTGAACATGTGATTTTAAGGAACTAGCGAATTGAAAAAAGATGTCAATAAAATTTGAAGCCATGGCAATGTTGTTTGCCACACAATGTAAGGCTTTTTCTCCTTTGAGGACCTTCGGCGCTCATTGCGAGCCTCTCCCCTCGTGTAGTTCAAGTTTCCTGCTTTGCAACGATCACCTTCGGCGCTCATCGCAAAGACAGATATATAAGAACAGTGTAAAATATAAAATGTATTTAGTACAGTGAATTAATAAATGAATTAATAAATTAATATAATTTACCTATTTATATTTAATATGCAGCAATCAATATCCTGAAGAGCTAACAATCTATTTGGATTTTCCTGCATCTGAAAATGCAGTTGAAGTGTTGATCACCTGAGGAGAAAGTGACAGCAATGTGCCAAATGTGCAGTGTAAATAGGCTGCGTGCGCGAGTCCAAACCGTGTAAAGCGCCATTTTAGAATTGTAATATTATTTGCAAGTTAATGTTGTAAAATGGCAGATTTTTTCTATGTGTTACTTGGCTCGCGAGCATTTTCCGTCCGTTGTAATGGTATATTGTGTATCTCCTACATTCCTGGCTAACTTGTACGTGCCTGGTGGTGATTTGTCTCGTGTTTAGTCTCGTGTTCGTTTTTTTCGGCCACCATTTATTTTTTCTTGCTTTGGCGAGTTATGTTTGTGCAAAAAAGGCAAAATATGCCTTGAATTAACTTGTAACCTCAGTCACAGGCATCCTGACTCTCCCCGTGTGCTGTGTGTGAGTTTTCAAGTTAATTTGTGGCATATTTGGTTTTATTTTTGTATTTCTCGAGTGGCGCGGTTTGGCTGTTAAATTTGTATTTTTGCAAGTGCCGGATTTTTGCGGGGCGTAATTTTTTAAAGCAATTCTTTCAAACTGCTACGGGGCTCGCACTGTAAATTGAGATCTCTGTTGATCTGTAGTCCAATGGGTCATAGGGATGATGCCTAAGTCTTGATTCCTAGGGCGCTCATCTCCACCAGCACAGTGAGCACCTTTAGCGCTCACTGCCTAAGTCATGCGTGGTCGTAGGGATGATCGCCTATGGCGCTCATCTCCACCAGCGCAGTGAGAGCCTTTGGCGCTCTCTGCCTAAGATGTGCGGGGTCGTAGGGATGAGAGCCTATCCATATACAAGAGGTCTTCATTTGAAATAGAAGTATTGAAAGAAAACACTACACACAGAAAGGGTAGTAGATAAGTGGAATATCCTACCAATGAAAGTGCAGGGACAAACAAAGAAGGTATTCAAGCACGTCTGGGAAAAAGAAGCATGAGGCTATCCTGAGGATTAACTAAGACAAATGTTTTAGGTAGATAGAATGAGAAAACTAGATGGGCATTTTGGTTCGTATGTACCTACATCTTTCTCTTCCTCCCTCTAGCTATAATATTTTTGAGTGTCTAGTTTAGTAGCCAAAATTCCAAATTTCTTAAATGCCAGATATGTAATAGTAGTGAAATACATTACTGTTACCAGCACTGACCTGAGAAGTGGAGGCCGGGCAACACAAGGACGAGGATGAGGAGCTTTTTCTGAAGATGTCCCAGCATGTTGCCTCTGGATCTCTCTTAGAGGTATTGTGAGAGAGAAATATAGAAAAAGGAAGTGGGAGGGTGAAAAAAAATATAGAGATGTCAAAACAGATAATGCGTTTCCTATATTTGCTGTACATAGCTGGTTAGGATGTGTTTCCTTTGCTTACAGCAATACGTTTTATTTAAAGGGCCACTGAAGTTTATTAATAAAACGCTTGTTTGTCAAGTATGTGCCCAACTAACAATATTATCAGCTGTGTAGGCCTTGGGTAAAAACATTTTTTTGTTTTAAAAAAAAGCTTCATTCTTGAAGTATGAGTATGGGAATACATTTTGTGTTTGTTACATGACTAACTGAAAACTGGATGAAAGGGGGTGTTTACAGTTATCAGTGGAGGAAGGGGAGCAAGGAAGAGTCTTTGTTTGATGACTGGAAAAGATTGACACTGACACCAAACCCTTTCCTACTCATTGGCCCAGAAGCAGCACATTGCATCAAAGGATGCAACCATAGCTCTCCAAAAGCATAAACACCCCTCTTACACACAACTTTCACAAATGTATCATGGATCCCTCCGGTGTCCTACATCAAAGTTTATTTTTTTCTAGATGTATGACATTTTCCCTGCTTAATTATGCTCTTTGTCAGACTTAAAGCTTTTAAAGATATATACTGTGTTCATTGTGCAGTGGGCCTTTAAGATTTAGCCCCAAAAACTAAACATATATGAATTGTCTGCAAAATTATATCACATTTTTGTTAGATTGTAACCCTGTTTGATAACCAGCAGAACACTGGACATTGGGATATTATCTATAAGATCAGTGGCAGCAGGGCTGGATTAACCATTAAGCAAAATAAGCACATGCTTAGGGCATCAAGGGAAGGGGGCACCGCAGAAATTTGAATTATATAGCTTTTTTTGCATCTGTTTAGCTTTTTTTTGTTTGGAAATTCTAACATGGTTTGAAAAGGCATTTAGTTTTTTTTTTAATTGGATGTAGCCATGAAAAGGGAAATTTATACTATGAAATTAATAGGAATTTAGGTTTTTTGTGGGGGTTCTATCTTTTTGTTACCAACATCAGTTGGCAACAAGATGTACCAAGCCAGCCAGTCTTCTACTTGCCACGGTGGGGAAAGAACGTACAAGCAAAGTTTTCCTTGCATTTGAATGTGTACACATCTATGCAAGAAAGGAGGGTATATAAGAAAGATGCGCGCTCAAGCTGTTCAAGGTACATATATTATATATATATTAGAGCACCAAAATCTTATAAGTGCTTAGGGCCTCTAAGGGTCTTACTGCCTATCAGACTCATTAAATTGGTACTACGTTTTAAAATGTATTCCGTAACTCCGAATTTACGTGTTACAAGTATTAAATTAGCCCTGTAACTTTGCTCGCAGCAGGCTTTGCGTGTTAACAGAGAGGACGGACGAGAATAGGCAACGTGCTGAGCAACGTGGAACGTTGTGCGCGTAAATCCTTTGATCCGACGAGCCCGTAACCGCTACGTTTTTAATTCAGCTATTTAATTGCAAAGTGGTCACTCGCAAGCAAGCACGTAACACGCAAATGGAGCCCAATGGCCAATGTGTGCTCGAGAGCACCCGCAAGGGGGGTAAAGTCCAATACGTAGCACTTGTAATGCAAATAACAACTCTCTACTGTACATTTACTTTTAAGGGAAAGATATATTAGGTCTTAGAATTAATAGCACAACATTCTCAAGCGTGCAAATTGGCCCCGAAAAATACTTTATTTCATGATTATATTTTGTGCTATATCGATCTCTGCAATCAATGTGTTTCGGCAGATACCGTAACTTGCATGTAATAGAATATCATATTTACTGCTTTATTAATATTGCATTATTTCTGGCCTGTGGGTCCAATCACAACCTGGAATTGAAGAACATAGGACTTCAAAATCTACCCTCCCCTTTTCAGTGACGTAATGCTAACAATCTCTTTTTCCATTGGCTCCATCTGAACCTGTAACTACAAGCTTGCCTAATTGTTTGCGTTCGAGCACGCAACTCTGACGGCCGAGAACTAGTTTATGAAATATCGTATCTAGCTTGTAGCACGCAGCCCATTCTAATTTAATAGCAACAGCCAAATTTCAAGCACGCAGCCCTTACGTTGGACTTACAAGTCTGGAATTTAATATGGCCCATAGTTAGCAGGCTGCTTGATGATATAGTGCAGTACATTGAAATATGTTTGTATATGTACAGAAATATGTAAGGAACCAGTTCAATCAGCTTCTGCCCAAGCTGAGCCAGATCTGCATACCAGGATCAGCTTATATACGGCTTGGTACGTCCTAGTACACTACACAGAAACATCTGGCATAGGCACAAGATACATTATAATTGCTACCAAAATTATGAATATAAATTATCATATGTAGGGAGCAGCACGGTGTATAAAAGCTTGCTGGGAATGCTCTGCCCTTTAGAAGCTCAACATGGCAGATGACAGCTACTTTGGCTACAGCCTCCATCTCCCTCTAATATTCAGGGCTGCCCAGCGGATGTAGAGATGCTGCTCCTCGTCTTCATTCTGATCACTTGCTGCTTCATAGTAAATGGTAAATAGTAAAGCACTACTGATAAGAGGTACCCAGTAAATCAGGCACTGGCGCATGGTAAAGCACTACTGATAGGAGGTATCCAGTAAATCAGGCACTGGCGCATGGTAAAGCACTACTGATAGGAGGTACCCAGTAAATCAGGCACTTGCGCATGGTAAAGCACTACTGATAGGAGGTATCCAGTAAATCAGGCACTGGCGCATGGTAAAGCATTACTGATAGGAGGTGCCCAGTAAAACAGGCACTGGCGCATGGTAAAGCACTACTGATAGCAGGTACCGAGTAAATCAGGTAGTGGCGCATGGTAAAGCACTACTGATAGCAGGTACCCAGTAAATCAGGTAGTGGCGCATGGTAAAGCACTACTGATAGGAGGTACCTAGAAAATCTGGCACTGGAGGCAACTGGAGGGTTGGAATAGCTGAACTAGTATACTTTATATCTATCTTAGTGTTCAATACGATTCAGTTTAACTCCATAATCACATATTATAATTGTCCAACTACGATTCGTCGTCACGCTGTTTGAGTAGTATGTACGGCTTAGCGATGAGCGCCGCAGGCTGTACATAAATATATATATTATATAAACCGTAGCACTTTGGCAATGAGCGCCAAAGGCGCTCATTGCCGGCGAGCCTTGCGTAGCGAGGCGAGCCGTTAAACCGTAGCAATTTTACACAAGACGCGGGAATAAAAAAAATTACAAGATTAGCGGCGGAACAAAAATAATAACAAAACACTAAATACACATAAAAAAATAACAAAAACTATCACTTACAGCATGGGGAAACAGGCAGGACGTCTGTGAGTGAGTTGGAACTCCAATTTAGATCGATTTAGATGATTTATAAAGATCCAAAATCGCATGAGCGAGAAAAAAATTTCCACCCCAAAAAATGAAAATGAGGCTGCACTACTACGAAGTGCGTAAAACACAGCCAGAGACGGATGTGCTTGAAAAAAAAATAACGATACCAAGGATGCTAAATATCCGCGCAATGCGTAAAACAGACACTAACGACTACATTTTACGAATGAAATTACACATTTATGCAGAGATTTCCCGCCTAAAACAACGCATTTGTCTCGCGGCACCGCAGATTTCCCTCCTAAAAAAACGCATTTGTCTCGCGCACAAAGCCTATATATAGGGCACACTTGACACATAACTGACACTTTCTCCTCAGGTGATGACAGTCTGACTGGACATTTTCTGATACCGGAAAATCTCAAGAGATTGTTAGCTCTTCAGGATACTGCTTCATCAATATTACATTGAAAAAGGTAAATAACATTAATAATCATTAATGATTAATTAGTTAATTAATTTTGAAATAATAAAAAAATGAGAGGAAACAAGAGATTGAAATTTATTGAATTGAGAAATAATATTGTGCTTACCTGTTTGAAAGAATTGAAAATAAAATTAACAATGTACTTTATTAATTAATTAATCATTAGTAATCATTAATATCAAAAAAGGTTAACATTTAAGAATGTGCATAAAAAAGGAACACATTGATTCATTAATTATTAATGTACATTATTTTATTAATTCAGTTGTAATATATTCATTATAAAATACCCCCCCCCCCCCAAAAAAAAGGGAATATACTCATGCTTACATCTTGACGTTATATTTAGTCAGACATTAATTTAATATTAATGGGCATTAATTGATTCTTATTTCATTAATTATTAATGTACATTATTTTACTAAATCAGTTGTAAGATATTCATTATAAAATACCCCCCCCCCCAAAAAAAGGGAATAGACTCATGCTTTTAGTCAGACATTAATTTAAGATTAATGGACATTAATTGATTCTTATTTAAAGACTAACAGGAATATTGATTGCATGTTTGGAATCTATGCTAACATATCTGTGTTTATGCTGAAAGATTGATATATTCATTTCATGTTTTTAATCTATGCAAAAATATCTGTGTTCAGGCTGATTGACTGATACGGATGAAGCAACATATTATACATTAATTTTACATTTTTTGACACTTTCAGCGGAGCTGCAGCTGAATGAACAGAGACAGTGACGTTTGGAGGCATTGAACATCATAAGGAGAATCTTGACAGATAGAGAATTTAATTATATTACTACAGCAAGACATTCAGGAATATGCTTTTAGGTTTTGAATCTATCCAAATATATGTCTGTTGCTGCTGATTGAAGGATATGGATGAAGGAAAATATTAAAAAGGATTTCATTATTATTTCACAGTTTCATCGGATCTGCAACTGAATCAACACACAGCGTGACGTTTGTAGCCTTCGAACACCATAACGATCACCTTCACAGGTATAATATTTAATTCTCAAGTGATGGAACAAAAAAGGCTATATTATATTTTGGTAAAATGGAGAGCACTTATTGATTAATTAAAGGATAATAATAGTTGCATTCAGTAATAATTAGTCATCACTTAAAAGATTTTTTTTAGAATATAAGAACAATTATTTACATGCACTTATGTAAATTTGCAAAGAGAAAAAAAAATTAATAATATTAAAAAAAAAAAAAAAAGTTTATAAGACTTGCGAAAAAAAGGAATTAAATGTATGCAGTCAAGGCAATCAAGAATGAATGGAATTGAAGGATTAATAATTACGTTACAAAAATATATGTATGTGCAGCATTTTGCTATTTAATATATGCCAATAAAAAATAATTGAAATGGTTTGATTTATTTCATTGTAAAAAAGCACAAGATTTAAAAAAAATAAGAGTCTGTTACAATACATGTATACTTTATTAATAGATATTTATGTTTAAGCTTCTTTAGGAGAATAGAAGTAACTTGGAAAGTTTTACATTTATCCTACTTTTGAAATCACTCAATAACGGACATTCATATTACTTTACTAAGTAATTAATAATTACCTTTCAAAAATATATCTGTAGCCCATTGGTATTTAATATATATCAATAAAACATTTGTGAAATGGTTTTATTTATTTCATTGTAAAAAAGTACAAGATTTTAAAATGGTTGATTAGTTCATTCATCAAGTTTAATGTAACACTACAAAAAGGCTAAAACAATATATACAGAAAATAAACAACAAACAATAATTACATCTCAATTTACAATTACAGATTAAAATGGGGGATAATGGAGAAGACAAAGTTGAACGCAAAAGAAGATTGGCAAGAGAAAGAAAGCAAAGGTGGAGAGATGCACAGACACCGGAAACTTCCCAACGCTTGAGAGAAGAAGATCGACAGAGACTTTTAAATAAAAAAAAAATGAGTAAGAAAGCAGCAAGTGAGTGTGCTGGGTCTTCCATGAAAAGAAAAAGTAATCAAAAACATGTCTGTGAACCATTGTCCAATGATTCTATATTGCCTAATGACTTCAATGTAGAGACACATGACACCAATGTACATATAGAATGTTGTTCTGGTCTCTATGTTGACAAAATGCATGACAATGTGTTTAGTACAGCACTACAAGTAGACACTCATTATTGTGGATTACTTAATGTGGTTTGTCAGTTTTGTAGGGCCTATCATTTTCTAAAGGAAAGACCTACTGTTTTAGAGTTCAAGGTCAAATTTACCACCAAACTTCACATTTACACCCACAAGAAGGAGAGCAAAGGAAATTCACAGTTATATGTCTTAGATACAATGGAAGCTGTGGAACAAAGAATGATGCTTCCCGAAAATAAACCGTGTTTGCGCATAGTCTTTGAACAGCTGGATCAAATTATGGAAAAAAAAAACATACAGTCAAGCATACAAACAATTAGCACAACTTGAAAAAGAACAACAGGAACATGCTCAAAGACATCAATTGTCTACGCCAAGAGTAAATATGGTGTTAAAAAGAGATCGCAACATTGATCAAAGACGGTATAATTTACCAACAGTAAATGAGGTTGCCATGGTGTTTAAAAATGAAGATGGTGAACCACCTTTCAGCAGGATATTAGAATATGTCCATGCAATGAAGAACAACCATTTATCAACATAAATTTGTAATTTAGATCCAATGACATATCCCATTTTCTTTCCAAATGGGGAACCTGGATGGGAACCAAAATTACAATTGGAAAGTCATCCCAATACTAAACTTCGTCTTAGCTCTAATATTTCCATGCTGGAATATAAAGTGGCACACCCTGCTATTCGGGATTCTTTTAATTCAATTTTAAATGGGGGCAAACTCACTCAACAATAGATCATTGATTCATATCTACAAGTTGAAGCCAATAATCTAAATGTCATTAAATTTCAACAAAATAAGTTACGAGTAGAACAGTATTGTGGATTAATGGCTTCCAACAGAGACATTCCAGCTGGAAGAGCAATTATTTTGCCATCCACTTTCCAAGGATCTCCTCGCAATATGCGAGAAACGTATAATGATGCCATGGCTATTGTCACAAAATTTGGAAAACCAGATTAATTTATTATATTCACATGTAATCCACAATGGCCAGAGATCAAGGAAAATTTGAATCTGGGACAAACTACTTCTGACCGACCAGATTTGGTGGCAAGAGTATTCAAAATCAAACTCAATTCACTAAAGCACACTTATTTGGACAATGTGTGGCTTTTGTTTACACCATTGAACTTCAAAAAAGAGGACTGCCACATGCTCACATACTGCAGGAAAAAAATAAGTTGAATACTGCAGATAGAGTGGATTCAGTAATTTCAGCTGAATTGCTAGACCAAGAAAAATATAACAAACTTTGGGAGATTGTTACACACAGAATGATTCATGGCCCATGTGGAGAGATGAATCCTAATTCACCATGTATGGAAAATAAAAAATGTACTAAAGAATTTCCAAAACAATTTCAAATGCACACTTATGCAAATTGTGATGGATACCCTTTGTATAAAAGAACACAAGGACAAACAGCTATTATCCGTGGGCAAAAGGTTGAGAATAGATTTGTCTTTCCATACAATCCACATTTGCTCATCAAGTACAATGCACACATTAATGTGGAAGCTTGCACTTCTATTAAATCAATCAAGTATGTGTATAAATATGTATACAAAGGATATGATGCAGCTACTGTTGTTGTGCAGGGTGCTGCAAACATGACGAACTATCAAATTATTTAGATGCTCGCTATGTGAGTGCTCCTGAAGCAATGTGATGCCTTTTGAAATTTGAGATGCATGATCGGTCACATGCTATCTATCGTTTAGCTGTACATTTGCCTCAAAGTCAGTTTGTTTGCTTTACTGCAGGAAATGAAAGAACTGCATTAGATCAAAGTGAACACAGAGATACCACACTTACTGCATGGTTTAAATTAAACTGCCAGGATACGCAGGCCAGACAATTTTTATACATAGAGATACCAAATCACTATGTATTTGTAAATGGTCTATGGCGACAACGAAGAAGAGATGCACATAAAATTATACCACGCATTTATACCTTCAGTCCAAGGGACATTGAACGTTTCAGCTTAAGATTACTTCTACATGTTACCGGTGCACAGAGTTTTGAGCATTTACGTACAGTGAATGACATAGGTTATGATACATTCCTCTTAGCTGCAAGACATCAAAACTTCATAGCTGATGATACAGAATGGGAGTGGTGTCTGGAAGAAGCAGCACTATGTCAAATGCCAAAGCAAATGAGATAACAATTTGCATTCATTTGCATTTTTTGCAATGTACCTGATGCTTTTACTTTGTGGGAAACATTTAAATTAAATATGTCAGAAGACTTCTTGAAACGTTACAAGGAACCAATAGCACTGTTAAAAACATTGATGGAAATACAAGAAATATTGTTTGCTCATGGATTAAATTGTGCAAGGTTTAATTTGCCAGATCCAGGACTTATAGATGACATCAATTTTGATGATTATGACACTGAGCTACAAAAACAAAAAACTGAAGAAAAACTGGCAACTTTAAGTACTTTACAGTCACAAGCATTTCATGCCATCACAAATGCTACAGATGATGAAATGGTCAAAGACCAGTTTTTCTATCCAGATGGCCCGGGTGGATCAGGAAAAACTTATCTGTACAATTGTTTGATGAGTTATATTCCATCACATGGTCAGATAGCTATGCCATTTGCAACAACTGGAATTGCTGAACTTTTGTTAGATGGTGGTAGAACTGTGCATAGGGGATTTAAGCTGCCAGTTCCCATTTTGGAAACATCAGTGTCAGATATTCGACTGAATTCTTTACAAGCAAAACAATTTAAACAAACTAAACTAATTATCATAGACGTGGCAACAATGATGTCATGTCATGCACTGCAATGTATTGACAGATTCTTAAAAGAAGTGATGGATAATAAGTTGCCATTTGGTGGAAAGGTGATGCTGTTAGGAGGAGATTTTAGGCAAACATTACCTGTTGTGCCACATGGAAATAAAACGGAGATCATTGAAACATGTATCAAGACCAGTAAACTGTGGCAAATATTTATACGTCTGAAATTAGAATTAAATATGAGATCTGAAGGCCAAAATGAATTCAATGAATGGCTTATTAAAATCGGAGAAGGAAAACATCCAGAAATACATGATTTACCAAATGATAACATTGAAATTCCATCAGAAATGGTTTGCAATGAATCACTCATTTCAGCCATATTTCTAAACACTCTTAATAACGAGGATTACTCAGACATTGCAAACAAAGTGATATTAACATCAAAAAATATCGATGCCTTGAATGTAAATAACAACATTTTAAAATACATCAATGCACCACAAAATAATTATTACAGTGCAGATTAAGTTCTGGCTGATGATAAAGACAGTGAATCAAATTTTAGTATAGAATTTATTAATTCATTAACACCATCTGGAATGCCACCACATATTTTACAATTGAAAAAAGGGGCAATTGTCATGTTATTGAGAAATATGAATCCAAAAAAAGGACTTTGTAATTTGACCAGATTAATTGTGCATGAGTTAAAAGATAATTTCATGCATGCAGAAATTATAACTGGGACCCATAAAGGTGAACGAGTTTTTATACAAGAATTAATTTAGCTCCAAGTGAGAGTGGTTTGCCTTTTGTCCTTCAAAGGAGACAATTTCCAGTTATCATGCCATTTGCCATGACCATCAATAAATCCCAAGGACAAACTTTTAAGTCTGTTGGAATTTTTTTTAAAGAACCAGTTTTTGCACATGGACAACTCTATGTTGCTTTTTCAAGGTGCACGAATCCAAAGGAAATTAGTGCATGTTGAAGAAAACGAAAGTCAGGGTCATTTATTGGACGATGGATGCGTTTATACCAAAAACATTGTGTACTATGAGGTGTTGGAAAGATAAAGGACAGTGGTTTCATTTCCACTACAACATTTTATGGTACTCTATATGATTGCAGAAAAACAATATTTCAATAAGAAACTCTATAGAATGGAAAAAAAAACATAGAGAACAGTGGTTTTACTTCCAGTACAAAATTGAAGTACTCTGGGACTCTTTAAATAGGGGATCACTATTTCACTTACGAAACTCTATGTGACATTTGCACAAACAGAACAAAAAAAAAAAGGAAACAACAAGAAAAACAACAGTAAAACATCATTAAACATATTGGAATGGGTTAAAAGTTTCATATTCACATGATTGGCCCCACAAAACAATTATCTGACATTTTAGTGACTTGCAAGGGTTAAATGTTATTGTTTTGATGTTACGATTTCACATATTAAATGTGTATTTTAAAAGTTTTTGACAGTTAGTTAAATATATATGTGGTATATTCAAACATGTATAATACTACAAGTTGCAGCATTTCATAATAATTTGAACTATATTATTTAAAGACAGATTATTGATTCCGGGAGTAATCTGATCACCAGTTAATGGGGTCAGGAAGGAATAAATGTTTTTCCCTCTTTGATACAATTGGCAAAGTTTCAATGGGGGGTTTTATTGTTTGCCTTCCTCTGGATTCAATGCCAATTTAGTTTAACAAGAGTTTACCAAAAATGTAATAAATGTTAAAAAGCATACCATTGTTAAAACAATTTAGTTTCTCAAAGTTAACATAGTCCGCAGTTACTCATGCATAAATATCAATTAAAAAGTGTTAGTATTGTTAAAAAAAAGATTAAAGATTGTTTAATATACAAGTTGCCTGTTACAAACTTTGATGTTAGACATTACATTATGTATGCATGAAAAATTAACACATTGTTATATTGTTATTATATATATATTATATTATATATATTACAATAAAAAGACTGAAGATTAAAAAAATAAATTCAAACATGTTGGTTAAATATAAGTTGAAAGTTAAAAAAATAAAAAGTTAAACTAAATATTTGGTATTTATTTGTATATAAAAATAAAAAGGTGAAAAATGTATCAGACTCATATTGTGTGGCAAACAAATTTCACAGCATTAACATTTTATTGACCGTAATTTTTTGACGGGCAAGTCGCTAGTTCTATTATATTTTACATTTGACAGCAGATGCTGCTAGTAGTTTAACAGTTCTTGCTGCATCCATAGCAAACATTGATATTTATCAGCTCAATTTATTATAAATATGGCTTTTTATTTTCTTTGGATTGCACATTTACAGAATTTAGTTCCAAAATTGTAAAGTGACCTTGAAACTCACTCCATATGACAGGATATATCTTATGGTCACTGTGTACATGATCTTATTGGATGTGGTTTGGTTTTGCTCTACAGAAATATTTTAAACATCCTGCCACTACACATCATTTAAAAATAAAAATGCCAAAAAGAGCATTAAGACATAAAATCGGTTGGATGTGATGCGTGACCACTCTATGTGACTGCCCAGGCCATAACCACTTCATGTACACCTCCCATGTGAACTGTATTTTCCTGGCCCTGTGGCTTTGGTGTGAACCGATTTCTTTGAAAACCTACTGTTAATTGTAGACAATGTTAATGTTGTTAGCAATGGAATATTTCTGAGCAGAAACACTAACTATGGGGAGGCCATTGGTTTTGTAAATTCTACAATCCAAAGATTATTGATGTTTTTGTTTGTGTAATGACACAATAAAAAATTTAATATATAGTAAAGAGACATTATGATTATGAAATAAATACACCAAGAAAACATTACATTTTTAAGTTTTATAAGCCAATTATTCTGTACCATGGGACAACACTTTCCTTTTTTAGCTTATTTTTTCCACTGCTTTCTCAGGAGGGTGTGCATCAAAACGCTCTTCCCACCTCATTAAGTTGATCAGCAGAAACAAAAATGTTAGATTCCACTGTAGCATTACAGTACATATACATCACATATTCTAATTTTAAAAATGCAAATGGTCGTCACGCTTGCGAGCCTCGCGTAGCGAGCTGTTAAAGCACAGAAGTCTTCCGAGCTCGGAGCACTTAGTCGATGAGCGCCAAAGGCGCTCATTGGCTGCAAGCCTTGCATAGAGAGGCGAGCAGTTGAGGCATTGAAACTTGGAGCACTTAGGCGATGAGCGAGCCTTGCGAAGCCAGCAGTTGAGGCATTGAAAAACGCGGGACTTAGCCTACAAGCAGTTAGGAAACGCGGGATTGCCTTAGGCTGCAAGAAGTTGAGAAATGCAGGACTTAGAAAAAAGGCGCGGAAAAATACAAAATTAACAGCCGAACCACAGCCAAACCACGCAAATCGAAAAACACACACAAAAAAAAAATACAAAAAAAAAAACTCACACACAGCACAGGGGGACAGCCAGGACTTCTGGGAGTGAGGTTACATGCAAATTTAAGCCGAATTTGCAGAGTTTCGGCACTCAAAAATTGGCTAAGCAGAAAAAAAATGGCGACCGAAAAAAATAAAAACAAGGCTACACGACCCGGAACTGCGCAAAACATCGCCAGACGCGTACCACTTTTACCCAGGAACGTATGAGGTACGAAATACAAGTATGACGGACGGAAAATGCTTGCGAGACGCGTAACACATAGACAATCGCCGCCATTTTATAACACTAACTTGCAACTAATAACATTACGAATCTAAAATAGCGCTTTACCCGACTGAACCAACAGTTTGGCCTCGTGCAGCCTATTTATACTGCACACTTGGCACATTGCTGACACTTTCTCCTCAGAGCAGCAACAGTCCAAATGTACATTGTATGCTGTATGAAAATAAAAAGAGATTGTTAGCTCTTCAGCATATTGATTGCTGGATATATTAATTACAAATAGGTAAAGTATATTAATTTATTAAGTAATTCATCAATTAATTATAAAAAAAAAATATATATATATATATATATTTATATATATATATAAAAAAAATAGCAGATTTTACACTGCTGTTACTTTATGAATACATTAACGCTTCGCACTTCCTAATACATGTGTTCATTCAGAATTAATTATTAACGTACATTAATTTAATAAGTATTATTAGTAATGGGAAAAAAAAATGTATACTTTTCACTGCACTAAAACATTTTAAATTTTTACACTGCAGTTATATGTATCGCACCGAAGGTGCTCAGAGGAGCAAAAGTACACAAGAGGAGAGGCTTGCAATGAGCGCCAAAGGTCCTCAGAGTAGCAAAAACTTTACATTGTGTGGCAAACAGCATTGAAAATTTTATTTCCCCATCATTTTTTACAGGCAAGTCGCTAGTTACATATAAAAGCTAATGCATTGAAGGCTTTAATATACTTATTTTCAGTTGTAGGTCTTCAGAAGTGTAGCTTATTGAAGTGTTGTAAGTCTGTTTTTATATAAAACTGTTTCACATCACTGTATTTAATAAAGTGAAGCGACAATGGGTAGTATTATTATTACAAGCGACATGCACGACAAAAATGACGGTGCAATAAAATTGTAAGGCAGGTAATGCTGTTTGCCACAGACAGTAAGTGTTTTGGTCGTCTGAAATCCTTCGGCGCTCATTGCGAGCCTCTCGGTTGGTGTATTTTTTGTTATCAGAGGCGCTTTTGCTGTCATTGTAAGGTCCGGGCTGATGTCCTTTTTGCGCTTATTGCAAGTCTCTCCCCTGGTGTAGTTTGTGTCCTATAAGCACCATTTGCGCTCCTTGTGAGGTGTTCAATGAAGGGCTTTGTGGTTTATTGCGATACTGTGTTTTTTTGTGTATATGTATTTTTTCATGATAATGAATTAATTAATGAAATTATAAATTAATATACTTTAACTATTTCTAAGTAATATATGCAGCAAGCATTGTGCTGAAGAGCTGACAATCTGTTTTGATGTTCCTGCAGCATATAATGTCGGTTTGCACTGTTGTTGAGCTGAGGTGCAAGTATCAGCAATGTGTGCAGTGTGTAGTGTAAATAGGCTGCATGCGCGAGGGGAAGCCGTTTGTGTGGCTGTGTATTTCCGCATTCTGTAAGTTAGTTTTGTAAAATGGCGGCGAATGTGTATGTGGCACGCGGGTGTGGATGATTTAGCATCCTTGCTAATAGTGTATGTTGTACCTCGTACGAGTTTTTGTAAGTCATTTTTTTCGGCGGCCGTATTTTCTGTCGCTTAGGGGATTGTGTGTAAACTCTGTAAATTTGACTTAAACTGAGGTGCAACCTCACTTTCAGACATCCTGGGTCCCAATCCTTGCTGTGGGTAAGGTTTTTAATTTATTTTTGTGTGTATTTATTGTTTTTTTTATGTTTTCCGGTCTGCGTGGTTTGGCATTAAGGTTGTATTTTTGCGAGTTCGTAATTTTATTTTTCTAAGTTCTGCGGCTTGTATTTTTTTGTTTAAGCCCGTATTTAGTCATTGCGTGTTAGAGGTTTTTTTCAAAGTCACGCTTCTGTGGCAGTTTGTAACAGCTTGTGAGGCGCCGTAGAGCCTTCACCTCCGCAAATGCGGCCCCTCGCCCCCTGTAAATATTTTATTTAGTTGATAAAATGGTTTCTGTAAATTTTTCTTTTTGTATTATTTTTATTCAAACTGTTTGATCATAAGTGGATTTTAATTTCCTTAATCTTGGCAGAAAGGAGCATGAAGTCTGATTATCCAGAAAAATGTGGCAGTTTAGAAAAATGCAAATGTACATCATCTCAGAGAATTAAAAAACACATTTTGAATTCATTCATATACTTGTACTTTGCATACTTCTGTGTTTGTTTGCAAGTCAAGTGACTGTGGTTTGGTTTAACTGCATATGGAAATGTTAGACATCCTGCCAATGTACATCAGCCAACATTTGTAAAGTCATATACTGTATACTGGACAGTAAAAAAAAGCAGAAACCGGACGTTGAATGTGCAAACAAAACTGTAAAAACCAACCACAGCTTTATGTGCATTTCACACTCTATACATTTTCCATCGCCAGTGGTTCTAGCACGATATTTTACAATATATGACTTAAACCAATATTAAATGTTTTGGTGCACAGCTTAGATTTACTTCTGAGCACCACAAACCATAGTGGATGGTGGAAGGACGGCTCTACGGCACAATAAATATTCTTGCTTCTAAATTTGTCTAGTCTAAGCGTTACGGAATATGTCAGCGCCTTCTAAATTAACTATAATAATAATGTTTGTGAATTTGTTCTCAGGTAGGCCAAGACCGAAGAAGAATAGAAAATGCTTAATCGGTAGAAAGGTGACAAAACTTGTTTTTGGAATATTATTAAACTAAAAGCAGCGTGATTATGGTACATTGCTGGTAGGAGATACATAATTGTAACTACCTATCTTCATTCTCATCTTAATTATCCTCACCCCAGCATTACTTTTACCAGATGTTGATAGTAAGCAAAGAACATTTAGCACATATCAGGGAATAGTGAAACAACAGGTAGGGTATAACGGCCGCAACACGCGCACATCAAAACATGAAAAATACAACAAATACACACAACAAATACATAAAAAGCTTACTTACAGGAAGAGGGAGCATCCAGGACCTTGAAAACTAAAGTTACACCTCAATTTAACTCAAATTAAAAGAGTTTAGACACTAAAAAATTCTCTAAACGAGAGAAAAAATGGCCGCCGAAAAAAAACGAAAACGAGGCTACAGCAGTCTAAAGACGCAAAACACCACCAAACACCTACGTATTTGCCGAAAAACACCTACGAGATTAGTAAAAAAGGACGCAACCTGAGCAACCCAAAAAACATTAAAAAAACACAATAAATACAAACAACAAAATCATAAAAAGGTTACTCACAGCAAGGGGGGCATCCAGGACCTCTGCAAGTGAAGTTACACCTCCATTTAACAACAAATTTCGGAGTTTAGAGACCCGAAAATCACCTAAACGAGAGGAAAAATGGCCGCCGAACAAAAACGAAAACGAGGCTAAAGGTCCCTAAACACGCAAAACACTACCATAAACATATATATACACCAAACAACCTTAGCTCACTTACAATTTAATTGCCATCATTTTATGATGGGCAATTTACTAGTATATAATAATGTCCAAGTCCAAAGAGGGGGTGGTAGGTTATAGTTTGTTTGTATGATATTGCCCCCCAAGGTATGTCATGTCAGTTTTCATGTGTAGATTGTAAGTTTACTAGTTTTCAATCTTGCATGGTGTTTTGGAGAAGCACTTTGGACACTGGATCATACACTCAAAGACAGGGCCCTCCACCCTTTGCAATGTGTTAATACTGCTATTTTTTTTTTTTTTTTACTGCTATAGCTGCCGTCACTGTATGTGGGTCCCTTCTATACTGCTTAGGAAGATGCTTGGATGTAGAGCTTTTTCAATTCATAGAATAATGTTTTGAACATAAGAGTGTGATTTATTCCTTATCTGGCTTTCCATAGATCCAGAATAAAGTTCAAAATGTTGTCCTGGTCTGCTAACCTTTGTGTAGCCTAAGGTGGAGGCTACTGGGGCTTGTTCCTCTATTTAGTTTTATTGTGAAGATTGTTTTCCTTGTGGCAAAATTTCAAGAAAACCCTTCAGGGGTCACCTAAATAATCTAATTCCCCCTAAGTATCTAATCCAGTTAAGAACAAAAGCAAAAGTCAGCAACCATTATAGGAAAACAAGAAAGCTGTATTTATTTCAATTTATATAAAAACTTTTTGCATGGTATGAAGTAAAGCTCCTCATTGGAGTACATATTATGACACTTCAGTGACCCTT
Organism: Discoglossus pictus; assembly: GCA_027410445.1. NCBI lineage: Eukaryota > Metazoa > Chordata > Amphibia > Anura > Alytidae > Discoglossus > Discoglossus pictus. The sequence continues at coordinate 275,221,108 of CM050168.1, read as the reverse complement.
TATGCTATGTTTGTTTTATAGCTTTATCAACTTGGATTCATGTTGAAGATGATATGATAGAGCTGTCATCTTTACTTCCTATACTGGGAAGGAGAATCACGTAGTTATGTTGTGTCAGGGTTCAGAAAACATTGATCCAGAACAGCATAAACAATTCTATCCTGAAATGAAAGTGAGACACATATTAAAATAATACAAATGTATTGTATTGACTTAAAAGGCTTCTGAAGTCTCCAGAGATAGAGGCTGTTATTTTTTTAATTAATATTACTTTGAATTATAAGCGCTTGTTGTTAGAAGTTTTTTGACTGCTTGTATCCATACCTGATGGCACTGTATAATACTACCAGTTGAAGTTGAGCAAGGAAATATTCCTGTGACCACAACTATTGATGGGGGAGAAGCCTGCAATAAAGTACTGTGGTACATGCTTCTCTTTCTTCCCCAAATAAGCCTAACCCATTGTTTCCCAAGAAAAATCCCTCATCTAGACCAGCTCAAGAGGTCTTTGATGTTTGCAGCTACTCCTGTGATAACCATGGTTTCCACTACTTGCACTGTCTTGGAGATGGATACCCTTATCCATAGTTAATACCCTTTGTATTGTTATGTTTTGTACATTGTGTGGCTAACTACTTGTTATACTGATTATATCAATGTTAAACATGTCTGAAATTGGTATACTGTATATATTTTGTATATATAATTTTGTAATTAATTTACTGTGATCCAATTGTTGTTTGGAAGGAAGAGTCTACAAAGCCCATTGTGAAACTAATACAATTGTGAGTTCAGCATTGAAGACCTCATGCTGAGTGATTCGGTTAGCTGTTTTTTCTACCTTAATTATTCTTCCTTTTGTTACTCTGAATCCAAACTAATGGAATTTCCAGGATCCTTTTGTTATCCCATGTATACAAGTCACTGTGTGTTTCAATAAAGGGTATTACACATTTTTAAGGTATACAAGCACGTCTGAAGGATATGAAAGATCTTTGTAATCACTATGTTTCAGTCCAGCTACCAAGTAATCCTGCATCTATGTTCCAGACTGCATTCCTAGCAGCGATACACAGAAACCTGGAGAGGAGAGACCCTACCGGTGGGATCCATTGATTGGGCCTTCCAGCTGGTCTCTCCATATGACATTTACATTTCCTTTAGTAATTATATTGCCATTCCCAATGCATTTCATATTGAGAGTTGTGAGTTTAAAGACATTTCGTCCATGTTTTCCTTTATTTAAGGAATACATTAGAGTTACTGAAAAAGACAACAGATATAAATGATAACATGGTGTGCATGAGGCTAACATTGGGTCTGGCAATGTACTTAAAAATTATTTGACTAAATAAAAACTAGTAATGTAAAAAAGGGTAACAAGTTAAGGTTTGAACTCAAAATCTCTTACATAAGAGTGTACTAGTATTACTCAGTCATCTCTGTGCATAACAAAGATTGACCATAAAATATAATCAACTAACAGAGACAGCCTAAACCTCATTATATATAGAGTTATAAAATACCATTGGTTGAAAAATTAATTGAAACTAACAGGAAGTGTACAGATTATATGTGGTGATTTATGGTGATTTATCTTCACTTGGCTCCATTTTTACATTGAATGGAGGCCATGAACTAGCTTTATTCTACTTTGAGAGCATCATTTGGATGAAGTGGTAAACACAGTGGTGTCAAATAGCATCTTACAGATGCAGCAAAGAAAATATTGCTTTTAATGTCCCTTTAATTATCCACAGTGCTATTAGTATCCATAACAGAACTGAATAGAAATATTTGTATTTTTTACCTGATTTTCTGATTCTCTGTTCCTTGCATCAATTGTGTTGTTTTCTGAAACACAAGACAAAAAAAAATATATTGTGTTAAAGCAATATTTAGTATATATGGAGCCCCATCAAATTCGGGCTACGAGTTAAAATGTAGCCCGTAACGTAGATCTTATGACTTACGGCTTTTAAATTTGCCCCGTAACGCAGGCCGCAGACGACATGCTGGTTAATACGCAGCAAGTCCGAAAAACAGTTTACATTTTGAGCAATGTTGAACTTCGCGTCCATATATCCTTTGATCTGTCAAGGCTGTAACCACTACGTTTCCAATCATGCTATTAAATTGCAACAAAGTCACTCACGAGCAAGCCCGTAACATGCAAATGGATCCCAAGGAGGGAGAGGACCCGCAAGGGGGATAAAGTCCAATATGTAGCACATAAAATGCAAATAAAAACACACCTCTCTACTAATATTAAAATGGAAAGTGATGTTAGGTCTTAGAACATTCTCAAGCCCACAAATCGGCACAGAAAAATACTTTATTTTATGCATAATTTTTGTGTTATATTGATCCCACCAATCAATGTATTAATAGTTATACTGTAACTCGCATGTGATAAATTAACATATTTACTTTTTATTAATATTGCATTACTCTGGAATATGGGTCTGATCGCAATTTGTAATTATAGCCCATAGGACTTAGAAATTTAACCTCCCCTTTTTCAGTGATGTAATGATGATGATCTCTTTTTCAATTGGTTCCATCTAAACCTGTAAATATGGGTTTGACTAATTGATTCTGACCAATGAGTTACGGGTTTGCGTCTACAGCTTGTAACTCACAGCCTTTCTAATTGAAAAGCAGCGTAACTAGGCCGAATTTCAAGCCTGCAGCTGTTACGAGCTTCACGTAGGAGTTACTGGCTTGGAATTTAATGTGGCTCATGGATACTATATATCTCCATCTTACTGACACAAGGCCATAATATTATTGAAATTATATTATCCACCTCTATGTACTAAGAAATGGGATTCAATAGTAGTGTAGGTCAGAGATCCCACATTTTGAGGTTTTGCATTTGTAAACTTGTAAACGCTTTGAGGAATTTTGTGTTCTATACTTAGGGTTACATACTGTTAATAACCCCCTCATTTGTATTTTAGTTCTAAATTCCTCATTTTGATCATTCACTCATTATGTATATTACCAGCTAATATAATTAGACTACTTATGTTGTTTGTCTGAAGAAAGGACCATTTAAATTGTGGACTTTCTATTTCCCTTACTGACACTTTTGTAAGTGTGTCTATTTGACTTACCTGTATAAATTTATCTATGGTGTTCAGCCTTTCTTTTTATTTCATTTTCTCTGGCAGGGGGTCTCTCCTATGCAGAGGAAACATCATATGTGCCACTGAACATATCCTCCATATAGTTGCAAGATGTGAAGCATCTCTGTTGACTTGGACTTTTGTGAAAATATACTTATTTACAATATTCTTTTTTTGGTTGGCTTTAATTTTTAACTGAACCTTATATATTTTCCAGTTTTGTTGATTAATATTTCAAAATGAGTGCTTGATCAATGTGACATCATGGGATGTTCTTGATATTTTAAATATGATGGTTTGATCAATGCAACATCATTGGATGATGTGTATATTTTACGCTTGATTTACATGATATTATGGGATGTCAAGCATTATTTATGTATGAGTACATGCTCAAAGGAAGTTAGAGACATCCACTTTTCTAACTCCACTTTCCATCAATTTATTTTTTGCTTACATGCAGGTGGATCACAGAGTCTGATTGACAGTACAAATTGAAGACATAATAATAGATTTTAATATAATATATCAATTATATCCATTAAGACAACTGTTGATATTTTTTTACCTGTTCGTTTGAATGTCCAGATGAGATGGACAGAGAGAGCCACCAGTAGGAGAAGACCTCCGATCAAGATGGGTGGTAGAAAATATAAACATATTTTATCAGAATTATTCTGGTCTACTGGTGGAAGCCATCCTGGATATGAAAAATAACATATATTCTTCATTGCTATATCAGATACACGTCAATACTCAGCTGAGAAAAACTATATATTTTTAATAAAATATATATTTTATATTCTGATAATGTTTTGTATTTGAACGTGTTGTTCCATTGCTTGTACACTAATTACAAATGTTGTTGATCAGTCGTATTTGCAGCACATATGGAAGTAGCACACCAGGTCAGTCACATCTGTCTGTGTCTCTGGTTGTGCGTATCCATGAGGTTATCTTGGCAAAGATACTGGAGTGGGTTGACAGTTTCTTCTCCAGAAGACAGCAATTTGTCTGACCTCTCTGCTATGACCTGCCCATCTTGGGTGACCCTACATGGTAATGCTCACAGCTTCATTAAAGTACATAAGCCCTTTCACCATGAAAAAGTAGCAATCCAGAAGAGGAATTACACATACAGCCTTCTAATTTTCTCTTAAGTGAAGGACATTTGATCAGCGTCTTTAGTAAATGTAACACCAAGACCTTAATCATACTACCAACTGGAAAGAAACTATTGACTTAACAGAGCACTGTAGTTCATAAATAACTGTGTATGTAACAAACTAACACCCCCAAAAGCTGTGTAAACAATGACCATTAAACCATTATTGAATAAAGTCATATTTTTTTATGTGGGTTACACTTTCTCTTAATCATATTCCACAACATAGTAACAAGCTTTCAGTGGAAATGAGTATAGGTCCTATCTACATCCAAGGTCCCCCAGTAAACTAATCAGATTGGCAGAAAAATAAAAATACCCTCCCTATTAAAGTGAACAAACTTAAACTAAGGATATATTACCTTTTCTGTTTTGAACACTAATATGTGAGGAGTTAAACCAGACCTCACAAGTCACATTCCCCTCACTCTGCAAGGTGTCTCTGGGAACAGTGAGGTGATTAAGGAAAGTCCAGGTCCCACCTGATTCTTTCATAGCAATCATCCTGCCCTTGTGACGAATTCCAGATATGTCCCAAACCACATGGACGGTGTGACGAGCCGCCCGCACCACACAAACCAATTGGAGAGATACCCCTAGAAGGGAGTTGTGTGAAGGACCAATCAGATGTACAGAGCTGTTGGGTGTGGAACTATCTGGAAACATGATAAAAAAATGAATAAAAAACATGCAAACAAAAAAATGGAGGACTTAGAATTAAAATATTTCAAAATAATTTGAACTGTATACAGAACAATACAGTACATTACAATGCCATGTCAGAAAATTAGCAAAAACCTTTTCCTTTGATATGTACCATATCTGTATATCTACTGCGAACAAGGTTTTATTTTAAAATATTCTATTTAATACATTTAATAAATACTCATTTATAGAACTATAAAATATTTTAAATGTTTAAAACTTCATATAAATAACTGCTAATAAATAGCTAATTTCAAACCAATTTGTAATGCTATCCATTATATCTAGGTGGTACAGAGGTACATTATCAAAATCTCAGAAACATGATATTAATATTATTCTACTGATGAAATTAATAATTGTATTAACTGACAAAAAAAATGTATTGTATTTTTATTAAGAATTTTCAAAAGTTTAAGAGGTACTTAAAAATGTAAGCAATCATATATTACCATACATGAGTACATTTCTGAAATAGAGCAAATAATATTATCACATTCAATTATACAGAAAAAGAAATACACATCCATGAAATACCAAGATGAGCATAAAAGTACAGTGTATCTTCAGGGAAATAGTATACAAATTTCCTTAGTGAAAGGAATTGAGTTAACTCTCTACCTGCATGGTGATCACAAAATCAGAAATATACATTCAGTTATACAAAAATAACATAACTCTCTGACCCTCCACTATCAGGCACTATGTTTTAACCAATGATTATGATTTATCATAACCATAGTATTATATCTTATTTTCTATTTGATACTGTACCAAACATCCATCAGAGATAGAACTGAGCCAAAGCAAAAACCACCTCAGTTTTAAATCTATATAGCTTTAATTAAGGATTGTATACTAAGGTCCTCATTCTATTATCGGCCGTAGGAGATGCGGGGCTGCAAGGACCGGCCACAAGCTATTTGCCTATTCTATTCCCTTCCGGCCGGGGACTCCGCCGTCTTGTTATCCCTTGCGGCCGCACGTGCCGGAGGAAAGCCTTTGATCTTAAACGGCCGCAAGAGTTTCGGCCACAAGAAATTCCTGGTTGCTATTCAATTGCTCCAGGAACCCTCTCTGCAGGGCTAAAACCGAGCCGCAGCTTACATGCAGCAAAAAGGTCCCGCAGGCACACATTTAAGCACATTATAAAGCCATAATAAAGCCATCCTGCACTCTGAGGAAACTATAAAAGTGATTGTAGGTGTTAGCATTCATAGCACAACATTCCCCTACACTCAAATCCGTAAATAATTTTTTTTTAAAATGTATTTCAAATATCCATGTAAAAAGTCCAGAGGGCTTGGAGCACCTCAGACCCGCCCACGCTGCGGCCGGAAGATAAACAGTTAATGAAATATCGCATTTGGGCTGATGTGCAAGCTTGATAGGGGGTTGCTATTAATCCTCATGTCCCCCATTATGATCCCTAGCATTTACAGAGCTTTACAGTGCAGGCTTGAATTTATTTTTGCTTTTAAAGATTTCTGAGCTTACGGCCGGTTGCAAGATATGCGGCCGGCCGTAAGGGGATATCCTTGCGGCGCCGTATATTTGAATTGCAAGGTAACGGGAGCCCCGCAAGGAATCGCAGCTTTGCAGCCGATTTACGGCCAATAATAGAATGAGGGCCTAAATATGTAATTGTGACTGTCCCCTATTTTTAAAAAGATTTAACAATGTTTTCAAAATCTTATTGCCATTTTTGAGAAAATTTAACATGTGAGTAATATTATTATTATTATTATTATTATTGTTTATTTGGAACGTGCCAATATATTCCATAGCACTATACATAAGTTGTGATCAAGGCAAAACAATATGAACACATTACAAAGGATGTGGGCCCCTGTCTGAGCTTAGAATCCAGTGTCCATAGAGCTTTCCCCAAAGCACATTGACAAATTAGAAAACTCGCAAACTCAGGGCCTCATTCTATTATTGGCCTTAAACCGGCCGTAAGGCTGCGATTCATTGCGGGGGTCCCGTTACCTCGCAATTCAATTAAACGGCCCCGCAAGGATCTCCTCTTACGGCCGGACGTAAATCTTGCTACCAGCCGTAAGCTCTGAAAACTTAAAACTCAAAAATAAATTCAAGACGGCACTGTACAGCTCTGTAAATGCTAGGGATCATATTGGGGGACACCAGGATTAAAAGTAACCCACTCTCAAGCTTGCACATCAGCCCAAACCTGAGTTCAAATTAACAGTTTATTTCCCGGCTGCGGCGTGGGCGGGTCTGAGGTGCTCCAAGCACTCTGGACTTTTTACATGGATATTTGACGTATATTAAAAAAAATATATTTTACGGATTTGGGTATAGGGGAATTTTGTGCTATTTTTGCTAACACCGAAAATCCCTTTATAGTCTTCACAAAGTGCAGGATGGCTTTATTTGGGCTATATTTCGTGCTTAATTGGTGCTAGCGGGACCTCTTTCCTGCAAGTAAGCTGCGGCTCGTTTTTAGCCTTGCAGAGAGGGTTCCCGGAGCAATTGAATTGCAAATAGGAATTTCTTACGGACGATTTCCTTGCGGACGTTTTAGATTAAAGGATTTACTCCGGTGCGAGCGGCCGCAAGAGATAGCAAGGCACCGGCCGCAAGCCTGCCGGAATCCCCGGCCGGAGGGGAATAGAATAGCAGAATAGTTATATATATTATAATTTACATAGGTTATACAATTCATAACAGATTGCCGTTTAAGAAGTATCTTAGTATACAGATTCTAAATTACTGGAGCTCGTAATTGTGCCTCTAAAATGTAAAAGCTTCCCGCAATAGACATACAGGTTCAAAATCACTGAGGTTATCTCCTCCTTTGATGTTTCAAGTCTGTAAATGTTAGCAGTGCTAAAGACGCAAAATCCATATTTAATTGCAACAATTCAACAAGCCTGCAATTGCCTTCAAACCCTTAATGGCAATTTTTTCAAAAAACTTCTATGAGTGCTAGATAGGACCCGCACGTGGGTTAACACTGCAAAAGCAAATATACACACACTACTGTACTTAAAAATATTAGGAAAGCAACAACTTTATGTTGAATTTGGAAATGCAATGTCACATAAATATCAATAGTTGACTTTTACTATTAATAAAAAACACATTATTCAAGTGGATAACACAACTGATACATAATATGATGTCTGACCATATATCTCTAATTAATGTCATAGTCCCATTCTCAGCAGTTAATACAGATGTGCACATATATGTATTATAATGTATTAGTTATTGGTAATCAGAACTACAATAATCTTCCATGGGTATTTTAATACAGTAAATGTCAATGGAATATAGTATGTTTCCTACCTCCAACAATTAGAGTAGTCCCATTACCGAAGATAACAATATCATCCTTATACAAACAGTAATATACTCCAGAATCATTACTCTGCAGATTGTATATTTCCAGAGTAGCATTATGCCTATCAGATGTATACTTGTACTTATCCATGTTACTATCACGCGATAAGTGTACAAGTAGTTTGGGGACTTCTCCCATTCTCAGTGTTCCTCTGTACCAGAAAATTCTGCTTCCTCCATCCATTGTTTTATTGCATACACAAGAGATCTTCGCGGTGCCACCAACATCAGTATCGAGAATCTCCTGGGGCTGATACAGAATCACCGTGGCTGCTAAAACTGTCATATAAAAAGGTGAATATTGTTAGTATTAACATTTTATTCATGTTACATTTGGGTCTGGGTATGTATTTACTAATTAAAAGATGCCTGAAGTCAAAAGTTAAACAATGCAGTTTTTAACTTGTTTTGAATATGGACATTTTTTTTTTTTAAAGAAACGAAGAATAGCCTTATCTTTATCAACCCCTAGACACAGTGCCTAATTACTACTTTAGTAGTGGTGAAGTGTCATGTTGTGTCTTAACATTTACTTTTTATATGCTGACTAGTGATGTCCCGAACAGTTCGCCGGAGAACTATTCGCTGCGATTTTCGCATGTTCGCGTTCGCCGCAAACGGCGAACACATGCGCTTTTCGGTTCACCCCCTATACTTTATCATTGAGGAAACTTTGAACATCATTTATTTTATTTTTTGTGTAATCTATGCCTGCCTGCCAGCGTGTGTGTGTGACCGGCTAACACCTAACAGCTTATATTGTGCTTATTTCCACTACTCATACCTGGTGGTGTAACATACATTGAAAACAACCATATTTTTCCTGTAATCTAATTTCAGTTGCCTGCCTGAGTCAGGCTCACAGCTTATATTGTGCTCAGTGACATAAAACAACACTTTTTTTACTGTAATAGATTGAATAGCAATTGCCTGCCTACAGGCGTGTGTGTCAAGCCTATTGCATCTACTCTTCCAACTTTTGCCAGTGCACTGTGTTACGTCATATCTGGTGCAACCGTAGTGTACAGTGACATAAAACAACACTTTTTTGACTGTAATCGATTGAATATCAGTTGCTTGCCTACAGGCGTGTGTGTGAGGCCTACAGCGCCTACTCTGCCAACTTTTGCCAGTTCACAGTGACACTCATATCTCGTGGCACGTTAGATTGCACGCACAGTGCTCCAAATTTGTAGTGGGAGGACCGACTGTAACGGAACCCATCACTGTTTAACCTTGTTTTATGATTATTATGGTTAAAATATGATCCTACTATTATACTGCATGTATGTTGGTTTATGCTCTGCAGAATATTGGCCCAGACTAGTGCAGACCTTGGCATGGGAGATAATCCTGTTACAGATAAGGAAGTCTATGGTATAAAGTGTTTTCATTCTCAGATAAGAACAAAGAAGGATGATCTTATCTATGTCTGATTGTATCCAAGTTGCCAGGTAGCCTCAGGGAGGTGTGACTCACCTATTGTCCCTATATGTGTATTGTGTGGCCAACTATGGGGGATATGTGAAATGTCTGTGTGTTATGTGTAAAATATACTTTTACTAACTTTTGAACCCCTGGTCTGATTCATGCCATTTTTTAATATGTTGTTCCCCTGGGTGAGAGCTATTGAACGGTGCTGGACTTAAAGGTGTACCCCCTGTTTTTCCGGTACATCCAGAATGTGGTTAAAATTGTGTCTGTTTTAATTGTGTTACCTGTTATCTGAGGGGAGGAGACGTGGGGGTTGAACCATGTATATAATTGGCTGTGTGATAATTATGTGGGTGTAGCCCTTCAGAGGGCACCATTGCATAAAAGGAGATTCCCTGTCATTAAAGAGTACTACTTGACCCTTCAAAACGTAGCCTCATCTGGTTATTGGAGGGTATCGCTATATCATACTGGGGATTGCTATGCGCTGCATACTCCCTGGGAGCTTTAAGCTACGGCAGTTGTGGAGTCTGTGGTGGTGGTGGTGTCCGGTGCGGTGCTTGTAGGCCTCGACGCAAACTAGGACACGTCCATCAATGGAGGTACTCGGTCGGGGTGCCAGTAGATCCGTTACACCGACCAAGCATCTTTTTTCATCTCCCTGTTCCAAAAATCAATGCCATATACACGTCCCCTAATAGTGGACGTAACAGGGATTAAACCGATAGGAATAGTACTACTTAACAGTACACACCTTATAATAACGCAGACAGAGGCAACGCATATAATCTTCCATGCTGTGCAGTGGAAGCCCCCAGACTCTGACCTGTGTATAATCTTCCATGCTGGGCAGTGGAAGCCCCCAGACTCTGACCTGTGTATAATCTTCATGCTGTGCAGTGGATGCCCCCAGACTCTGACCTGTGTATAATCTTCCATGCTGTGCAGTCCAAGCCCCCAGACTCTGACTTGTGTATAATCTTCCATGCTGGGCAGTGGAAGCCCCCAGACTCTGACCTGTGTATAATCTTCCATGTTGGGCAGTGGAAGCCCCCACACTCTGGGAGTCTGAAGAAGAGGAGTCAGAGGAAGAAGGTGGCTTTGAGGAAGTGGAAGACCAAACACAGCAGGCGTCCCAGGGGGCTTGTTGTCACCTTTCGGGGACCCTTGGTGGCTGGGTGGAGGAAGAGACCTTCAATGACATCAGTGAGGACAAAGAACGGGACATGGCTAGCTTGGTATCCAATCTTGTGCAAATGGGGAGTTTGCGGTTGTGCAAAGGGACTGTTTGCGGTTGATTGCGGTGCATTTAACGGGGAGATTGGTCTGTTACTGGGAAGCGGGTGTAACCCTTACACTACCTGATCGATACAACATCATACCTGATGTTTTAAAGCATGTTATTCCAAACAATTTAGGAATGTTAGGTGATTTATGCCCTTTATGGCTTAAAACAAGACTCTGCATCAACTATGTAATTTTCCGTGGGAGTTTTGCCATGGATCCCCCTCCGGCAAGCCACAGTCCAGGTGTTAGTCCTGTTGAAACAACTTTCCCATCACTGTTGTGGCCAGAAAGAGTCCCTGTGTGTTTTGAAATTCGCCTGCCCTTGAAGTCTATGGGGTTCGCCGATGTTCGCCCGTTCTCGAACATTTGCTGGAAGTTCGCGTTCGCTGTTCGCGAACCCTAAATTTGATGTTCGCGACATCACTAATGCTGACTTCTTGCATGCAAGGGTACCCTTTCAAGTTACAATTCAGATTAACAATAATGTGGCTGCCCATTTTAAAAAAATTGCATATAATAGTAAATACATTTTGTCAATTATTATATGCACACCATTACTCTCCTTCTTATTAGTATTGAGGCATGTGCTATGTATGAAACACAACATTAATTAATTAGCAAAAAGGCATACATTTTTGAACATTACTCTTAATAATTATAAATGCAAATAGAGATGGAAGAAAATGATAAAATATAACCGTTATTATTATTATTTAAAAATAACTCCAAAAATAATTTAAATTAGTCTGTGGAAAAATCACTGTTCCATGAAGATTACCTTTGGGGTACAAGATTTATTTACAAATGTATTGGTTAATCAAAAAAGTAATGAATGTCAATATATCTCAAGGTTGTTAATTTATTTCCATGTCTCACTTGTAATCCTCATAGATAAAAAATAATACAAAAATAACCATATTTTTTTAAATAGCTGCATTTTTGTAACATGAAATTAACGTACAGTCTGCTATAGTATTGCATTCTGTAGCTGAGCTTATTCCGGACCGTAACCGGTCATGTAAGCCTGGAAGAACTACGTCATGCAGTGACAGACATTACTTATTCTATTAACCAGGACATTTGCAAATAAATCTTGCATCCAAAAGGTACTCTTCATGGAACAGTGATTTATTTTCACAGTCAAATTTAAATAATTCCTAGAGTTATTTTTAAGTAATAATAATAAATATTTTATGAATTTCCTCCCTCTTAATTTGCTCTTGCAATTATTTAGATCAATGCTCATAAATGTATACCTTTTTTCTTGTTAATAATTTTTTTTGCTGTATTTTTATCTTTCTAAAAATATGTTGCCTTTTATCAAAGCAAGTGCATAATGCAGATATATAGATGACTACAGTGATCCTGTTGTTGCTTGTTAGCTTAAGTACATCATATAGACAGAAGTGCAATTGTAAAAAAAAACTACATTTTACTTTAAGATCATTGTCAATATCTTAAAATCACTAATTAATCCTTGAGCTTATATATATATATTAAGCTGCTCTGTAGTTACCATCTATAGTTATGTCATTTGTATAGGACAGAGAAAATAAGTAAGGTAATTTTTTACATTTTGTATATTTTTAAGATGCATTCACAAAAATAAGTTTCCATTCTTTCCAATAAGTCCATGACTGGACCTCTTCTAAAAAAAATACAGGACATAATTTGAATAGTAAAACAATTTACTGAAAACTGTGACTAAAAGTGTTTCGTTTAATTTGAATTTGTTATTGAGTATAATTTAGACGCATTTAGAGAGTTTTCTGTGCTGAAATTTTCTTTATTAAAAATGTTTAGGCATAATCTTGAATTTAATATCCTGAATACATGGGTACATGTTGTAGCTTGTTATTTAGCTCAGTGTAGTTCAGTACAGAAAAAAGCAATACGTTATCTTTATGTGAAGAATTACAAAGAGTATAAAATCCTCCTATACAATAATTACCTACTTTTAAAAAGTTCAGGATTCAACCTTAATACTAAGCCATAAGTATCATGTAGTTTATCCGTTATAAATACAAAAGTAAAATCTTTTTTTAGTGACTTTATTAAAAAATGGGCACATTGATGATGTATTTTATGGATTTCTGTGTTCTATTTAATTTATAATATAGTTATCAATATGAGCACACTTAGCATGTTGTTTACTTAAGCAATGGTGTCTTACCTTTAGAAAACAGCAGCACATTGAGAAGATTCATCGTTGTACTGTCAGGGAGATGCTGCTCTTTAGAAGTTTAGTAAAAAAATGATCTTTTATTGCTGCTGTGGAAATATCCTGAACCTGTGAGGCCTCAACTCCTCCTTCTAAATTTTTAAACAGTCTCTTTCCTTTGAAGACAAAAACTAATAAGTTCCGCAGGTTCAAAAAAGACATTATGCTAAAAAAAATGTCATTTTTAATTTTGTAATATGAAAAAGTAGCATCAAAAAAATATATGTTATTCTATACATAATAAAAATATAAAATAAAGACACTGTCCTGATAATTGCATTGGTTGGTTCTAGATAAAAAACATAAGTTATTATTTTAATAACAATTGGATATGAAAAGTCAAAACAACAAAACTGGAAAGAGAAAGAAAAACAATTATGAAAAATGTCTGTTGAATAATTAAAAATTCTTCTCAGACCGTTGGGAATTTGCTGAACATTGAGTAAGATAATGCAAGAGGATTTTCCTTTACAAGTAAAGGCTGATAAATTGAAGAGTACACTAATTGAGTGTGGCTTGACTGTTAAACTAGTTTAAAAGGTGTTTGAGCTGTTTTGGGGCTGTTTGTAAGTGGATTTTCCTTTACAAGTAAAGGCTGATAAATTGCAGAGTGCACCAATTGTGCCCATGTGAGAGGGGTGTGGCTTGACTGTTAAACTAGTATAAAAGGTTTGTGAGCTGTTTTGGGTTTTTTTGCAACTGGATTTTCCTTCGCAAGTAAAGGCTGATAAATTGCAGAGTGCACTAATTGTGTCCAGGTGAGAAGGCAGAAGTTAATATAAACAGGAAAAGGGGGGAACTTGTGAGCTTGCGAACATTTCTAGTATCAAGTACAATTCTAGTAAAAGTGTAGGAGTTTAAATAAAAGGAGGGACATCAAAGAAAAGGGAGGGCAGATTTATAGTGCAAAGGAGAAAAACTTTATACAAATATTTTATATTCTTTATTTTTCCCACTGAAATTTTGTAGACAATAATAACAATTATAAGTCAGTCCAGTGGCAACCTCATTCATTGTACATCCTGTCATATGTATGCAATACTGGAACAGATGATCCAGGGTCCATACCTCTGTGAGTGGTGTGACCATGTTGCCTCTCTGAAAGCTCAAATTGCAGATCTGGAGAGGAGAATTGCAGCACTTAGTGATATTGCTCCATTGGAAAGAGAGTTGGTGCTCACGGATCACCGTTTAGCTGGGCCTAGCATGGAGGGTGGAGCATGGAGGATGTCCAGGGAGGTAGCTGGGCTACAGTTAAAAGGGGAAACAGGGGGAACAGGAGGAGGCAGGCCAGTTCTGAGTTGCCAGATTTAGTGAAACTGTTGGGGATGTCCATTCAGGAATGGCAATGCCAGATAGAGTTGTTCCCTCTAACAGCCGAGGAAACAGTTCTACTGGAGGAGTGGGAGGGAAGAATAGGCAGAGCAACAAACAGGTTTTGGTGGTAGGGGACTCTATTATTAGGAAGTTAGACAGGATGATTTGTCACCCAGATCCCAGCAATCGAACAGTTTGCTGTCACCCAGGTGCTCAGGTTCGTTATATTGTGGATCGGGTAGACAAATTATTGGGAGGGGCTGGAAATGAACCGACGGTCTTGGCACATATTGGTACCAATGACAAAGTTAGAAGATAGAGTGTCCTAAAGAATGATTTTAGGGAACTAGGTAATAAGATGAAGGCAAGGACCTCCAAGGTTGTATTTTCTGAGATACTACCAGTGCCACGTGCTACCCCAGGGAGGCAGAAGGAGCTTAGGGAGGTTAATGTGTGGCTAAAGATGTGGTGCACTAAGGAGGGGGTTGAGTTTTTAGAGTAATGAGCTGACTTCTCACTTCGGTACAATCTCTACAGCAGGAATGGATTGCACCTTAATGATGAGGGAACTTTTGTGCTAGAGGATAGGATGGTAGAAAGGCTGGTGGAGTTTTTAAACTAGTAGGTGGGGGAGGGGCTAGATATAAGTAATGGGGTAGAAATTGTAGAGGGTATAAGGGATGAATTAACAACTCATAGGGGAGTAGATGGGGGGAGGGGTAGTATAGTCAATAGGGAGGTAGTACTAAGTAACTCAAGTACAGTGGCAGGCAGTTCAGAACTACAGACTCATAACATACGGTGTATGCTTGATAATGCCAGAAGCTTGCCAGGAAAAATGGGAGAGTTAGGATTATTTGCAATTAATGAAAAACGGGATTTAATAGGCATTACCGAAACGTGGTGAGATGAATCTCATGACTGGACTGTTAATCTGGATGGTTATAACCTATTTAGGAAAGATAAAGGCAATGGTAAGAGAGGAGGAGGGATTTGTCTGTATGTTAAGCCTGAATTTAAGCCTATAGTCAGGGAAGATATTTATGGTGGACCAAGTGATAAAGTTGAATGTTTGTGGGTAGAGTTAAATAGCGGAGCAGCAAATTCCAAAATAATATTAGTAGGAGTAAGCTATAAACACCCAAATATATCTGAAAGTGAGGAAATACAATTATTGTTACAGATTGGAAATGCAGCTAAGCATGAGCAAGTACTAATAATGGGAGATTTTAATTTTCCTAAAATAAACTGGATCAATGAGACCAGCAGTTCAGCTAAGGGGAGCAGGTTCTTGAGTACACCCAGGGATCATTATCTGGCCCAGGTTATACAAGAGCCTACTAGAAATGAAGCTATCTTAGATTTAGTCATCACAAATAATATTGATATATTATCAAATGTTGGAATTGGGCACCCTTTGGGAAACAGTGATCACAACACAGTCTCATTTGAGATTGAATTAAAAAAACAAAATTTTAAGTGGCCAACAAAAACACTTAATTTTAAAAGGGCAGATTTTAACGGTCTAAGGGCAGCAATACAAAGTATAGACTTGGACAGAGAACTGACAGGTAAAAATACTGAATATAAATAGACAACATTTAAATCCTTACTAAATATACATTCACATCGGCATATACCATGTGGGAATAAAAGTAAAAGGAGTAAATCCCATCCAATGTGGCTTAATAATGATTTAAAGATCATGATACAGAGTAAAAAACAGGCATTCAAATTATACAAACAAGAGGGGACAGAGACTGCTTTACAGGAATCCAATGAAATCAACAAGGCTTGCAAAAGGGCTATTAGACTGGCTAAAATAGAAAATGAAAAATGAATTGCAAAAGGGAGTAAGACTAACCCTAAAATATTTTGTTAAGTATATTAATGGGAAGAAGGTGAGGAAGAAAGCTATAGGAACACAGGCCATCTGAAAATTAGTGACCAGGAAAAGGCAGATGAGCTAAATAGGTTATTTTCTTCGGTATACACAAGGGAGGTACCAGTGGTTGGGACACTGCAACATAATTTGGCTACACTACCTTTGCCAAATTATTGGTTAACACAGAAAGTAATCCAAAAGAGTTTGGAAAAAAATAAATGTTAATAAAGCCCCAGGTCCTGATGGAATACATCCACGGATACTGAATGAACTGGGTTCTGTAATAGCCAAACCATTATATTTAATTTTCCAAGATTCACTCAACACAGGGTTTCAACCAGATGACTGGAGAAAAGCAGATGTGATACCTATATTAAAAAGGGAGCAAGAGCAAATCTGGGGAATTATAGACCAGTGAGCCTCACTTCTGTAGTGGGGTAGCTTTTAGAAGGGTTTATAAGGGATACTATACAATAATTTGTCTATTTGAACAGGATTATAAGTAGGAGTCAACATGGATTTATGAGGGATAGGTTATGTCAAACAAATCTAATTAGTTTCTATGAGGAGATTAGTAGGAACCTGGATCAACGCAACTCAGTGGATGTAGTCTTTTTGGATTATGCAAAGGCTTTTGATACAGTGCCACATGGGAGACTATTGTGCAAACTAAGAGATAAAGGAATTGCAGTAAATATCTGCTCATGAATTGAGAGCTGGCTAAAAGACAGGAAGCAAAGGGTTGTTGTAAATGGAACATACTCCGATAGGACTAATGTGGTAAGTGGGGTTCCTCAGGGTACAGTATTAGGTTCTTTCCTTTTTAACATATTTATTAATGACTTAGTGGTGGGATTGGAGTGTGGTGTCTCCATTGTCGCTGATGACATGAAGTTATGCAAGGTAATTAAATCAGATAATGATGTGCTTTCCCTCCAAAGGGATTTACATACATTGAGGAATGGTCATCAAAATGGCAGATGAGATTTAATATGAATAAATGTAAAGTTATGCATCTGGGAAGGAAAACTAGCCATGCAAATTATAATCTTAATGGAGTAAATCTATGTGTATCAGATATTAAAAGGAATTTGAGAGTGCCTGTGAACAACAGCCTACGTAACAGTGCTCAATGCCAAGCAGCAGCTGCAAAGGCATATAACATTTTAGCATGTATTAAGAAGGGTATAGAAGCAAGAAAAACAAATATAATTTTGCCACTATACAAATCTCTAGTATGCCCTCATTTGGAATATGTAATACAAAAAGAATATTTAAGAGCTGGAAACGGTACAGAGGAGGGACACAAAACTAATAAGGCAAATGGAGGGGCTCAGTTATGAAGAAAGACTAACCAAATTAAACTTATTTTCTCTAGAAAAAAGGCATCTAAGAGGAGATATGATTACCTTATATAAATTCATCCAGGGTCAGTATAAAGATTTGTAAAGGGAGCTTTTTGTGCCAAGAGGTTTTCAACTGACAAGAGGACATCCCTTGAGGTTAGAAGTAAAAAGATTCCACCTTAAAGAAAGAAAAGGGTTCTTCACAGTAAGGGTGGTTAATCTATGGAATTCTCTACCAGAGGAGGTGGTGACAGCAGATTCGGTAACTTTAAAAGGGGACTGGATTTATTTCTAATTAAAAACGGAATTCAGGGTTATCATGGATAATTAGAGAGACAGTATTGGGCCAGGGAGAAATCCGATCTCCAGTATTTGGGGTCAGGAAGGAATTCATTTTTTTTTTCCTTTGAGACGATTGGCTAAGTCTGCCTTCCTCTGGATTAATTAATAATTAAAAATAAAATAAAAAGTAAATAATTAAATAATTGATTAATAATTAATAATGATCTAACAACTAATTCATTAATATTTACTCTGCATATTGCAGATCAGAGGAGATCTTAAAAGGTTGAACTTGATGTACAGAACGTTTTTTTTTCAATCTTAATTACTTACTGCCTTATTAAATTGCGATTCGGCAAATTTAAAAGGGCTCTCTTTAAGCACACAGCATATTTTTTTTACAGAAGTTTTTAGTTAGTGAGGACCTTGCTTTTGTATAGAAGTTCACTAACTAAAAACTTCTGTAAAAAAATATGCTATGTGCTTAAAGAGAGCCCTTTTAAATTTGCTGAATCGCACCTTAATAGGGCTGTATGTAACTATGTAACTATAAGAGCAGGGGTAGCTCTTTCAGTGGTGCAGATAGTGCAGTGCACCAGGGCCCTTCTCTTGGGGTGGCAGAGCTGAGTATTTTTTTTTAATTTAGTTTTATTTTCTGTAGAGTGTGAAGATCTGCTTTCTTCGGTTGGGCTTCATAAGGCTGTCATGGCCAAACCTACCCAGCAGACCTTTCAGATTCTTTTGACCCCTTCACCAAGGCAGCAGATGCCTCTAAAATCCCCTTCCATTAATACAGCATTTAAAAATATGAACACAGGATCAGTATATAAAAACTAATCAGAAACTGCTTTTATTGCTGTAGAAATTCTTAGCAGGCTCAATAGATGTATATTTAAACTTGAACTGATAACATTCTGTAACAGTCTGTGAGTCTTCTGGGGTTTGAATAAATTGCTAATACAGTCAATGACAATGTCTCATATGCAAGGTATCATAACATCAACTTCACTAGCTGTACAGGACCTGGGCAGCTATTACCTTCACTATGTTCCAGATATCTTATTCCAGATTTGTATTAATTCAGTCAGACAGTGATAGCTGTTACCTCACACACTTCAGTCAGAGCAGACATTTCCATAGAGCAGGATTACCTAACTGATAAATTACATAACTGAATCTTAACATGACAGTTACAGATTACATCATCACAATTAGTTAAGTCTTCATGAACAGAACATGTAACATACAGAATCTAACATCATTAGTCAAATACACATAGAAAAGCAACATAACATACAGTAATTTACATACATAGGGTAATCAACTTAACATAACTTTACATACTGTAAGACTACTGCGCACAGCCCCACAACCACATATTCTCAGGAGGCAGTCCTGATAGGAGTCATTATTCAGCCAGCCTCATGGCCAACCTCAAAATCCTAATCAGCCTGGGCAGATCATATGAGTCCAAAGGAAGTTACTTCAAAGAAAACAGATGCCCAGGAATTGCAGCAGAAGCACAAAGAACAAATACAATGGATCTCATCAGTGGCCCCAAGTGAAGAACTGTTAAAAGCCCTTGCAGAGAAGGAAACATGTATTACAGATCTGCAAAGTGAGCTATAAAGTCTGCATTGGAGGCGCTGGCATCAGCTGAAAAAAAAATGCTACAAGAGGGAGTAAATAAGACCAAAAAGAAGAGTGACCAGCCTATACATGCAACAGAGACTGAGATGCTGGGTGTCCTGCAGAAGTTCTTCCCAAATGTGTCTGTTTCATCAAGTTTGCAGGACAGTGAATGGGTTCAGGAATGTGAGAAGCTGGCATTGGTGTGTTTGAAAGAAAACTGAGAGCAGAACTGGTCAAGATTTCTGAAGTCAGCCTCAAAATCCGAATCATACTTGGCAGATCATATGAGTCCAAAGGACCGGTGGTCAGGAGGATCATGACATGGAGCATTTCTACTGAAGCGCCAAGATGTGGCACTGAGGAGTGGTTCAGCATAATGGGGCTGTATGATAGCAAAGAACAAGGGTGATGGGTTCTGTGAGGTGGGT
The DNA here is from genome assembly GCA_027410445.1 of Discoglossus pictus. NCBI lineage: Eukaryota > Metazoa > Chordata > Amphibia > Anura > Alytidae > Discoglossus > Discoglossus pictus. The sequence goes on along the minus strand of CM050168.1, from coordinate 275,200,906 downwards.
GCTGAGAGGAGTTGCTGTATGCGGTTGGATCCTGAGAGAGGTGGGTGCTCTGTGGAGGTGGTTGCGTGAGGGACTGGGTGCTAGGTGAAGATGGCTGCTGAGAGGGACTGGCTGCTATCTAGAGATAATACATATATATGTGCTCTTCACTCAGGTATGAGGTAAGGTAAGAGGTAATCCTATGAAAGAGGTCCTGTGGATGAAGGGGTCTGAGGAAGTGGGATACTATGCGAAGGAGTCTTGGGGAGGCACTATAAGTTAGTGTGCCCAGTGCAAAAACCCTTTTACAATCCCCCCCCCCACCCTTCTGGGGGACCAACATTTTATTTTGCACCGGGCCATTAATGCTTTAGCTCCACCACTGGATAAGAGGAAAATATTTAAAACTACAATTGGCTGTGGCAGGGATGTGTTAAATCATCAAGAAATAGAGACATCAGAAAGAAGAATGTAAGGTTTAAAACTGGTCTACGGGGAAAGTGTCCCCACCTCAATTAAGAGTCCTCATACCTGCCTCCATGCAAAACATTTTATGCAAGGTTGTACAATTTGTAAAATGGGCATGTAAGATGTTTCTGCCCCCTCCTCCCGTCAAGACGACACTATTAAACATACTGTAAGGGCACAAAAGTAGCTTGTACCAAAGATGGCCCAGTTATGTATTTTAGACTTCTCTAGAGCTATCCAAGTCTCCACTTGTTACTATCTGTCATTACCACTACTACCACTATGATGTCTAATACACATAAGATTTTGGCTCATTCACTCAACACTTAAACACCTAAAGTAAACCATATGTTCTTTTTTATTGAAATCTGCTGACTTTTTAAGAAGACACTAAGAGGGTATAAAACAAATTATATGAGCACATTTTATACCTATTTTATTTCAAAACTACAAATAAGGATGCCTGTTGGAATCTATTTTGCTAATGTAAACTGTGTTGGCTTGTACAATATATAAGTGATCAAAAGGGGCAAATTGAAAAGGGATGTATTTATTATTTATTTTATCTTAACTTTATTTATTTATTTATACTTTTTTGAGGTTTTAAGTTAATTGAAAGAGTCTGCTAGAGGTTTTATCTTAGAGGGACTCAATCAATCAAAAATATTTTTGTTTCATTATTCTTATAGAGCATGAAAAATTAACTATACATTGTACTACATATTTGAAAGTGAAGTACATAATTATTTAGATAATCAGCCTTGTTCCTGCTGAAAATGAGTGTTTACTTAATACAAATTAGCTGCTTTGATGTGCTTAGTAGGATCGTAGTCTGCTTTGAGATTCTATGGCTTTTCATCGAATATTAATATAATTAAAAAAAAATATTTTATAATTTTTCTTCCAGCAGCAGCATGGCACCCCAATAATAATTTTGCTTGATCTGTTCTAGACTGGCTCGAACATTGGTATAGTTGGATGTGTTACCTTATGTACTAGAACAAACTTATAAGTATGTTGCTTTATTAGTTACATTCAAAAGGGTTTTAATAAACAGATAAAACAGAGTGCACCTGTAAAACAAATTCACAAATTTCCCTGCTCCTCTGGATTTTATAAAAGGTGCAGATGGAAGAGTCATAAATTATTACTATCATTTTTTGTATGCTACAGGCAATTCATTTTTCCATTCAAACTTTTGTATGTTTTTAAGCATGACAAGGATTTAGACTACAATACTTTTTTTAAAAAATATACATGCTTGTCAGTCAACTAGACAAATTCAATTTCAAAATAAAAAAGATAAACTACAAAAAAATTACACCTGTTGGGGAGGAAATTATACTTGCCCTTACATGGCCCTCCAGGAATGATCACTGATGCCCTGGTTATGTATTTATTTAGTTAATTTTAAGGAGGGTAGTGGCAAGTGGCAAATATGGGGGTCCTTTTGAAACCCTATGAGGGATAGGATCCATGGATATCTATAAGGACCCCTAGGGTAGTAATTATGGTGCCATAGGGGGCCATAGGGGTTTGAGTTTAGATACCATGGAGGTCCATAAGGTATAATCCCAGGGTATTCTTGAGCTCATAGGGCTTTGAGCAATCAAGGCTGTTCATAAGCAGTGGTAGCTCCTTAATTAAGTTGAATTTTAGCAATCAAGGTTTATTGGAGGCATTTCTGTTCCTTTACAATTGGTTAAAGGTAATAGAGGCTTTTTGCAAATTACGAGTACTAGGCTTGCTGAGACTTGGGATAGTGATAGCAATTATAGGATATATATTTGACTCATTTTTTATCAAAATGGTTGGAAAGCGTTACTTTTGCATTTTGTCTCAACAAATTAGTTCTATTTCCCTACACTTTTCTTTCCATTTGTCCTGTCACCCCACTCTTTAATTATATCTTAATATATTCTCTTACACCCCATCACCCCTTCTTTACCCTCTTTCCACAATAAATAGATAAAAAAACTAACCATGGTGAACAGTTTATTTATTTAGTTTGTTTACATTGCTAGAATTACGTTATACATATAATATTTTTTTACAATTAGATTATTTCTAGTTGGCATGACATGCTATTTTACTTATGGTATAAAAGAAGAGGTATTGTGGTTATCACCATTAATTGAAGGCCATGTATTCAATGTAACATTAGACCCGTCACGCATTAGTCTTGTTCTACTCATATTCATCTTTAACTAAAACATATGTCCATAGATTTTAATGGACATCCCCTGTAGGTAAAGTTGCGGATAAATATATCAAACCAAATTGTCAGAGATTATACACATTTTTTTTCTGTGCCCTTTACAAAGGGAGGTCACTGAGTATTTGTTTGACTATATGGAAAGATTTGGTTTTAACAAACATCCTGCCATCTCTCAGCTTCAAAACAAAACATCAGTTTGATATAAAGTTAGAGGCAAAAAATATAAAAATAGTTACATGGGTTTAGACAATTGTAAAACCAAACTTTCCATATTATGCATTATCAAAACAATTTAAGTATTGAGATATGTTTTACCGATTTGTGTGTTTATGATATGGGTTTAACTACCATTTTCATTTTATCATTTTTGCAAACACTTAATAATAAAATATGGTGCTAAATTCTATTTGCTCTCCATATTTGGATGGTGTTTTTTAAAAGCCGATAGATTACACAGATTATTTTGATATGCATTTTTAGTGTTTCTACTCCTATTAGTAAGTATCGTATATACTCGAGTATTAGCCGACACAAGTATAAGCCGAGGCACCTATTTTACCACCAAATACTGGGAAAACTTAGTGACTCGAGTATAAGCCGAGGGTGGGAAATGTGCTGGCCCCTGTGTCCCTCTTGTGCCCTCTGTGTCCCCCTCTTGTGTGCCCTCTGTGCCCCTTTCTTGTGTCCCCCTCTCTCTCCCTTGTGTCTCTTCCCCCCCTCTCCCTCCCCTGTGTCTCTTCCCCTCCTCTCCCTCCCCTGTGTCTCTTCCCCCCTCCCTCCCCTGTCTCTTCCCCCCTCTCCCTCCCCTGTGTCTCTTCCCCCTCCCTCCCTCCCCTGTGTCTCCCCCCCCCCCTTTCCCTAATACATATAATGGAACTTGCATGGACTAGAATATAATATTTACTGATGTATTAGTATTGCATTATTTCTAGAATGCGGGTCTGATCGTAACTCGGAATTGAAGCCTGTAAGTCTTTGAAATCTAACCTCCATTTTCAGTGACGTAATGATGACAATATCTTTTTGCCATTGGCTCCGTCTAAACCCGTAACTATGATTTGACTAATTGATCATGTTCACGGCCACACATCCGACGTGCGCAAGAATGGTTTACGGGTTTATGTCTCAAGCCTGTAACTTATGGCATGGTCTAATTTAATAGCTCTGTAATGCAGACAATTTCACACCCACAGCCTTTGCGGGTGTGCCAATGCTACTATGGGCCTCAAATGTGTATAGGGATGATATTCCAGCTGCAGACTATGTGGATTAATACTGATTCTTTTTTTATTCTTTTTTTGCACAATATTTTTGTTTATAAGTGGATAATATATGAATAAATGTACCTGAAATATATCAATCATTATATTAAACCTATTTCTTCAAAGGCAATTAATACATTTACAATAACATATGAAAATATGTACCTTTGTTTCAACAAACCCTAAAACATCACTCTTGCTGGATGTAGATACCATCTTAATGCTTCTCTACAATCAATTATTTGTTTCTTTATTTGGAAGCAAATACACTTTTTTTTTATTATCATTATTTTATACAGAAACATTACAACACATTACAATGCAGGCAGAAGATTGATATGCATTTGTTCCCCAGAACACAATTTCTCTGAATCTAGTTTGTTTTTCAAAATACAAAAACATTTAGAGATAAGATGTTGTTTACTTCCGGAAACCAGAAGGAGTTCGAAAGGTGTCAATGGTCTATTACTAACTAAATTATATTTAGAAGTTAGAATAGCAGTTCTTAAACGATTGTATTCCATCCAACTAGATTGTGGCATGTCAAATTTGTTTCTTAAGTCACAAAATGACAATAGGCTACTATTGGAATATAGATCGCCCAACATTTTAATATCCCATCTGCTCCATCTTGCTAGATTTGGTAATTTAAGATCACTAACCAACTTCTTCCATGGGGTAAGTGGACTAGGACAGGGCATTCAAACCAGTCTGTTATTAAGTTTACTCCAGAATTGAATACATTTCCTAATTATTAATGTTCCCTCTTTTATATTGTTTTTTTTTTGCTATGTTTTCATAAAATATGAGATAAGTAAGATGCATATTTGATATATTAAAACCTTCTATTTGTAACCAACCCTGCAACTCTGGTTTAATATTCCAATTTAAGATATGATGAATCGCCTGTTGAATCTTCTGGCTGTAATCTCAATTTTGACTCATATTTGTTGTCTGTTATAAATAAAGTTATCAACTATTTTTTGAAATTTTCTGATATCATCTGCATAGAGTAAAATGTTGTGATCCTCTTTTGTCTATTTTTATGCCCTTTATGTCATGAGAAGTTCTTATTGACGCTGCTAAAGCTTCAATCACCATCGCAAAAATGACAGGAGACAGGGGGCAATCGTGCCTTGTACGATTTTGTAATTTGGAAATTAGGTGATTTGAACCTACGCCCCCGACAGAGGCGGATGGGAAAGTGTAAAGAGCTTTTATAGCATTAGAGGCATATTCACCCAGGTCATACTGTAATAGCGTTAACTCCAAAAATTCCCATCCGACTCTGTCGAAGGCTTTTTCTGCATCCGAGAGGGACACATAGGGAATCTTTTTTGTATTAGCAAAGTCGACCAAATTTATAAATCTTCTAGTATTATTGATCCCTTGTCTGCCCGCTATAAACCCTGAGTGATCTTTAGAAACCTAATAGTCTGGCGTAAGTTTTAATATCGGTATTAAGTAACGATATAGGTCGGAAATTCTAACGGGAGGTGACAGATTTAATCTGTTTTTGTATTGTAACTATCGATGCCTCCAACATTTCTTGAGGAGCTGAACCATTACTCTTGATTTCGTTAAATCTCTTTCAAATGGATTACAAAATGGGATAAAAATTATTAAAGTATTCATTCACAAAACCATCTGAACATGGGCTGAGTCTAGTTTTAAGGTTTTAATAGAGTCAAAAACTTGTTTCCCAGAAATTTCTTAAATTTAAAGTATCCAAATCTGCTGGAGAAATTTTAGGTAAGTTTAATTGATTTAAAAAGGATTTGATGTCTTGGTTTCTTAACCTCATTTGCTTCCTCTAAATGACAGGTTTGTACAGTATCTATAAAATGCTTTCCCTATCTCTTCTGGGTCCATAATCTTCTTACTTGCTCATCATAGATAATCTCTATCCTTTTTATAGGAGTCTTTTTTTTTTCTTCACTAACAATCTTCCAGTTTTATTACCCTGTTGATATAATTTTTGTTAAAAAGTCCATACAGCTCTATCTGCAAATTCTTGGAATATTTTCTTATTTTGAGCTTGGATATTTTTCAATTGTGTTATGTGCTCAACACTAGGGGATATTTTATTACTCTCTAAGTTATTAAGCTCAATGTATAATTCCCTCAATGATCTCCCTCTTTGTCTCATACGCTGCACTTGAAGTTTAATAATAATAATTCTAGTGAAAGCTTTATGGGCATTCCATAGGACCACTTTCGAATTTACTAAATCTCGATTGATAGCAAAAAAAAATATAATTCCTGTTCAATAAACTTTCTGTTAGAACCATCTGATATTAAGGATCTGTCCAATTTCCATGATTTCTTTATAGATTCTACCTTCTCTGTTTTAACTATTATGGATGTAGATACCATCTTAATGCTTCTCTATAATCAATTATTTATTTATTTATTTGGAAGCAATCTTTTTTTTATGTTGTTTCATTGTTCAGTAAATTATTTCAATTATTATTTTCCCAGTTTAGCATAGTAAATATCAAGTTATTATAATAACATATATAACTTATTAAAAAATAAAGTTATTATTATTAGGTACACAATATTTGTAAATAAGGAATATTAACCCTTTACTTCTAATTTCAGAGTAGCATGTATTTTCATGCTGTGATGGAGTGAAACTTACATTGTCTAAGGATTTATAATGAGGTTGCTTCAACTTAGTTGAAGTCGTTGAGGAAATGTTCACAAAGTACTAATAAGGGAGACCTCAGAATAAATAAATATGTGTATAATGTATTTCTATATTTCTGCTTTTATGTATCTGATCTTTAATACTCTTGTATTTCTCACAATATTAGAATCAGGATTTTTTGTATTTTTTTCTGTATTAGTTGTTTGAAATTTTTGACACTTTGTATTTTTATTTATAATACATAAAAATAATAATTATGACTCCCAAAGCTAACAAAATGTTACACTAGGTATTTGAAAATGTTTAAAAGCATGCTTATATTGTAAATGAGGATTTACAATTTAGTGATTGATTTGTTTTCTCATACATTGAACTAACCATAACTGGTATTGGCCCCTTACAGCATTGAGTGTGTTAATTGGTTAGTTTCCTTCTTGTCGCACATTGCCCAGTACAGGAAATTACCTACTGTAAAATACATGATGAAGAAATCAGTTTTACTCTGTCAGCAAAGAGGACAATGAGAACAATGAATTTCTGGACACTGATTATTTATTGTAAGTACAGAATGTTCCTTTAAAAAAAAAAAAAAAATCATTGTATATTTCCCCACTCTCCAATATTTAGCATACATCTATATATAGGTTTTTGTAAAATATGCAAACTTGTTTGTGTGTTGCACTCCCTATAAATTCAACCCCAGAGATAGTGTAGAATTTAAATATTAAAAAAACATTTGAAGAAATGAATACAATGTTGACCAGAATTTAAGTACATTTCCTTTTATTTTCCTTCTAACGGAAATATAAGTGTTAATTATTCTTCTTGAATTATTAATGTATTAACCCATATTTCTATTTATGTATCTATCTTAATATCTCCATTTATATATATATATATATATATATATATATATATCTGGCTTACTCTATCTATCTATCTATCTTATAGAAAATTCATAAAAAATGTGCAGTAGTTTCCGTTCCTGGATATTTATGCCCAGCTGTCTACTATTCTGTCTAAATATACATAAAAAGTCTGCTTGCTGCCAAATGTAAAATCTCTCCTCTAAAAAGTCTAGAATTCTACAAACAAAACTAACTTAATTTATTTCTCTGAACTGCTCTTAAGAAGTAAATGTACAAGTAGCAGTATGTCTTGTAAAATATAGTTTAGTTTAAGTTAATTTAACTGAAGATCAGTTATTACTTATACTATTATTGCTAATAATATATTTATACATTAACTATACATGAGTGCAAAAAATATATAATTTTGGCAAAATATTAATAAAGTGTATTTCTAACAATCATTAATATGTGTAACTAAACAAATACATATTTATTTGATATTCATAGACAAAATGTTCTTGATGTTTTGATATAACAGACCTCAGTCTTTTTTCCCAGAACTGAGACTTAAAGTAGAAAACACTGTATACCTTATAAACTAAGATAAGATTCTGCATATAATAAAATAATGGATATTCAAATAACATGAAAATTAAATAAAAAACAAAAATGAAATTACATTTTAAAAGTCCCAGCAAGAGATTAAAAAGGAAAAAAAAAAATATGACATGATTTCACCTAATTTTAAGAATGACTGTATTTTATTTGATATCGTTATGGATTACGGCCAGATGACTTATCAGTCTGGCAGCCTTATTAAATTGTGATTCGGCCAATTGAATAGGGCTCTATATAAGCACAGAGCATATTGTTTATACAGAAGTTTTTAGTTAGTCAACTTCTATCCAAAAGCAAGGTCTTCACTAACTAAAAACTTCTGTAAAATAAATATGCACAGTGCTTATATAGAGCCCTATTAAATTGGCCGAATCGCAATGTAATAAGGCTGTGGATTTTTTTAGCGCTGCAATTTATGCCGTATATCTAGGTTGTATAAAAAACTCCCATCTTCTCTGTTGTTAAACCTTTGATATCCTAGTGTTATCACTGTACAAATTATACAGCTGTAAAATATATATTATACACATTAACTTGGGTAACCGGCTTGATAAACTATTTTGCTAGGTCTATTGTATGGCAACATCACAAAGTAATGGGAAATACATTTGTGACATCAGTGATAACAATAAATATATTTTTTATTATATATTTTTAGTTAATGGTATGTTATTTGAAAAGCAAAAATGGTGAGTTGTTTTATAACAAAATTATGCTTGGATTTTAAATATATCAGAAAGTATGATATAAGTACTCACAAATAAAATAAAACAGCCACTAAATATTATCGGAATCAAACAGTACTCATAACCATTGGCAATATTCACTACTGTGTGGGTTTCTTCCTAGTTTATTTTTTGTATTTTCATATTTTGTTTATTTTCATATTTTTTTTCATGTTTGAAATATAGATAAAAAGGGAAAAATCAAGACAGTAATCCATAGATTATGAAGTGTTGTAAGAAGGATACTTGGTTATGGCGAGAGTCCAAACATATTTTGCTGAAAAAGGTGAAAATAAATGTATAATTCTAACTTTTACTTATACCAAAATAGAACAAGGACCATTGATATAGTATTAGAATCACAAATGAATTAGATAACGTAACTCAAAGAATCATAATACCCCACCAAACATATCAAGTGCATATTTAGAGCCTGTCTATCTACTGAGATATAATAACTCATAAAACTATATATTTATTTTATGATTACAAACACATGGACGAAATACACACGTTTTCATAAATGATGAAGGCACAATGAATAATAGTAACATATTGCTTTTGGAAATATATTATGAAGGTCTGAAAGAGATATAACAATACTAAGTGATGATTTTTGTTTTTTTCTCTATAGATGTTGCCAAAGAAATCACTGCAACAAAAACACAACCTGAATCTCCCTACTTTGTCCAGCTTGGTGGTAATGCCAAGCTAACATGCAAGGTGGACATAATATACAATAGTTACCAGTGGTATAAGGAAAATAAAGAAGGGCAAATATATTATATTTATCCCATTATTTGTAGAAAGCCAAAACCATCAACTAAATATTCATTAGAATGTATTAAAGACAAAAACATTACTATCATGGACATTAAGACGGTAGAACAATCAGATGCTGGATTTTATTACTGCTCTGAGACGACATTAAGCCCAGTGTTTCAACCTGGAATAAAGTTGGTGGTTACAGGTAAAAAATAATAACACATTATAGTGAAACAAACATCATTGAAGCAGAGGAGGGGCTTTGATGCCTGTTTTCTATTGAGAAGCAGGGTCCTCTATATTCAGTTTTCCATTAAATATAGCCTTATTTGCCTGTTTGTCACCTTGTTAAAAAAATATGAATGCCACCCTTTAATATAGGGGTCTGTAATAGATTACCCCACAGCTTAGCTATTAAGGACCATTGAAGTCCTATATTTATAGTGTACTCTCATTGAGAACTGGTCTTGATAATGAGAGAGATGTTTTAGAAAAAGTTTATATAGATTTACAAGCCTTATTTAAACAGCATACACAAATAATAATAATAATATAGTGATAATATATTTAAAATAAAATAGTATTATTTTGTATACTATCTATTAATCTATATAAATAATTTTGGATACTGTTTTATTATTTTTATCTATATCAAAATATGTTGTCCCAGATAGATGTAATGTTGCTGCCCTACTTTCTAAAGAAACTGAAACTTAATGAGTTTCAGTGCTCCAAGAACACACTGACATTTATTTTGTATTACATGGTTTAGAGATTTGAAATGTTTGCGATAACTCTACGAACGGTCTCTTATTTCCTGGTCAAAGTGATGGCAACTGCACATGTACTGTGGCTGCTTTGAACAGAAGATGCACCTACATTTCATTGATACAATAAACCTGTATATTTACCCCCTTGTGAAAAAAATGAATGTTATGAATATTTTTAGTACAGTATTATATTTGCCATTCGCCAGCCAGTTATTTGGCAGAAGTAAAACGGCATGCTGAATAAAATATCAGAAATATCGACATTAAATAAATATATATATACAGTATCTCACAAAAGTGAGTACACCCCTCACATTTTTGTACATATTTTATTATATCTTTACATGTGACAACACTGAACAAATGACCCTCTGCTACAATGTAAAGTAGTAAGTGTACAGACTGTATAACAGTGTAGATTATCTGTCCCCTCAAAATAACTCAACACACAGCCATTAATGTCTAAACCGTTGGGAACACAAGATAATACACCCCTAAGTGGAAATGTGCAAATTGGGCCCAAAGTGTCAATATTTTGTGTGGCCATTATTTTCTAGGGTGCCATAGGTTTCTGACCAGATGTGGGCTATTTTAGGGCAGTCCCATAGTATGTGGCTTAGTATACCGGTGGAATTACAACCTCTAAAGCAGTTCCCATCTAGAGAGGGATTTGAGAGCTTAAGAACCTCATTCAATTGCAATTTGCAATTGAATATGGCTCTATATAAGCATATAACTTTTTTTTTACAGAAGTTTTTAGCTAGTTTTTGATAGAAGTTCACTAACTAAAATCTTCTGTAAAAAAATATGCTCTGTGCTTTTATAGCGCCTAATTAAATTGGCCAAATCGCAATTGAATGAGGTCCTTAGTCTAGCAGTTGTCAGGTACCACCTCATGATGGTTTTGTAGGAATTCTCTTTCAAAATTATGTTAAGGGAGGAGTTTGTTGCATTTATATGGATTTTACTCCATTGCAAGCTATCTAAGTTGATGTTAAGTTCTGTTTCTCATGAGGACTGGTGGTGAAGCGTACGTGATGTGGCCTGGTCTAACAGGTAATTGTAGATGATGGAAATTAAATGTGTTTATTACCATTTGAGTTATAATTGAGTTATATATACAGCATTTTTCAAATTGGGTTTTGCTAGCTTATTATGTATGTGTTGTGACACTTTGTGGCCACTGGAAGGCTTGCTATCATTAAGTGCTGAAAAGCTTATTAAAATATGGATTTTTTAAATATATATTGGTATACAAAACTGACATTTAGTGCTTTACCCTTATTACTTATGGGAACAATGGGCCCTATTTTATTGGCCAATTCGTAAAATTATACACACTTAAAACTGTTCTTAATATTGCCACATATTCTATTAGCTACTCACAATCTGATTATGGCTTACCCGCCCATAATAACTATGGGCCAGCCAAAGATGCAAAACCGTCCTTAGAACTCCATTGGTTTTAACACAGCTTGAATATTACAGGCTCTAAATAAAGTTACACAACATTGATATTCTATTAGACCTGCAGATCTAGCTCACAAATGAAGTCTGACCTGCAACTGAAAAAAGTATCTTGTTTCTGTCACAAATATTATGAGTTCTAAATAGGACTCGCAAGACCTTTTTCAAACACTAATTAGAGCTGTAACAGCAATTAAAGACACACTACTGTAGTTTAAAAGCATGAGAAGGCATGTAAACACATTAGAATTAACTGCACAACAGTCTCAAGCCCACAAATATGCAATTAATTTTTTTTATTTTTAAAAGTTATTTCCGAGTAATATTGATCCCAGGACTCAAGGGGTTAATACATATCATGAAACTCACATGGACTAGAACAGATGATCTAATGCCTTTTATAGAGTGCTAAATTGCTTGATTGTGAGCCCGATCGGCAAATATAAACTATTGGCACTAATTAGTTCTTAGCCTCTGATTGCAGATAACCTGTAACTTCCATGTTTTACTGACATCATGATGACGGTCACATTTACTATTGGCTGTGTCTAAGAAGTAAATTACACACTTGCTTAAATATTGTCAGATCATATGATCATGCCCCCTGAAATCAAACTTAAAAAGACCTGATTTACAGGTTCAGCCTTGAGGTTGGAATTTGTGAGCTGGAGTCAATAGAATCCATCTAAACATTTATTTAAAAAAACACCTGCAGCCAAATTTTTGAGTTTCAGGCATTTTCGAGCAGCTAATAGAATATGGCAAAATGTGTGCTAAATTATCAGTAACATGAAAAGTACAGCATTAAATGTAGAGCTTTCACATTGTCATGTACACGTCCACTCTCAGTGTTCATAGTTTTTCTCATGTTGTTACTATGTAAATAAAAAGGGCTCCATTTGCAAACCTTCTCTGCACCATGAACATGTAAACAAAGAGGAAGAAGAATTTAAAAAGTGCACATGTTTACCTTTGTTTAATATTTCCTTATTGAGTATAAAATGTGTGATACTCCCTTCAGATTCATCACCAGTGGATCCCAGTCTTTCCATATTGGTTCCAATCCAGGATCCAGAGCCTGGCCCAATGGTGCTCCTCTGTATTGCCCAAAGTTGGTCTGATAAGTGGAGTACAATACAGTGGCATGTTGCTGGGACTGTGTCAGATGGTCAGAACACTGTAGGCTTGGACGGCAGCCTCAGAAGCATGATTATAATCCAAGAAAGTAATAAGAGCAAGGATCTTAATGTTATCTGCCAAATTTATGAGATCTCAAGTGGAAAAAACATCACTGTTACAAATCCAACTACCAGTGGATCAGTTGGCAAAGGTAAGATAAGAGTACTTATATGTGTGGAAATTACCAGTTTATTGAAAGGTGTAAAGGGGGAGTTCTATCAAAAACATATTTTGCTTTTATTTTAAGAGACACACTTAGATCATTTTAGAATGGAACAGCCATGGCAGGATGCTTTTTTGTAAAGAACTTTTAACCAGTGTAGTTGACATTTTATTCTACACTAAATATTTATTTTATCAGTTTCTCTGCATGGCACAGTAGCATGTTAGTATGTGACAGTACTTGCTTGAACAATATGGACTCAGTTGCATGACCGTTTTACCATCACAGGAACAATTTAGTAATGTGTGCCACCATTTTGCATATCGTTGTACTAATTAACATCCTGTATGCATACATCTTCAAAATATTTTCCTTAGAAAGAAATGTTTAATACAATATATAACCACTTTTTTATTCCTTGATAAAAAGAACACATAACCTTAAAATACCTGGCAGTGAATATTTCAGCAAGATGGGACATTCTGGCTTTAGCAACCTTAGAGCTACATTAAATACCAAGGCCACAGTGGCCGTCGTATGCGGGCTTCAAATCTGCTGGAGTTACAGGGCAATTAAATTAGAAAGGCCCGCAAGGAAATGGCCGGAATCCAAATCCGTAAACCATGCTTCGGCACGTAGCATTTCCGGGCGTGAACATGATTAATTATTCAAACCCGTAGTTATGGGTTTAGACTGAGCCAATAGTAAAAGAGACCGTCATTATTAAGTCACTAAAACATGGAGGTTAAATTTCAATCACTTAAGGTTTTGAAGTCCAAGTTGCGATAGGACCCGCATTCCAGAAATAACGCAATATAAAAAAATCTATAAATATAATATTCTAGTCAATGCTAGTTCTATTTTTAAACATTGATTGCCGGGATTGATATAACACAAAAAATAAACATGAAAATTATTATTTTTTATTGCAGATTTGTGAGCTTTAGAATGTTTTATATTAATCGCTTTCACTATTATTTAAAATACAGTACTGTGTTTATTTTAGATTTTACAGTGCTACGGACAAGAGTTTAATCCCCTTGTGGGTCCTCTCTAGTATCTGTAGGATTTTTGGCTATATTTGCCATTTACGGGTGTGAAAACAGTTGCGGGCTTGAAGACTCATAGCAATTTCATTTTTTTATTTTTTATTTAACATTTACAGGCTTAAAAGATCAAAGGATTAGCTGGGACGCAGTACAGATTTTGACAGTCCATGCGGATTTTCCGCCTGTAACCCACAGATCATTTGTGGGTAGCTGAAAGAGGCCAATTTAATAGCCGTAACTCTTGCACGCTCCTTTACGAGTTATGATTTCTAAAATCGTAGCAATTTAGTGGGGCTCTTAGTGTAGTAGCTTTCCCCATGTCACGCAAGTAATGATTGACCAGTCTTGGACACACCTTATTGCTTTGGAGCATGGCAAGCACCTCAGTATTATATGCACAGTTCCTAAATGGTGACTCCCTCAAAGAGGGATACAATACAGACAACTCTGGCTGATACCATCACCCACAATGACAAACAGTCAACCAAGCATCACTGCCACCCACCAGCATTGAGAGAATGGAGGTCGAGTAATACACCGGGACTAGTAGAAATAGCCAAACACAACTCAATAGTTTATAAAGATCTATCCATTTATATAGAAAATATCAGAGCAAAGCTTTCTATGGTGCTTTAGCTTATGTCAAAATGGTGACATGTTTATTGTTTGTTGTCAAACATTATTCTGTTAAGGTGGTTCATATGAAGACTGTTACATTGTGCTGTACATTGGACTGGCGTTCATGGTTGTTATGATTTCCATACATCGGATCATCATCGTTGTCTTTCATAAACGACGAGCAGCAGCCAAAGGTAATGTTGTTTCTATCAATATAAATCAAGATTTACACACTACTGAATATAGATCATGTAATTAAATAGAAAAAGAAACACTGGATTAAGTATACTTTTAAACATTACTGTTCGTAAGTGCAAACTGCTTATTTATCTTCGTACACATCACACGAAGAACTGCAATCTATAATAACATCTAAGAAGAACAAAGCAGAATTTCTATATAGTACCTGCTATTTACAACTATGTACAAAAGTAGACTTATATATATGTACGTATATATATTAGATGTTTGTCCAAGAGGAAAGATATCACTGTGGACTACAGTGCTATGTTTTTTCATGTATCTATTGTTGTATATGTGACTATAGTAAGTGTATATATTACTAAATTGTGTTTATTCCCCATATATATATTTACCTGATGATGTCAGATGCTGTCTCCAATTTCTCTGCATCTGCTGTTATTATTAAAACTGAGGGTTCCATCTCATGTCAGTATTGCTTCAGACTTAAAGAGAGGTTGAGCCTGTCGAAAGCTCGTCATTATAAATAAGACATTTGTCCAGTCCAAAGGTATTGAATTATATTGCAATACTCATTATTAATCTATATATATATATATATATATATATATATATATATATATATATATAGATCAATAATTACTATATTACTAGATTACTGGACATTCATGGATACTTCACTCTTCAATTACTATGGAAGATACCGCATTTAGCCGAATCAAGAAGCTAATAATTAAAATAACAACAAAAATAACACAACTTAATAGTGACATTTATTATTTGTCACAGTAAAAGAAAAGGAATATTATACCAAATAGACTTAAAAAAAAATCCACTAAGATATACACATAACTCAATATATGTTGAAAATATATGGAGATGCACAAATGAAAAACTAAGAAACCACCTAATACATCAACTTTATACAAAGAAACATCTAAAGCACCAAAGAGTAAGCCTCTTCAACAACTAAAGGAGGGCAACATATATGAAGCTGAGCATGGGAAAAAAGAAATACAACATCTTCACAAGAAACAAAACCATGAATTTATAAAAAATTAAATAAAAAAAACTCAACTGCCTCTTCCAGCAAAACAACAGACAACAACGACAAGAAGAGAAAAGAAAATATTAAAAAAATCAGCCCTGAATTCTACTAACAACAACACATATAAAAACTTACCAACTCAAACAAATAGTTTTTCTGAAAAATATTCAGAACACACAGGAATTATAAATCTCTCAGACCATCAACTATCACACGCAGAGGCCTCTGCTCTCTCCAAAGGATTGTCTTTCTGTCCAGACATAAAACTAGATAAAATACAACTATACTCAGACATAGAAAAATTCTTCAGGAGATTAAGACTGGCAGAATTTTTCCACAACAAGGAAAATACCACAACATCATTAGACTGTAACAAGAAAAAAACACACACATATTTCAACCCACCACCTGGTCGTAACACCAAACTAGACAGTTATATAGAAAGCTTTAACCTGAGAACTACATCTATTATAACAACAATATAAAAGACACGTACACAATCTTACTCCATCAGAAAGAACTGCCTTAAAGATTTTAAAAAACAACCCCATCACCATCAAACCGGCAGACAAAGGAGGTGCAGTTGTTATCATGAATACTCAGGACTACATAATTGAAGCCAACAGACAGCTGTCAGACAACACCTACTACAAGAAACTGAACCAGGGTCCTACAGAAATATATACTCTTCAACTTAAGAAACTCCTCAAAACATTCCCAAAAAATATACATTAAGAATTAAAACAACTCATCCCCACCAATCCTACAACTGGGACATTGTACCTACTGCCAACAATCCACAAACCAGACAATCCAGTGAGACCAATTGTTACAGGTATGGACACACTGACTGAACAGATATCTGGATTTGTTGAAAACATCCTTAAACCATTAGTTAGTAACACCAGTAGCTATATACAAGACACCACTGACTTTCTCAACAAACTCAGTCAGATTAAAGACTTACCTGCTAACACACTACTTGTCACGATGGATGTAGAGTCTCTTTACAGCAACATCCCACACAAAGATGGCACTGAGGCATACTTTGAGTTTCTTTAAACAAACATGCAAAACAATAAATATGGCCCTAATATTATTGTTAAACTAATAGAATACATCCTTACCCACAACTATTTTACTTTTAACCAAGATACCTACCTACAGATGATGGGGACTGCCATGGGTACCAAAATGGCTCTACACTATGCACATCTATTTATGGCCAATCTAGAAGAAACATTCTTATCTGTATCCACTTACAAACCATACAAATACTACTGTTACATAGATGATCTGTTCATCATATGGACAGAAGGAGAAAACAAACTCAGAGACTTTCCTAGTTCATTCAACACCTTCCATTCATCTATAAAACTTAAAATGGATTTCTCTACAGAACAGGTAAACTTTCTAGACACTACTATATCCATCACCAATGGCAGTCTCCACTCATCTGTATATAGGAAACCCACAGACAGATGTAATTACCTACACAGCTCCAGTTTTCAGTTTTCATCCCTCCCACACAAAACAAGCTATCATCCATAGTCAAGCTATTAGATAACATTGGATTTGCTGAAACACTGGAGACCGTGATAAAAATTTAAAAACACTGTCTGAATCTTTCAAACAAAATGGTTAAAAAACCTGTATCATTACCCCAAAAATAACCACTGCCATCAAAATACCCGTGAACACCTGTTAAAGTACAAAACAAAAGAAATGACTTCACGTACACCTCTAGTGACCACATACCATCCAATTTTAGAGAAAATTCAGAAAATAATCAAAGATTTACAGCCATACTGTAAGATACTGAATTAAAAGATATATTCCCAAAACCTCCCATGCTTGCATTTAAAAGAACACCTAACCTGAAACAAAAACTTGTCAGCAGAAAATTGGGCAATGAACAACTGAATATAAAAAATGGAACTAAGCCTTCTAACAAACGTGCCTGTAAATTATGTCAGCACATTTGTAATGATGAGACAGCCACACATAACAACAAGACCTATACCATCAAAGGATCGTATTCATGTACATAGTCCAATGTGGTTTATATAATACAATGTACTTTATGTGACACAGGCTGTTACATTGGAGAAACCGGCCAAAAAATGATTTTAAGGATGAATTTACACAGGCATTCAATAAGAAAGCATAAGGAAGACAGTTATTGTAGCCCATTAGGACACCATTTTAGCCAGAATGACCACTCCATCCAAAACTTAAAAGTAAAAATACTCAGAGGGAAATTTTAAATCATCCAAGAGAGAAAAGCATTTGAAATAAAGATGATCACATTATGCAACACTAAAAAATGCAGGACTTAATATGGACTTGGGTTTTCTAACATATTATCAGAATTTCATGTGATTTTTTCTTATTATATCATAACAGGCTTAGCACTCTTAAGGCCTCATTCTATTATCGGCTGTAAAACGGCCGCAAAGCCGCGATTCCTTGTGGCCGCCTTCCGGCCCTGTGTAGAGCTACCTTTACCTTGCAATTCAAATAGACGGCGCCGCGAGGATATAACCCTTACGGCCGGCCGCATATCATGCAACCGGCCGCAAGCTCAGAAAACTTTAAAAGCAAATATAAATTCAAGACTGCACTGTAAAGCTCTGTAAATGCTAGGGATCATAATGGGGGACATGAGGATTAATAGCAACTCCCTCTCAAGCTTGCACATCAGCCCAAATCCGATATTTCATTAACTGTTTATTTTCCGGCCCGCAGCATGGGCGGGTCTGAGGTGCTCCAAGCCCTCGGGACTTTGTCCACAGATATTTGACATTAATTAAAATAAAAATTATTTACGGATTTGAGTGTAGGGGAATGTTGTGCTATGAATGCTAACACCTCCAATCACTTTATTGTCTCCTCAGAGTGCAGGATGGCTTTATTATGTGCTTAATTGTGTGCTTGCGGGACCTTTTTGCTGCAAGTAAGCTGCGGCTCGGTTTTAGCCTTGCAGAGAGGGTTCCCGGAGCAAATGAATAGCAACCGGGATTTTCTTGCGGCCGAAACTCTTACGGCCATTTAAGATCAAAGGCTTTCCTCCGGCGCGTGCGGCCGCATGGGATAACAAGGCGCCGGACGCAAGCCTGCCGGAGTTCCCGGCCTTAAGGGAATAGAATAGGCAAATAGCCTGCGGCCGATCCTTGCGGCCGATAATAGAATGAGGCCCTTAGTGAGGTATTTGTCCAACAGGAAATATATCACTGTGGACTACAGTACACTGTTTATATATATATATATATATATATATATATATATATATATATATTGTTGTATTTGTGTATATAGTATGTATATAAATGTGTCCTTTACTATGTTGTGTTTATTCCCCATATATGTATATAACATATGATGTCAGATGCTGTCTCCACTTTCTCTGAATCTGCTGTTTTTATTCAAACTGAGGGTTCCATCTCATGTCAGTATAGCTTCAGACTTGATAAAGAGAGGTTGAGCCTCTCGAAAGTTTGTCATTATAAATAAGACGTTTGTCCAATACAAAAGGTATCAAATTATATTGCAATGCTCATTATCAATCTATATATACTGTATATATAGATTAAAAATGACTAAATTACTAGATTACTGGCCATTCACGGCTGCTTCACTCTTCAATATATTTTTTATATATAGCAAGTAAAAGGTTTACTAAATGTGATCCTTGATAAAAAAAAAAGTGATACAACAAACCCTAATATCCAAATTAACAGTAAGCATGTTGAAATGAGTTGGTAATATATTTGTGCCACTAATATTTGTTGGTTATATTTTTTTCTATATGGAATTTTGAATAACTAAACTTATGTTTTGGAAAGGAAAAAACATACTTATTTTTTTCTC
This sequence comes from Discoglossus pictus, assembly GCA_027410445.1. Lineage (NCBI taxonomy): Eukaryota > Metazoa > Chordata > Amphibia > Anura > Alytidae > Discoglossus > Discoglossus pictus. The sequence continues at coordinate 275,181,002 of CM050168.1, read as the reverse complement.
TTTGATTGGCATTTATTTTTGCTTGTAGGTTTCCATTTTCTTTACTGGGCCTACTTCTGGCAGCTTCTCTCTCAACAAGGCGTGTGCTTCTTTTACAGTGTAGTTATTTCATCAATGGGCCATAGAAACAATAGATATGTATAGATGGGGGGCAGCTGCAAATTATATAAGGACATAAGGACTCAGAGACAGATCTCCAGATGTGCAACATATCCTGGGATTTCTTCATATCCAGTATATATCCAGAGAGGAAATAAAAGAGTTATGCTTTCTTCCACTGTAATCAAATTCTTTAAATGGAGTAGCTCTCAGGCTTTCACCTGGAGACCAGCTCCTTACCATCCAGTGCTCATTTGTACTGCCTGTGGGAACCAGACCATTTTAAGAGATTGACACATGTGACACACTGAATTGTCATCTTGATTTGCTCTGATTTGAATCAGATACATTAATCAATCTATCACTATCTATGGCTAACGACAGTACCATGTTTAGACTTTCCTCTCAGTGATCGGAACCAGTCCTACGATCGGCTGCTGAGAACCACTGCTTTAAATAACTACACCTGATAATGGTCAAACTTACTTTGGAAAGCAAAAAATAAAGACAATATTAAAATTTTTAACTTTTTATTTATTTTCTCAGTAGGGTGTGTCCTTGCAAATGAATAAGCTTCACATTACTTGTATTAAAAGCACTGGTCATTTTAGATGCCACATTATCACTGTGCATACAAAAACTTGTGCATGTAAAGTTTTGACCCACCTCAGAAAGAAGATCTGCATACTTTTACATAAACCAAAGGCTGTGTTAAAAATATAGAAGAAACCAGAAGATGGAGACAGAGTCCACAAACTGAGCCTTAGAGTTGTGGTTGCTTCAGAGCAGAAATAGCAAAATCCAAACTGCAAAAGTAATAAAGTTCAAGGTGCAAAATAAGTCATGCATAATATACATCCACCTTGTGCCTTTACCCTAAACTCTTTTGTAGACGCCACCTGTCGATATTTCCTTCAGTATAAAAATTCCATAACCATAATATAATTATGTCAGTTTCAGAATAGAAATATACTCATACCAGATGCTCACATGTTTCTGACACTGTTTCACGATCAGGGTAATCCCCTTCCTGATGACGGAGTATCTCGGGGTGGTATTGTTTGGATAATATTTAAGATTAAGTGTAAAAAGTATTTAATCATATGTGGGATTTTAACACCCTCGAAAGTATATAAGACTTGGCCAAACTATTTATATATACGGTTCAGAATCCAGGACTAAATCCTCTTTGGAATATGCAAAGTTGCACTTACTGAGAATCCTGACATCATAACGCACACCAATAACTTCCTTAAAGGGCCAGTATAAACACTTTCCAATGTAAATCTGTTTTTGATTCAGTATTCATTAACATTTCAAAATACATGTGCAAACAGCAGCAAATAAAGACTTTTGCCATATATAATTTAAAAACACAATTTCCATACGTAATAGCCTGTGCTATGCTCCTCACCATCTCTCTCACTGTACTGAGCATTACTGACCATAGGATAAACCATTCAACGTAGAGTGCATTAATTATGCAGACCAGTAAAATACCTGGAGTATTCTCCGTGGGGTAATGGGCTACGGCTGCGATTCCATAACTCCCACTTCTTAAAGTGCAGATTATTTGTGCTTCAAAACAAATGAAATCTATGAATGTAATTGAATTCTTCGTTTTCTGATCAGTAGTGCTCAAGACAGTGAGTGGGAAGCAGGGGGAATGCAGCTGAGGCTATTATACTATATTTTCTGTTGCCTTTTCTGCTGCTGTAAGCACATGTATCTTAATGTTACTGAATAGTGAACTGAAAACTAGATGTACAAATGTCTTCACACTTCTCTTTACAAAAAACACGTGCAAACTCCTTAGCTGTTCTATTTTTATTTTCTTATTCATAGATCAGACAGTGAGACGTCAAGAGACAAATACGGTATGTGTGAAATCGATTCATTAAATATACATTTTCTATCATAAAAACACATCGCTAATGGGTCAGTGTCACTGATGAGTTTAACAAGGAAGTATCAATGTTTTTTCCATTGATTTTCAAGATGGAAGACGTCATATTAGATGTCGTGCAGTGTAGCAGGTAAACTATTTAAGACTCTTTAAATCCAAAAACCTTTCTTGAAAAAAGGGGCACACATCTGCATTTTTATAATTCCAAGCAAAATTTGTGGAAATTGAGTTTATTACTTGGGAAAAATGCATATATTGTGTATGTAACATGAATATGTATCATATGTGTATACTACATGTGTATGTTGCATGTGTATGTAACATATTGTGTATGTAGCATTTGTTTAAGGCATAAACATGAACACATTTTCAAGGTAAAATCTTATTTTTAGGTCTCCTATTGTGTCTGGGCACCTCCATGGAGCACTGTTTGTGGCCTAGAGCAGTGACGGCCAACCTGTTTCACCTGAAGGGCCTCGCATGCAGTCTCTGACTCCTTAAAGGGGCTTCGTTGTGCTTTAAGCTTTTTTATTTTGCTCTAATTACCAATACTATAGCCTCAATTCAATTGAGCAAATTGTAGTTACAAGAGCCCGTAAAATAATTTGCTATATAATTGGCGTCTTTTAGCTACCCGCAAACGGTTTGCGGGTTAGAAGCTCAAAATCCCTGCGGTTGTCAAAATCGTAACTCCGACCCAGCTTGGCTCTTTCAAACCTGTAAATGTTACAATCGTAAATCGCTATTCAATTACTACAATTCCTCGAGCCCGCAAATGTTTTCATACCTGTAAATGGCAAATGTAGAAGAATAGAATTAAACACCTGTTCATAGCACTGTAAATGCAAAGAAAGAAAACAATACTGCACTTTAAAAGACAGGGAAAGCAATAAAAAAACATTAGAATTAATTGCATAACAGTCTTAAGCTCGCAAATTTGCAATCGAAAATTATTTTTGTACATGTTTAATTTTCGGGTGATATCAATCTCAGTAATCAATGAGTTAATAATTATCAGACCACCCACATGGACTAGAACAGTATCGTCATTAATTTTTATTATTTTATGCATTGCTGGATTGCCAGTCCGATCACACTTCTAAACGCTAATTGATTGACGTTTAAACTCCATGGGCCTTATTCTAATGTGATTTGGCCAATTGAATAGAGCTCTATATAAGCACATAGCATATTTTCTTTACAGAGGTTTTTAGTTAGTGATCTTCTATCCAAAAGCAAGGTCTTCACTAACTAAAAACTTCTGTAACAAAAAAATATATGCTGCATGCTTATATAGAGCCCTATTCAATTGGCCAAATTGCTTTAGAATGAGGCCCCATGTTTTACTGATGTCATGATGACGGTCTCCATTACTATCGGATGTTTCTAAATCTGTAGTTACGGCCTTGCTTAATTGATCATGAAATGCTTCTTATGGGTGCATGGTTTATAGTTTAGGCTTTCGGCCCTGTAGTTGCGGCCTTGTTTAATTGAATCGATCCATATCTTTTGCAAATGAATGGAGGACTAGGTATTATTGAAGAGGTGCATGCTCTCCCACTCCAGAGAACAGGTTGGGGCCACATGAGAAGTGCCTGAGGGCCATGTATGACCTTCAGATCAACTGTTGCTGACCAGTCTAAAGGCTGGGAGGGAGGGTTATCCTGTTTTGAATATCACTTCTATTTGATTATATTATCAAGTGCCATACAATTGTTTACAACAACCTTACAATACTTTTAATGAGTTTGTAGGGAAATTAGTGAATGTTCTGCCACACTCTAAAAGAACAATTATGTCCAGATTAAAAAATGTTTTTATAACACTAATGTTTATAGTGTTATTAGTAGGTAAAACCCCACATCCCATAATATGCATTTATTGTTACTCTTTACTATACAATGCAGGAATAAACTACTGTGGCCCTCTTGTTTCATTGTTCTTGTGGCGAGAAGCAGGATGGGAGATAGCCATTTGCTACAATAGAATTAGGGACCTGTCATTTTACTTGAACGTGTTATGTTTACCGGCAATTTAATTACATTTTATCTATTTTATTCCAGGTTATTTACTCAGCGGTTAAGACGTAATCTGCATCTTTTTCTGACGAGGTCAAACTGTGGTAGTTCTCCTAAATATGGCTGTTCTATTGCATCGAAGATATGAAGATATATCTGTTTTTTTTTTTACAAAAAGCTCCCTTGACAAATCTTTATACTGACCCTGGATGTGCCCAAAATTGTACTCCATATTCTAAATGAGTTAAATGCTAAAGTATTAATTGCAGTTAAAATTTCTATATCACAATTTCAGCTCCTCTAATTCAGGCTTGTCTAATCTTAGTCCTTCATGGTGAGTCCATGACACTTTTTTAGGATGTCTTATTTGAGTATACAATGGATGAACCAATCAGCAGCTCAACCATTTGCTTTACTTACTTGTGCTGACACAGAGATGTGCTAAAATGTGGCCTGGGTCATCCACTGGACACAAACATAGGACAAGCCTGTTCTATCTGAACTTATTGAAAGCTGGCTTACCACTTCTAAAAATAATATTAACATTTAACAAAACCTTTTTTGATTATATACTCGTTTTACAAATATTTTTAATATACAGTACAATTTGAACAAATATTATTAATGAGTACAATGTTTAAAATAAAAAATGTCCACATGTTTAAATACCTTCTCAGAGTAGTACTTTTTTTAGGACTACTCCTAAAAAATGATCAAAGTATGTTCTGGCTTACCCCGGGCCTTTCCTACATAAAAGGGACATCAATTAATAAAGGTTTGTTTGGTTAAGTATGCCTCATTTTATCTGACTTCAACTCAAGTGCAAGCGGCAGGCCATGGTGACCTGCTAGGCAAGGTTGACTTTGACTAGGCATCTAGGCTCTTCCAAGTTAACTAATCTTGCCATTATTAGCTCAATCTGCCAACTGAGTGTTTCATTTCTTTTTGAGGTCTTCAGTATACTATTTGAATAGGTTCCATGGTTCATTGAAGTGGGTCCAGATGATTCTGATATCTTTATGGACATCATATCCACTTTTTAGCAGGTTGCAAGGAAATTTTGGGTCCCTTTGGCCTTGTAGAAAAATGATCAAAGTATGTTCTGGCTTACCCAGGGCCTTTCCTACATAAAAGGGACATCAGTTAATAAAGGTTTGTTTGGTTAAGTATGCATCATTTTATCTGTCTGCAACTCTAGTGCAAGCGGCAGGCCATGGTGACCTGCTAGGCAAGGTTGATTTTGACCAGGCTCTTCCAAGTTCACTCATCTTGCCATTATTTTCTCAATCTGCCAACTGAGTGTTTCTTTTCTTTTTGAGGTCTTAAGTATACTTTTTGAATAGGTTCCATGGTTCATTCAAGATGGTCCAGATGATATCTTTATCATATCCACTTTTCAGCAGGTTGCAAAATAATTTTGGGTCCCTTTGGCCTTGTAGAAAACTAAAGGACAGACCACACTGTTAAGTTTTCTAGGAAGAGTTATAGACTCAGTAGTCATGAAGTATAGTTTTCTGGAAGACAGTTTATTGGACCTGAAATCTGAGTTGCTGTTGTTTGTACATGTCTTCAGGGTATCCCTTGGGAGGCTGAACTTGAAACTCGTCATCGCTAGAACTCTCTGGCAAAGTTATCCCATTGCTTCTGTGGGGCAAGCAGTTGAGTTTGTGGTCTGTAAAGTGGTTACAGGGATGAAGAAAATGAATCAGACAAGATCCAAAAATTTAGACCTGAAGGATGGATGTTTTTTTTTTTTTGTATTCAATTACCAAATAACACTTGGTAACTTTTTGCTTGTGATGTCTTTGATGTAGAGTAAAAAACATAGAAACAATTATAGTTGAAAATGAGATCATGTCGCATGATGAAACTGATGGCATACGTTCTTTCATTTCACCCTTCTCCATGAAAATAATTAAAATTAATCACATTTTCTTCTGAAAGAATTCAGAAAAGCCAAGACATATATTTATGCCCTGTGACCTCTATGTGCTCATGGAATCAGTGTATATAAAAGTTATCAAATGCCTGACTGGTTACTGCACTCGAGTATACCAAGATTTTGAGATAGACTCTATAATTTCTAATTTTTATGTACACAATGTCTATCCCTTTTATTTGTCATGTGATTGATTGTGTGGCGAAGACAAAAGTGTGCTGCAACTTAAAAAAAACAAAGTAGTTCAAGACAAAAATACACTTGTCTGCGACGTATCTAACCAACTAACACCATTAGCAGCTGGGAAAGCCATGGACATTTTTGGGAAAAAATACAATTTTTGAAGAATCCGTTTTGTATTTGTTATATCATTTTCTGAGGTCTTGATTATAAGGAAGTCAATTTTATCTATCAGCAGAGGGGCGTAGAAAGGGGCTTTGTTAAATAATTGGAGGGCTTTGTTAAATAATTGGATCAGACAGAAGTTGACCTCACTCCTTTCTCCTCATAGACCCAACAACAGACTGCATGCATCAGGAAGCACAAGCATTTCTCTCCAGAAATGTAGACATCTCTCAGACACGCAACTTCTACAAATATAATAGATGCCTTCCGGGCACAGCAGAGGAATCAAAAAATGTTTCTTCCCGATTAAAAAAAGGATTACTTTTTCTCTGCTTAATTATGCTACTAGTCAGAGTCAAAGTTTCAAAAATATAAATTTATCTTCATAGTACAGTGGTCCTTTAAAAGAAACAGCATGATTAGTCAGGATCATTACATTAAAACCATAGGATTTAAAAGGGGCACTCCAAGGCCCTCATTCAATTGCAATTTGGCCAATTGAATAGGGGTCTAAATAAGCACATAACATATTTTTTTTAAAGAAGTTTTTAGTTAGTGAAAACCTTGCTTTTGGATAGATGTTTACTAACTAAGAACTTCTTTAAAATATATATGTTATGTGCTTATTTAGACCCCTATTCGATTGGTCAAATTGCAATTGAATGAGGGCCCAAGACTATTGTAACATTTGAATACAGTTTAATAATAAAATGCTATGTAATGGAATAGGCTACAACAGTAGACAATAGTATATACACTTTCCCATGTGACATGCATATCTATATTACACCCTTTTCCATTTCCTTTAACCATAAGTGACTATAACCAAGCCGTTATCTCTCAGATCATATCTGCGATTACATTACAGTGATATCAAGGGCATAAAAACTAAAATCTCAAACTCACTACCCATTCAGTTACTACTCTTCATTTTGCCTCTCACCATCGAAAATTGCACAGATATATGTACAGTAGTACCTTGGAACTCATTGATAATTGGTTCCGGATGGCAGGTTGAGTTCCAAAAAGGTTGAGTTCCAAACGCCCATAAGGAGTAATGTAAATTGATTTTAGCAATCAAGTACCAAGATATCAGGAAGAGTACCAAGATTTTTCTCATCCAGACACGTTGGGTTCCAAAATCGTTGAGTTTGGAGAACGATGAAAACCGAGGTACCACTGTGTTTATTTATATCTACATTATGTGTGTTGAATTGTGTCTGAAAGTGTAGCATCATAGACAGAAATGTCACTGCAAATACAGTAGATATATGGACACATTATTTAATGACATTGCAGTAGCATCTTCAGGTAAAGTGCTGCCCCCATAAAATCTCCCTCTCTCTCTCTCTTTAAAAATGGTAAACTGAACTCATCTGTGTATAGGGAGCCTACAGACAGATGCAGTTGCCTCCACAACTCTAGCTTCCATTCCTCCCACACCAAACAAGCAATTATCCATAGTCAAGCCCTAAGATATCATCGCATATGTTCAAACACTGAGGACTGTGATAAACACTTAAAAACACTGTCAGACATCTTCAAGCAAAAGGTTCACAAACCCTGTTTTATCACTCAGAAAGCAACCTCTGCCATCAGAACACCCTGGGAACACATGTTGCAATAGAAAACTTATTATTGGATTTTGAAAAAGGCTTTTGATACAGTGCCACATGGGAGACTATTGAGCAAACCAAGGGATACAGGAATTGCAGTAAATATCCGTTCATGGATTGAGAGCTGGCTAAAAGACAGGAAACAAAGGGTTGTTGTAAATGGAACATACTCAGACTCGACTAATGTGGTAAGTGGACTTCCTCAGGGTTCAGTATTAGGTCCTCTCCTTTTTAACATATTTATTAATGACTTAGAAGAAGGACTGGAAAGTGTTGTTTCCATTTTTGCTGATGACTTACAAAGCCCTCAAAAACAGCGCACCCACTGTACATCTCTGCACTCATCTCCAAATACTCCCCCACACAACCTCTTCGTTATGCTAACGACCTTCTTTTTTCTACCACGCTTACCACCTCCTCTCACTCCCACTTCCAGGACTTTTCTTGTGCTCACCCTATTCTCTGGAACTCCTTGCCTCACTCGCCTAAGCTATCCTCCTGCCTTAAATCCTTCAAAACCTTACTAAAAACACATCTCTTTAAAGAAGCCTTTCACCTTCCATCCTAACACACACAACACTTCTCTCTCCCTACTGTACCACACACAAACATTAACCTTATGATTGTAAGTCTGCAAGTTTCAATCCTGCAAGGTGCTTTGGAAAAAAAGCCCTATGGACACTGGATTCCAAGCTCAAAGATAGGGCCCTCCATTCTCTGCAATGTGTTCATTTTGAATTTGTCATTGCCTGGAATTTAACTTATGTATAGTGCTACGGAATATGCTGGCGCATTACAAATAAACGATAATAATAATGATGACACTAAGTTGGGCAAGGTAATTAAATCAGATAATGATATACATTCCTTACAAAGGGATTTGCAAAATCAGAGAAATGGGCATCTAAATGGCAGATGAAATTTAATATGAATAAATGTAAAGTTATGCATCTGGGAAGGAAAATAGTCATACAATTTATAATTTTAATGGAGCAAATCTACGGGTAAAAGAGCTCAATGCCAAGCAGCAGCTGCAAAGGCAAGTAAAATATTATAGTATGTATTAAGAAGGGTATAGCATCAAAGGAAGCAAATATAATTCTGTCACTATACAAATCTCTAGTACGCCCTCATTTGGAATATGGAGTACAGTTTTGGGCACTACTACATAAAAGGACATTTTAGAGAACAAAGAAGGGCAAGAAAACTAATAAGGGGAATGGAGGGGCTAAGTTATGAAGAAAGATTAATCAAATTAAACTTATTTTCTCCAATAAACAATTAACAATTAATATGAAAAAATGAAAAATGTATTGCAAAAGAGAGTAAGACTAACCCTAAAATATTTTTTCAGTATATTAATGGGAAGAAGGCAAGGAAGGAAGCTATAGAAACATTACAATGTGACACAGGCCGTCTGATAATTAGTGACCAAGAAAAGGCAGATGAGCTAAATAGGTTATTTTCTTCGGTATACACAAGGGAGGTACCAGTGTTTGGCACACGGCAACATAATGGGGCTACACTTCCTTTGCCAAATAATTGGTTAACACAGGAAGTAATCCAAAAGAGGTTGGAAAAAATAAATGTTAATAAAGCCCCGGGTCCTAATCCGGGGAATTATAGACCAGTGAGCCTCACTTCTGTAGTGGGGAAGCTTTTAGAAGGGTTAATAAGGGATAATATACAAGAATATGTCTATTTGAACAGGATTATAAGTAGGAGTCAATATGGATTTATGAGGGATAGGTCATGTCAAACAAATCTAATTAATTTCTATGAGGAGGTTAGTAGGAACCTGGATCAAGGCAACTCAGTGGATGTAGTCTTTTTGGATTTTGCAAAGGCTTTTGATACAGTGCCACATGGGAGACTATTGTGCAAACTAAGAGATACAGGAGTTGCAGTAAATATCTGCTCATGGATTGAGAGCTGGCTAAAAGACAGGAAGCAAAGGGTTGTTGTAAATGGAACATACTCAGATTGGACTAATGTGGTAAGTGGGGTTCCTCAGGGTTCAGTATTAGGTCCTCTCCTTTTTAACATATTTATTAATGACTTAGAGGTAGGATTGGAGTGTTTTATCTCCATTTTCGCTGATGACACAAAGTTGTGCAAGGTAATTAAATCAGATAGTGATGTGCTTTCCCTCCAAAGGGATTTACATAAAATTGAGGAATGGGCATCTAAATGGCAGATGAGATTTAATACAAATAAATGTAAAGTTATGCATCTGGGAAGGAAAAATAGCCATGCAATTTATAATCTTAATGGAGCAAATCTAGGTGTATTGGATATTGAAAGGGATTTGGGAGTGCTTGTAAACAACCACCTAGGTAACAGTGCTCAAAGCCAAGCAGCAGCTGCAAAAGCAAATAAAATATTAGCATGTATTAAGAAGGGTATAGAAGCCAGGGAAGCAAATATAATTCTGCCACTATACAAATCTCTAGTACACCCTCATTTGGAATATGGAGTACAATTTTGGGCACCATTTCATAAAAAGGACATTTTAGAGCTGGAAAAGGTACAGAGGAGGGCAGCAAAACTAATAAGGGGAATGGAGGGGCTAAGTTATGAAGAAAGACTAACCAAATTAAACTTATTTTCTCTAGAAAAAAGGCATCTAAGAGGAGATATGATTACCTTATATAAATACACCCAGGGTCAGTATAAAGATTTGTCAAGGGAGCTTTTTGTGCCAAGAGGTTTTCAACTGACAAGAGGACATCCCTTGAGGTTAGAAGTAAAAAGATTCCACCTTAAAGAAAGAAAAGAGTTCATCACAGTAAGGGTGGTTAATCTGTGGAATTCTCTACCAGAGGAGGTGGTGACAGCGGATTCGATAGATAACTTTAAAAGGGGACTGGATTTATTTCTAATTAAAAAGGGAATTCAGGGTTATCATGGATAATTAGAGAGGCAGTATTGATCCAGGGAGAAGTCCGGTCGTCGGTGTCTGGGATCAGGAGGGAATTGATTATTATTATTATTTTTTTATATACAACGAATTAATCAATAGTTAATCCGCATATTGCAGATCAGAGGAGATCATAAAAGGTTGAACTTGATGGACTGAAAAGTCTTTTTTCAACCTTAAATACTATGGCCCTCATTCAATTGCAATTTTGCCAATTGAATAGGGCTCTAAATAGGCACATTGCATATTTTTTTAAAGAAGTTTTAAGTTAGTAAAAATCTATCCAAAAGCAAAGTTTTCACTAACTAAAAACTTCTTTAAAAATATATGTTATGTGCTTATTTAGAGCCCTATTCAATTGGCCAAATCGCAATTGAATGAGGACCTATGTAACTATGTAACTATGTAACTATGTAATATGCATATTGCAGATCAGAGGAGATCTAAAAAGGTTGAAGTTGATGGACTAAGAGCCTTTTTTATGTAACTATGTAAAAACTAAAGAAACGTTTTCACGTTCACCACTGGTCACCACGATCCGGCTCTAGAAGAAATACACAAAATATTTTAGAATTTAAACCCACTACTAACAGAGGATGCAGAATTGAAAGATATATTCCCCAAACCTCCTATTCTTGCATTTAGACAACCACCGAATCTGCGATAAACATTGGTCAGCAGAAGATTGACCAGTGACCAGCATAACAAAGAAAATGGCACTAAACCTTGCAATAAAAGTTGCTGCAAACTATGCCAAAATATCTGTAGAGAGGATACAGCCACACATAACAAGACCTATAACATCAGGGGCTCATATTCATGTATTTTTTCCAATGTAGTGTACATGATAGAATGTACTATATGAGAAAAGAGATGTTACATTGGGAAAACCAGCAAAAGCTACACATGAGGATGGCTCTTCATAGACTCTCCATAAAAATGCAGAATGAAGACAGTTACTGTACCCCGGTTGGACATAATTTCACCCAGAATAACCACTTCATCCAAAATTCTTTGAATTCCCAGTCTAAAAGCAGGCAGACAATCATAAACGGGCCTATGTTAGCGAGTCTGTGATTGGTCGGCAAAGAACCAATCAACAGGAGGCTCCAAAATGTTGTTGAACCTCCCATCTTCAAGGTCAGATCTTTTCCGGAAGGGTTGGTGTGGGGACTTCTCCTATTGGTTCGTGGTATTGGCTAAACAACCAATCCAGAAGTGGTCTACAAGCCTGGAATTCACGTCATCCATTTAGCTCAGGGCCTATCATGTTTATTTGTTCCAATGGGGTGGAAGGATCCAGGGTGACAGGATTAGTATTAGAGGGAGAACTGTAGGGATTAGCAGGGCACTCATTTGTCCATTAAGTGCCAGGTGGGGACCAGTTGAATTTAAAAGAGCTATAGCACTTTTCCTCAGTTGTTAATCAGGTCCTGGATGAAATTGTCTTCCTGGACAGTTCCAAACAAATTTCCCTCTCCTGCTAAGCCAACCAATCCCTGTGATGCCTCCTCTGCTGGTTCTTCTACAGGCTGCTCCTCAGCCAATGTAATAGTGACACAGTGTTTATTTGAATTTCCCTCCCAAGTCCCTGACATCCAACCACAGATTTGCTGAGAAAGTGGCTTCCGTATCGGTTGCCACTTTTAGAGTTTTGATCAGTCGTATTATTGCTGGCAACACCAGGAATGAAAACCCCTCCAATGGGTTCAGGGCCACTATGCCATAACAACCTGATTGAATTAATGAGAACATGAGATTGATTTGTTACAGGTTCAAACGGTCATAACAAATCATAACCACTGATAAACCTCAATGCGCAGTTAGAACTCATAGCCACAAATGTGCGTTGCTTTGATTCATGTGTCTTACACTGGGTCACGGATCATAAGTCACAAATCAAAGTAATTTTGTAAAGAGATCTCCTTACTGGGGACTTTGCAACAATGTAAAACATATTTTGAGAGCTCACTCAGTGAAAACTCAGAATCCTAGAGTGAAAAAAGGTTTTAACTTGCTCGGATTTATTATTTCTGACATGCTTTAATATGGACATTGTACCTTCCATGGGCATAACAAAGGCAGGTGTAGCAGCCGAACACTGCACAGCTTTAGGTGCCCTGTTTCCTTTGATATATAGTTAAGGATGTCCCTGGTCCTGGAGATCATTTGTACATCTGCATACAAATCCCAGTTATTTGACATGGCCTTTTCACTTGCTTTTTTGGTGCATTTAGGATTGAGGCACTATCTGAGGCCAATAAAAGGTTAAAAATTGTCTGGGCATTAAGGTAAGTTTGACTTGGGGGACTCTTTGGGTTAATGAGTTGGCTTCAATTTTCTAAGACTTATCAGCTAGGAAATGGCTTGGATGGTATGGTTCACATTTATTTAGTTATTATGGTTTAGGACAAGATCACATTTTGATTAAATGTATTTCTTAGGATAATGCATTCCTTCTCTTGATAAGCAGAAAGTTGCAGGTGAAGGACATTAAAGGTAACATTCTGGCAACATTTTAATATATCATGCAATTGTTGATAATTGTATTATAACATACATAATTAATAATTAGTCTGTTGCAATGGAATGTATAAAGTGTGAATAGTGCAAAAGTATTTTGAGCCCAGCTAGAACCATGCATCATGCCTAGCACTTAATCTTCATATTTTTTAGGATTCCTCCCCAAGTATGTTCATAATTTGGTTCCAAGTAGTTAGGAAAAGGGTTTGGAGGGAAGCTAGGGATGCCACTAAACTCAACAACTTGACTTTAAAGGATGACAGATTAATGCCCAGCTTTGACAGGAAACTGGGTGAAAGATTCCAGTGAGGCCAGACTTAAATTGTAATGTATTATTTGAATGAGCCAATGCAGCAGCCATTGAGTATGTTGGGATCAACTGCAGAAGTTTTGTGAGAAAGAGGGGTATTTCCACATTAGCAGAAATCTGATCAGCACATACTGTGTACATTAGCAGAAATCTGATCCCTAAATTGACCATTTCATGTCATCGCACACCCTAGATTCTTTTCTTGTCCTTGTGCCAAAAGTGATAGTTCTGAGAAGCAAGGCATTGAGGCCCCTGGCCTGTGAGTGGCCCCAGCGGACCTCCCTTTGGTCACCGCTTATCCCACGGGTCCTATGTGGCCCCTGTAGCCAACTGTGGCCCTTCGTTGGCCCTCACAACCCTCCCATGGCCCCTGTGGATCCTCTGTGGCCTGTGCGGATCCCCTGTGGCTCCTGTGGGTCCCCTGTGACCCCCACGGGTCTTCTATGGCCCCAGCAGATCCCCTGTGACACCCACGCATCCTCTGTGCCCCGTGGGCAACCTGGGCTCCCTGTGGTACCCAAGGCTTCCTCGGGTCCTATGTGGCCCCTGTGGCCCACCGCGCCCCTCCAATGGCCCCCACGGCCTACCATGGGGCCCTGTGGATCCTCTGTGGCCTGTACAGACCCCCTGTGGCTCCTGTGGGCCACTTGTGGCTCCTGCGGACCCCTGTGGCCCCCATGTGTCTTATATGGCCTCCGCAGATCCCCTGTGACCCCCATGTGTCCTCTGTGACCCCAATGGCCACCTGAGTTCCCTGTGGTTCCCAAGGGCCCCTGTAGCCCCCATGGATCCTTATGGCCCCCATGGAGCTCCCATGGTTCCCTTGTGGCCCACTGTGGCCCCCATAGAACCCAGTGCCCCTGTGTGACCCTGCAGACCCTGTGGGCCCCACGGCCCCCTGTGATCCCCCTCAGCCTCCTGTGGCCCCTCTTGGACTTCTGTGGCCTCCATCAGCCCCCTGTGGTCTCCATTGGCCCCTTTTGGACCCCTCAGTCCCTGCAGGCTCCTGTGGCCACTACGGACCTCAGTAGACTCCCCTCAGCCCTCTGGACTATTGTGGCCCTCTTCACCCCAGGACGTGGAGTGCAGCATTGGGCAGGTAAGAAAGGATTTATATAGGTGTATATATATATATATATATATATATATATATATACTAGCGACTTGCCCATCAAAAATGATTGGGCAATAAAATTGAAGCCATGGCAATGCTGTTTGCCACACAATGTAAAGCTTTTTCTACTCTGAGGACCTTTGGCGCTCATAGAGAGCCTCACACTGAGCGCCTTCGTCGCTCATCACATGGCTCGCGAGCTTCTCCTCTCGTGTACTTTTACTCCTCTGAGCACCTTCGACGCTCATCACAAAGACAGATATATATCTATATTTTGTTAAATAATAATTAATTAATTAGTTACTTAATAAATTAATATACTTTACCTGTTTGTAATTAATATATCCATCAAGCAATAGACTGAAGAGCTAACAATCTGTTTTTATTTTCCTGCAGCATACAATGTAGAGTTGGACTGTTGCTGCCCTGAGGAGAAAGTGTAATGAATGCCCCAACTGTGCATTAGAAATAGGCTGCGTGCCCGAGAGCAAACCGTTGGTTTAGTTGTGTAAAGCGCTCCTAAATGCGTAATGTTATTAGTTGCAAGTTAGTGTTGTAAACTGGCGAGGCTAGTAAATGATGAGCACTTTCAAAGCTCATCACCTAAGTTGTACGCACCACGCAAATCGTGACGGCGTCTCATAGTTTGACAACTATTATATGTGATATATATATTATATGCATATGTAAATGTATATGTGGTGTATATGGTGTGTGTATATAGTTGCCTTGCAAAAGTATTCACCCCCATTGACTTTTTACCTATTTTGTTACATTACAGCCTTAAGTTCAATGTTTTGTTCATCTGAATTGTATGTGATGGATCAGAACACAATAGTCTAAGTTGGTGAAGTGAAATGAGAAAAATATACACATAAAACT